>JAHSVC010000038.1:934173-1659350 GCA_021397845.1 Areca catechu
AACAGACCTTGGTTACTCGGGATGACCTTAAGATTTGAACATTAATCTATGGGTGTCATATAGTCCACTTGTCTCTGTAGTTCTTGGGGCTTGGTGGGGTTCATCCCATAGTAAGGAAAGTCTGGTAATGAGGATCCTGCGACCAAGCTTATAGCATGCTGGATGTCCCTAAGGGGTGGTAGTTGATTAGGTAACTTATTGAGAAATACATCCTAAAATTCTTTCAGAGCTTCAACTACTTCTTGGAGGTGTTCTCTTTGGGTCGGCTCAAGAATCTCTTTAGTGGCCAAGATCCAAACAGGGGTTCCCTCAGCAATCTCTTTCTCTAACTCTTTGGCCTTGATCAGGTTAATTCCTGGCTTCTTTTTCTTTAGGCTACTAGATCCTCTTTTAGTATGATCCTTAGGTGGAGTTGGATTGATTACAAATTTCTTCCCATGGTGACTAAAGGCACAGGTACTGGTCCGACCAAATAGGGTTGCATCATGATCGTAAAGCTAGGATCAACCTAGGATAATGCTACCGACTCCCATGGGAAGGACATCATACCAAATCTTCTCCTCATATGATTGCAATTTGATCAAGATTTGGTACCTAGATTTGATAGGTATGGAAGTCGAATCTATCAATGAGACCTTGTAGGGGTTGGGATGGAGAACTGGGGTCATTCCTATGGACTTGACAGTACTCAATGAGATGGCGTTGACACAGCTCCCACTATCTACTATGATCTTCCACACCTTATCCCTTAATTTGATGAAGGTTTGTAGGATGTTAGTCCTATGCCAATCTTCTTGCTCTTTGTTATGGGTTAGGATGTGCCTAACTACTCCTAATAGGTCATCAGACTCATGCAATTCCTCCTCTCCCTCATACTCTTTTAACAATTGATCCTCAGCTTTATAAACTTCTGCTTCTGGCTCAGCAATGGGTTCTAACTCATCTTCAGCTGGTTCTTCTATAAGTAGGGCTTTGGATGTTCTTGGCTAGCATAATGCCTAGGTTTATGGCATCTAAAGCATGTGTTGTGAGGGTTAGGGTTTCTCTGGACCTCAATTGACTTACCCTTGTCCTCTCTACTGGGTCGACTTAGGTTGGGTCGGCTCGGGTTGGATTGCTCGGGAAGGCCTGACTAGACCTTGGGGTTCGACTAAGGTTTTTAAAGGGTTCAGATCTGCAATAGGTGGGTGTCCTCTGAAACCGTTCATAATTCCTAGCAACTTGGTAAGCCTGCTCTAGATCATAGACTTCTCTAAAAGAAAGCTCCCTTTGGATATCCTCATGCAGGCCCTAAACCTAGACAGGACCATTGATTCAGAATCATCTATGTTGCATTGCATGAGAAACTCATCAAACCTAGCAATGTACTTAGCCATGCTCTTATTCCCTTGATTCAATCTTTGCCATTGATCCAATAACTTCTGATGGAAAGACATTGGGAGGTACTTCTCTCTAAGCCTAATTTTCATGGCCCCCAGGTTGCTATGGGTTCTTCTCCTCTTTGCCTGATCATCCTTTCAATACTATTCCAATATAACCTAGCATGGCGGACCAATCTAAGTTTGGCAAATCTGAACTTCGTCCCTTCCGACATCATATACCACTCGAAGTATTGTTCTATGTCTCCCTCCCAATCTACATAAACTTTGGGATCTAAACTGCCATCGAAGGTAGGTGCCTCAAGCGTGATGTTTCTGATGGCTCTCTCTTCCTGGTCCATGAACTCCTGATTGGATCTCCTAGGGTGAACCTCTTGGGCTGGGTTAGGATGTGGGACTCTTCTTGGCTCAGCCTCTAAGGAGGAATCATATTGAGGGAATCTCCTAGGATGGGGAGGTGACTCAAACTTTGGTTCAATGTATGGCTCCTGGACCCTCTCCAGAGTTCCTAGCCTTGTTTCAAATCCATCAAATCTTTGGGTCAACTTGGCAATTTGCTCAGTGAGGATCCTAATTTGATTTTAGAGGTTGTTCTCCATGGGTTCACCTGATTGAGAGTGATGTAGGTGATACTGGACTCCTGACCTAGTTGACATGCAACACACAATGGAAGGTACTACGGTTTGCTATACCTATGAGTTCAAACATAATGGGTTGACTTAGATTACACACAATACAACAACTAGCTCTTTCACTGGCTAAGTAAGAGGTGAGAGTGTGGGAGGCCGCCCTGCTATTCGCAGGGACCCAATTAAGGAACCACAACACCGCTTAGGTCGTTTGACACTAGACCTCTTGCCTTAGACACTAGCTTCCCAGTACTAATTGAAGAATTGCATGCACTAGTTTCCCACAATGGTTAAACCCGACTTGTTGATGTCCCTAAGCTATTAGGTTGCTAATAGATTTTAAGTTAGGCTTAGGTTCTAATGCAAAGGGGGTTGTTCTTGGACCAAGGAAAGGTAATGACCTCCTTCCCTTATGATATGATATTGTCGCCCTAAGAGTAAGTTATACATGTGATGGCATACATATGAAATCTAATAATGTGCACTTAAGTTTTTTTTATGTATTTTGATGTATTTTGGCAGAAATATAAATTTCTAAAAATTAAATGATATGAAATTAAAGTGCAGAAATTAACTATGCTGGAATTTAAAGAGGCTGAAATAACTATATGCTGAAATTCTAGGACAGAACTGTTCTTAGATAGTAATCAGGCATGCAGAAATTCTATAGACCAAATTAAATCCTGAGAAAATTTTAAAAAATAAAATCAAATATAATGAATCTACAAAAATAAGAATCAAAGTTTTTTGATCTTCCTACATACAGAAATAATTAAGATAATAGACCATGTACTGGAATGGATGTGATGCAAAAAATTAATCCTAAAGTGCCTCTCTTTGTTTTCTTCTTCAAGGGTCAATCACAGTGACACCCCTACACGCCATAAAAGATCCCTTCGAATGGGATGAGAAGATCTTGCAACCCTACTTCTCTCCTATGACTGAACGGCCATGGTAAAGCACCCGATCCGAGTACTTGAAGAGAAACTAAGTCTCAAATAGGCTCTGATATTAAAACATGATATGGGACTAAGATGCATGCAATTGATTCTTTGTTGTTTTTATATTTTAATGAATTGACCAATTTCCAAAATCAAACTAAGGATAGATCTGGAGACTCTTAAAAAGATCAAGAAACTCTAACATGCAGAAATAGACCTAAATAGTGATAAGGCAGGACCCCGGGATTCAGAAACCCTGGTAGGACTTAGCTCTAAATCAATAACCCTACTCAGAAGATTAGGAAGTGCAAACCTTTCAAAACTCTGAAGTGCCCAATGTCAAGTTCGCTCACACTTACGGATACGACCTGGAAGATCAAGCCCTCGACCCTGCTAGTTCGTCAGCTTTCCGTCAGATGGTTCTAAAGGCAAGGTAGGCCGACTCCTTTGTCCGTGGCACCTAAAAGGACCTGCGAGCAACCTAGAATCAAGTTAGAAAACAAGATGGATTAAGATAGCAAAGAAATGAAAAGGGGTGAAGTTGAGGGTGGCGGTCGATAGGAGATCCTTCTTGTTGGGCATCCAGGAAGAGCTTCCAGTGGGGCATCCAAGCTTGGGAGGTGGGTTGCTGGCTTGTGTAGGAAAAAGATATCTAGGGCCTCACACCCCTCGATGCTCGAAAGTGAAAGCTCACTCTCTCTCAGAGTTCTAAGCCACAAAGACAAGGGCTAAAAGAAAATTTTCAGAATTTTCATTGATTCAACATTCATCATTCCTACAAGAGAGTTAGGGCCATATTTATAGGCTCCTAAGTCCTCATTTGAATTCAAGATTTGAAAAAGGGAGTTACAAGCTTGTTTTGGGGAGAGGAAAGGAGGTGGTTGTCTTCATGAATCAAGGGTGCCTAACTTGAATTCTGAATTCCTCTTCATGGAGCTTTGGCCGACCATGAATGCTAGGCTTGATCCTTGGTGATATGGCTTAATATGTGGAGTGGAGTGAGGAGGGTTGTTTGATTGAATCAAGGGGGCACCCACTTAGAACTTGAATTTGAAATGAGGCTTAAAACTTGGCTGCCAAAAGTGCTTCTCATGACATGGCATTGGAGTTTGAAATTGAAATTCGATTTTGGTGATGTGGCGCTCATGACATGGCATTGGTGATGTGGCATTCTCCAAGGCTTTGAATGATGAGTTGGCAATCCAGCTTGGCATGGAGGAGAAGTGTCTTGTCCCTTCTTCAAATAGGCTTGACTTGAATGCTCATTTGTGGACCCATCTTCAAATTGACTTGAGCTTATAAACCAACTTGGCTAATTACAGGACCAATTGATTCTAACTTGACCAAATTAATCGAATTACAAGACTAAACCAAAATTGAAACCACCTAAATACTAATTACATGACTCGAATATGAATTACTCAGACTTAAGTATCTTAAGCCTTATTACAGGATCCAAAAAAAAAAACTAAGAACCCTAATCATAAATCCACAAAGGGTTGAGGAGCCTCTGTCTAATCCTGGTGCCCGCACCAATGCCTTAGAGGGGAGTTGTCACAACTCATAGGGGAGACCTATTCCTCTTGTTCCTTATTAGAGTCCTAGATTGACAACATGGTCACAAGACCTCCACCAATTTCTTTGATTACCCCACTTATAAGGGGCTTTCTTTGAATTCTCTAGCTTCTCTTCCACCTTAAGCTTGGTGGGAACCAAATGGACATTGTACATCTCTTCAGCATTGGCTTACTTCTCTGCCCGAGTCAGCATTTCCATAAAATTTACAGATAAGTCTTCTCTAGGGAGAAGAGAAAGGTATTTCTCTATAGTCCACTCTTAAGGATCATCATGGTCATAGATTGATCCAAATTGCACACCTTCAACATGGCTATGTTAAAATGGTTAAGGTACACATAGAAGGATTCTCTTTCCCTCTACTTATACTAATCAGACGGTCTAATCTCTATCAATGTCGTTGACTACTGGTGAAGTGGGAGATGAAAAACTGACTCAGATCCCAAAAGGAATCAATTCAGCCAAGCTTGAGGCCAGAGTACCAATGCCTGGCCATCCCTTTAAGTGTAGAAGGGAAAGCTCGATAGAAGATTCCATCGGAAGCCTGGCAAAGTGGCATGATGATGTGGAATAGTCTAGCTATCTTAGAACTATAACTATCTATTTAAATCAATAGACAAAAATAAATAAAAAATTAAAGTAAATAAAAATAGATAATCAAGGTAAGCAAGAATTAAACTATTTAGATCCAATCAAAATTAATATCTGATCTAGGAAGTGACCCGATCGGCATGCACAGTCGAAAGTTTTCAAAAGCTGGATCATTGGTTGTTAAGGAACAACCATTAGACTAAGGATATCGAACTTCAAATAAATCGAATATAAAAGAAATAAAGATATGTGCTAAAAATAAAATTACCAGCAAAGATTTTAAAACCTAAACTAAATCATGAAGAGGTCTCACCAAGCACAGGATGTCATGGCTTCCTAAATAAGAAAGATCAATCTAGAGATGGTTGAGGAGGCCTACTATTGATTTATAGATAAACCAGATCAGAAATCTTCAAATCTGAATCACCCAAATATAAGAACATCTGAGCAGCCCAATTATAACAAACTCAAATCATCCCAATAGTGAACTTGGAAGAAGGTGCAAGAATTGCTTTGAAGATCGTGCGAAGGCTTCAGTGGGGAAGAAGGCTGACTGCCTTCATGATCGTGTAGGGGGTCTCAGGGAGGAGATCGATAGGGCTCGCCAACTGTCACAAAGGAGGACATTGCCACGGTGGAGATGCCGGTGGGATGGTGGGCACTATTGGCATGGATGCGGGCGGCACAAGGCATGGACAACACGGGGTAGCATGGCAGCACCGGCATGGGAGACATGGATGCCATAGAGAGGAGGAAGGAGTTCAGCCATTCGGAGTGGCATCAATGGGCATGTGTCGGAGGTGAGTCCCTCATGGTTGGGAGTGTCAAGTGGCCAAGAAGGGTGGGCGGTGTCTGATTGTGGGAGGCTTCATGAACAGAGGGATGGGGGATAGATGATGGCTATGGGCTGAGGCTGATTGGAGGTGGCATGGCTTGTCGATGGCATGGAGATGCAATGGAGGGATCCACCGGGCTGTGTTCTCCTTAGGCTGTGTTCTCCTTAGATCTAAGGGAGAAGGCGACGGACGGTGGATGGGGGTCATGGGCGAGGGGTTCTCGATGCCGAAGGAGCTGGGAAGCCTCGAGAAATGGGCTTGTTCCGTTGGAGTATAGAGACGGCAAGGTGGTCCTCATGGTTGGATCCGATGTGGAGGCGACGCTGGTGGAGATGGACCAAATGGTTGGTTGGAGGCTGATAGATGAGGGAAGCTGTGGTGATTTTCGATGGGATTGGGGGAAGGTAGAGTGAGGAGGCCTTTGGCCTGGACAAAGGCTGACGGTGGCAGAGGTGTCCACATCCAGAAGATGGGGTGCCGGTAGATGCTTCCAGATGGACATCAGGGCATGGAGGGGTATTAGTGGGTGTCCAGTGGTGGAGGTGGATGGTGGGTTTAGCGGGTAGGATTGGTTGAATGGGAGGTTTAGAGTCATAGTCTTAGAATTTTTAAAGAAACAGGGAAGGACGAAAGTGAAGAAGGAAGAGAAAAAGGGAAGAGTTGAGAGGAAGAAGAAAGGAGAAAGAAGAAGATATGAGGATGGAAGAAGAAATGGAGTAAGAAGGAAGAATGGAGGAAGAAGAAGACAATGGGCAGAAGAAAGAAATAGTTTTTTTTTTCTTGTTGGACTATCAATTTTCAATAATAGGATATTTAAATAAACTTTGATCCCAACAACCTATCAAAACTATAAGATTTCAAAGTAATCTAAAATAAATAGACTATCTAAAATAATTAAGAAATCTAAATGAATATAGTTTCATACTTTAAGATCTATGCATGAGCTGGATAGAAGAAAATAAATCCAATCCCCATACACCCGATAAAATAAAAATAAATATATATGTTTGCTCTAAAAAGGTGCTAGGCTGCATCAAAATCTATACAGGGATGTCCTCATCCAATTTCCCTAGGATAGAGAGAACTCGACTCCATTAAGTCAATCTCATACTGTTCTAGAAGTACTCAAAAAGGTCTGGATCAATCCTCTATAGCTCCTCTGGATAATCCAAGAATCCTCTAACTCTGGCATACCTCACAAGCAAGCCAAGTAGTAATGATAGTCTCAACTCATAGTGAACTGATATGCTCATCCAGGATGCGATCAATCATATCATGCTATTCTCTCAATTAGACTTGTGGGTACTTAGGGAAAGGATACTCACAAAGGATGGTACAAGCTCAAACAGATCACTAGGTATCAATGCTAGTTCTTATATTCAATTAGATCGGATACATTAAAAGTTAAACTAATCCCATAGCCAGATGGTAGTTCAACAATATATATATTAGATCCACTTTTTTTTAAATCTTGAATGGGCCTGTCTTCGGCATGTAGCTCATAAATGGTTCCTAGAGGAAATGGCTCATGTTTAAGCTTAATCATGGCATAATCATCCTTGGCAAAATCCTTGACTTGCTGGTAAGAATCTGCTAAATATTTATTTGGTTACTTATATTAATTTTATTACTAACTCTTTATACAGACTCCTAATACGTTCTGCAAAGGATGATGCTGACTCTGATACTCTAGCATGCATAAAACAAGGTATACAATATTTTTCATTAGTTATTATTATTATTTATTATTTATTTTCATTATTTATTATTTTATTTTATTTTATTTTATTTATATTTTTAAAATTTGGGCATTCATCATATTCTTCTTTTAACTATCAAAAGTCCATAACTTTTTATACTTACATAATGATAAGAGATCCCACCCTATAGAGTGCATAGGTTTGGTATCTACATCTGCTTCATACCTTATGACAAAAGTGTAGGTCTGAAGCAACTCATTCACTTTCTAGGTCTCAGACTTAATTTTATTTTTTTGGTAATTGAGCATTCTGATGGGTGTCTTGTTTCGGTTTGTTGGCTCCGGGAATTTTCTCATCCATGGAAGCAGATAATGCCTCCCAAACTTTAGAACTTGGATCATTACATAGAACTCTTTGGGTAGAAATGTTTAAAAGATACCATGCCTAAGAGAGATAGACAAAGTAATTATCTATGCCACATTATATGGACTCGAGTGGCCCACAAGTGCTAAACTTAGGTGCGAAATGATATTAGGGAGGATGGCAAATGATTTGGCATGATCGCGACATGGAGCCTGCATCAGACCTAGCTAAAGGCCTAGCTGACAAAGGGCACCATCTATATGCCACAGTCAAATTGCTACCGAGGTCGAGCTCCCCGTCGAGGTCGAACCCCCATCGAGGTCGAGCTCCCCGTCGAGGTCGAGCTCCCCGTCGAGGTCGAACTCCCTCCCGAGGTCGAGTTCCTTGCCCGAGGTTGAGCTCCCCATCAGGTCGAGCTCCCCGCTGAGGTCGAGCTCCCACCCCAGGTCGAGCTCCCTACCGAGGTCGAGCTCTCCATTCGAGGTCGAGTCCCTGGTCAAAGTTAACTTTCCCCTAAAGTCAAGCATGGCTAAAGACAGTAAATCCCGATCTCTCCCCCAGGAATGACCCTAGGAGTGGTCAAGATAGTGACCCTAATAGGTGGTGTCACCATCCCCACCAGAACCCCACAATGCTCAAAGGAAACTTCCACCTCTATGGAGTAGCGCTCCATGAGGGCACGCCACCTGCAACCTTTGTGGAGTGGTGCTCTGCAAGGTCATGCCATATGCAACCTCTGTCGAGGGGGCTCTGCCAGGACAGCCGCCTGTATCCCCTAGGGAGGAGGTCCCACCGGAGTACCAGGCCGCTCAGCCCACTGTCGGCATCTTCCTGTGAAAAGGTATCCTGCCCGAGGCATCGTTCCTTCATCTACCACCTGTACCACCCAAAAAAGAAAGGTTCTACAGGAGTCTCAGACCCTGCAGCATCTCCCGCCAAGCCAGACTCTACCAGGTCCTCAGACATGGTGGCACGATGACCGTAGGAAGTATGGTGCGGACACCGACATTCGGAAGAGACTTCAAGTAAACCTAATCATCCAGACTCCTTGGGTTACCAGTAAATACACCATAATTACTGTTCAGAACTAGTCAAGATCAAAGGCCATTGGAAAGTATGAAGCATCAGATTGGAGCCAACCACCCTAACCTCCTTCAACCACTTCAACTTCCACAAGTTGGAATGCTACCTTAACTTCCTCAACTGCCATGCCAAATTGCAATGCCACCTCACCCTCCACCAAGGGACACCACATCATTAAGGCCACATCACCTCCATCTTGGCACCAACTTGTCATACTTAGTTACAACCAACAACTACTTAGTTACAACCAACTACCTGCTTTGTTATAATAATTGCCTACTTTGTTACAACAAACTTAGTTACTTTGTTACAACAAAAATTAGTTACATCAGCCTTATCTCCTTGTAAACCAAGTTCTAAGGGACTTGGGAGGCCTATAAATATCCCCTAATCCCTATTGTAAGATGATATGATATGAATGAATGAAAGGTTGTGTTCTTCTTCCCTTTGCTGAGTGCATCGCCACTCCATGAGGAAGAGAGTGTGAGGCCAAAGCTTTTTCTTCTTGTTTCTTTTCTTCCTTTGCCATGAGCATCGCCACTCCGTGAGGGAGAGGGTGTGAAGCCCAAACCACTTCATCAAGCTCCTTCCATGGCTGTATAAAGTGCCACTCCATGAGGGAGAGGGTGTGAGATCTAAACCATGTCTTCCAAGCTCCAAGAGTTTTCCTACAATCCTTTCTCTTCCTTTTCTTCCCTTCAATTTCTTTCTTCTCCTTACCTCCACACCCCCAATGATCTCATTTATAGGATCCCTCTGATGCTACGATCCTTAGAAGAAGTCCTCTTTACATTCGGAACCATCTGAAGAAAAGCTGGAACATCCGCGAGAAAATAGCTTCTTCTTCCATACACCAGTCCCGAGAGTATGTGTCCAATCTATTAAGAAGAAGAAAATCATTGCCCTGGTATGCAAACCCATCCCTTCTCATAAGTTCTGATTTGTTGAAGAAAGAGCATGCCCTAATTAGTGGTTTCTCAACCCTAGGATCTTGTTTCCTTTATTACTTAGTTGAATCCTAATCTACAAGTAGTTACTTTAATCTTCTCATAATCATCCTTTGTTTACTCTCTCTTTTCGGGAAGTAAAGCCTTATAAAATATGAAATCATTGCTCACTAAATCTGAAGTTGCCTTATGTTAATCTCTTGCATGATAATATCCTACATCAGTTTGGTATCAGAGCATGGTTGACTAGGACAAGTATGTTAGTTGCTAAAAATTTTTTTAAAAAAAAATTTCACACCTTCAAATTTGAAATCCCCTAACCAAATTCAAAATTTGAATTTGAATTCTGAACTTTGAATTCTGAACTTTGAAATCTGAAATTCAAATTTAAGAATTCAAATTTGAAATTTTGAAATTTAAATTTTGAATGATAAGTTTATCCTAGTCTTTATATTGGTTAGTTGAAGGCTTGATTGTGCATTCATCTTAAGGAACTTAAGGGCAATCCTGTTATAAGATAAGGGAAGGATTTCATCACCTTCCTTAGCCCAAAAATAACCAACCACATATTGCATTGACTCAAGCCTAATTTAAAATCGAGTAGGAACCTAACTAGGAACATCAACAAGTCAAGTTCATGTTCATGTTGAGACTTAGTATTGATTGATTCTGTATTTACTCCTGGATATAGGTGTCTAAGGCTAGAGGTCCAATGGCAAACACCTTAAGTGGATCTACGGTTTCTAATTAGGACCTTACGAGAGCAGGGGGAGCCTCCCGCACTCCCACCTTTTACCTGACCAATTGAAAGGGTGACTGCAGTCTTGATTAGTGCTTTGGCATTCATGCCATCTTAAACTTCTAGGTCTGAGAGCCCTAGAAGCTAAGTTTGTATTCCATGACCACTAGATCAGGAATCCCATACCAACATTTCCAAACCTAACTAAGTGTCATCATGGACCCAAATCTTGAAACTTTGTTGAGAACCATGATTGAACAATGCAAACAACTAAACAATAGGTTCGACCAAATGGAGAAGCGAATCGGGACCCTTGAAGAGACCCGTAAGGCCCGTACTAAACCTGAATCACCCAGACCAACTCCCCTTGGTCCCAAAACCCATCGCCATGATCCCACCCTTGAACATGACCATAGACACCTACACCAAGACTCCACTAATTCGGAGGAAAGAGCCTTTAGGAACATTCGTCTCGATGCACCCACTTTTGATGGAAATCTAGACCTTAAGGTGTACATTGATTGGGAGAATGACATAAATCAATATTTTGAATGGTATGAGATGTCGGAAGAGAGGAAGTTCAATTCGCTAAACTTAGGTTAGTTCGACAAGCTAAGTTGTGTTGGAAAAATGTTAAGCACATTTGTCATCAGAGAAGAGACATGCCCATAGCCACATGGAGACCCATGAAGATCAAACTTAGAAAAAAGTACCTACCTATGTCCTATGAGAAGAGGGGACCCATAACCCATCGACCCGAACCCAACAGGATTAGTACCCCTGGATATAAGCCAAGCACTAGTAAGTTCCCCTTAGCCAACCCATCCCTACTATCCCATTTGTTCACAAGGATGACATCGAAAAGGAAATATACATGGCAGACCCAGAACTAGTTGACCAGGAAATATTCAGACTGAAGTTGTATTGGAAGGACAATTTAGAAGAAGAGAACTATGAGAAGTATAACACTGCTACTATTAGGGCTTTACATGAGGAAATACTAGAAGAAATCAAATTATAGAGCCTAGTCTTGAAATTTAAGAACAAGAGAAAATTAGTAAGGACATGGTTTCTTCAATTCAGTACCCTCAAGAGAAATTTACTCCTTTAGTCCCGATTAAAGATCTCTTTCCTGAAATTGCTGACTCATCATTTCATAAAGTGGACCTTTTATCGCATGTAGATATAAATCAATGTCCAAACCTTAAGGTCATCCTCGTTAAGGACTATTCAAAATCCTCTTCTTATTTCTTACCCTACCATAGACTTCCAATGCTTCTTAGAACCACTCGATTACACTTTGTTAAGGTTAACAGGTTGCATAAATCCCTTGAGCACGTTAGATTTGCTACCTATTTTTGGAAGACCTTATGGCATTTATTAAGAGTCCATGTAAAATTTTTATCTGCATGTCACCCACCAACCAAGGATCAAGTACAAAGTTATAGTTAAAGACTTAATAAATCTCTTTCGATAGGATGCATAGTCGAGCCCTGTAATTTATTAGATGTTGGTATGAGTCATATGCACAGCATGTTAGAAATTTGCATTGAGCAATGAGACTTATAAGCATATGGCTAATTCTCATAAGAGAGTCAGAGAATTTTATGAAGGAGACTATGTGATGATTAGGCCTGAGCCTGAATGGTTCCCACCCGGAATCATGAAAAAGTTACATGCCCGCGGTGCAGGTCCTTTCAAAATAATAAAGAAAATTAGACCTAATGCCTATGTGCTTGAGTTACCATCTGACTTGGTATCAATTCCACTTTCAATATTTCAGACCTGGTAGAGTATAAGGAACCAACAATGATACCTAGTGAGCCTTTTAGACCTGATCTCATTTTTTAGAGTGAACCTATACCCGAGTGTCCACCAGTCATACTACCAGAAAAGCAGATAGGATTGAGCGAATTCTAGATGATAAGATTATCACTACCCGGAATAAGGGCTATCAACATTATTTAATTCATTGGCAAGGTCGACCTGAATCTGAAGACTTGTGGATCACTCGAGAGGATCTACAAAGGATCAACCCAAACTTACTAGAATACTACCAAAGTTAAGTTAACCCATACTCGACAAGGTCGAGTTCTTTCCATCCCAGGAAAATTGGTACACTGGCATTCAGAAGAGACTTCAAGCAAACCTAATCAATCCAGACTCCTTAAGGATTACCAGTGAATAAACCATAAATTGCAGCTGAGAGAAATAGTCAAGATCAAAGGCCATTAGATGAAAGCATGAAAGCATCAAGATTTGAGCCAACCACCCCAACCTCCTTCAACCACTTCAACTTCCATAAGTTGGAATGCTACCTTAAATTCCTCAACCGCCATGCCAAATTGGAATGCCACCTCACCCTCCACCAAGGGATGCCACATCATCAAGGCCACATCACCTCCATCCTGGTGCCTACTTGTCATACTTATTTACAACCAACAAACTACTTAGTTACAACCAACTACCTACTTTGTTATAACAAATTACCTACTTTGTTACAACAAACTTAGTTACTTTGTTACAACAAAAATTAGTTACATCAGCCTTATCTCCTTGTAAACCGAATTCTAAGGGACTTAGGAGGCCTGTAAATACCCCTAATCCCTCTTGTAAGATGATATGATACGAATGAATGAAAGGTTATGTTCTTCTTCCCTTTGCCGTGCGCATTGCCACTCCGTGAGGGAGAGGGAGTGAGGCCAAAGCTTCTTCTTTTTATTTTTTTCTTTCTTTGCCATGAGCATTGCCACTCTGTGAGGGAGAGGGTGTGAGGCCCAAACCACTTCATCAAGATCCTTCCATGGCTGTATGAAGTGCCACTCTGTGAGGGAGAGGGTGTGAGATCCAAACCAAGTCTTCCAAGCTCCACGAGTTTTCCTACAATCCTTTCTCTTCCCTTTCTTCCTTCAATTTCTTTCTTCTCCTTACCTACACGCCCCTAATGATCTCATTTAGGATCCCTCAAATTCTATACTCTTTAGAAGAAGTCCTCTTTGTATTCGGAACCATCTGAAAAAAAATCGGAACATCCACGAGAAAATAGCTTCTTCTTCCAAGTGCCAGTCCTGAGAGCTGTGTGATCCAATCTATAAAAAAAAAACAACCATTGCCTGGTATGAAAACCCATCCCTTCTCATAAGTTTTGATTTGTTGAAGAAAGAGCATGTCATAATTAGTGGTTTCTCAACCTTATGATCCTGTTTCCTTTATTACTTAGTTGAATCCTAATCTGTGGGTAGTTACTTTAATCTTCGTACAATCATCCTTTGTTTACTCTTTCTATTTTCGGGAAGCAAAGCCTTATAAAATCTGAAATCATTGCTCCCTAAATCTGAAGTTTCCTTATGTTAATCTCTTGTATGATAATATCCCTCATCAAAGTAGTGTCCTGTCAGGGTGTTAGGCCCCGTGGCACGCCACTCACATTTACCGTGGAAGGGATACGTACTTCATAGTACTTCGCTTGCACCCATGGCAGAACCTTTCTACATAGGCTATGAACCCTGTCTCCCTCTTCTCAGGAAAATGGGATAGACCTATGCTCCGCCCACATGGGGAGCTCCCAGCGAGCACCAGGCCAGGGCTCTACGCCTCGCCAGATGAATCATGCTTCTATAAGAAGCTCAAAGGGGCCTCCAAGAAAGGAAAGTAACAAGTGAACGAGTGGAAAACAAGCAGAAATCAGTGCAAGTTGAAGCAAGCGAGTAAAGCTTAAGGGCAGGAGGAACACTCAAAGACTCTTCCAAGAGCTCCCGCTACAGCAGCTACCATGTTCAAGCTCCCACTGTTCTAACCCCCATTCTATCTTTCCTTTAATCCTCTGAACGTGGAAACCACTTTGGGATCCATTACGGAGGATCTATTTTTCTTCATTGCCCACTAACTTGATCGTCGGAGTGCCCCCATTAGGATCCTCGGCTCGAATCTCCTCTCTTTTGCAGGATCAGTAGTGCCTAGAGGATGCCAAGCAAGACGTCCACTCACCGAAGCCAAGTAGGAGCTGCGGGTCATGGCAATCTAGGCGGCAACAGATTAGCATGCCAGGTAGGGGGTAGCCAATTAGACCAACCCCTCACTACTAGAAGAATCGCATCGGCGATATGGTGGTGACGCGTAAGCAGGAGGCTTCCATTAGCCACGTAGGGGACCCTCCTCACTACGGTGACCTGCATAGCCCGAAGAGAGAGCTCCCCGCTCCACCATCACTACCTCCGGCAGACCCCCAGCCACTGCACTCACCCAGTAGATCCAGACCCTGGCTATGGTAGTGCAATAGTTGTACGATCAGCATCGGTCTCTAGTGACCCAATAGTAGCCAGGAACCCCTGTGGCTCAAGCCACTGGAGCCTGTAGTAGCTTGTGATTTTTCCAAGGAAGGCCATCACATCTATGAGCTACATCCTACCCCTAGGAGAGCCTCTAGAGCCCAAGAAAGAGGCAGAGGAGTGGTTCAACTAGCCGGGAGAGTCAGTCCCCGGTCTCAGGCCATAATGCCTCATGGCATCGCAAGCACCGCCACAACGAGGCCCCCCGATGTGATCTTCTCTGGCCCTTATCTCCCTCTCCTCCGATAGTCTCAATAGAAGGTTCCATCGATGAGGCTATCAGGCATCAAGCCGAGAGGTACCTGCAGGAGCAAGAGCGCAAGCTAGCCGAGCTATCCTGCCAGTTTGCCAATTTGCAAGGCTCCTCCTGTGAGCCCCGGGCTATGACACCCATCTCATTTCTTCTATAAAATCCAAGAGGAACCGATTCCCAGTCGATTTTGTATGCCTCAAGTGGATCCCTACGATGAGACCACCGACCCCGTGGACCACCTTGAGAGCTACAGGCCCTCATAAGAGTCCAAGGGGTCACTGATGCTCTTCTCTATATTGCCTTTCTAGCTATGCTCTGGAAGGTCGCTCAAGTATGGTACACCTATCTCGAGCCAAAAAGCATCGACTCCTTCGAGCAGTTGAAGAAGAAGTTTATGGCACACTTCGACACCTGTCAAAAGGTACCATGTGAAATCAATAGCCTCTTCTCCATCCTTTAGTAGGACCATGTGTCCTTACAGGACTGTATCCCATTTCAAAGTTGCCATCCTGAAAATTTATAACCTGGATGAGCCCGTCACCATGTTGGCATTGAAGAGGGGGCTCAGGACCTCCTGCTTCACCTACTCCCTCGACAAGAAGCCTCCGAAGATCTACTTTGAGATCCTCCTCTGGGTCCACAAGTACATCCATGCGGAGGAGACAAACCGCACCAGAAGGAAGTTGGATGGGAGGCCCTTAAAGAAGCAGCCCCAAGGGGAGCCCTCCAAGATGCATGGGCCAGGGCAACCCCAAATATTCGAGTGGGCCTAAAACCAAAGAGTGCTCCCATCCAGGAAGAAAGGTACACCCCTCCTCTCCTCATCCAAGATCCAAAATCCTTATGAAGATCGAGGGCAAGCACTACCTGCACCACCCCCATTGAGACCGTCCGGTGGTTATGATAAGTCGAAGTACTACCAATTCCACTGTGACCATGGCCACGACATCAAGAAATGCCACCATCTCAAGAGGAAGATCGAAAACCTCATTAGAAGGGGCTACCTCCAAAAGTTCATGGGGACAAGACCCCGTCCAAACCCCAAGCGCTCGTGACTTTTCCTCCGTCGACAACCAGCCCACCGAGAGGCTAGTGGGCATGATCTCCAGGGGGATAGAGCATGGCTCGAAAAGGATCAAGGTGGGGGAAGGGTCTGATAATGTACTCCCCTTGATGAGGAAAGGGGAATCAGGGTGGAGAATGTAAATAATGAAGTTGTTGTCATCGAGATGACGAAAGCTAAGCATCCTGTAAAGCAAATTATGATCGATAGTGGAAGCTCAACTGACATCCTTTTTTATGATGCTTTCTCTAAGATGAATCTGTCTCCTACCTTGTTGAAGCCGGTGCATGCCCCTCTGGTTGGCTTTACTGGAGATTCAATAGGGGTGGAGGGAGAGATTACCCTCCCAGTCATCGTCGGGACACCTTCCTAGCAAAGCACTATTATGATGACTTTCATGATTGTTAGGCTCCCTTCAACCTATAACATGATCCTTGGCCTCCTTGGGCTCAACCTGCTCATCTTAATCATATCTACAAAATGGCTTCTAGTTCAGTTCCCAACCTCCTACGGAGTAGGGGAGATGAGGGGGATCCCATAGCTGGTTCAGCACTGCTTGCAGGCCATCCCTGGGGAAGTCCCAGCCGCTGACTAGCTTTACCAAAGAACATAGGATGCCAAGGGTGGCCTAGTCAAGCACTTGTTGGCATGCCCCCTTGGGACGGACCCTTTGAAAATGGTGCAAGTAGGAGCCCAGCTACATGAGGATGAAAGGGCTCACCTCCTAAGTTTCCTTTGGATGAACACTGATGTTTTTGCCTGGACCATAGTGGACATACCTGGGATTCTCTCCGATGTCATCACCCACAGGCTAAACAACCCAAAATGCCACCCAGTCTAGTAGAAGAAGAGGAGCTTCACCCTAGAGAGACGAAGGCAATTGATGAAGAGGTAGAAAACTCCTCACTACGGGCTTCACCAAGAAGTCCAGTACCCTAGTTTGCTGGCGAACATAGTCATGGTCAAGAAGGCTAATGAGAAGTGGAGGATCTGTGTAGACTACACCGACCTCAATCGAGCCTATCCAAATAATAGTTTTTTTCTTTCCAAGATTGACCAGCTCGTAGATGCCACCCAGGGCACCGCTTACACAGTTTTATGGATGCATTCTCCGGGTACAATCAGATTCAGATGCATCCAGAAGATAAAGTACATTGCCTTCATTACAGATCGAGGGACTTACTGCTACAAGATAAGGCATTCAGTCTGAAGAATGCTAGGGTCACGTACTAGTGCTTGGTCAATAAGGTCTTCAAAGACCAAATCAGTAGCAACATGTAGGTCTACATGGATGATATGCTCATTTTAAGCGGGCAGGAGTCGAACCATGTCGTGGACCTTATAGAAGCCTTCCAAAATCTTCGTCTCCATAGATGAAGCTGAATCCCACCAAGTGCGCCTTTGGCATCATCGCTGAAAAATTCTTGGACTTCATGGTCACCCAAAGAGGGATCGAGGCCAACCTCGAGAAGGTTCAGGCGATCATCGACATGGAACACCCTATCTTGAAGAAGCAAGTCCAGCACCTGACTGACCAGATCGTGGCTCTGAGCCAGTTCATTTCGCACTCCACCGATCATTACTTACCCTTCTTCAAGGCACGATGGAAGATGCACGACTTCACCTGGATGGAGGAGTGTCGAGAAGCCTTCAGGAGCTGAAGAGGTTCCTCCCATCTCCACCACTGCTCTCTAGGCCGGAGGTCGGGGTGGAGCTCCTCCTATATCTGGCAGTCTCCCCAGGGGCCGTCAGCTCAGTACTTGTTCGCACAGACGGGGACAGAGTCCAGAGACCCATGTACTATGCTAGCAAGCTGCTCCAAGATGCAGAGATCAGGTACACCCACTTTGAAAAAATAATTTTCATACTCATTATGTCTCTCAATATCTCAGGCCATACTTCTAAGCACAACTGATCGTTGTTCTCACCGACCAGCCTCTAAAGGCCATACTCAGTCATCCAGACATATCTGGGTGTCTGGCTAAATGGGCAGTAAAGCTCAACAAGTTCGACATCACCTATCACCCAAGGCCCTCTCAGAAGGTTCAGGTGCTGGCTAACTTTTTGATGGAATGCACCTGCATAAGTGAAGAGCCAAAAGAGTTCTCCCCAAGCATCCAATGGAATTGTCGGCCAGTGAGATGGCATGGATCCTCCACATGGATGGTGCATCCAATGCAGGAGGAAGTGGGGCTAACCTCATCCTCGCCAATTCTGACGGGGTCATGGTCGAGTGCACACTATGCTTCTTGTTCAAAGCTATAAATAACCAGGCAAGTATGAAGCGCTCCTCATGGGGTTGAAGGTATCCCGCAACCTAGGCGTGTCAAGCTTGAGCGTCTTCATCAACTCGCAGCTAGTCGCAGGTCAAGTCTTGGGAGAGTTCGAAGCCCAAGATCCTTAGATGATGAGATATTTGGAGCGGGTGCATTCGAGCATGGGAAGCTTCAGCATTTCAGCATCTCCCACATCCCTCATGGAGAAAATGCCCATGCCGATGCTCCCTCCAGACTTACAACCCTACCAGGACTCATCGCTGGGGCACACCTACATCGAATACTTAGAGACACCCACCTACGAGGTCCCAGGCGAGGTCCAGCTAGTTGCCCCTAAGGCTAGTTGGATGGACCACTACATCAGGTATATCACCGATGGTGCCCTGCCCGAATCGCGTGGAGGCCGGTTTTCTTAAGAAGAAGGCTACGCGTTTCATGCTAATGGATGGGCAGCTCTACCGAAGGTCCCACTCCTATCCACTGTTAAAGTATTTGAGATATTTAGAAGCGGCCTACATGCTCCAGGAGATACATGAAGGCCTCTTGGAACCACATGGGGGCACGATGCTAGCATACAAAGCCCTCCGACAAGGATATTACTGGGACACCATGAGGGAAGATGCAGCTGACTTTGTAAAAAAGTACGATCGCTGTCAATGACATGCTCACATATAATGTCAGCCGCCCGCACCACTCTCCCAACTCTCTATCCCGTGGACATTCGTCCAATGGGGGATGGACATCTTGGGTCCCTTTCTTCCAACATCTGGTCAACAAAAGTACCTGATTGTAGCCATCGACTACTTCACCAAGTGGGTCGAGGCCAAGCCACTGGCACGGATTACTGAAGCAAAGGCTAGATCTTTCCTCTAAAAGTCGGTCATCTATCATTTCGGTCTTCCCCACTTAATCATCTTGATAATGGATAGCAGTTCGACAACCAAGCATTCGAGAAGTTCTGCACCAATCTCAACATCCGCCATTGCTTCGCTTCGGTGACTCACCCTCGAACCAACAAGGAGGCCAAGGTGACCAACCGGACCATCCTCCAAGGGCTCCACACTAAACTAGATGAGGCTAAGGGTCAATGGACTGAGAAGCTTCCCAGTGTGCTATGGGCCTACCACACCATACCTCGAACGGTGATAGGTGAGACACCCTTCAACCTCATCTTCAATTCCGAGGCTATGATTCCAGTGGAGATGGGTCTACCCACACTGCAGGTAGAGCAATACAATAAAGCTAAGAATCCAGCCTTAAAAGCCCTGCACTCTCCAAGTTCGGCGATGCAAGCTAGGAAACTCTAAAAGCCCTGCACTCTACCCGTCAGACTTCAAGTCTAGCAATGCAAGCCGGAAACTCCAGAAGGCCTGCACTCTATCCATCGAACTCCAAGTCCGATGATTTAAGCCAGAAAACTCCAGAAGCTCTGCACTCTACCCGTTGGACTACAAGTTTGGTGATACAAGCCAAAAAACTCTAGACGCCCCATACTCTACCCGTCGAACTCCAAGTCTGTCAATGCAAGCTGGGAAACTCCAGAAGCCTCGCACTCTACCCGTCGAACTCCAAGTTCGATGATGCAAGCCAGAAAACTCCAAAAGCCCTATACTATACCCGTCAAATTCCAAGTTTAGCGATGCAAGCCAAGAAGCTCCAAGAGCCTCGCACTCTACCCATCGAACTTCCAATCTAGCGATGCAAGCCAGAAAACTCCAGAAGCCCCGCACTCTAACCATCAAACTCCAAGTTTGGTGATGCAAGCCAAGAAACTCTAGAAGCCCCTCACTCTATTCGTCGGACTCCCAGTTCGACAAAGACAAGTCGTGAAACTCTAAAAGCCCCGTACTCTATCCATTGGACTCCTAGTTTGGCGAAGGCAAGCCGAGAAACTCCAGAAGTCCCGCACTCCAATCTGCATGACTCACAGTTTGGCAAAGTAGAGTCAAAAATTTCCAAAGTCCCCAGCTGTCTGCCAGCTTTTGAACTTGGCAACAAGGGCCAAGACTTTGGAAACCTTACACTTGGCTACTATGTCATGTTTGTGTGGTTCACATCTGTACCATAAAAAGAAGAAGAGAAAAAGGAAAAGAAAGAAAAGAGACAAGAGAAGCTCATTGTAGAACAGAAATTTTGTTGAGGGAGAAAAGTTGAAAGAAAGAGACATGATGTGATTTGAACTTTGTTTTTCATTGATGTGAAAAAACATTTACAATAGAAAGGACCCCCAAACAAGCCAGGAGGTCCTCCAAAATGTCTAAGTATAGAAATAAAAGAAAAAGGTAACATCATGGAGACACCGCGGTGCCTTGCCAAGCTATCGAGGCACCTCGTCGGTCCCCTATAGAGCTTCGACTGGAGAGGTGGCTGGAACGGTGACCTTCACCACTTCAGCCTCTGGTGCGGTAGCCATCCCAGTTTCAGCCTCCAGCACAGTAGCCCCAACCTTGGCATCCGGCTTCGTGTCTGTCCTCACACCAGCCTCTTTTGGTGAAGCCTCTCTGTCATCGACACCTGGCAGGTCTGGGATGATGGATTTCAGGTCCTTGTAGGAGAAGGCCTAGGCCACCTTCTTTTTGCAGTCCCCAAACCCCTTGAGAAACAAGTCGAGGACTGCCTCCTGGACCTCTTCGATGAATGCTTCAGAGGCCTTGAACTTTGGCACGGCTTTGGCGGCTTCCTTCTTGGCAATCTCCATCAAGGCCACTACCATCGTGGCCCAAGCCATTGGAGCTTCAAAGTGGGCCTGGAGGGTCTGTGCTGCACACCGTCTCCATGACAGACTCCTTCGCTTGGCGGGTGGCCTTCTCCCTCTCCACCACCAAGGCCGCCCCGAGGTCCTTGGCCCGCCTTTCCAGCTCCACCATCATGGCCTTGGTGCCGGTCACTTTAGTCTAGAGGACTCTAGACTACCCCTCCAAGACCTACACCCACTCGACCTAGCCCAGGCCTCCACCTCCGTGGCCTTCGAGCACTTTCGGTGGCTGACAGACATCCCACCGGGCCAATGCTAGGCAAGAGTCCCGGATCAGCAAAATGTCGGTGGCTACCTTTAGCAATAGAAATGTCAGTCAAATCAACATAAGCAATGAAAAAAGGACTATGGAAGAGAAAACTTACTTCCAGCAGCTGGGGGAACAAGTCTGTGATGGTGGCCATCAGTTGTTTACCACTCCTCTCTCGACGATCGTGTGGTTGGACGGTAAACTCAAACATCCTCTGCCAGCACAGGGTCGAGGGTGACTACCGCATTCGATGGTATCGTGATTGACATCTTGGCCACCCCCAGGCCTGATGCCACGGAGGGTGCCGCCAGGCCTGGTGTGGTCAACAATGGAGGTAAATAAGCCATTGGTCGGGTGATGACTATGTTTGTGGCCACCAATGGTGTCGGCCTCTCTCTTGTCATCGAATCGGCCACCACCTCCACCACCTCTGGCGATGGTGGGACTTCTGCACGAGAAGGGGCTGCTTGGGGGGCCCGTGCTACCCCCTCTCTAGCTGCAGTGCTCCCGCCGAGCCCACACATCGAGGGCTGGGCCACTGCTCTAAACAAAGATGGGGCTAGCCTGGGCCTCCTCTCTCCCTAGCCAACCGATGGCTCCACTATGGGCCTCCGCCCTGGCTCTTCCCAGGCCCTTTTCTATGGATCTTCCCTGGGCTTAGGAGATGCATGTCTCTTTCAAGACATCTCCCAGATCTAATCCATAGAGAACTTCATGCCTGCAAAAAGAAGAAAACACTAGTTAAACTCAAAGCAGGGGAGAATTCTTATGAAAAGAGAAGCTCGGGTTTTGGGCCTTACTCAAGGATCGGATCAGGCTGATCCCAGCCCCGAACAAATTATGTTTAGTCAATAGATCCCAAAGTGGAGGAATCTTGGAGGTGACAAACCGGTCGTACACCTCCCTGTCTGCGACCTCCAATTAGAATCCGGTTAGGGGTACGATCTGGGTCGCTCCAAACCCGGTCGACCCCCTCAACCGAGGCAAAGAAGAACCTATTCTTCCATCCCTTGATGGAAGTAGGCAGATCAAATTTGATGGCCCCCGAGCGGGGGCCACGAACCACCACCCGTTATCGACCAGGTGGCATTTTAAGGTAAAAAGGGCCCTGAACAAGGAAAAACGGGCAACTATCCCATGGAAGTAACAAAGAATGGTAAAGCAGGTGATGGCCCTAATAGCATTTGGAGCGAGTTGGGCTGGGACTAGATGGTAGTTGCTCAGAAAGGAGAGGAAGAAGGAATGAAGAGGAAGACGATGGCCCTCAAGGAAGAAGTCCTCATATAAGATGATCTGGCCTAAGCCACTAGAAGTGACCCGCTTCTCTAGCCCCAGAGTCGAGAGCCGGTGATGGGGAACGGGATCAGGGGAGGATCATCGGCGAGCCGAGAAGTCACCGAAGATTAGGGTATGTATTTTTTTTGGTTTTTTTGTAAAGAGGTGGTGAAGGAACAATGGAGATGGAAGGTAGGAAAAGTCTGGACTCTCATGGACTTTGGGACTCACACTCACAAAGAGACCTCTCACCTCTAGGGCATCCCACCCACCTCGCTACTTGGAGCCGTTAGGGTGAATCTCAAAGGACATGAGGGTGGTAGGGAAAGTGGAATCAAGGAAGGAGATAACTAGACATGACTTCGCATCATGTCCTAGGGTTGCACCTCTCGTGCTCTCCTTACGGAGTGATTGTTGGGCCTCTTACCCTCTCCATGCAGAGTGAAAGAAAAGAATCATTTTTTTCTAAAAACTCATTTTCATTCACCTTTATTTACAAAGGAATGAGGATGGTATTTATAGACCTTTCTAACCCTCATTTGAATTTGAATACAAGATAGAAAGACAAGGATGGTTCAAATTCAAATACAAGATAAGGCCTATCCAAATCCTAACAAACTTATTTTTTTAAAAAAAAAACAAACTTATCCTAAAACTCCAACTCTAAAATAACTTATTCTTGAATTTAAATTTATCTACATCAGGATCTGTGCTACTCCAAGATCTGTGCTGCTAATGTCCCATCATTTTTCTTAGGTGGGGAGAACTCGACTTCTTCGAGTCAGGCTCAGACTCCATCTTCAGTTTGATTTCAGGCTCCTGCGACTCCAGCTTGAGATAACCATTAGATTTTTTTTTCCTTTTTTTTTTCATCAGCTCTGCTCTGAGAATCATGCACTTTGAAGAGTGTGCAGCTTTGATGATCATGCACTTTGAGGAGCATGTAGCTTTGAAGATTGTATGCTTTGAGAAGCATGCAGCTTTCATGTTCATGCACGTTCTCTTCTTCACAAATAACACGAGAGAAAAGGGGAGGAAGATTGCGCTGGGGAAGATGGTGGCAGGCGACGGCGGTGGTCACGGGGAGATGAAGCCTTCGCGGGGTAGCGCAGGCGGAAGACGGGCTCGAGTGGGGGAGGTTTCATAGGTGTCTCCAGTGAGATCAGAGACCGTGGGGCATCGATTTGCCGGCAACGGGAGAAGAAACATATGGGTAGCTGGAAGTGGAGTCGACGGCACGGATCGGGCAAAGATGGGGCTTGGCGATGGATCTCTTTAGATGTCGGCTTCCAACATTATGAGCGGAGATGGAGGCTTCGATTTGGGTGGAGGTGTTTCGATCGGTGGCATGGATGACGAAGGTGGAGGCCGGCGACATGGGGATCGGGCATGCTAGAGGGATCGGGTGGATCCGAAGGAGATAATGGCATGGGTTTTGAACCCAGCAACGGGATGGTGATGCTCAGCGACGGTGGAACGATGACGGTCGTGCAACAGGGATGGGGCAGGGAGAGGCTGAGGATGGTCTTGGCCGATGGTTGATGGTGGAGGCGGTTTGCTCGGTTGGAGCCGGCACAGATGTGGGCCAAAGAGGAAGGCAGTAGAGCAAGAACAGGGGAGAGAAAGAATGGTGGGGTTAGGGGGAAAAAAACTTGGGATGAGTCGGAAAGATGGCAATACCCTAATCCTCTAGCTCTGATACCAAATTGATGGAGGACGGGATCAGGGAAGGATCATCGGCGAGCTGAGAAGTCACTGAAGATTAGGGTATCCTTTTTTTTTTGTAGAGAGGTGGTGAAGTAACAATGGAGATGGAAGGTAGGAAAATTTGGACTCTCATGGACCTTGGGACTCACACTCATGGAGAGACCTCTCACCTCTAGGGCATCCCACCCACCTCGCTACTTGGAGCCATTAGGATGAGTTTCAATGGACATGAGAGGGTAGAGAAAGTGGAATTACATGGAGCTGTTAGGGTGAATCTCAAAGGACATGAGGACGATAGGGAAAGTGGAATCAACGAAGGGGATAACTAGACATAACTTCGCATCATGTCCTAGGGTTGCACCTCTTGTGCTCTCCTTACGGAACGATTGTTGAGCATATCACCCTCTCCATGCAAAGCGAAAGAAAAGAATCACTCTTTTCTAAAAACTCACTTTCATTAACCTTTATTTACAAAGGAATGAGGGTGGTATTTATAGACCTTTCCAACCCTTATTTGAATTTGAATACAAGATAGAAAGATAAGGATAGTTCAAATTCAAATACAAGATAAGGCCTATCCAAATCCTAACAAACTTATTTTTTTTAAAAAAAACAAACTTATCCTAAAACTCCAATTCTAAAATAACTTATTCTCGAATTTAAATTTATCTACATCAGGGTTGTGCTACTCCAAGATCTGTGCTGCTGATGTCCCCATCAACCGGATTGAGTCCGGGATCCCATAGGTGCTCCGAAGATGCAGGAGGTCCTCCTGGGTCATCGCCGAAGCAATGCCAGAAGGACTAGCCGAATCATGGCTAGCAGAAGGGGTAGAAGGAGGGGCAGGAGAAGGAACCCTAGGGGGACCTATGACTATCCCTGTCTGCCGGGGACCCCTATGAATCCTAAGAGGGGCATCCTCTTCCTCACTATCAGAGGAAGGAGGCCTCTGCTGGGATGGCCCCGCCTTTCCATAATTATCCAAGCGACGTCGCCTCCAGCTGGAAGGACTCATCCTAAGGGAAAGGGGAAAGAAGAAGAAGGGGGACCTAAAAATCCTAATTTGACTCCTTCAACACAGGCTGAAGGAGGAGAAGGAAAGATTGACCTGAATGCCTCGGGTGAGAGAGTTGGAACTGGGTGAAAAGGCTCTAGCTCTCCCTGCTCCCTCGCTCGAAGGTTCTAAAGAGATGGCTAAGACAAAATGGCCTCTTTTCAAATAGCCTGACAGTGCCGCGTTGCATCGTACCAATCGAAACTGCATCCTTTTGCCTCTCCAACCATCGGATGCATGCCACGCATCAAAGTCTGCTGAGGGTGGCACTTCGGCATGCACATAACCATCCCAGGCCAAGTGCTAACCACTGGATGCTCACCACGCGTCAAGACCTACTAGGAACAGCACTTCAACATGCCGAAAACCGCTTCAAGTCGAGCATAAATCATCATGCATCCCCCTGAGCCTGCTGACATGGCTTCCCATCATTGGCGCCAAAGCATGATCTGCGAGTCATCAGTGGTCGAGGCATTTAATGGCACAGGCTAAATGTCCTTCCACGTCAGCATCACCATAACTCCATCTCAAGCATCGCATCATGCTCTATACTCGAAAGTAGGGGGCATCTGATATGGCATGACGCTGATATGGAGCCCGCATCGGACCTAGTTGGAGGCCCAGCTAGCAGAGGGCACCATCCGTATGCTATCGTCAGATTGCTGCTGAGGTTGAGCTCCCTGCCAAGGTCGAGCTCCCCGCCGAGATCGAACTCCCTACCAAGGTTGAGCTCCCTGTTGAGGTTGAGCTCCTTGCCAAGGTCGAGCTCCCGTTAAGGTTAAGCTCCCCATTGAGGTCGAGATCCCATTCGAGGTTGAGCTTCCTATCAAGGTCGAGCTCCCCATCCGAGGTCGAGTCCCTAGTCAAAGTCAACTTCCCCCCTGAAGTCAAGCATGGATAAAGACAGGTAAACCCGATCTACCCCAGGAACGACCCTGGGAGCTGTCGGGACAGTGATCCGAGTAGGTGTATCACCATCTCTGCCGAAACCCCACGATGCTCAGAGAAACTGCCACCTCTATGGAGTAGCGCTCCGCCAGGGCACACCACCTGCAACCTGTGGAGTGGCACTCTGCTAAGGCATGCCACCTGCAACCTCTGTGGAGGGCGCTCCCCCAGGGCACGCTGCCTGTATACCCTGTAGAGGAGTGTCCTGCCTAAGCACTAGGCTGCTCAGCCCACTGTCGGCACCTTCTGTGAAAAGGCACTCCGCTCGGGGCATCGCATCGTTCAACCTACCGCCTGTACCACCCGAAAGAGGAAGGTTCTACCAGGAGTCTCAGACCTTGCAGCATCTCCTACCAAGCTAGTGCTGTCAGGTCCTCATACATGATGGCATGATGACCGTAGGAAGCAGTGTCCTGTCTAGGTGTCAGGCCCCGTGGCATGCCACTCGCACTCACCGTAGAAGGGATGTGTACTTCATAGTACTTCACCTACACCCATGCGAAACCTTCCTACATGGGCTACAGGCCTTGTCTCCCTCTTCTCAAGGAAAAAGGGATAGACCTACACTCCGCCCACATGGGGCGCTCCCAGCGAGCACCAAGCCAGGGCTCTATGCCCTGCCAGATGTATAAGAAGCTCAAAGGGGCCTCCAGGAAAGGTAAGTAACAAGTGGAGTGGAAAACAAGCAAAAACCAGTGCAAGCTGAAGCAAGTGAGCAAAGCTTAAGGGCAGGAGGAACATCCGAAGACTCTCCCAAGAGCTCTCGCTACAGCAGCTACCATTGTTCAAGCTTCCACTGCTCTAACCCACATTCTATCTTCTCTTAAATTTTCTAAACGTGGAAACCACTCTAGGATCCATTAAGGAGGATCTATTTTCCTTGATCGCCCACTAACTTGATCGTTGAAGTGCCCCTGCCAGGATGCCCGGCCCGGGTCTCCTTTTTTTTGCAAGACCGGTCATGCCTGGACGATGCCAGATGGGAAGACCACTCACCGATGCCACGTAGGAGCTGTAGGCTATGATAATCTAGGCCGCACCAGTATCAATGTAGCTACCACTATCTATGAATATCCTACACATTTTATCATCTTGACTAACAAAGATATGAATAATAACAATCTTGTTCCCATCTTCACTCTCTTTGGGTTGGTTCAATATATATCTATCTACTTCTAGTTGTTCCTCCGGTATAGTATAATCTAGATAGTATCATACTTATTGTAGATGTCAGCTAATTCTGGATCCGCTAGATATACTTCTTCAGGATCATTTTTCAAATTTTCATTTTTAGACTTCCCTATAAGTAGTCTATGGATGGATACTGACTAGTAGTATGGTATAGTCCATTGCATAAAAAATATTGAATTTTGGAAGTACTTCCTCGAGAAGTCTCTCCTATACTCTTTTTCCTTCATCGACCTCCTTGGTTGGCTATGTCACAAATGGGGAATAACTAGTAGAAGTTTCATTCATACTAGGTCTTGGGCTTAGAATACCTAATCTAGGAGGCTCAAGTCGATGAGTGACTAGCTAGAATACCTTAAGAACCTCTTATAGTCCTAGGCCAATTAATAGGCCTGCTCTAAACTATAGATCTTGTGTATAAATAATTCTCTTTGGATGTCTTCTCTCAAACTAGCTCTAAATCAAGATAAGGTAACATATGGATCCTCATTCACATTACAGCGCATTAGATATTTCTCAAATTTATCAATATAATCATTGACATATCTAGTGCCCTATGTCAGACTTTGCCATTAGTCTAGGAGACGCTGTTAATATGATGCAGGGAGATGCTTCTCATGAAGCTTGCCTTCATCTCATCTCATGTCCTAATGGATTCATGTCCCCTATGGATGGAAATTATCTAAACATGATGCCAATATAACTTAGCTTGACCCAATAATCTCATTTGAGCAAAGTTGACTTTTCTACCCTCAAGCATTTTATTCCACTTGAAATAATGGTTTATGTTAGCTTCCCAGTCAAGGTACTCATTGGGATCCAAGCGATCTACAAAGCTCGAAACTTTGACCTTAACACTTCACATGATACAATCATCCTGATCAATTAGATTAGGATAAGGTTGAGGTGTTTGATTGTAACCCTCCTTGAAACCTAGATAATCCTGTCATTCTCTAGGATCAATGACTTTTGAAGAGGACTTTCTAAGATGGTGGTTTTTGTTTTTTAATTGTTTCTCTTTGAAGTCACCAACCCTTGCTTCTACGAAATCTATTTTAGCTTCAAAATGACTAAAGATTTTCTGTAAGGCTACTTCTAAGTCGGAGTTCCATTTTGTTGTTTAAATGAGAAGGTTCTACCTAGTAGTCATTCAAAATCACAAAGGTTCTAAAGGGGAAAGAGGTCTCAAATTCATAATTCTATCTTAGCTTGCACAAGGTTCCTCCATGGGATTTCTAAGGTTCTATTTTTATGGATATCAAAGCAAATCTACATTCCCTACTAAGTTAAGTTTCCAACAAGCTAAGATTTCAAATTTTTAGATGCTTCTAGGTCTAGATTTGATCAAACTTTTAAAGACTACACAGTCTAAAATTTCTGTTGTAGTGCAGAAGTTTCAAAAGACTGAATCCTAAATTCAAAAGAAATCTAGTACTAAATTGAGGACTAATTCAAAAATCTACTTCCATAAAAAAGTTTGTATTGAGTCTAGTTTCCAAAGCCACCAATTTTATAACTTTTTTGACACTCCTTTGATTGGGAATTAGGGGTTGAACAAAGGTTATGCAATTCTACAGGTTGCAGATATCTGCACACACAATTCAGAGAATTCATGTCAAACTAGCACAAATCCTAAAGCTGGTTTACGAAAAACATATAGAGATTTTTCAAATCAAGTCTAGTTTCTAAAGCCACCAATTTTATAATTTTTTTAACACTCCTATGAACGGGATTTGGGGTTTGAATAGAGATTGTCCAAAACTACTGGTTGCAGAATTCTAAGAACAGAAACTTAGATCTTAAGTTTAAACTGGTATGAATTTTGAAGTAATATCTCACAAATTTATAAACATAGAAATGTTCATTTTCGAGTCTATTTTCCAATAAAGCAAGTTTTATAATTTTTTGAGTTTTTTAGAAGCAGAACTTCCTAAAGCACTAAAAGGTATGCAGGTTATACAGACTTTCAAATAATGCTGAATATGAATATTAATTTTTTTTCTAATTAATACAAGCTATATAATGTAAATATTTTATCCTAACCTAAATTATGCTCTGATACCAAAAAAGCTAATGCCGAATGAGCTATCCTAAATCTAATGACCATCTATTGAGATCAACAGATAAAAATAAATAAGTAATTAAAATAAATAAAAGTCGATAATCAAGAAAAGCAAGAATTAAACTAATTTAAATCCAGTCAAAATTAAGGTCCGATCTAAGGAGTAACCCAATCGGCATGCATAATCAAAAATTTTAAAGTTGGATCATTGGCAATTAAGAAATGACCGTTAGGCTAAGGATATTGAACTTCAAATAAATCGAATCTAAAAGAAATAAAGATAGGTGCTAAAAATAAAGTTGCCAGCAAGGATTTAAAACCTAAACTAAATCATGAAAAGGTCAAAAAAAAAAAAAAAAAAAAAAACAAAAAAAAAAAAGACTGATACAGATATGGTTAAGGCCTGCTATTGATCATGGATAAATTAGATCAAAAATTTTCAGATCTGGACCAACCAAATATAAGAATATCAGTTAATACAAAGAAATGAGCAGTCCAATTATAACAAACTCAAACCATCCCAATAGTGAACTTGGCAGAAGGCAAGGGAACTAGTTTGAAGACCGTGCAAAGGCTTCAGTGGGGAAGAAGGCCGACTGCCTTCACTATCGTGCAGAGGGGGGACTCAGGGAGGAGATCGACAAGGCTCGCTAGCAGTCATGGAGGAGGACGTTGCACGCATGAAGATGCCTGTGGGACGGTGGGCACAATCGACATGGATGCGGCGGCGGCATGAGCGGCACACAGGGCATGGATGGCCCGGGGTAGCACGGTAGCACAGGCATAAGCGACACAGATGCATGGAGACATTCGGGAGTTGGCATCGATGGGCATCGGTGGCCGGAGGTGAGTCTCTTACGAGTGGGAGGCATCGAGCAGCCGAGAAGGGTGGGCAGTGTCCGATTGGTGGGAGGCTTCACGAACAGAGGGAGGGGGGAAGATGTCAATCTGAAATGATGGACTGACAGGGTGAGGGTGAGGCCGATCGAAGGTGACACGGGCTTGTCGATGGTAACGAAGGTGTGGTGGAGGGATCTGCCGGGGCTGTGTTCTCCTTGGATCTGAGGAGGAGAAGGTGATGGACGGTGGAAGGGGGTCGCGGGTGAGGGGTCACCGATGTCGGAGGAGCTAGGGAAGGCCTCAGGCAATGGGGTTGTTCCTTTGGAGCTGCGATGGCGGACTGGTCCTCATGATCGGATCCGATGGTGGAGGCGACGCAGGTGGAGATGGACTGAACGGGTGGGTAGAAGACGATGGATGGAGGGAAGCTGTGGTGATTTCGGGTGGAATTGGGGGTTCAGCTTGGACGAAGGCTGACGGTGGCAGAGATGTTCGCATCCAGAAGATGCGGTGCCGGTAGATGCTTCTGGATGGGATGCCGGGGCGTGGGAGATGGTATTAGTGGGTCTCTAGCAGTGGAGGCAGATGGTGGGTTTAGTAGATAGGATCAGTTGAACTGGGAGGTTTAGAGTCAGAGTCTTGGAAGTTTTAAAGAAACAGGGAATGAGAAGTGAGAGAAGGAAGAGGAAGAAGGGAAGAGAGAAGAAGAACAGGGATGAATTTGAGAGGAAGAATAAAGGAGAAAGAAGAAGAAAAGGGAGGGAAGAAGAAACCGAGGAAGAAGGAAGAATAGAGGAAAAAGAAGACAGTCGGGAGGGAGAAAAGAAACTCGATTTTTTTTTTTTTTCAACCATCAATTTTCAAATGCAAAATGCTTTAAATAAATTCCGGATCCTAACAACCTAAAACCAATTTTATCAAAATTTTAAAATTTCAAATTAATCTAAAATAAATAGATTAATCTAAAATAAATTTAAAAATTTTAAACTAATCCCGTTTCATGCTTTAAAATTTATGCACGAGCTCGATACAAAAAAACTAAATCTAATTTCCATATATCCAGATAAAATTTAAAATTTTTAAAAAAGATATTGTGCATACATCAAAATTCATAGTGGACGTGTCCTCATCATATGAGCATCCTAAAACTTTCAAGATGATCCAATGGATCCTCCAATTCTTCATAAGTTTCTGGATTGGGGACCTTAAAATTTGTATGCATGGACTCTTGCATTATCCTAGTAATGAACGGTAGGTTGATGTTGACTTCAAGCCCTTCATCGTGGGTCCAGGCCTGATTCTGCAATGCAATGCGATCCACTAATTTATGTCTTGAAGATATTGCTCTATATCAACATTCCTAGCATGGTAAGCCTCGGAGTACTAAGGCAATGACCTGTCCCTCTCAAAATGAAGAGTGGTTAATTACCTCAAAGCTCACTCCTGGCTTCAAAGCTTGCTTTGTCGTGTGCACCTCTCTGGCTCCGGATCTTCTAGAGGAGGAAAGGATGCCACGAGAGGTAGTCTCAATTGCTAAGTAGCAGCGAAAGGCTACTACGGTGGAGCAAAGATAGGCTGTGCCTCCTGTAGGGCATCATTGTTATTTTACTACATCACTTGGATAGTAGCAGCTAAGGTTCACACTTGTTGGACCATATTATTAAATAGGTCTAGTTACCCCTACAACAAGCGGAGGTGGCTATGCCGGTGGCAATGAATGTGTAGGAGCTCTACTATTAAAGCGGGCTCTTGCATTTTTAGATAAAACCATGTTTTAGGTGGCATCTTGTTTACTTTTTTAAATCTTGCTCGCTTTACTTCCGAGAAAATGGACATGGATTCTTCCTCTAGCATCAATCTATTACTATAGATTTCTGGCTCGAGATCTAAGGAGAAGCTTGACTAGTAGAAGCCATTACTGGGGAGGGACTTGCAAAAAGTCCACAACCAGTGGTGGCTCCAGCAAGGACCCTCCGATGCTCAAGTCCGCTATTTGGAATAGAAGAGAAGTAGTGAGAAAAAAGAATTGCTTACTTAGATCCTTGGGGCTCTGACTTATTTGTAAAAGATAATTCAAGAACCATTTGATAGCCATAATATCGGATTGTTAATCATACTATATTATAGGCACGAGATTATAGCCCCCATCCACCTTTGCATAAGGTTAAATTGTTGTCATCAAGCATATCCATTGGGATGGCCGTTTCTGCATACTAGATGACTAGCCATTTGAAATCATGGAGATTGATAAGGAGTCCCGTGTCAAAGAAAAAAAGCTTATACCAACTAAGTGTAGATATGCTTTGATATGGCCAATAGGTCGGCAAATGGATTGGCAGGTGGGTCAGTAAGTCCAAAGGCCATATTTCGATAATAAATCCAAAGGCATTAGAAATATCCCATAATAATTATTTTAATCATTGCACCACAAATTTGCTTATCAAACCAACTTGTTTTGTTTGTAAGAATATAAGTTTAACGTACATAGCTTTACTTACTTTTTTTACCGTTTTGTTCCGGCAGCTTATCCCCAAACCATAAAAACTTCAATCAAATAGGTAGTGATGTACAAATGATTCCGTTAACCAAAAACGACCAAACTATTAATTATTTTAGTATTTAGTTAATTTTTTTTAAAAAAAAATTTTCGATTTAAAATCGAATAAATTTTTTTAATATTTCGGTTTTCAGTATTTAGTTTAATAATTTTAATTAACCAAAAACCAAAATTATTATATTGATAGATTAAAAAAAAATGAGATTATTTTATTGAAATGAGTTTTTTTAACAATTTATTATTAATTTAAATTTAAATAACAATACTAGATCCAAAGATAATTTTGTAGCCTAAATAATAAAATTATTAAATAACTTAATAAGCCCAAGCCAAAACCAAAAACTTGGCATAGAAAAGTTCAAAACCAAATTAAAGAAATGGACCAAACCAAATTATTTTAATTTAGTTTGTTGAGTTTTAGATTACTTTGATTTGATTTTTTTAGATTCTATAAAATATAAATTCAAAAATTCAATTTTTTAGAACTTTAATTCAGTGAGAACTGAAAAAGTCTAATGTGCACCCTAATAAAAATATTTTTAATGAAAGACTAAATGAAAAGTCCAGAATCATCCTAAGACTAACCTCGGGTTAACTGCCCTATATCTAACCACAGCCTAAATGTAGCATAAAAGTGATCGCTTAAGCAAACAACAAGTTAATAATCTATTTTTCACTTAAAATATGGCATACACAAGAATGAATTATACGTCATATACTTTTATTAGCATTCTTTAATTCATAACATAGAACTCTTAAGCTGTGAACAAGTTAGGAATCTACTTTTAATTTAAAATGTGGCAAACACTAGAATGAATTATACATCATCTATTTTTATTACCATTCTTTAATTCAATTATAAATGCACTATGTCAATGCAATTTTGCTAAATTTGGCATAAAAGCTAAATGTAGCAGGGGATTTGCAATTTTGATCCAAGTTCACTTGAGCTTGACAATGCTGAATGCTCAATGAGTACCGAGGATCACGCTAAGCCAAAATTTACTAACCTCGAATAACCTATCCTATATCCAACCACAGAACCAATAGCTTAAGCATTGAACAAATTAATAATCTAATTTTCTTTTGAAATGTGTCATACGCGAGAAAGGATTATACATCATATATCTTTACCACCATTGTTCATACCAACTGTAAGTTATGACATGTCAATAAGAATGTGCTAAATTAGCAAAAATTGTTTTGGCATAACAATTAGATTCAATTAAATTGGATTTGTACAATTGCACCAAAAGATTTGCAGTTCCATTTGCACCAGCCGATGCTCGATTAATCTTAACAATGCATACAAGTGGCTTAATTTCCCTATTATTGAATTCTAATAATAATCATATTAAAGATTTTTCTTTATCATGATATATTTCTATAAAAACCCTAACATATTTAATATTGAGGGCAAAAAATAGAAACTTCATATGTATCATGGTAGTCCCATATCTTCCAAAATTGAAATGCATCAGGTATCGTTTATATAGAAAATTTTAAGCTACTTAGATTGAAAACAAAATATATCAAATAAATCTTAAACAATTTTACAAGAAGGATATATTAGCCCATGATACATGCTAAAATTCTTTAAAAATCTATTCTATGCCTCGATCCACATTATCACCATCATCAGTCCTTTACTAAGGATTTCAGGGAAAAGAGGATTCCTCATCTTCAAACAAATAGATTTTCTCACCCAAAATAAAATTTAATTCATGATACAGTGCACTAACAGTTAAAGAGCTCAATCATTCTCATGAGCATACAAATATTCTGTGCAAATGCTCTTTCAAGAAAACACCAATGATGAGGTCATCATACATAATTTCTTTCCTAGTTTATGTAATTCAGGATACAGGGCACACCGACAATTACAGAACACAATTAATTATCACAAACCAAAATTTCTGTGCAAATGCTCTCCAGTGGGATGCTCCTCACCATTGTGATGTGAACAAATGTTAGTATTCCAACCAGACAGACAGCACTTCATCAGTTTATCATAGCGTTCCACCCAGTGAAATTCGTAAACTTGATCTGGCTGGCACATAGAATGAGAGAGCTACCAATGAGGTCATCACAGTTGTAGTACTGCAGATCCACAAACAAAACATGTATACATTAAACACTCAGAAGAGAGAGGAAAGAGAGAGAGAGAGAGAGAGAGAGAGAGAGGGGTGCAATAAGTCTAAAGATTCTGTTCTACCGAGTAAAGGAAGCTAATATCTGTTGAAGTGCTCTAGCTTGTAACCACTAAGATGGTAGCGCAGTTGGTGGACGCTTTGACTCCTGTCCTTCAGATCATGGATTCGAGGCTTGAGCTTGTAGGTTACTCGATTAAATCCAGGATTTATTCCTGGGGCACATGATTGAGGACAGGAGGGAGCACTTCACTCTGGCAGCTTAGTGAGATCAGGCTGACGTTACTCACCTTCGGGTGGGGAGGGTACGCGAAAAAATTGCAGCCCGAATCGAACATGACCTGATGGGAACAGCTACAGCGGGGTTTTCCCTCCTCCCATCCCTTTTTTTTACCAAAAAAAAAAAAGTGCTCTAGCTTGTAAAGGAAAATCTAGAACATATAACAATTGCCATATTAAGTGACTTGTAACTTAAATTGTGCATACACCCCTTATTCTGACAATTTTTGTTCTCATGTCATTGAATTTCAAGGTTGGTAGCTCTGATTTGCCAAAATTTTGAGAGAGTCTACTTACACTCACAACCCCAAATTTGCGAAGCTAAATGCTATAAACGAAAGCCAATAGAAGGAAAGACCCCCATACATAATATAGCAGCACAAAACTGAGATACTTACCTACCAGACAACCACAATCACTAAACACAAAAATGTTCTCTCACTTATGTGAGCAGAAACAACATACCGCCAACAATATGTTCTAAGAATAATGCTCGGATACTTATTATTTCATCACTTGGAGAAGCCCAATTAGCACAATAGAAGAAAAAATGTTATGGCATCAAACCAACCCAGAAATCAGAGTCACCCCAAGTAGACCTGCTTATCGAGTTGGCTGGCTTAGCTCAGTGGACAAAGGCAATTTTTCAGGCCTGAGCCTTGCTCAGCCCAGTCTTTAGGCCTCATTCCCAGGCCTAAACCCACTCTATACTAGGCTTCAGACTTCCAAGCTAGGCCGCAGGCTAAAGATTTTTTTTTTTTTTTTGGGTAGTTCAACCACTATAGAAAGAGGCGGCCAGGAGGAGGGGAAAAGGCAGTGGAGTGGCAAGGTGGCGAGGAAGGTGGCTAGGTGATAGGGACAAGATGGTGGGGTAGCAAGGAGGCAGGGAGGAGGCAAGAAGGCTAGGAGATGGACAGGACTCAAAGAGGATGTCAAGAGGTAGGGAGGACAAAAAGTTGACAACGGGGCAGCCAGTAGGAGGCAACAATGGGGAGACCGAAGGCAACAATGGGGAGACCGAAACATAAGGGCCAAGGAGGTGAGGATGTTAGGGAGACAAGATGGGGAGGACTGAACGATGCAAGGAGGAGATGGGAGGACTGAACGATGCAAGGAGGTGGGAGGACCGGACAAGCAACAACCATGGAAGAGGGGAAAATCATGAAGGGGCCCAGCACATCAAAGATGGCCTAGGATTCTGGATCAAATCCCCTTACACGGGTTCGGGCCAAGTCTGAGCCGAGTTGACAAACTCGAGCCTGGCCTGTTTTTAAAACCGATTTTGATTTTCAGGCACAGCCTGACTAGCCAGGCTGAAATTTAGGGCCCAAACCCATTTTAAATGAGTCGGGCTCGGGCGGGCCTCCCGTAAAAATGAGCAGCTCTACTGCCAAATGACCAAAGTCAGGCTTAAAGGGTCACGTGCTTGGGTGGCAGGCTGCTTTATAGGCAGAAATTTTGGAAGTTGAACTCCATTTCATATAGGCTGAGGGTTGTTCATTGTTTTAGCACTGCTATTTTTAAAAAATATACCATTACCTTGCTACTTTGAGACACTTGTTAAATATCACATGCTTTCAAAATCTGAAATCCCGTTAGTGTTAAGACATTCTAGATCAATGATGTCAGAATGTGAAAAACAAACCTTAATAGTATTAATACTTCAGTAAACAACACTACATTCATCCATAGCCTCATATTCTGCAACTGTTATCTTTTGCCAACCTGTTCCAGTACAGCCTCTTTAATCATATTCAGATTTTCTAAAATATGAAATCATCAACAACCAAAAAGTTAATATAATTGCAAAACTAGCCAGACCATCCAAAATGCTATGAACAAATAAAATATCAGCTACTTCATGCACTACAATGAGTGTCTGGATGAACAAACATGTTAAACTTCCAACATCTTTGTAAAGTACAAGATGAATTTTCTACTGGGTGATTCAATGGTGCCCTAAAATTTTAGGGACTAAAGCATCTACAGCCTCTCAACAGTTTTTCCCTTCTGCCTCTCTGTTGCTAAGACTACCAGCCAAACTAGAATCTATTTCTACCCGGCACGCTGTAGAATCTATGCACCCCTTAACTGCTTATAAGAAAGTGTACCAGGTACTTACTAATTATTATCACAACAGTTTATAAGTTGCAAAGCACCTACTACAGTTTCATCACTTTCCTTCGGTTAGCAAAATTAAATTACAGGAAACAAAACAGCATACCTGAATAGTAACAGAATGATGGCAAGAATCATCATAGAGGATGAGTTACCAACTGCAAGGAAGACAGGAAGTGTTGTAGCACAAGGAGACAATGCTGGTACGAGTACAAGCCCTGCTACAGCCATCTTCTCCATGGAATGGTTATGGGCATGACCATGGCCTCCCTTTCCGAATGCAAACAGCAGGACATAACTTCCTCCCAGAAGTATGAGCAAGAGGGAAGCAAGTCTGTGCACTGTTTCCTCCCCAGCAATAGTGTTTGCCATGGTGATTGCAGTCATGCCAGGAAGAGAGGTTGAAATTACATGCAACACAGCTCCAAATGCAGCTGCAAGGTTGATGAGGTTTCTTTAGTGCACTTCGCAATAAGATAAAAGAACCATAACCATCATAACCACCAGACCTTGTCCCAAAGTATATAGGGTCAGCTTTCATAGTTTAGCAAGAAAGATAATGGAACCAGAAGAAATAGAAACAATGTTGATCAAAATATTATAAAATTATATACAAAAGAATCATGTGAATATCATACTTTATATTACATCTACAAGGAACATCCAAAATTAGGCTTATAAAACCTACAACATGGACAATGCAAAAGAAAGAGCTGAATGGAGGCACAAATATGGATGTCCAAGATGTATCTGCCAAAAAAATTTAAAAAGTCCAGAATCAGCAATTATATGAAATACAATACAAAGAACATACAGAATTAGATACTTGAATATGAAGAGGTACATGCATATCTGTGTGCACATCCATATCCACAGTATTTACACCATGGGCAGAGTTCTGGAAATGGTAGGATATAATACCAATCGAGCAATATAGTTTAGCTTTTTCTAGCTAGTTCAACTTGACTTAGCAAATGTCCTCAAAGGTAGAATATAAAAATTTGACAGATTTCCAGATATTTCAAAAATCATAATCCTCTGAGAACTTGAAAAGACACCTGGCAGACATATGTCAACATAAATAAACCATCATCATTTGACAAGCAATTAGATAAACATCAGTAAGCATTATTTAAATATCTAAATCTACTGCTTTTCTGTTTCAAATTTCCAAAAACCAGAAGGTTGGAAATTTAGCATTTACGTATGCAACAAACAATATGCCATTAAGAAGGCATATTGTGTAGTTTTAGCATCATTAGTCTCCCAGTCACCAATCTAAAAGAAGAGCAAATAAAGATATGAATCAAGTCTTTACAGAACCATCAATGCCTTAACACAATACAAGATTTATTGATAAATAGGCATCGATTAACCTTCATAATTAAACCAACATTTCTAGTCATACAGCCTTAGAAAGTAACCAAGCATCAGAGATCTACTTGTCTAACCGATCAACTGTAGAAAGACTTTCAGTTCTAGAAGGCAATGGAATTTAGAAAGATCATTTTCTATATTAGAGAAACTAGATCTGGTTCCTAGTCTATTTTCCTGTGCCATTTAAATCTGTGGGGAGAAAGATTCCTAAAGTTTCCACCAACTAATTTCATTCATGCTACTACTAATGTACCCACTACTGCCTTTTTAAGATATGAGATTCCAGCTTCCCACAAATCAAGGGTGGTTATGGAAACTCTTGCTCCGACAACGATTGCAAAGTGGTGGTTAATTGCATCCTTGCTAGGACATGCTTCCTTCCTATGTCCAGTAAAAAAGACAAAAGAAGGGTAAGATCCCAACAGTAGAGCACGTTGGTAACTACTTGATAGAGGATGTTGGCAGCAGCCATTAAAGACCTGTAAAAGGCATCCTAAGGCTGGTTCTAGTGCTCAAACCTTGATTTGGAATATGTTGGATGATATGGGGCCTTCTTGGGATCTTAAATAATCATTATAGAATCTTAGTTTTATGTTTTTCAGCAGTACTATAATGCTTGTTCAGTTTTATGATGATTTTCTCAAGTTTCTAGAGTGGGGAGTATTTTTCTAATTTTCCAGATTTTCTGAACATAGGCTGTCATAGGGCTCATGAGTCATATTTTAGGTTTATTTATGTTTTGGAGCTTATTTATAGTCTTTAGTGGGGTCTTATAGTCAAAATTATTGATTTGTTAAATGGAGTCCAACTCCTAGGAGCAAGGTTCCCGGTACCGGTATCCATGCTGGTTACTAGCCGTACTGACATGCAGTACGAGTGGGCATGCCGATTCGTTATACCAAAAAAAGTTTTTTTTATTTCTTTTAATCTAAGATGGATTTTTTAAGAATTTTTTTAATATTTGCATTAGTTTACTTCAATCAATGATGGAAGTGGTCGAGGAACTGGGACATTCATTGATCTGTAGAGCAACCTCAAGCTTGCATTTAAACTCTTCGATGATCCAATGATTGACATATCCTTTTAAACATCAGCTTCTTCCAATTTTTAAACACTGCACTCCAGATTGCTCATACTCATGAAAGATTCAATTAATGGCATACCGCCATATCCCTTTCAACATTAGCATCTCTTGAATTATTAATACCTAGTTCCGCAATATTGTCCTTTATTATGAATGATGATTCTTTAGTAGCGTAATCTCTCATAGGATAAAATCATTTTTTTTATTTATTGAATGTTTTGATATTCAAATAGATATATTCTCAACAATAATTCATCAAAAAGCACTACAAAATACTGTCTAGCCTCCATCTAGACTACAATATATTTCAAGAATTTTTTTTAAAACAAGATTATGAATAATTAATTGAAGAAAAAGAAAAAATATAAACATAGTTACATATCGATATTTAAAATTGGTTCAGGTGTCAATGTTCATAAATATCATGATCATTTTGGTGTTGAGTTGCCAACATAAATGCTAGCATGCAAGACTAGGTTCTAAATCCTGGACGCAATGGAAGCAAAAATCATGAAAAATATTATTTCAAAAGCATGCCAATTTAAAATAAATCTAAATATCATCTAACCATGCCACTTAATATGCTGGAATAGAAAATAAATCAGATTTGAAACCTAATAAAATTATAAGATAAAAGATTCAACTTATCTTAATCACTAAAACCTTCTTCTTGTACTAGATTTGTCGGATCAATAGGATCTAATGGGATTCGTCAGAGCCGTGCAGGTGCCCAGCCTCTACTGGCATCCATACTAAACTTTCTTAATCGAATTACCACAACCCCTGGACTGCTAGGTCCTTGTAGGTCTTTCTTAACATACGAAGATAGACCTACTAGTCAAAGATCTACAAACCTAGCAGCCTTCTCCCATCTTCTAAAGGAATTAAATCCCCAAAAAATAAAATTTCTAATTTTTTTATCTACTCTGCTTTTTTGAGGTACGTATCAGATATATGTTGCGGAGAGGAAAGAGTGTAATGTAAGAAACAAAAGTGGGCAACAAATCATTTGACGCAGCTTTTGTTTTTATGCTCTTTAAAACTCCATGCCAAATCCCATCTTCACTTCACCTAAAAAATCTAGATAAATTATGATTCTAATCTTATATGAATAAAATTCAAGTTACAAAAGAATCAATCTTTATCTGATAGGAGAGAGTCCTAGATAAGAAAGAGAGGTGCCAGAAAGAGAGGTGCCAAGCCAACTTGGAGCCTCTCTTCTCCCTGCACGTGCCAAGAGAAGGCGCGCAATACCATACCCTCCTTTTGGTTTTTGCATGAGAAAAGGAGAAAGATCCGGTCAACTGGGTTTCCTAGATGCTGGTCCAATTTAACTCAGTTTTTGACTAATTTCAAAATCATTTTATGCCCAAAATGAACTAAATTCAAAATAACTGTTGATCTAGTCAACTAGGTTAACAATTCAAGTCAAACTTAAATAAAAAATTCAATTAATTTTAAATTAATTAATAATTATTAAATCTGATTTAATTGAGTCAAATAATATGGTCAAATATTATTGCAACATTTGCAAACAGTCTATCATGCTAAAATTAGCAAATACAAATATTAGCAGGTGCCAAAATTAGTATGTACCAAAATTGGCAAGTGCTAAAATTAGAGATATTAAATATGCAACTCTTACATATATTCGAGCTTAGGTCAGGTCGAACTCCTTTTGTGTGTGACTCCTCAAGTTCTATTCTATCTGGTAGTAAGATATATCATAATCTCTATCATTGTATCATCAAAACTTTTTCGATAGACTGCAATAATTTCAGCTCAATCCTAACTTGGATCGTTGATCCAAAAATAATTCTAGTGAACTCTCACAATCGACTAGTAACATCAAGCAATATGTAATGGCAACCGAGTTGAATAGCAATAAACCTCTAAGTATAGTTACCATGTAATCAAATTTCTCTATCGAAAATCCTGATAGGATATAGGTCATGGAAACTCATCAAACCCTAAACATCCATCATATATTAGACTTAATTAGCTTGAGTCTAATTGTAATTTCCTTGAAAACTCTTTTCCAATATCAGACTACTGTGGCCATAGATTTAAGAACTTAACTTATTAGGTCGCATAGGACTATACCTTAACTACTAAAACTAATAGATCTCTTATAAGTATACTTCTTACTCCTACAATGAAGCTAGTGCAGCCAACGAACACCACAAGATTCCGAATAACTAGAGACCATGTTCATGTGCTATTAAACCACAGCAACCTCACTGTGAATAGTAAAGACAGGTCAAGAAATTACTTACACAATTATAGCACTTAAGAAGTCACTGATGAATGAATAGACATCCATGTGACTTCTCGGACTTAGTGTTGTTCTCTAGCAATCACTTGCACTCTCGCTCCAGTATCTCTACACTTTAGACTCAAGACTTATCTACCCGGAAGGAAAGCGATTCATGCATCGATCTTGACAGATCAATCATCGTCCTCGTGATAATCTAATAATCGGGAGCTTTTTAGAAGTTAATTTATAATGACACGTCTCAAATTCTCAACTCATGAGAATATATATCATTATCCATTAATTCCATGATATCATGATACATCATAGATGATTAGTAGAATCCAATTTTATTGATTTCAAAATTAATTAAATAGTGTATAAAGATACGTGTATAATTGGCTAGAGAGATACATTTATAATTTGGACAATGAGGAAGATAATCCTATAGCCAGCATGGTAGCCTAAGGTATCATTCATAAATCTAGCATGATCGTAAATATGCATGATAGATCGTAACTCATAGCAGATCCCTCGCTGAAACTCTGACTTTGAGAGATATCCAGAAATTGATGATATGACTATGGAGGGGCCCATCCAAATATACAGACAGCAAAATTAGATCAGTAAGATGCTCCAAGCTGCATGAAACAATAACCACTAAAAGATGATGTCTATGATGTACCATATCTATATCCATATGAATCATAAGATGCTAATACCTACGGGTAAGAAAATCTAAAATACGAGGATGGGCCTAATTGTTAATCCCTGGAATGATTTTGATGATAACAAAATATTGGAACATGAATTTGATACTAACTATTTTCAAGTGTTTAAGAAGTTTTTGTAGGATATTTCAAATAAACAATCATTCTTCCTACGATTATGAAATTATTGTAATGAATCAGTTTTTTCATTGAAAATGATCATGTACTAAAGAGCCCAAGAAAATTTCATGTATACTCTTGTGAAAAAGGGCCAATTTTATGTAATTTTACAATTTAAATTTCTTAGATTAAGTTTAAAAGAAATTTGAAAGTGTTTGGAAGCTGTTAGAAGAAGTTTAAAAAAGTTTAGAAGTCTTTTGGACAAATATCACTTGAGCCGACTCAAAAGCTTAGAACCGACTCATTGTTCTGGCACGATAAAAGCTTTTCTGATATTCTGCCAACCGAGCCGACTCGTCCAGTGTACCAAAATTATAGTTTTGGAAAAACAGACAATCGAGCCGACTCGATGAGCAACAAGCCGACTCTTCCAGAGAGTGATTTTCAGTTCTGAAAAAACTAGTCAGGCAAGCCGACTCGACTAGAGTTTAGTTTCTGCATGTCTAAGATCCGAGCCGACTCAACCCAATCAAGCCGACTCGAATCCCAGTTTCTGAAGTGTAACGACTAGTTCCAGAATTAATTTTTTGAATCCAAAAAATACTTCAATGGCTAGTTCTCGTTTCCCAAGGCACTCCAACGGCCATTTTCAGCTGGAAACAGTTACGGAAGCTATAAATGATGGATTTAAATGAATTTTGAACAACTTTTATAAAAGAATTGAATATTCAAAGGAGCATTCAAGCTAGAGCTCAAGATTTCACCAAACTCCTATTAAATTCTTGAGTCATTTACTGAAAAAGTTTGAAAGCCTTAAAGAGCATTGAAGGAGCAATCAAGAAGGCTTCTCAAAGAGCTACAACTGCAACCATCTGACAAAATTTGGTTTGTCTTTAGTATTGCTTCATTTATAACTTTATTTTTAATTGTTCCAAGTACAGCAAGGACTGTAGCTTGGATATTTAAATTTTTTGTGAGCCCGATGTAAAACCAAGTTTAGGTTTTGGTTTATGCGCCCGGTGTAAAACAAATCGGCTGTATTCTTATGAGAATATAATGGAAATCCCGAGTGGTATCTTGGGTAATGGACGTAAGAGCTAAGTTGCTCCGAACCACTATAAAATTTGTGGTGTTTGTGCTTGCTTTTGATTGTGTTCTTTGACTTGCTTCCACATTTAATATTCAACACACTTTACTCGTCACTTAAAGATTTCAAAAGGCACATATTTGAGAAAAAGTTTTTAAACGCAATTCACCCCTCTTGGATCGACCAACTAGACAACAACTGGTATCAGAGCAGTGTCTCTGTAACTTATCTACTTAGAGAAAAGATCTATAGCAAACCCAATGAAACAATATCTACCATGTTCATAACTATGAATTGTTTAAAATGGAACCCAATGAAACAATATATGCCATGTTCATAACTATGAATTGTTTAAAATGGAATCCAATGAAACAATATCTGCCATGTTCTCAAGATTTACAGATATTATTAATGGTTTAAAAAGTCTTGGCAGGATATACTCAAATGCAGATCTTGTGCAAAAAATTTTAAGATCACTACCGGATAAATGGGATCCGAAGGTCACTGCTATTCAAAAGGCTAAGGACCTGAACACACTGCAATTGGATGAACTTCTTGGATCACTAATCACATATAAGCTTACAATGCAACACCGCAGCGAGGACGATAGCAAAAAGAAAAAATCAATAACCTTCAAAGCTGCAGCTGAATTAAAGAAGCAAGATGAAAAAATAGAAGAAGAAAGCCCCTCCTCTGATGAAGAACTTGAAGATGACGATATTACTCTGGTCATGAGGAGATTCAAAAGATCTATGGGCAAGAAAAAGTCAAGGTATTGGAAGAAAACTTAGAAAGGAAAAACTTAGCAAAGAAAATGAGAAGGATAAAGAAATAAGGAGCAACAACCAATATGCTACGAGTGCAAAAAACCGGGACACTATCGTTCTGAGTGTCCCATATTAAAGAAAGGATACAAAAAGAAGAAGTGATGGTTGCTACGTGGAGCGACAACGATGAATCCACATCAAATGAAGAGGAAGAGATATCCAAAACAGCTAATATATGTTTAATGGGCTCGAAGACGAGGTAATATCCCCTCAACCCAATGATGAATTTATATATGAAAAGTTAAATACTGTATTTTATAAACTTTTGTCTGAATACAAAAAGACTGGTTTAAAAATTAAGACTTTGAAAAATAATTGTAATACTTTGATGAAAGAAAAGAGTGAAGTTTTATAAAAGATCAAAATTTTGCAAAAAGAATTGAATAGCATTTTCGAAAAATGCAATGTTCAGCAAGCTGAAAAGAATGAATGTCTTGAAAAGCATAGAAGCTTGCAAAATGAAATGAATCAACTCAAGCCCTTAGCTGATAAATTATCTTTGAATTCAAACAAACTTGAGCTGATTTTGAAAAATCAAAGAGAAACAAATGATAGAGCTGGAATTAGATATATCCATTGAATGCAAATAAGATTTCAGCTTCAAAATCTTTTGTATCGAAGTTTTCAGCTCCAAAACCTTTTATATCAAGAGTTTCAGCTACAAAGTTTTATTCTTCAAAATTTTCAGCACCTGTTTTATGTCAAAAATCAAAAATAGTTTGCTTTATTTGTAATGGGGTTGGACACAAATCTTTTGAATGCAATTTGAAAATGAAAAATAGAAGTAAAGTAAAAAAGATTTGGATTCATAAAGGATAGTACCTTCAAAGTTTAAGAAATCTTGGGTACATAAAAATATTACTTGATTGTTTTGCAGGAATGTCTTGCAGCCCAGAATTCAAAGAAAAGATGGTATCTGAATAAGGGCTATTCAAGATATATAACGGATGACAAAGAACAATTCATCACCCTAGAAATGAAAGATGGAGGATTAGTAACCTTTGGTGACAATGGTAAGGGAAAGATTATTGGCATTGGTAAGATCAGAATCATCCCTTCTATTTTTATTGAAAATGTATTGCCAGTAGACAAGTTAAAGCGCAATTTATTAAGTATATATCAATTATGTAATAAAGGCTTCAAGATTATCTTTGAATCTTCTGTGTATCTCTTGATTCTAGCACTAAATTTATTGGTCATAGACTTTTAAACATTTATATGGTAGATTTAAACGATCTAGCCATGTCAAGTAGTACAAGTCTAGTGGCAATGAATACTAAAACCAAAGAATCTAGCTTATTGTGGCACAAAAGATTTGGTCATGCTAGCATGCATACTTTAGCTAAATTAATTTTCAAAGATCTAATTAGAGGTTTACGTAAATTTAAAGTTGATTTTGAACATGTTTGTGATGCATGCCAATTTGGTAAACAAACTAGAAAAAGTTTTAAATCGAAAAATATGATTTCAACTTCTAGACCTTTAGAGCTACTATACATGGACTTATTTGGACCAACTAAGACCACAAGCCTAGGAGGCATGAAATATAAACTTGTGATAGTAAATAATTTTTCAAGATTTACATGGATTTTGTTTATTGCATATAAATATGAAGCTTTCAAAGTATTTCAAAAATTGACAAGAAAATTTCAAATCAGAAAAATATTTCAGTTGTTTTAATTAGAAGTGATCACAGCACTGAATTTGAAAATCAATATTTTGAAGAGTATTGCACTGAGCACAGCATTGATCACAACTTTTCCGCTCCTAGAACACCATAGCAAAATATTGTTGTAGAGAGAAAATAGGATATTAAAAAAGATGACCCGAACTATGTTATATGAAGGCAATCTTCCAAGGTACTTTTGGACAGAAGCTGTGAACACTGCATATTATATTTTGAACAGTGTTTTGATAATAACTATTTTAAAGAAAACCTCCTATGAACTTTGAAATGATAGAAAACCTAGTATTCATTATTTTCATATTTTTGGTTACAAATGCTTTTACTGAATAATGAAAAGGATAATCTTGAAAATTTTGATGCTAAATCTGATGAAGCAATATTTTTTGGTATTCTACTTCTAGCAAAATATATAGAGTATTCAATAAGAGAACATTAACTGTTGAAAAGTCTATCCATGTTATATTTGACAAAACTACCCCTCACCTTCTAGAAAAAAAGAGTGCATTGATAGTGATGCAGGTACAATTGACAAAGCTACGAGGAACATGAGCCTAAAGGACAAACAAGTGAAAGAAGAAGAAATGGTAAGCAAAAAGCATGCTAATTTACCTAAAGAATAAAAGTATTTAACATCACATCCTAAAGATTTAATTATAGGTGATCCCTCACAAGGAATTAGGACTAGGTCATTACTTAGAGATGCACATGATTACCTAATATTTGTTTCACAAGTAGAACCAAATAGCATAGAAGAAGCCGAAAATGACCCCAATTGGATGATGGCCATGCATGAAGAACTTAATCCATTTGAAAGAAATAATATATGGACCTTAGTAAGTAGACCTTCTAATCATCCTGTTATAGGAACTGAATAGGTTTATAGGAATAAATTAGACGAAAAAGACAATGTAATTAGAAATAAAGCTAAACTAATTGCCAAAGGATATAATCGAAAAGAATGATTTTAATGGAACCTATGCACATATAGCAAGATTAGAATCTATTTGATTATTATCTGCATTTGCTTGTTACATGAATTTCAAATTATTTCAAATGGATATAAAAAGCGCATTTTTAAATTATTTCATTTCTGAAGAAGTTTTTTGTAGAACAACCATCAAGTTTGAAAACCATGCTTTTTCTAATTATGTTTTCAAACTTAACAAGGCTCTGTATGGTTTAAAACAAGCACCTATAGCATGGTATGATAGATTAAGTTATTACTTGAAAATAATTTTATTAAAGACAATGTAGACACCACTCTATTCATTAAAAGAAAAAAATGAAATGTTAGTTGTACAAATTTATGTAGATGATATAATTTTGGTGCAACTATGTAGAGAATTTGTTGAGCTTATGCAGAGCGAATTTGAAATTGCTTGATGGGAGAGTTAACCTATTTCCTTGGACTCCAAATTAAGCAAACAAAAAAAAAATATTTATCAACCAAGCCAAGTACATCAAGGAGATCATTAAGAAGTTTGGTATGAAGTCGGTCAAAAAAATTGGCACCCTACTTGCAGACTTGACAAAGATGAAGATGGAAACAACGTTGATCAAAAGCTTTATCAAGGTATGATTGGATCACTGTTGTATTTAACAACTAGTAGACATGATATCTTGTTTAGTATTTGTATATGTACTAGATTTCAATCTAATCCAAAAAATCACATATACTTGCTCTTAAAAGAATTATAAGATATCTAAAAAGAACAAGTAATCTAGGTCTATGGCATTCTAAACAATCTTCATTGAATTTAATTGATTTTTTTGATGCTGATTATGGTGAATGTAAAATTGATAGAAAAAAAACTAGTGGTACTTGTTAATTTCTAGAATTGAAATTAATCTCTTCGCACAGTGAGAAGCAAAACTCCGTAGCACTATCTACTGATGAGGCAGAGTATATGGCTGCAGGGAGTTGTTATGCTCAAGTGCTTTGGATTAAGCAAAAACTAGAAGATTATGGTGTCATTCAAACTAAAATTTCTATCAAATGTGATAACACAAGTGCTATCAATCTGACAAAGAATCTAATTCAGCATTCTAGAACCAAACATATAGAATTAGACATCATTTCATTAGGGATCATGTATAAAATGATACTATTGAACTTGAATTTGTTCCAATAGAAAATTAATTAGCTGACATCTTTACTAAGCCACTTAATGAAGCTAGATTTCAGTTGATTAGAGGAGAATTAGGCCTGTGCGACCCTTTTTAGAGTTTTTGATCTAATTTCTTCAAAATTAAGGAAAAATTATCTAGAAGACCTCCATCACCAATCTAAGATAGACAACCACCTTATCTAGTGTGTTTCTAGGGAACAGAACCTTTTTATTGAATTTTTAGAGCCTATTTTTGTGTTTCGGCTCAAGCCAACTCGAACAGACATGCATTTGGCCGAGCCAACTCGGATGTCGGGCACCCTTATTAGCCGACTGACCTAAAAACTCTATTCACTTTCCCTTTCACTGTTTAGAAAGAGCCCTAGGAAACCACTCTCCCATCCTTTCCTAGGACCACTCGAATTCTCCCTTTCCCACTTTAGATCTTGACCAAATGGCTCCAAAGAAGGCATCCAATCGACGTGGAAAGAGGAAGGCCCCAGGCCCAAGCACTATGGAAAGAAGAACAAAGGCTCATCATGAGGAGCCGACTCTTCAAGAAGAATAAAATGAACCTCAAGATCAATCCCCTGCACCTCAAAGACAAATCATTCAGATGGGAAATCAACCAGCAACATCCGGAAGAAAGGTGACTTTCACATTTCTTGAGAATGAGGGTTTTCGAATAGGGGAATGGCTTGAATTTCAGGGCTGGGAATTCTTTAGCTCTATGGATTTACCTACTTACCCCTCTCTAGTAAGAAATTTCTTTGAAAATTTAACCTTGGGGCAAACCAAATCACATCAATTATTAAAGGGGTAGATATTACTATAGATGAAGAATTTTTCAGCAGAGTTTTGTATTTACCCACTGCTGGAAAGTCACTTAGTTTTGAAGAACAAACAGGCAGTCCTAAGAACAATTTTGAAAGAAAGGATGTCAGTGGGATTGTAAACTTGCAAGCCAACCAATTGTCTTTAGAGATGAGGCTACTCCACAATTTCATCAGCAAAATCTACATACCTAGAATAGGTCGTTTTGACTGGATAAGTGAAAAAGACATGGTATTCATGAGCTATCTTATTAAGGGGGAGCAAATAAACCTCCCGTTTATCATGTTGTCTCAGATGAAAGATGCAGCAAGAAAAGCAAGGGCATGCCTTCCTTATGGAATGGCATTTACACTGATTTTCAGGGAGTTTGGAGTGGACCTATCATATGAGGATGCCAAACCATTACTGCACATACATAGATACACCGACAAGTATCTTCACCGTATGGGTTACCACAGGATAGATGGTCAGTGGATGAAGAAGACCTCAGGGCAGAGGGTCGTGCATCATTCTTCTAATGATGAGGCTGGGCCTGAGACTGCTCTACTGCTACTGCTGGAGAGGCTGAGTTAGATGGAGATGCTGACACAGGGTCTGATGATAGTGATGATGACTCTGTAGATGAGGAGACTGAGGGACAGGCTGAGATGAATAGATAGCCTGACAATCCGAGGACTTCGCCAAGGCCATTAGCACACCTTCAGCACCTTCGACTTTAGCTACTGCCACCCAGACTGCTGTCACATTTGAGCAGCTCTCATAGTTCACTGAGACTCTGACTGGCACCTTCAGATTGATGTTTGGCGATCTTCGCCAGACACTTGAGAGGGCCTAGAGGAGTTTCACACAGAGATGAGAGAGTTGACAGTGAGGATGGAATCAGTGGAGATGGGTCAGAGGACGCAGGATGATTACAGGACAGATCTTATACAGCTGCATTCTGACTTCGGCAAGCTTCGGGGAGCGGCAGATTCTTTACCAGAGGCCAGGCTGTAGCATTACATGATATCCAGCAGGAGGTTCGCAGGATGGGGACAGCTGAGGACTGTTCTACTCTTCATCATTGGAGTGCGTTCTGGATCCGGAGCTTCCACTTACAGACAGCCACCTCCATAGCCCTCACCCACACCTAGACAGCCTCCACCGCATGTCAGACAACCACCTCCTTCACCTAGAACTGGACCGGCATCTAGGACTAGGACTTCTAGAGGACCTGCCCCACCTATTAGGAGTTCTAGAACCTATGCTTCATTTGGGACAGTGGTACAAGTAGTTAGGAAATAACGTGATGATTATTACGGGATGGCGAAATAATATCAAAACTTCGATTATGTTTTCTTGGAACTATGACACAAGTGATTGGAACATAACATGAGAAATATTGAAGCTTAGCTCATGTTAATTAAGGATTATAATGTAAGTGATTATGACATGATATGAATGATGCTGAAGTTTAATTTATGATTAATTGGACTGTGATATAAGTGGTTTGGACATGATATGAATAATATCGAAGCCAGAGTATGATTCCATAGGATTGTGACATAAGTGATTAAGATATGATGTGAATGATATCAAAATTTGGGTATGATCAATATGGACTGTGATTTAAGAGATATTTAGATTTTGTGTTATGACTGGTCAAGATATGAAGTTAGGAAGAAAATAAATTTGAAGGTTAGATTTATAATCTTTAGATATTATACACAAGATCTAGCATATCATTAGTATCAAAGAGGATCATGATTTTTACCTGTACCATGAGTAATGGGATTGATCCAGGATGAATGTAAGGGCTAGATGATTTGTACTCTTTGATTATGATAAGTAAGCATATTATGAATATTCAGAGCTAGATAAGATGCGAGAAATGGATTTGATTTAGCTTTAGAAGTGTTAGCTTGAAAAATATGGTGCATTGAATACGGATAATCAATTACTAATTGAATGATGTGGGGGGTCCTAAACTTGATATGAATGGAGAATCATGATAAGAAATCATTTGATGGATATGGTAGAGTTGAATAAGATGCATCTTTGCCTTTGATAAGTGGGTAGGCCCAAGCATCAAGAGTACTGGCCTGGAATTATAGCATGTTATGTTAATAGGTCATGCTGAATAAGTAGGTTCAATTGTTAATCGGATGATTTTGGAATATTGAACCTGATGTAGATGTGGATTAGGATAATACGCTAGTTCTGTTATTAATTATTAGACTATAAATTTGGAACTGTTGTATGAAGATGTTTAGAGTATAGGATATGCAAGAATTAAGGATATAAGAAAGGATATGTTTTTGATGGAATCCTGATAGTCTAAATTTGCAGTTTTGATTGGATTACTGAATCTGTATGTAGATTATTAATGAAATTATGTAATAAAAAGAATGGGTTTGGCATAATATATAGATTTGCAATTAGTGGAGTAAACGATATTATGCCATTTACATCTTGGTAGAATCCTTGATGGTGTAGGTTAGTGGTTTGTGATTGAATTATTGGATCTATTCTATAATTACTGGAGATTATTGGATGTGTTAAACACCAAGTCAAATCAAGATCTATAGGAAGATCTTCGTCATCATGATACTGGATTATAGTAAGAAGACAAATTGGTATTGGAAGATTTAAGTTACTCTGCTACTGATGTTGTATTGAGCAAAGAGATTGGTGTTAAGAAATTTATATGGGTTTAGTCTATGAGAGAATATTTTTGATGGTTTGATAATTGATGTTAAGAGTTATGACAAGATAGTTCTATGAGCGATAAGATGGTTGATTCTTATGTAAGAGCATTGATTGAAAGCCATGTACTTGTTAGAATTAATGATAATTTTCCAAGAGAAGAGTTGACCTAGATTGACTAATTGAATTGTCAAGAAAAGTATGATTAATCCATACTTAAACTAGAATTATTAAAGTCAAAAAGATGGTAAAGTTTTGAAGGACTTTCAATATGAAATTGGATCAGGATAAACCTTGATATGATATGCCTAAGATGTGAATTGAGATAAAGGGACTCAATAGCTTTACTTTAATAGTTTTGGATCTTTCTGGTACCAAGTAAGATAAATTTTTAGAGGATTTATTTAGTAAACCTAGATGGTTTAGTAAATTTTATCAGAGTGCGCAGTGGAAGTGAAGTGGTCTGAGTTATCCTGAAATCAGTTATGAATGTTAACTTTAACTTTAGAAGTATTATGATGGAAGTACTGATTTGAATTTCAGTAACAAGATTTAAGTAATAAATGGAAGGATGATGTTATTGATCCTTGGACTAGTTTATACGTGTGGATATGAAATGTTTCATAAATAGATTACATAATTAAAGAATGCTAGTAAAAATTTTGGACATCACTAAATCTAGAAAAAAAAAAAAGTAATGGTCCTTTACCCAATTGGATTGGAGATATTTGTGACACCTGACATTATGACTTCTCCATTTAAGGAGGGCTCGAGGTTTCTCTAAGATAAAAGATGGATTGTAAAGTCATGGAGAGGCGTATGAGAAGAAAGAATGTTAAAAGATCGTGGCAAGTACCTAGTGCTTAAGCCTCCTCCGAATTGTTGGTTAAGTATATGTTGGACCAATTATGATAAATCTCAGGGCAAAGAATTGTATACTTAAGTCGAGGTTGAAGCATTAATATTCATTAGAAGAGACTGAGAAAATTCATTATGTATTGTAAATCATGAGTAAGAATTGAAGATGTGATATAATTTTGTTATATATAAGACTTGCAAATCAAGTGCCCTACGAGAAGGGTAATTGGGAGTTTGGGAATGACCTGATGGTTGGTTTTTGTTAAAGTTTATAAATCTCAATCAAGCTAATTTCGAGGACGAAATTATTTTAACGGGGGCAGAATGTAAGAATTGGGCCTTTGGGCTGAAGTTGGCAGGCCCAGCTGACTTCAACCCAGAGCAAAAAAAAAAAAAAAGAAAAAGAAGCGGAAACAGGGGACGCTTCCTCATCCTTATCCGGCCATTGTTTTCGCCAGTGAAGATGGAGGAGAGGCCGTGGGAGGAGGGATTTCGGCGGCGTCGTGTTTAGGGTGGTTAAGGACTCTGATCGACCGAGTTATTTTCTGTACGACACAGAGAAGCCTCGTTCTTCTCTTAAAAACCCAGACCTCTGGATCTGTTTCCCATGTGCCGTCGATGAGTTCAGATTCCCTTATTGGTGGCCTCGTTTTTGGGCAGTTCAGGGTCGTCGGATCTATCACTGGCATCGTCGAGCAACATCGTGGAGTTTGATCGCATGGGTGAGGTTTTTGGTAGGAGGTCCGGCTAGCCTTCTTCTCTCGTCGACCACTTCCCACGGTTTCCGGGCCGTGGGAGGCATGTTCGGGTTTCTGAGTTGCTCCAGGATTTCCAGCATTCGATCTATCAGGTTTTGGTTCGGTGATGTCTCAATTTGAGGAAGAGGCCCGGAGGCGCCGCTCGGTTATGATTTTCGATGAATAGCCTTAGATCTCCGACAAGGCCTTCCCGGTGGCATGGCTGACGCTTTGTCCATAATCCCGGCAACCTCCTCCTGTGGCCGTCACCGGCAACCGTGGAGGGGGGTCTCGGTTCAGTCGAGCCGAGAGAGAGAGAAGGGTGGTTCGGTGGAGACGATGGAGAGGAGAACATGGAAAGAAAAAAAAAAAGGGGAACTATGTTCGGTTCGGGAGAAAAGAAAAAAAAAGAAAGAAAAAAAAGAGAGAGAGAAAGTGAAGAGAGAGAAAGTGAAGAGAGAGAAAGAGGAGAGAGAAGAGGAGGAAAAATTATATAATATTGGAAGGGTGATCGAAAGGTTTTATTTGGAAATTCGTGAGATTAAGATTTACGGGTGAATCGTAGAAGGAATTTAGTTAAAAGTTTGGGTTTATAATTATCCTAGGATTATTAATTAACAAACTGTTGTACCTGTACGGAATCAGTCTTCTGAGCAGGAAGGCGTCACGCAATTTCGGGTACGGACTAGTTCAAGTGTAGACAGTTATTCTTGTGAGGTAAGGATCTCTGGACCTGTTCACCAGTTATATAAATGTATTTATTTCGACATGGTTTGATCCGTGCGCATATGCATTGGTATGCACGATTTGTTTCGCATGGAATAGTTTGACTTTTACACATTGATCAGTACGATTATTATTATTATGAGCTATATTCCTGTATTACATGTTTTATCAAATAAGTGATATTTGTATGGCTTGAACCGTTATGCCGGTCAGTGAGAGTTGAGATTTCATGATTTGATATCATGATATGATATCATGAGATGAGGTGAAATGATTAAGTGTTAAGTAAAAATGATGTTTGGACTAGCCATGCCACGATGGTACTGTGGTTTTTCAGTATGCCAGTCACAGGCTGGAGTGTGACAAATTGTGTGCCAGTCACAAGCTGGAGTACGACAATAGTGTACCAGTCACAGGCTGGAGTGTGACCGTGGCTAGTCCAGAACCCTAAAAAAGGATGATTTAATTGAAAACTTGAAAATGAAACATGATTTTGAAAAAGATTTTGTCGTATGTGATACTTGAGTTGTTTGATTGCATAGCATGATGTGTACTCTTATACCCTTACTATTTTAAATTATTATTATTGATGGTGACTGTTTGGAGACCTTACTATGCTGTAAAGCTCACAACCCTACTTTATTCTTCTACAGAGTTGTGCAGATATTCGAGCTTGGTGAAGAATGAGATTTTTTTAGGTGACTCTTGTGTACCTAGGCCTTGCATGATCTCTAGGATAAAACCTAGAATTTGTGCGGCCGGTCGCGTAGCCGATTCCGGTGCTAGATTCGGGACGTGACAGAGTGGTATCAGAACTTAGGTTATGATCATTTGGGATGGTGATATAAATGATTTAAGATAATAATGACATGATGGTTATTGGATTTGACAAGAAAAGTGTCAGGGCTCAGGTTATGATGACTTTGGACTGTGGTATAAGTGATTAAGATAGATATGAGTAACATCGAAATTCAGGTCATGATTGTTCGAGACTAAGACATAAGTAAATTGGAAATCACATGATAGTATGATGGTTATTAAGACACGACTGAGTGATATCTTAGGTTATGATTACCTGGAATCACGATGTAAGTAATTTGAACATGACATGAATAGTATTGAAGTTAAGAGTATGATCACTTAGGACTGTGATATAAAAGATTAAGAAATTAACATGATGATTGTAAGACATGATAGAATGATATCAAAGTTTGATTTATGATCATTTGGAGCAATGGTACAAGTAGTTAGGAAATAACGTGATGATTATTAAGGGATGGCGGAATAATATCAAAATTTTGATTATGATTTCTTGGAACTATGACACAAGTCATTGGAACATAACATAGGAATATTGAAGCTTAGCTCATGTTTATTAAGGATTATAATGTAAGTGATTAAGACGTGATATGAATGATGCTGAAGCTTAATTTATGATTAATTGGGCTGTAATACAAGTGGTTTGGACATGATATGAATAATATCGAAGCTAGAGTATGATTCCATAGGATTGTGACATAAGTGATTGAGATATGATGTGAATGATATCAAAATTTGGGTTATGATATCATGAAGAGGATCATGATTTTTACCTGTACCATGAGTAATGGGATTGATCCAGGATGAATGTAAGGGCTAGATGATTTGTACTCTTTGATTATAATAAGTAAGCATATTATGAATATTCGGAGCTAGATAAGATACGAGAAATGGATTTGATCTAGCTTTAGAAGTGTTGGCCTGAAAAATATGGTGTGTTGAATACGGATAATCAATTACTAATTGAATGATGTGGGGGTCCTAAACTTGATATGAATGGAGAATCATGATAAGAAATCATTTGATGGATATGGTAGAGTTGAATAAGATGCATCTGTCTTTGATAAGTGGGTAGGTCCAAGCATCAAGAGTACAGGCCTGGAATTATAGCATGTTATGTTAATAGGTCATGCTGAATAAGTAGGTTCAATTGTTAATTGGATGATTTTGGAATATTGAACCTGATGTAGATGTGGATTAGGATAATATGCTAGTTCTGTTGTTAATTATCGAACTATAAATTTTGGAACAGTTGTATGAAGATGTTTAGAGTATAGGATATGCAAGAGTTAAGGATATAAAAAAGGATATGTTTTTGATGGAATCTTGATAGTCTAAATTTGTATTTTTGATTGGATTACTGAATCTGTATGTAGATTATTAATGAAATTATGTAATCAAAAAAATGAGTTTGGCATAATACATAGATTTGCAATTAGGGGAGTAAATGATATTATGCCATTTACATCTTCGTAGAATCCTTGATGGTGTAGGTTAGTGGTTTGTGATTGAATTATTGGATCTATTCTATAATTACTAGAGATTATTGGATGTGTTAAACACCAAGTCAAATTAAGAGCTATAGGAAGATCTTCGTTATCATGATACTGGATTATAGTAAGAAGACAAATTGGTATTGGAAGATTTAAGTTACTCTGCTACTAATGTTGTATTGAGCAAAGAGATTGGTGTTAAGAAATTTATATGGGTTTAGTCTATGAGAGAATATTTTTGATGGTTTGATAATTGATGTTAAGAGTTATGATATAGTTCTATGAGCAATAAGATGGTTGATTCTTACGTAAGAGCATTGATTGAAAGCCATGTACTTGTTAGAATTAATGATAATTTTCCAAGAGAAGAGTTGATCTAGATTGACTAATTGAATTGTCAAGAAAAATATGATTAATCCATACTTGAACTAGAATTATTAAAGTCAAAAAAGATGGTAAAGTTTCGAAGGACTTTCAATATGAAAATTGGATCAGGATAAACCTTGATATGATATGCCTGAGGTGTGAATTGAGATAAAGGGACTCAATAGCTTTACTTTAATAGTTTTGGATCTTTCCGGTACCAAGTATAAATTTTTAGAGAATTTATTTAGTGAACCTAGATGGTTTAGTAAATTTTATCAGAGTGCGCAGTGGAAGTGAAGTGATCTGAGTTATCCTGAAATCAATTATGAATGTTAACTTTAACATTAGAAGTATTATGATGGGAGTACTGATTTGAATTTCAGTAACAAGATTTAAGTAATAAATGGAAGGATGATGTTATTGATCCTTGGACTAGTTTATACGTGTGAATATGAAATGTTTCATCAATAGATTACATAATGTAAAGGATGCTAGTAAAAATTTTGGACATCACTAAATCTAGAAAAAAAAAGAAGTCATGATCCTTTACCCAAATTGGATCGGAGATATTTGTACACCTGACATTATGACTTCTCCATTTAAGGAGGGCTCGAGGTTTCTCTAAGATAAAAGATGGATTGTAAAGTCATGGAGAGGCGTATGAGAAGAAAGAATATTAAAGATCGTGGCAAGTACCTAGTGCTTAAGCCTCCTCCGAATTGTTGGTTAAGTATTTGTTGGACCAATTATGATAAATCTCAGGGCAAAGAATTGTAATCTTAAGTCGAGGTTGAAGCATTATATTCATTTAAAGAGACTGAGAAAATTCATTATGTATTGTAAATCATGAGTAAGAATTGAAGATGTGATATAATTTTGTCATATATAAGACTTGCGAATCAAGTGCCCTACGAGGAAGGTTAATTGGGAGTTTGGGAATGACCTGATGGTTTTTTTGTTAAAGTTTATAAATCTCAATCAAGCTAATTTCGAGGACGAAATTATTTTAACGGGGCAGAATGTAAGAATTGGACTTTTGGGCTGAAGTCGGTAGGCCCAGCCGACTTCAACCCAGAGCAAAAAAAAACGAGATGAAAAAGAAGCAGAAACAGGGGACGCTTCCTCATCCTTATCCAACCATTGTTTTCGCTGGTGAAGATGGAGGAGAGGCCATGGGGAGGAGGGATTTCCGGCGGTGTCGTGTTTGGGGTGGTTAAGGACTCCGATCGGCCGAGTTGTTTTCCGTACGGCACAGAGAAGCCTCGTTCTTCTCTTAAAAACCCAGACCTCTGGATCTGTTTCCTCTGTGCCGTCGATAAGTTCAGAGTCCCTTATTGGTGGCCTCGTTTTTGGGCAGTTCAGGGTTGTCGGATCTATAACTGGCATCGTCGAGCAGCATCGTGGAGTTTGATCGCATGGGTGAGGTTTTTGGTAGGAGGTCCGGCGAGCCTTCTTCTCTCGTCGACCACTTCACATGGTTTCCGGGCCGTGGGAGGCATGTTTGGGTTTCTGAGTTGCTCCGGGGTTTCCAGCATTCGATCTGTCGGGTTTTGGTCGGCGATGTCTCGATTTGAGGAGGCCCGGAGGCGCCGCTCGGTTATGATTTTCGATGAATAGCCTTAGATCTCTGACAAGGCCTTCCCGGTGGCATTGCTGACGCTTTGTCCATAATCCCGGCAACCACCTCCTATGGCCGTCGCCGGCAACCGTGGAGGGGGGTCTCGATTCAGTCGAGCCGAGAGAGAGAGGAGGGGGGGGTTCGGTGGAGACGATGGAGAGAAGAGAGCATGGAAAGAATAAAAAGGGGAGTTATGTTCGGTTCGGGAGAAAAGAAAAAAAAAGAAAGAAAGAGAGAGAAAGTGAAGAGAGAGAAAGTGAAGGAGAGAAGATGAAGAGAGAGAAAGAGGAGAGAGAAGAGAAAGAAAAATTCATATAAATATTGGAAGGGTGATCGAAAGGTTTTATTTTGGAAATTCGTGAGATTAGAATTTACGGTGAATCGTAGAAGAAATTAGGTAAAAGATTTGGGTTTACAATTATCCTAAGTTTATTGATTAAAAGCTGTTTTGTACCTGTAGGGAATCAGTCTTCTGAGCAGGAAGGCGTAATGCAATTTCGGGTACGGACTAGTTCAGGTGTAGATAGTTGATTCTTGTGAGGTAAGGATCTCTAGACCTGTTCACCAGTTATATAAATGTATTTATTTCGACATGGTTTGATCTGTGCGCATATGCATTGGTATGCACGATTTGTTTTACATGGAATAGTTTGACTTTTTACATTGATCAGTACGATTATTATTATTATTATGAGCTATATTCCTGTATTACATGTTTTATCAAATAAAGTGATATTTGTATAGCTTGGACCGTGATGCCGGTCAGTGAAAGAGATTTCATGATTTGATATTATGATATGATATCATGAGATGAGGTGAAATGATTAAGTGTTAAGTAAAAATGGTGTTTGGACTAGCCATGCCACAGTGGTACCGTCGTTTCTCAGTATGGTAGTCACAGGCTGGAGTGTGACAAATTGTGTACCAGTCACAGGCTGGAGTGTGACAACAGTGTGCCAGTCACAGGCTGGAGTATGACCGTGGCTAGTCCAGAATCCTAAAAAATGATGATTTAATTGAAAACTTGAAAAGGAAACATGATTTTGAAAAAGATTTGTCGTATGTGACACTTGAGTTGTTTGATTGCATGCAAGATGTGTACTCTTATACCCTTACTATTTTCAAATTATTATTATTGATGGTGACTGTTTGGAGACCTTACTGTGCTGTAAAGCTCACAATCCTACTTTCTTCTTCTACAGAGTTGTGCAGATATTCGGGCTTGGTGAAGAATGAGATTTTTTTTAGGTGACTCTTGTGTAGGCCTTGCATGATCTTTAGGATAAAACCTAGGATTTGTGCAGTCGGTCGCGTAGCCGATTCCGGTGCTAGATTCGGGACGTGACACGGGAGAACTCCAACAATGGTATCATAGCCACGGTTCCTTTTAACATGCATAGATGAAAATCAGATTTGAAAAATATTCAGATGAAATAGATAGATTATGATTTTTCAGATCTATGCTGAATATGAGATTATTCTAGTATAGAATTTCATGTTTTGAAAAATTATTTCTTAATTAAAATCATAATTTTCAGATCTGAAATTAAATTTAATAATCTGAAATTTAATTGATCAAGGTTGCACAAAGTGACATAAGTTGTCCTACTTTGATGCATACCTGTTTTTGAAAAAAGGTTTTCAAAAAGATTTTGATCGATTTATGATTATGTATATTGTTGTATGTGATGCACCAAATTAGGGTTTAGATCTTAAATGTGATTCATGATCATAAGCCATTAAAGTTATGCACTTAAACCTAATTTAAAATTGATTTGATCTAGAAAATCAAATTAGGTGCATGAGGGTTTGGGTTGAACAAATTAGGTCTAGAGATTGGACAGCGATAATTAGGGCTTGATTAGATCAACTAGTAATCCTAATTTGATTTTGAGCAAGTGACTTAACCTAATCGGATGATTATTAGGGTAGGTCAAGTGTGCTCAAAATTGGTTTTAGATGTAGTCTGGTCAGATCGATTCACGATTGTAAATGGTTTTAGATGTAGTATGGTCAGATCGATTCACGATTGTGAATCAATAAGTTAAGACCTAATTTGGCTTAGTGATGAGCCCAGATCATTAGATGAACTAATTGTCCATTGGTGTCTAAAGAAGGTTTCGATCATGGTTTTAATTGGGCTAACTCTTTCTTAACCAACTAGTTTGGTGGAAAGAGGGTATATTGGCAAACCCTCCCAATGAATCAAACTGACCTGGCAATTTGGTTGATTTAAGTTTTCAAAATGTTTCTTTTGATTTGAAAGTTCACCCATGCTAAGTTATTTAGTCCGACATGAAAGAATTGTGCTGACTTAATGTAATTGGCTAGTCATGATTTGGCTCATCGATTTAGAAGAGACCTTAACCTAAGCTCCCTAAATATTAAGTCTTAGGTCTTCCACCATTGTAGGTGTGCGGGTGTCCTACTGGTGTTGATTATTCTCGGCTGGTTACGGTGGTCTAGTTGCATCGGGAAGACAACCACCCTATTAAGCATAAGATGTTGCTAGGCACTGATGGGGTTGGGCCCAATAAATGGGCACGTTAAGGGACTCAATGACGGCTTTGTCTAGCAGGAATAGTAGATCTGACTTAACTAATGGTTGGACCAATAAACGGGTACGTTGAGGTTCCATGATTTAAAGACCAAGAGCTATAACTTGTATTACATACATTGGACAAGAGTTGGCCACTTATTGGTGTGGCGTGTTACCAATAACCGGGCACAGTGAGGTGCCGCACATCAATAGGACCATAGCACCCACCAGAAACCTAGAGTCGCAGGGTTTCCGCATCTCCCCAGGGAGTGTGCGAGATCCAAAAAATAGTGGAAATTCTAAAATTATTTCTTAAAGACCCTAGAATAATTTTAATAATTAAGTATAAACATCTAATTTAAATCTTCTACTCTTGCAGTTAACCATGTCTGCTTCAAATCCCTTAGCCCGTATTCTAGAGACAAACCGACTTGTAGGCCTTAATTTCAAAGATTGGTTGAAAAACATCAAAATTATTGAGTTCTGAGAAGTTGGGCTATGCTTGACCAGGAACCCCCTGTCTTACCTGACCATCCAAATGCTCGTCAGACGACTGCACATGAGAAATGGATGGAAGATGATAATAAGGTTAAATGTTACATGTTGGTCTCAATGTCAAATGAATTGCAGAGCCAACATGAGGATATGCCAACTGCTAAATCGATTCTAATTCACCTACAAGAGTTATATGGTGAACAAAGTCGGATTGCACGCTTCGAAGTATCGAAAAGGCTTTTCAACAACAAGATGCATGAAGGGCAGTCAATCCATGATCATTGTTTGACAATGATCAAGGACATCGAACAGCTTGAGAAGCTAGGCATTCCTATTCATAAGGAGCTTCAGGTGGATTTGATCCTCCAGTCCTGACTAGTTTATATGCTCAGTTTGTTATGAACTAAATATGAACAAGTTGAATTATACTTGCCTGAATTATTGAACATGCTGGTAAGCAATGAGGGGACCCTGAAAAGTTCAAGGGGCTCTGTTTTCTTTGTGGAGTAGTCTTCCTCCAAAAGAAAGTCTACCTAGAAGAAGAAACCTGCAAAGAAGCAGAAGAAAGAAGAGACAAACAGAAGAAAGACACTCCTAAGTAAGCCAAGTAACAAAGGAAAGTGTTTCCACTGCCATACAGATGGCCACTGGAAAAAAAATTGTCCTCTACCAGGAAAGCCTAAAGAAACAAGAGGATGCACCTTCTGAAGGTAAGCCTATACTCGTTATTGAATCTAACCTAACGGTTTCATCTACTTCCAGTTGGATTTTAGACTCTAGCTCTAGTGTTCATATATGCATTTCAATGCAAGGCTTGGAAAGAAGTAAAATGCTAAGAGAATGTGAGATGGTCCTACATGTCGGAAATGGAGCAAAAGTTGCTGCTCAAGCCGTTGGATCATATTCTCTGGTGTTACCTTTAGGATTTAGATTAGTACTTAGTAAATGTTATTTTGTGCCTGGAGCTCATAAAAATTTGATTTCTGTCTGTGCTAGCACATGAAGGATTTGAATTTACATTTAATAAAGACTTTTGTAGTATTTATTTGAGAAATAAATTGGTTGCAAAAGCTATTTTAATTGACAGTCTTTATCATTTGCATGTCGATTCATCTTTGAATATTAACGAGAAAATTAAAGTGAATGCCATAGGACATAAACATCCTAGAGATGACCTAAATGATAAATTTATGTGGTATTTAAAGCTCGGTCATATAAGTGAGGACAGAATTAATAAACTGGAAAGGAATGGGATCCTAGATTCCGTTAATTCTGAATCATACCCACCTTTTGAGTCATGTTTTCAAGGCAAAATGATCAAGTTACCCTTGGTAGGACATGGGGAGAGGGCCACAGAATTACTTGCCCTGGTACACACTGATGTGTGTGGTCCATTTGATGTGCAGTCCAGGGATGGTTCTACTCCTTTATAACCTTTACTAATGATTGTTCACGGTATGGTTGTGTTTCCTATAAGACACAAATCTGAAGCTTTTGAAAAGTTCAAAGAATTCAGACATGAGGTAGTAAAACAAACAGGTAAACCCTTAAGGTTCTTCGATCAGATCGGGGAGGTGAATACCTTAATGAAAATTTTTTAGATTATCTTAAGGATAATGGCAGTCTCACAATGGACTCCACCTAGTATACCTCAGCTCAATGGGGGTGTTAAGAGGAGAAACAGGACACTATTAGATATGGTCCGATCCATGATGAGCTTTACTGACTTCCCTTATTTTTTGGTGATATGCCCTACAAACTTCAATTTATTTTTAAATAGAGTTCCATCTAAATCTGTTCCTACCACACCTTATGAGATTTGGCATGGTAAGAAATCAAGTCTTGCTCATTTCAAGATTTGGGGATATCCAGCTATGTCAAAAGACTAATGACGGATAAGTTGGAATCTAGATCTATAAAAGCTCGGTTTATAGGATATCCTAAAAAAATTTTAGGATATTACTTTTACCTTCCAGAAGATTATAATGTGATTGTAAGCAGACATACCACATTTTTTGAAAAACAGTTTATTCAGGAAGGTAATAGTGGGAGGTTAATTAAACTCGATAAGAAAAGTCTCTGAAGAGTAGCCAGCTATAGATCAAATCGAACCCAATCAACCAATTCACATAAATGCTCTTCCACCTTGTAGGTCTATTAGAGTCTCCAAACCTCCTGAAAGGTACTTGGGTATACTTACAGAGGATATAAAGGAAATGTTCCTAGTTGGGGACAAGGATCAATTGATTGATCCTAAGACTTATGATGAGGCGATGTTAGACATCGACTCCAAAAAATGGTTGAACGTTATGAAGTCAGAAATTGAATCAATGCATTCTAACCAAGTATGGTCCTTAGTGGATCCACCAGAGGGTATTGTACCTATTGATTATAAATGGATCTACAAAAAAAAATAGAAGCAGATGGTAAGGTAGAGACGTTTAAAGCTAGGTTAGTGGCAAAAGGGTATAGTCAACGTGAAGGCATTGACCATCATGATATCTTTTCACCAGTAGCTATGCTGAAATCCATCCGTACATTGCTTGCAATTACAGCATATCATGATTATGAGATATGGCAAATTGATGTAAAAACTGCATTCCTGGATGGATATCTTGAGAAAGATATCTATATGAAGCAGTTTTTGGGTTTCATTTCCAATAATGAAGATCATAAGGTCTGCAAGCTGCATAGATCAATTTACGGATTGAAGCAAGCTTCTCGGAGTTGGAATACTCGTTTTGATGATGCAATCAAATCGTTTGATTTTATCAAGAATGAGGATAAGCCATGTGTTTACAAGAAAGCCAGTGAGAGGGCAGTGACATTCCTCGTATTGTACGTGGATGACATCCTCCTTATTGGGAATAATATTTCCATGTTGACTTCGGTCAAAAGTTAGTTATCTAAGGAATTCTCTATGAAAGACTTAGATGAAGCATCTTATATTTGGGGATTAAGGTAGAGATAGATCTAATCGGATGCTTGGCCTTTCATAATAATTTACACATAGGAAGTGCTGAAAAGGTTCAGCATGGAGAATTCTAAAAGAGGATTGTTACCTCTTCGGCATGGCATTAATCTCTCCAAGAAAATGTGTCCCAACATACATGAAAAGATTCAACGCATGAGCAAAATTCCTTATGCTTCGGCAATTAGAAGCCTTATATATGTCATGTTGTGTACTCGACCTGATATAGCTCTTGCTGTGAGTATCACGAGCAGATATCAGTCAAATCCAGGTGAAGAACACTGGATAGCTGTGAAGAACATTCCTAAGTACTTGAGGACTAAAGATTTATTCTTAGTCTTTGGAGGGAGTTTGGAATTAGGGATAAAGGGATACAGACTCAGACTTTGTCTGATCCTGATGACAGAAAGTCTACATCAGGATCTGTGTTTTTGTGCAATGGTGGGGCAACTAGTTGGAAAAGTTCCAAGCAGCCCATCATAGCATATTCAACAATGGAAGCAGAGTACATCACTGCCTCTGAAGCTGCAAAAGAAGCCTTCTGGTACAAAAAGTTCATTACGAAGCTTGGAGTGATTCCATCTAATGACATCCCCATATATTGTGACAATAATGGTGCAATAGCTCTCGCTAAGGAGCCCAAGTTTCACAAAAGTCCAAGCATATTGAGCGGCGGTTTCATATCATACGCGACTACCTCGAGAAAAAATATATTGAGATGCGAACAGTAGACTCCACGGACAACATGGCAGACCCATTGACTAGGACTCTGAGCCAGCAGAAGGCTGAAGTCCACTTTGAGAAGATGGGACTTAGATATGTAGCCAATTAGCTTTAGTGCAAGTGGGAGATTTTAGATGTATGCCCTAAAAGCCAAGTTGGCTTGACACATTGTAATTTTTAGGGCATGAACTTTGTACTTAATTTTCCTTATTAATAAAAGGACATTATTTTATTCATGTTGATGTGTCTATGAATCATCCATGAAGTTAATGGGCAATGACACATACTCTCAAGAGTTGAGAATCTGAGACATGTGTCTTTATAGATTAACTCCTAAAAGCTTCCGATTATTGGAATATCACAAGGACGGTGATTGATCCATTAAAATCGGTGCACAGATCACTTTCCTTTCAGGGTAGATGAGTCTCCGACCTATAATGTGGTGACACTGGAATGAGAGTGCAGGTAGTTGATAGAGATCAACGGTACCGAGCGTGACCAAGTACAGGAAGTTAAACGAATGACTACTCGTCGATAATTTCCTAATGCTGTAGTCGTGTGAATAGTTCGTTGACCTAGAATATCTCAGCTACTCACAATAAGGTTGCTGTAGTTAGACAGCACAATCACATGGTTCCTATCCATATGGGACCTTGCGGTGTTCGTGGGCTGCAGTAGGTTTATTGTAGAAGTAGGGTGTTCACTTGTAGGGATCTATCAGCCTTAGTAGTAAGGAATAATCCTATGCAAGCTTAATGAAACTAAGTCCAGAAGTCTATGGCCATAACAAAGGATAATGAAAAGATGTTTCATTAGTATCACGACTGGACTTGAGTTGATTAAGTTGAGCATATGACTGATGGGTTTGACGAATATCCGTAACCAACATCATGTCGAGATTTTGATAGAGGAACCGAATCACATGGTAACTAGACCTAGGAATTCCAATCTTATTCTACTGGGTTTCCACTACATACTACTAGATATCACTGGTGGATTACGAGAGCCCATTAGGATCATTTTCGGATCGATGATCCTATTAAGGTTGAGCTGAAATTATTTCAGTCCATCGAAAGGAGTTTGGTTGATGTATAATGAAGATTATAGCATGTCTCATTACCAGACATGATAGGACCTGAGGGGTGACACATTCAGAGGTGCTAAGAGTTTTTTGGCGTAAATGAAAGAAGAGAGGGAGGAGTCCTCTTCTACTCCTCTTAAATCCTATCCAAATAAAACAAAACACTAGTGTTTTAGTTTGGAGGGGTGGGACAATTGGATTTTAAAAGGAAAGAAAAGTGCCGACCCAATGATCATAATTAGCATGAAAAGCTTCTCCTTACCGTGAATTATTTTTGGGCGTCATCTCTCTTGGACGTTCATATACCAGAGTTTCTCCTGGTTGCCAAGTTTTCTTCTCCTTTTATTTGTTCTTTCTTGTGATCTTCAAGAGTGTTGAGAGGTCTTTTACATAAGAGGAAGAAGATAGCAAGAGGTCCAAAGATCTTGCATAGTCTGATTTGCAAGATAGAAGCCAGAAGCCGGTCCGGATTCGGATGGCACAGTTTTTAAAGCGGGTGATTTGCTGAAAGAGGAGAGAGCTGCAAGGATCTAGCAGTCCGGTGCTCTCTACGACTCGGTTACGAGAGTTTTGTGTGGCTCTAGTAGAATCCCGGTTTCAAAAGCATCGGCATATTTTCAGAGCAGGCCAGAATAGCGATCCAGGTAAGTTTTTTACACTTAAAATAATTTTTATTTCAGATCTGATATTTTTTATATATTTCAGCATGTTAGAAATTTATGATAAATAAATTAGATTTATTTATAAATTGCATCTTTAGATATAAATTTTTGTATATTTGCTTCCGCTATGACAGGCTGTTGATGCCTGATCGTTTGTAATTTTCTATTCCTGGGAAAACTCCACCACCATGGGCTACATCCCTGGCCACCGTCTTCCCAAAGCAAGGATCCCCTATTTCGGGAAAAGAGGGATTCAAGGGAATCCCTGTTTTGCCCCTAACCATGGGCAAGAAGAAAAAAAAGGAAAGAAAAAAAAAGAAAGGAAAAGAAAAGAAAGATAATTTATCTTCTCTCTCTTCTCTCTTTCTATCTCTAGTTTCTCTTTTTACCCACTTTCTCTTTCTAAGAAGACATGGACCTCAATATCGAGTCATGTCTCCCTATTCTAGGGAGCCGTGTTGATCCTGGCAAGAAGACCCTAAACCGCTTTAATGCTTGGACAATCTATCGGATTAATCACCCAATCAACACCTCCTTTTATTATTATTAATTCTATTGAATTCATCGAATAAGAATTGATTATGCTTTTAATATTTTAAATAGGTTTGATATATTTGTCTAATGAAGTTTAATGATCTAGGATAGACAAGAAAACCCTAACATTTCTTGTTTCTGAATTACTATTTATTTTATTATAAAAAATTATTTTACATTTTTCTTAAAATAAGGATCAAGTATATGTATCATAAAACTCATGATTCATGAAATTGTGATTCCATGAATATTTTAATATTAATGACTTTTTTATGAAATATAAACTCCATACTTATGAAATTTATATTTTGTAATGAAAAGGATTGCATGATTGTTCTACTATTAAAGATTATTTATGGGCCATGAATTTTATAAAATTATTTAGTGTCATATTCATGCATGATTTAAAAAATATAATTCGATGAAATATGATTTAAGAATACTTGTTTCTAAAAATATGAAAAAATACTCTCAAATAGTTATGTATGCCCCTTAAAGTGGGGAATACTGATATCCAGAGCTAGCATCCATACAACCTTATAAACGGAAAATAGTAATTGGTATTTTGTTGATTATGACCCTGTCACAAATATAGTAGTGACTTTAGCATTTAGTCTGAGAGAATTATTCAAAATTATGATGTAACAAAATAATAAATAATTTATAATTTTATCAACAAAGATTGCAATAATGATTTATGAATTTATTTACATTATGCATTGGAAACCATGTTTACATAAATTGTATGACTTACGCATATGCAAGAGCATGATTGATTTATAATTCCACACTGATATGAAAAGATATGATTGGCATATAAAAAGTTTTACTTTCTAAAAATAATCTTCTCTAAATGATTTATTGATGCATGTACAAAAATTTATGCATGATCCACTATGATAGTGTAAGGTTTACTTATTAAGCTGGTATAGCTCATATCATGTTTCTTTTTATTTTTTTTTATAAATGAATAAGGTTAGGAACAAAAGAAACACTAGGCATGGGGGTCTATACTAACAAGCTTGAAAAATTTTGTAGCTGATTTAGTTTATTAGATGATTATGATCTCCTAGTCAACTATTTAGGAATTTTAAGACATGGATTTTGATATTTTTTTGAATTTAGCCGCTCTAAACTAGCATTAATTTAATTATTCAATGGATGATGATCGGATCTTTTTTTTATTTAAAATTATGATTGATTGGCTTCGTATTATCATGAACTATATCCCATGATAGCATGGCCATGTTATGCCCCAGGATAATGGTGTGACATTTTATGGTACTAGAGCAATAGGTTTGATCATATTTAAAGTGGATAGTTAGATCTTGTTTAGTTAGATGTCGTTTATTTTGAAGAACAAATAAATTTTGTTAATCCTCTTGTTGCCTAGCCATGGAAGTTTATTAAAGTTAGTATTTTTGATAGGTGACAATGAGCAATAGAAAGGAATCAGTCTCGACAAATTTTGTTGCTAGGAGAGAAAGAGCATGACCACAAGGGAAGATGCTAACTAGTCGGTTGAACAAGCTCCTAATGCACCAGCTACGAGCAGACATTACTCTCCAGTAATGTCTACCTTCTTCAGCAACAGCAACAAATACAAGCGACTCTTTGACTTGCACCATCTTTAGAGTTATACTACGAAAGTTCAAAAAGTTGAATTCTATTTGAAGGTGAAGCTAACCCTTTGGTAGAGAAGACCTAGATTCGAGAAATGAAGATGTTTGATGAATTACAGTATCCTAAGGATGTGAAGGTTAGGTTGGCCATACTTGAAAAGAAATATTAAGTTTTGGTGGACTGCAACAAAAGTTGCATACAGGAATACCGATGACTAGTTGACATGAGAAGAGTTCAAGAAAATATTTCTGACCAGTATTTCCCCAAGTCAATGAAATTAGAGAAGGAGAATGAGTTTCTAGCCTGGCGGTAGTAGAAGAATGATATGATAGTACAGTATGTAAATAAATTCAATGAGTTAAGCTGCTTCTACTCCGAGCTCATGGAATCTAAAAATACAAAGCAAATAGATTTGAACATGGTCTAAGATATAAAATTTGGTCTTGCTTGTCCTCTACCTTTTAACAAGTACAAGGATATACTGGAATGAGCTTTAAAAGTTGAATCAGATATTAAAAGATCTGAACAAGTAACAAAAAGAGATCCAAACCTATAGGAACTTAGAATGACCAATAGAAAAACTCAAAGAACAATAACAAAAAGGAGTAGAGATTTGTGGATATTGTGGTAGAAATCAGTTGGCCTTGTTTTAAGAAACTTGGAATGTGCTTTGAGTGCGGCAAAAAAGGACATTTGGCATGAAATTGTCTAAACAAAAGAATGACTCTAAGTCTGCCAAACTAACTGATCAAAACCAAAAAGGGAATTAACGAGTGTTTGCTTTGACTCGGCAGGATGCCGGTACAAGTGATCAAATAATAATAGGTACTATTCCAATCAACTCCATAGATACTCATGTGCTATTTGACTATAATTCTTCTCATTCCTTTGCATCTTCCAAGTTTGCTACCCCTTTGAATTGCATGAATAAATAATTGAGAAACCCTCTATATATTGCCACTTCTTTTAGGGGAGTTAGTCTTACTAATATTTTGTTTAAGAATTGCAACACTTTGACGAGGAAGTTAGTTTAACAGAAATTAGTCTAGAATATGACTCCTAGAAGTATGGGTATACATCAACATTGCATATCGAATGTCTAAAATATCATATGAAAGATTAAGCATTCTTATTTGATTTAAGAATAAAGGTACACCAAGTTTTGATGACAAAACTCTTTTAAAGGAAAGAGAATGTGATAGATAGCCTAGTCTACAAGTCAGTCCATCTCTAAAATAACCAAGCCCATACGTAGAGCTGCATGAATTTTAAAGCAGCAAAAAAAAGAATAGGAGCAAGGAATATTGAACCGGTACCGAACTCCGTATCGATCGCCAATCGATATGGTACGGTAGCTGCATGAATTTTAAAACACAAAAAAAAGAATAGGAGCAAGAAATATTGAACCGGTACCGAACTCCGTACCGATCACCGATCAGTATGGTACAATACCATACTGGGTCCCGTATGGGTCTATGAAATTAAGAAAAATCAGTATTGCTTGATTATTTGATCAAAATCATATCCGAATCGGGCTGAACCGAACTGAACCAAGTAAAATGCACCGGTACAATACCGTACAGTACCGATCCGATATAGGATTCTTGAACGGTTCGAAGTTTTCGAACCATTTTTCATGACGGAACAGCTCTTCGCCGGTTGGTAGATTTGGGACAGTACTGAGAACCTTGAATAGAAGGATGGGAGTCTTCTTCTCCAAAGGACTTGGATTGGGCTGAACTTAGAGCTCCTAGCTATAAGAGATCCTCTTTCGCTCCACGATCACACATTGCTCATAACCCTCTCTTGCTTTCTTTCTCCCTTATTTTTCCCCTTCTTGATATTGGACAACCTTCATCGTGCTCGTCGAAAACACGGCCAAAGTGCACTAGAAATAAGGTAAGAATCACTCTAATCCTTCTCCGCATTTTTCATAGCTCATGGGTGTTGGAACTTCAGTCGGCTATCATCGAATTTTCCTTCAAAAACCAAGCCTCTGATTTACCCCTTTTTTATTTTTTTATGATTTTGCTAGTGCTATTCATCATCATTGATTATTGAATCGGGGACCCTTGGTTGTGCCGTCATGGGTCACATCCCCGGCCACCATCTTCTCAGTGCAAAATTCCCTATTTCAATGAAAAGAGTGATTCAAGTGAATCCCTTGTTTTGCCCCAAACAGTGGGGTAGAAGGAAAAAAAGGAAAAAAAAAAAGAACAAGGAAAAGAAAGAGAAGAAAGTTCTCTCCCCCTTTTTCTCTCTAGTTTTTCTCTTCACCCACTCTCTAAGAAGACCTATGGACCTCAATATTAATTCAAGTCTTCCTATTCTAGATACCTGTGTTGACGCCGATAATAAGATCCTAAACTATTTTGGTGCCTAGGCAATCTTTTGGATCGATCACCCGATCAATAGCCCCTTTTATTATTATTTAATTTCATTGAATTCATAGAATAGGAATTGATTATGCTTTTAATATTTTAAATAGGTTTGACAAATTCATCTAGTAAAGTTTAAAGATCTAGGACATACGAGATAAATAATCATGGTACTTCTTATTTCTAAATTACTAGTTATTTTATTATAAAAAAATTATTTTATATTTTTAAAAATAAGGATTGAGCATATATACTATGAAACTCATGATTTATCATGAAATTATAATTTCATGATTTTAATGTTAATGACTTGTTTATGAAATATGAACTCTATATTTATGAAATTTATATTTTTGTTATGAAAAGATTGCATGATTATTTATCGACAATGAATTCTGTATATCTAATATCTTATTATTTATGCATGATTTAAAAAATATGATTCGATAAAATATGATTTAAGAATACTTGTTTTACGATATATGAAAAAAATACTCTCAAATAGCTATGTATGGCTCCTTAAAGTGGGGAATACCGATATCTAGAACTAGCATCTATATGACCCTGCCAATGTATAATAGTAGGATATAACCCTACCAGCAAGTAACAGTAGTTAACATATGACCCTACCAACAAAAAATAATAGTTGATTTTGTTGATTACGACCCTATCACAGATATAATAGTAATCTTAGCATTTAGTCTGAGAGAATTATTAAGAATCATGATATGACAAAATAATAAATAATTTATGACTTTATCGATAAAGTTTGCATGATTTATAATGCTATGCGTTAAAAATCATATTTACGTGAATTGCATAATTTATGTATATGCAAAAGCATGATTGGTTTATGATTCTACTGTAGATATGAAAAGATATGATTGGCACATGAAAAGTTTTACTTTTTAGAGATAATCTTCTCTAAATAATTTATTGATGCATGCAAAGTTTTACGTCCTAAAAAGACAAGAGGCAGGACAACCATCACATCACATTCCTGTGAAAAAATGGAACTAGGATAGGGTCAGGACTCCACAACCCATCCATGCAGAGAGAGAAGAAGAAAGAGAAGAAAGAAAGGAAGATGAATAAAGAAAAATGTGAAAGGAAAGAAAAAGAAGAAAAAAAGGCAGGATAAGGAAATAAAAGAAAAAGGAAATAAAAAAAGGAAAGTAGAAGAAAATAAAAAAAATAAAGAAAAAAGGGAAAAAAAGAAAAAAAGAATAAGAGGAGAGAGATAGAGGATATCTACCGGATTGCATGATCGCGAAGACTATTGCCGGGAAGGGACGGGATAACAAGACATCCTGTTCCATGGAGATACCGGGACACTTCCATTCCAGAAGATTTAAAATCTTGGATGCATGTACAAAAACTTATGCTTGATCCAATATGATAGTATAAGGTTCACTTACTGAGCATACCTTGCATCTTTTTTTTATAGATGAATAAGCTTAGGAACAAAGGATGATCCGGACTTTGAGATCTGCACTAGCAAGCTTGAAAATTTTGAAGCTGAATTAGTTATTGGATAATTATGGTCTTGTAGTCAACCATTTATGAATTTTGAGACTTGCATTTTAGTATTTTATTTCAGATTTAATCATTCTGAACTAGTATTTTTTAATTATTCAATGGATAATGATTGGATCTTTTATTTTTATTTAAGATTATGACTAATTGGCTTCGAGTTATCATGGGTTGTACACATCAGTAGCATGGCCGTGTTATGTCCTGAAATTGGGGCATAATAGAGATTTGCCAAGATGAAACTAGTAGGCTTAGAAAAAATTTGGTGGCCTGGTATTGAAGGTGATATTAGGAGATTGGAGCAGCCACCAACAAGCACTCGACAAGAGATAAAAGCCAACCTTCATCAGAAATATATACAAGCAAATTTCATGATAAGTTGTGTGAACTAGTGATTTTGAAACAAGGCAGCATATCGATGGCAAAGTATATGCATATGCAAAGGTTTGATGAATTGAAGACTAGGATCCAAGTTGTCGAGGATCCCTATCAAACGGTTTCTCAACTTAAGGCTGGTTTAAGGGATGCTTGAGGGGAGAATTAATTTGATAACCATGGAGCATGCATTCCAAGTAGCTCTAGACATGGAGTATTTGAGATTCCTTATTACTAGAAAAATCAGGTCTCAAGCCAGGTAGGCTGCGGCCAAGAGATTAATGATGCAAATCGTAGAATGAAATCAGCACCTTCACAATCTCAGTCATTCCAATAGGCCTAAGCCTTCTTCTTCTTATGACCTTGATTCTAAAGGAAAGGAAGTTCCGACTAATATTTTCATGAGAAGGATAACAAGAACATTTGTTTTAAGTGTGGAGAGCCTGGTTACATGGGGTATCAATGTCCAAGAAAGAATAGCCTACATGTTGGATGTCATGGGGGTTCTACTATTTTTTCAGAGATGGATTTGAAGAGTGGCTGTCATCAAATCAGTAAAAGGCCTGGACATGAATGAAAGACAACTTCTAAGTCCAAGGATAGCCTCTATGAGTCGCTGGTCATGCCTTGTTGGCATTTCTAATATCCCTTGCACATTCATACACTTTATGACTCATATATGATGACCCTTTATCGGCCACTATATGACTGTTTTTTTATGATATTTTGATATAGAGCAAGGTGTGCCGTCTCGGTACCAAACTCCATATCGGTATCATCTTATTATAATGTCAGTACATAGAATGGTACAATATAATAGTGTGGGTAGGAGTGGTAAACGTATGGTGTATTGGTGCAGTACAGCATCTTGGTACAGAGTATGGTATGTCCTGTACTAGGCAATATGGGGCAATATGGCAAACACTAATGCATGGTAAGACAAAAGAGGAGAACATCTCTCATCTCCAGCAAGTTATGAGAGTTCTTTGCCAAGAGAAGCTTTACATAAATTTGAAGTATTCATTCATGACTTCAAGTGTAACCTTTTTAGGCTTTGTTGTTCTTCCAAAAGATTGACGTTGATCCAGAAAAAGTTAAAGCCATTCAAGAGTAACCTATTCCTTCTACTTTGCATGAAGTTCAAAGTTTTCAAGGGTTAGCTCTATTTTATAGGCATTTCATAAAAAAAATTATGTACTATAATGGCTCCAATCACTAATTGCATGAAGAAAGGACAGTTTGTTTGAACCACAGCAGAAACAAAGGCATTTGAAGAAGTTAAGAAAAGAATGATTGAAGCACCTATTTTGCGCCTTCTAGGTTTTTCTAAAATGTTTGAGGTGTCTTGTGGCGCATACATGTTGGTATAAGAGGTGTACTTAGTCAAGAAAGCTATCTAATTGCTTATTTTAGCAAGATGATGAATGAAAAAAAGCAAAAGCATTCAACCTATGACAGAATTCTATGCTATGTCACATTATCTTGTTCCTAAAGAGTTTGTTTTGTATTCCAACCATGAAGATTTTCAGATACATCAATTGTCAAAGGAAATTGAGCTATCACCATGGCAATGGGTTTTTTCTTACAAGAATATGCTTTTGTTATCAAGCATAAAGCTGGAAATGAGAACAAACCAGCTGATGCTCTCAACCATGTAGAAGGGTTGAGTGGCGCTAATTCTTTCTTCTATGGCTGTGCAAGTTGTGGGCTTTGATTTGCTCAAGAAAGGCAATTTTTCTTGCAAGGATTTTAGCATCATATATGCTAATTTGATGGATGGACAACATACTAACAATTCAGATTTCTCTTTGCATGATGGTTATCTTTTCAAAAGTAATTGCCTTTGCTTGCATGATATCTTTATGTGAAGAAGTCATTTGAGAATTACTTTCTAGTGGGGGCTGGCCATTTTGGAAGAGAAAATCATTGCAATGGTGAGGACTGTTTCTATTTGCCTAGTTTGAAGCGGGATGTTGATAGACTTGTCTCATGATGTTGGACTTGTCAAGATGTAGGAATGGATTTTGTCCTAGGGTTTGCCAAAGACCCTTTGAGGTTATGATTCTATCCTTGTGGTTGTGGATCACTATTCCAAAATGGCTCACCTCATTCTTTGTTCGAAGACTTCTGATGCTTTCCGTATTGATAAACTCTTCTTTAAAGAAGTTTGTCTACATGGGTTCGCTAAGACTATTGTTTTTTATCATAATGTGAAATTCATCGATTACTTTTAGAGCACTTTAAGGAAGATACTGAAAATGAAGCTACAATTTTCATCCTCATTTCCTCCACAAACCAATGGTCAAATAGAAGCTATTGAAATAGATAGTACTTACAGATATAGTAATTACTATAATACGGCTGCATATCAATTAGGAAAACATATCAATTATGTATATTCTCTATATAATCATGTCTAGGAAATATATCAGCTAGGGATTCATTATTGCTTTATATATAGAACCCACTGTATCATGAAGAAGTCAAGTGAATACATTATCCTTTCTATCTTTTCATATCTCTCTCCTTTTTTACATGGTATTAGAGCCAAGGGAGAGAAAACTCTAGCCACCATATAGGAAACCCTAACCGCCATAGGGAGAAAAAACCCTAGCCACACACCCTACCCTGTTGCCGTGCATCCTTCCCTATTGCCGCAAGCTCTTCCTTGCTGCCCATTGGTCTCCCTTGTAGCCACTCAGCCCTCTATGCAGCCGAGCTCACGGACTACTGATTCCTGGTAACATTTGAGGTCTCTTACTCTTCCCCAGCTTTGCTAGGCTTCCTTGGTGTTTGGTCCTCATGGTGTTGCTTATTTTTCTTGGATTATCCCAGCCTTTCCTTAAGGTTTTTGTAAATCTCCCTCCACTCCAAGTCAATATGTTAGCACCTCCGTCATCTTTGACAAAACTGGATATTTTTATTTTTGCTTTCTTTGGTTCACCTTTGAACACCACAGAACAACTTTCTAGTCCCAATTATTTGTCTTGGGCTGCTATTGTTCAATTATGGTTTAAGGGACAGGGATATGAAAACCACCTAATTAAGAAAGCTACTAATGTTCCTACCATTGACCAGCCTACTTGGCAAAAGATTGATGCGCAGTTGTGTAGTCTCCTATGCTCTACTATTAATCACAAACTCTTCCCCATATTCTGTCCTTATCAAACTTGCTACTATCTATGAAAAAGGCTAAAGTCTTATATAGTAATGATATCTAATGTTTTTATGTGGTTATTTCTGGCATGTTGCATCTTCAAAAACTTGACCAAGAGATGTCTAACTATATAGGCCAGATTCAAACCGTGAAAGAGGAGCTTGCTGAACTATTGCCCATCACTGCTAATATTGAGGCACAAGAACTACAACGTGATAAATTTTTTATGCTTCTCACCTTGGCTGGGCTTCCCTCCACTCTTGCATCAATCCGTGATCATCTAGCTAGCCCCATGGTGCCCTCTATGGAAGATGTTTTTGCACGCTGCTGCATGTTTCTGTCACCTGTGGCTGCTCTTGAAACTTCTCCCATCGACTCTGCTGTCCTTGCATCTCAAGTTTCCGACCAAAACAGTCATGGTAGAAGCAATGACCATGGAGTTAGTGACTAAAGTGCACTTATTGTCATAAGATGGGCCATACTTGAGATCGTTGTTTCAAGTTGAATGGTCAGCCACCTCGTACAACAAATATAGCCCACACTGACTCCACTCCAATTATGCCTCACTTTGAGGACATACCATCTCAAACTAGCTCCGTCCTTGCTATTGATTATGATGCATATCTTCAGTATAAAGCCACCAAGCAATCAACCATTGCCTCTACTGCTCAAGCTGGTCATTCAATTGCTTGTCTCACTCATTCCTCTCCACTTGGACTATGGATCCTTGATTATGGTGCCTCAGATCACATCTCGAGTAATAAACAACTTCTCTAGTATTAATAGTTCTTCCCCTATTCCTATAGTTACCTTGGCTAATGGCTCTAAAACCTTAGCTCAGGGTGTCGATCAGGCTAGACCCATTCCCTTTTTATCTTTAGCTTATGTATTGTCCCTACGTGTCCCTTTAATCATATATCTGTTAGCAAATCAACTGGTTCCCTAAATTGTTCTATCACATTCCTTGATCATTCCATTCTTGTACAAGACTTGGATACGGGACAAATGATTGGCACCAGGCATGAGTTACAAGGACTTTACTATCTCACATTGCCTACTTCACTAGTGGTATGTACTTCCAATATGCCACCTTCTCTTATTCATAGTTGTTTGGGGCATCCTAGTTTTTCAAAGCTTCAAAAGATGGTTCCCCATCTCTCCTCTCTATCATCACTTAAGTGTATGTCATGTCAACTTGGAAAATAAGCACGTGCTTCGTTTCCAAAGCATGTCAATAATCGGGCTACATCCTCATTTGAACTTGTTCATACTGATGCATAGGGCCCAAGTCATGTTCATTCCACTTTGGATTTTCAGTACTTTGTAATATTGATTGATGATTATTCTCGTCGCACTTGGTTACTTTTAATGAAAAATCATTTTGAATTATTCTCTATATTTAAAACTTTTTGTATTGCAATTCGCATTCAGTTTGGTGTTCCAATTCGTACTATACATAGTGATAATGCACAAGAATACTTTTCTGCCCCATTCAATAACTTCATGTCTTCATAAGGCATCCTTCATCAACTTCATGCTCTCATACTCATCAACAAAATGGAGTTGCTAAGCATAAAAACCGTCATCTCATTGAGATTGCCGCACAATACTCTTACACAATAGCATCCCTCTCCGCTTCAAGGGAGATGCTATTCTCATTGCTTGTTACTTGATTAACAAAATGCCTTCATCAATTTTACAAAATCAGATTCCACATTCCATTCTATTTCATACTCGATCCCCTTATCCTCTCCCTCTGTGTATTTGGTTGTACTTGCTTTGTTCGCACTCTAACCCTAAACAAGATAAGCTCTCTACTAAATCTCATAAATGTATCCTTTTTGGCTACTCTCATCTTCAAAAAGGATACTGATATTACTCTCCAAACACAAATCGATACCTTCCATCGATGTTACCTTTCATGAGAGCTCATCCTTCTTTTCATCTTCTCCTGAGCATTCTATCATACCTGAGGCTCACCCTCTTCCATACATTAGCCCCTCCAAGGATGTTCCGTCTCATCCACTTCAGGTTTATCATCGTCAACTTCGTTCTGATCCACGTACAAGCCTAGTTGATACTCCTACTGACTCACCCCCAGCTCCAATGCCAGTGCCTACTACGGATCCACCTCTAATTGATAGTCCTCCCACGAAATTTGAAAAGGTATTCGCTCCACTGGTAACCCTCATCCTATTTATAGTTTTTTGAGTTATCATTGTTTGTATTCACCCTATTATGCCTTTGTATCCTCGTTGTCGTCTGCTTTTGTTCCTAAAACTACCAGTGAGGCACTGGCCCATCCAGGGTAGCGGTAGGCAATGGTTGATGAAATGGCAATTTTGCATTCCAATGGCACTTGGGAGTTGGTTCCTTGACCGCTAGGTAAATCGACTGTTGGTTGTCATTGGGTTTACACGATGATGGTTGGTCCTGATGGGAAGATTGATCGGCTCAAGGAATGGCTGGTTGCCAAAGGCTACACCCAAATATTCGGCTTGGATTACAGTGACACTTTTTCACTAGTAGCTAAGATTTCCTCCATTCGTCTTCTCTCCATGGCTACCATGAGATATTAGCCTCTTTACCATTGGATATTAAGAATGCTTGTCTTTTTACAAAAAACTCTATATGGAGCAACCATCGAGCTTTGTTGCTCAAGGAGAGTCTGGCTTAGTCTGTCACCTCCATCGATCTCTTTATGGCTTGAAACAGTCTCGCGAGCCTGGTTTGAAAGGTTTAGCACAGTCGTTTGGTATGGTTCGCAGTGAAGCTAATCATTCTATTTTCTATCATCATTCTCCATAGCATCAATCCCTATACTTGGTTGTCTATGTGGATGACATAGTTAGTACAAGCAATGACCAGGATGGAATCTGTCAACTAACGCAACACCTCTTTCATCATTTTCAGATCAAGGATTTGGGTCGCCTTAAATACTTTATAGGTATTGAAGTGGCTTAATCTACTGATGGTATTGCAATCTCACAAAGGAAGTATGCACTAGACATACAGGAAGAAACTAGCATATTAAATTGTCAACTCTTGATATACTCATGGATCCTAATGTCAAACTTCTACCTGGACAGGGGGAGCTACTTTCAAACCCTGGACGACATCGAAGACCTATCAGGAAACTGAATTATCTCGCTATCACTCGACCAGATATCTCCTTTGTTGTAAGTGTTGTTAATTAATTCCTACAAGCACCATGTGCTAATCACTAGAAAGCTGTGATTCACATTCTCAAATATATTAAAGGAGCACCATGCCAAGGACTCTTATTTGAAGATAAAGGGCACATCCAAGTGATTGGTTATACAAATGTAGATTGGGTAGGATGTCCCTCTAATAGGCAATCAACATCAAGACACTGTATTTTTATTGGGGGCAATCTAGTATCCTTGAAAAGTAAAAAACAAGATGTTATAGCCAAATCAAGCAAAATACTGAGCTATGGTTTTGGCCACGTGAACTTATATGGCTAAAGCAACTATTCTAGGAATTAAAATTTGGTGAAGTCAAACAAATGCAGCTGATATGTGATAATCAAGTAGCCTTGCATATTGCCTCCAATCCAGTCTTCCATCGAAGGACCAAACATATAGAAGAAGATTGCCATTTCATTCGAGAGAAGATTATGTCCGATTGCATTGCTACTATTTTGTCAACTCAAATGACCAACTAGCAGACAAATTCACTAAGTCTCTCAGAGGTCCTCGGATTAACTACATTCATAACAAGCTTGGTGCATATAATTTATATACTCCAACTTGAGAGGGAGTGTTGAAATAGATAATAATTACTAATATAGTAATTACTATAATATGATTGCATATCAATTGGAAAAACATATCAATTATGTATATTCTCTATATAATCCTGTTTAGGAAACATATTAGTTAGGGATTCATTATTGCTCTATATATAAAGCCCACCTATACCATGAAGAAGTCAAGTAAATACAATTATTCCTTCCTATCTTCTCAAGAAAATCAGCTCTAATGCTTATATTTTTTAACCTACCCAAAGATATGGGGATTAGTAATGCCTTTAATGTTGAAGATCTCACTTTGTATCAAGGCCATGACAATGACAAACAAAATGACACCTCCACTGCTATACTTCCAGCAGGCCCACGTTTGAAGGAGACTGAAGACATTTTGACCATCAAGTGATTCTACAAGACGTGGAGGCCAGCAAAAATATCTTGTAAAATGAAAAGGGCATCTACTTTCAAAGAGTACATGGATCACAAATTACAAGTTCAAAAAGCTTGATCACGATGTTTATGATAAATTCCATGCTTTTATCTCACTATAGTCGAGTCATCTCAACCCAGGGAGAGATAATGGACGACATTGGCAGAAACCATTGAAGAAGACCTACAAAATCTGTCCTGATGAGTCTAGTTATAATGCTCAAGCTTTGATTTTTGAAGTGTGTTGGATGATATGGAGCCTTCTTGGGACCTTGCTCCAAATTAATAGCCATTATAGAATCTTATTCAATCCTGGTTCAGTTTTATGAACATTTTCTTAACTTTACAAAGTCTGGAGTATTTTTGTAATTTTCCAGATTTACTGGACATGGGCAGTCATAAGAATCATGAGTCATAATTTAGGTCTATTTATGTTCTGGATCTTTATTTATGGTCTTTAGTGGGGTCTTATTAGTTAAAATTACAGACTTGTTATTTGGAGTCCATGTCCTAGTAGGAATAGGAGCAGAACTCTATACATAGGGCTATAATCTCTCATTATGAAGGCAATCAAAAATTTCAGAGATTTTTCCTAAGCAATTATGCTTTCTTTTAGAGTTGTGTGATGCAATTCTAACCCAAGGTGTGCTGCCTACAGCATTCTAGGTGTGATTCATAGAAAATCTTTTCTTCTTCTTTTACCTTAATTACAGCACCCTAAAACCTCAAATTTAGATCTGATTCCATACCCATTACACTAGCAAACAAAAAAAGCAACAAACATGTAGCCACCCATCCATCGACAACCTTTAAGATTCACGAAACAAACAAACAAATGGTTTCCAGTTTTACCCTTTTCCAGCTAACATAATACCCTCAAAACTTCATCTTTTTGTCCCTATTTTGCACCCAAATTGCTTCCCATCCATATATATACCAACACAGACCCTAGCTTCTTACACAAATTCCCCACATTTTTTAGCCCAAAACAACCAATTAAGCATCCCTGAATGTTCCATAATCAAGGCAGTCCTACACCACTTCTATTAACATATCTTGCTTGTTGTTTCATCCATCAACTAGCATAGGATATCCTTCTCCATTAAGTTTTGTTAAGGTCCTCCAACAAGGAAGGTTAAAAGTGAAGTTTGCTGCTTTTTCTACATTGTTCTTAAAGAAATCTTTGGTAGACAAGAATCGCATGCTACATATGGTGGGGATGGTGTTTATTCTACATCATAGAATTCCCTTAATAGCTTGGCAAGGAGATACATTACAAATCTCTTTCTTCCACAATCCTATAAATTCTTATGACATGATCTTAGCTAACAATCCAATTTATACATTACAGTTAATCATCTATACATGCACCTCAATAAAGTTTAGTAATGAGCCTTAAAGGAAAAAAGGAGAAAAAGTGATGCTGATCTATAACTTCCATTAAGCAACTCTATTGATCCTATGAATAATTAAAATATGTATGTGTGTGTATTATTGCAAGTTCCCAACCTTCCAGACTTCGGATTATGAGCAGCTACCTGGATCCAGTTTTCGTAGAATCAAAAACTAAACTAAATTTTGATTAGGTTAGACATATGAACCCAAGCCTGATCAACTTCTACTTCAGTTGGACTAAATCAGGTTGAAGAATATTTTATTGATCTACCATGTTTTTCAGATTGAATCAGAAACAATCCAAAAATATGCATTATAAAAAGTATGCACAAATGGGTTGCCTAATTATATTCGAAACATATGATGTAAGAAGACAAAATATAACAAGACAAAAAGCATAACTAACAACAAAAAGTTGATGATAAATTGTTATTAATCCATCCCACTGTGGTTCAAATCCAGATTGTTGCAAGCATCTTTTCTTCTAGCCATGCTGTATTCACTAGCACCCTTTTAGGGAGAGATTTCTTACATTTCATTTTTTTTCTTTTAATAAGAGTGATATATGAAAGATGATTAATGATACTTAATTAACTACATTACTTTAAGTAATTTTCATATTTTGTTTCATATATACTCTAGTACAGGAAGACTTTTTTTAAAATAAAAAAAAAAACATTATGTTCCTTTCTTAAATTGTTATTCTAATTAATGGTAAATGAACATGGAGGTGCTTCTAGCATTCCCATTTACTTTTAGTTGGGGCAATCCAACACACAATTATCCTACCAGCATATGCTGCCTTACCCCAGCATGCAGAAAGGCTGTTTCCTTGTTTTTTGAACCCATGATCTCTAGGTCATAATGGTGGAACCATGGTCTGCTGTACTACCCGATACCACCTAATACAGGGCATACCTTATTGTACCAGTCTCATACAAATATATTGTCTCGTACCGTACCAACACTCGCTATACTATCTCATACCGTACTGAACCATGTACCAACATGATAATAATATAATGGTATCGGTATGGGATCTCGCACTAAGGTGATGAATCTTAGGAAGAACCTTACCATGGTGCCTAGGCCCACCCCCATTTCAATTCATTTTTCTATTTTGAATTTACCTTATTTGGCTGTCGTTTATTTCACGAACACTGAATATGCAGTGCCAGCATATTCATGCAGCTTTATGTTGACCTTTCTATATTGCCATTATTTGGGTGTCAACTGCACACAATTAGAATAATCGAAGAGAGTATGCCTTGTTGCTTTCTGAAGGCTCTGGACGTAATTCTAGGGATTCACAGAGGCTAGATAGAGACACAATAGTGGACCAAAGGCCCATGGAAATGAAAGGGAAGCCAGGAGAATCGTAGCATCATTTCCATTTTCTGTATCACAGGATTGATAGAAACTCTTTATGCAGTGACTACCATTAAAAAGTGCATTGAACAATATCAAAAAATTCTCACTTGATAAAGAATGGCTATTTGGAGAAGATTGGCTTGATCATATCTGTAAAACTTTGTACAGTGAAATTATTTTTAGATTTAAATATTTTATAGTAAATTTCAATTTACAGAAAGTCTGCATATGGATCGATTTCTATGATTTGAACAGGTTTTCTTCTCAGTGTCATACCTCAAGCTCCAGCATAAGAAAAAAAATATAAGGAAGATAAATTGAGGTATGGAAGAAGAAAAGAACAGAAATAACATTATTATTCATATTGTATTGCTTCCTCCTCTGCATGATATAAAATTGGGCAATACTTAATTTGAAGCATTAATTTAAGCAAACAAATCCTAATCTTAGAACAACTTTATGACTAATTTAGGTATTCATGTCCCTAACTCCATTTTAGCTTTTTCAGGCCACGATAACTTGGCTTAAAAAAGTCTCAGTGTTACTGATAAACTATAAGATGTCTAGCATTGAGACAATCCAAGCTCATATGCAATTAGTTAAAAGAGAAAAAATGATAATAAAATAGTTATCAACCTAAAACTCATCAGATGCCACCACGGAATCTCCAAAACTTGATATTATAAGACAAAGTACTAACTGAATTAAATCAGGTTGTCTGATGATGGTACTGGAAGTTCTTGATCAATGATTAGACTATCTCCAATGGCACACATTGATGGATCTGAAAATCTAAGGAGTGAATCAGAAGTTCTAAAATATGACCACATCCTTCAAATATTGGCATTTATCTCCACTAGACAAAGATTGTTCAAAACTGGAAACTTGCAATCTTCAATTGTCTTGATGAGATTATCATAAATTTCAATCTATCCAACTGAAACAACAATACAGCAAATGCCGTGACTCCGCATGTTGTCAAAAGTATTACTCATGTTGATGTCATCTTTTATGATCCACTTGACACCACATTCTTTAGGCTGGCAACTCCAACTCGAACAAATGAACCCTTCATAGCTAATGTGGGTGTGAGTGGATGCAGACATGCAAGTATGGATGTGGGTGAGATTGTGGGGAGTGGCAAGGTTTAATAAGTAATGGGGTGGAAGCATCCTGACAATTTTAAATATTTAAATTTTAAAATTTATTAATTATATAATTTAGCTGTTTCCTTTTTTCTTTTCTATGTTCAGAATGACTGTTTTGTATATTCAAAACCATCTAAATATGAAAGTAAATTTGCAAAAGGTATTTTTTTTATGATAAATAAAAGACATTCTATTAATCGAATCAGCTTTATTTCATACCTGACGTTCTCATGTGCTGCAATCAAATTTTTTTATAAAAGATCAGCTCAACAAACTTCTATAACATCACATCAATCCCTTATCTATTTCTTTTCTCATTTAATAAAGTAGCAGCGTACCATCACATAAACATCTTGTCTTATCATTTTTCTGTGTTCCTTTTCTCTTCTAAGGGCAATCCCTTGTTCTCTCATTCTTGTTCCCTTCCCTATCTAAACCCAGTTACCTATCTTGTCTTGGAGAAAACATGGCCCAAGAGCTTGAGCCCCTCCCCTTACCACTCTCCTCTCTCTCACACACAAACACACACCCTAATAGCTCCAAGCCTCCAACGTGCACCAAACAAGCAAATCATCCTATGCTGGGGTCCCACTGCACCAATCCTAGCCAACATCACCATAACACTTGTCCACACTAGCTGCCTCCCTATCACTCCATCAATGTTAGCACTTAGCACCACCATCTTCATTGATCTCCCATCACATACCCTTCTCAGTCACCACCTTTCATTGCCGATTGACTAAATCCCAACTCTCTCTCTCGACCACCTTGGTAAATTAATGCAATTCAAGATAATTTTTTTAAGGTGGTCAAATTCACACTTCCTTGCCAAATACATTTTGAAAACACAAACTTGCACTTCAGAGTTGGATTCAGTAGGGGTATTAGGCAGTTCCAACTTCTAAGCATGAACCTTTCTGCACTCACTTGGAAGAACTGCATTCAATTCAAACATGCATCGACATAAACCTAGCTAATTTGAAAATATGGTAGAGTTTAGGATGGTAATCCAAACCCAATTCCATCATGAGATGTGGGGAAAGAGAGTTGGGGTTGGGGGAGGCTTTCTTGTCCAGGACTATGACCATTGTGTGGTCTTAGCCTCTTAGATGATATCTTGACTTTCTTGTCCCATGGAGTATATTAAAGATGAGATCACCTAGGAAATATAAGAGCAGGGGGTGGTTTGGAAGGGGCAAGGCACAAAAGGGCTAGCAGATCAAAGGTGGTGCATGAAGAGGATAGAAGGCATGTGCAATTTGCATGGATTGAAGCCAAGGGCAATAAGGAAGAGCAAGTTAGGCTTTTAGGAAGAGTGAGAAAGAAGCAAAAGAGAGGCAACGAGTAGGACTCAGGGACTACATAAAAAAAAAAATAATTGAAAAATAAATTCAAAACAGTATAAGTTAACTAGGGGTAAATCAAATCTTAGTAGATGAGAGCAAGAGAAGATGGTTAGACAAGAGGTTTGCTTGTTTACTCCAATTTTGCTTTTTTGTAGGAAGACAATTCTACAAGTGCCTGTTACCATCAAGGATTCAGGTCCCAACGGGACATCCCACGGGCCACCAGGACGGGGTATTATCCCATGTATTGGGACAGGACATCCCGCCAACGTCCCAGTGTCCCAATCGGGACACCTTGGGACATCCCCTATATTGAGTGTCGGGACGGGGCGGGACGCCAACGCATCCTGTTCCAGAGAAAAATGAGATAGCTCTGTCCCACGGGATTTAAAACCTTGGTTACCATATAATTAAATAATTCAGGTTGGTTAAGAAGAAAATACAGAGGTTTCAGACCTTCTAAAATAGTTGGTAGATATGTTTACCACCTTTATGCATTGTCGTTCTTTTGGCCCACCATCCATTGACATATGAATGTGAGATGGAGTACCATGTTAATCCACGATACCAGGAATCATCATCCCTTAGTATACTTTGTCCTTTAATGTATTTGTTTCCCAATCCATAATGTGGGAATAATAAATATTAATGAACATAAATCTGTATTTCATGGTAAGAATTACCCAGTAAAGTGTTTCAAGATTGAAATCAGAAATAGCATAACAGATCAATTATAAACATATCACCTTTAATGATCCGAAAATCTAGTTCCAATGCTTAGGGAACATAAGATGTCATTCTAAAGCAACCAAAAGCAGCCTCAAATGCATATCTTTCAGCCAATTGCATATCTTTTAGCAACATTCTGAAATTTCTCATGTCAGCTCATCAAAACAAAACACTAATCTCATTCTCAAATTTTTTGCCAGCCAGACAAGATTTTCACAAATTCTATGTTTACATTGAAAATTCTCAATTGCACTTTTCATTTGCCTCTAGATCTGGTATTATAGCAAAAGAATTCCTATCCTTGGATGTATATTTCTCAACTATTTCATAGTGATCAGCAAACAAATTCACGGAATCAAAGAGACAAAATAGATGAGGATTGAAAAAGCAAAGTAGCAGGAGAACTCATGGATGAGGAGAGTCCTTAAGAGGGTCTTTGCTAGGCATGCCCAATGGTGGAGAATGGGGGCCAACATGTAAAGGATAAACGAGTGGATGGTGAGATTGCGGCGATTCATCTGATAGCAAACAGCTCATCAGAAGTGATGCCCTCCATTTCCAACACTGAGATCTATATTCATCTCTCATCTCAAGATCTACCTCAAAATTAGGGCTTTTGTGGAATTCCAGAATTTGGGTTTCAGTGGTTCCAGCTTTGGAGGAAGAAGGAGAAACGAGTCCAAGAATGTAATAAGCATGGAGATGAAGGAAAGGAGAGAAAGGCAAGGTTTCAGTACAGTCAATATCCCAAATAATAGTCTCTCTCCTCTACCATTACTTAACTCACAAAAAAAAAAATACCATGTTACTTTTTTCCCAGTCTGTTTGGGATGACTAATATTTAGGGTCCAAAAACACTTAGGGAATGTTAGATTAGCCCACAGATCAAATATTAAAGCTGTACATTTCCAAGGTCTAAGAAAGAAAAAAGGCTATGAAGACCATAGAAAAGAGAACTTTGTGCAAATAAGATTCCAAAGATCTTATCTATAATTTTATACAACCCAGAATTGAATTTGGATCCGGTATTTTATAACTAATTTCATATTTTATTTAGGGAAAATATGCACAAGGATCATTTTCCGTGATATAGAATGAATGAATCTTTTTCTTGATTTGATATCTCATACCTCAATGTAAGAAGAGAACATAGATGAGAAATAGAAAGATCATAGAGAAAAAAGATCAAATTTTCATTATTTTTTATTAAATGTGATCATATTGTCTTTTCTTCTGCTTAAATTGGCAAATTGGTCAAATATAATATACATAAATTTAAACAAAAAGTCCACATCGGTACATCAAATTAATGACAAAAATGCATTCATTTACCTAGTCCCATTTTAGGATTTTCAGGCCATGATGACATGACCTAAATGGGTCTCTTCATGCTTCTAACACATCCATAAATTACATTACATGAGTGAGAGAAGATAGCGAGTAAAAGATTTCCGTGTTGGATCTACTGGTGTATCTACAGAAAGACCAATTTATGAGCATCAGTTACTCTGCCATTAAATTACTCACAGTTGTTGAGGAGAAATTGTTTGAGGTTGTAGACCTTCCAGAATAATTGGTTAAGCTTAGCACCTTTATGCATGATGGTCCTTTTAGCTCACCATCCAATGACATATGATAGGTGGAGTAACGTAACATATTAATGTGGATTTCTAGGACCAAGCATGCCTTAGTGTGCATGATGATCCTTTGAGGCCACCATCCAATGACATATGATTGGTGGAGTAACACATTAATCTGGATTTCTAGAATCAAGCATGCCATAGTATACTGAATTTATCCTTTAATGTACTTTGTTCTCTTTGTCCGTGACAAAAAAGTCTTACTCCATGCAAAAAAAGAGTCCTGAACATAATCTGTATCTTGATACCATTACAAAGTATTTGGAAATTGAAGTCAGCAATAGAATGCATAATTAATCATAACAAGCTTTAAAAGAGCTGGACGTCTGGTACCAATGCTTAGTATGCATAATATAATCCAAAGAAACCAAAAGTAGTCCAAATAGCACAACATCTTCTTGTACTTAATTTACGTGGTTTAGGAACATTGTTTAGGTTCTCATGATCAGCAAGAAACGAAATGCTGGAGATTTAGACGAGCTAATTTTCAAATCCATCGCCAAAGATACAAAGTTCTTCCAGATTATAAATCTCTAGATCGAGCAACGCAAAAATAGATCACGATGACGTCAATTTCTCATGCCCAGAAATCTACTAAAAAAATCACGGAATCCAAGAAACTAATTGAAAAAGACTGGGTTTTTCTTCTAAGAGAAAAAGTAGGAGAACTCACTGACGAGGAGAGTCCTGGAGAGGATCCACTTCTGGGCGCGGCCGACGATGGAGAAGGGGAGCCAATGCGTGGGGATGAAAGAGTGGACAAGCGAGACGGTGGTGATCCCGCCGATCGTGGAGAGATCCTCGGCGGTGAAGCCTCCCATTTCCAACGACGACGCCGAGATCTATAGATCCTCTTCCATCTTAAGATCTGCTCGGAAGATTGGCGTTTTGGAGGGATTGCAGAATTAGGGTTTCGAAAGATCCAAAGTTTTGGAGGGAAGAAATCAGGAAACGAGTCAAGGTGTGCAAGAAAAAGAGGCAAGAAGTTTCAGTTACTCCAATATATCCCCAAATATATGTTACTTTTCCGGACGTGCTGGGATGGAGAGCATCCGAAAATATGATAGACATGGAACCACTACGTAGTAGCGCGGTTGGTAAGAACCAAGTTCCATCCCTGTAAATATTTTTTGATTATAAATTCGAGACATAATTTTTTTTTTTTTTTTAATGACACCGTTAAATTTTAAAATTTTTAGATACATGTAATTAAAAATAAAGTGACTATTATTCCGGTATTATAATAAAATTAAGTTGATATACTCATTAATTAATAGAGAAGGTATATAAAAAAATAATAATCATCTATCGGACTCGGAGTCAGAACGAGGAGTTACACCGAGTTTATCTTTTTTTTTTATCAAAAAAATAGTGGTTATGAAGAACTTTATCCATCATGAAAAAAAATAAAAATAAAAATTATAAAAAATTTTATTTATTTTTTAATTCTATTTATTTGAAAAAGAAAAAAAAAAGTAAATTCGAGAGACTTTATTTTTTCACAATTTTTTTTTTTTTTTTTTTTTGCTAGGGACTCGTGGGAGCTTGGAAAAAAATATTGATGAGGAGACAAAATAAAAAAAAATAAAGAAAATAATTTTATTTCTTTCAAAGTTTAATAGAAGAAAAAATAATTTTTTTTAATAAAAAAAAAAAAAATAATATAGTTTTTTATTTTAAAGAGATAAAATAAAGGTTTAAAAAAATTTACTTATTTCGATTCTTTTTTTCCTAATTGCGCCATTTTGAAAACGAAAGAAATACTGAAGAATTTATTTATTTTTTTTTTAATTCCAACTATGAGAAAATAATACTTTTTCTCCGCTTCTTTTCTTTTCTTTTCTTTTCTATTCCTCCCAATAAGACCCTAAAAGAACACTCAACCAAAAAAAAACCCGTGAAGCCTAGTTAAATTCTAAAATTGGATCCATTTTACTTTTAAGATTATATCTGACTTTACTAAATTTATACCCGACCTAACTTACGAAGATTTTTGGATTAATCTAGATCTTTTTTATAAAAAAAAAGCCTTGGCTCAAACCTAATATAGTGACTCATTCAAACCCAAACCCAACCCTATCACTACAAAAAAATAATAATTATTAGCGATAGTTAAATGCTATTGCTAATACTATTGGTGATAACATGCCATTACTAATAAATCATCTTATAAATTCCTATCGCAACTAATCCTTATTAATGATGGCTTCCATATCGTTGCTAATAAAGATTATTAGAGATGGCTATTAGCAAAAATATGTACCATCACTAATAATATTTTTATTTTTAAAAAATAATTAAATAAAAATATTAGCGACTAGATAGAAATCATTGCTAAAAAACAAGCCATCGATAAAAAAAAAATTTTTTTGATAGCCATCTCTAATCATTTTTAAAAAATTAATTAAATAAAAAATTATTAGTAATAAAAAAAATTCGTTACTAAAAAAATCTATCATCGATAATATGTATTTGGTGATGGCATTTTCCATCACCAAAGCCATCACTAATAACTTTTTTATAATTTAAAAAATAATTATTATTTTTTAAAAAATATTTTACTTCTAATAATAAACAATTAGATGTTAAACCAAACTAAAAGTAAATAATAATGGCAAAGGCTATTATAAATAAAAACCTAATTATATATATTAAAAAGTATAAATTTATAATTTTACAAATTTATAAAAAAAATAAATATAATATCAAAAAGAAATAATCATTTATGATCTTCTTCATTATCGTCATCCTCATCCTCCTCTCCACGTCCTCTCTGGTGGATGAGAGTCGAATATCTCAATATCATGTAACGAAAAAAAAAAAATATTATTAATAAGTTTCTAAGCATAAAAAAATTAAAACAAGTAAAGAAATTTATTAATAAACTTACATGCTGTAATGGCTGTGACAATGGGATCAGCGGATCATATAGATAAGGGTCCTGAAAAAGCTCGATGACCATCTTGTGGATGGCATCCCAGAAATGCTAAGGTCGCTGGGCAAGAATACGGCTCATGATGTTCTCAATATGTGCATCACTTCACATCTAGGTCGTTGAAGTATGGGATGAGGACATCGAAGAATATCGAGCTATTGGAGGATCAAAACTATGGCCGATCCTATGACTCGGCTCCTACTCAACCCTCCTATGGTCCTGAGCCATCCATCTAGATTTAGGAGAGGCTGAGAGGATGGGTCACCCCGTGTACTACGATGTACTCTATGTAATCCGTCTATACAGTTTACAAATTAATTAGTCCAATTAATACTCTCTCTCTCTCTCTCTATATATATATATATATATATAAATTAATACTAAAAGTTTAAGTATTACTTCAATACGTCGATATCTCTTATCTAAATAATTACTAGTCCTCTTAGACTGATGTATAGCCTCCCACAATTACTGCTACACCAGTGGATGATCCAGCTCCCATGTCTATACTAAATAATAATTAAATAAATTAATTAAAATATATATGATCAAATTAATATTCAATTAATATAAATAAGCATAGAATTCTTACCAATCTATCGGCCACCATATGTGTGTCGATAGAGCGCTATATGCTTGATCAGATATTGCTAGGTGGTATGATTTTATCGTACCCTCTACCACCTAGTGAAGTACTCCTCGATACTCCACAGGTCATAGAGAGCCTCTCATACGTCCACCCACATCAGTGATCCATCAAAATCCTCCAGTCTAATGATGATTGAAAATTGAAATGCTCTATGATGGTCATCCTTGAAGGAATACCTAGTACAACAGAAGCCTACCCTAGGCATGCAACACTAGGCAGCAGGTATTGCATAATTAAAATTTTTAAGCATGCAGCGGAAAATACTACTCATGCACAGGATCTAATATATCATGATGCATGCAACAAAATATACCGGCATGTATAGGCAAGTGCAACAATTATAAATCAAATGATAACAACGAGATCTAGGCATGCATGATAACCAAAATAAAATATACCTGACTGAAGAGGACTCTCAGTCTTCAGAATTAATCAGCAACCAATTGAACTCCTTCAACAGCAAATAAGATCTGCAACGGCAAGAAGAAGAAAAATGATTCAACCTCTCGAGGTGTCCACATGTCCACCCTCTAGAGTATCCATGCACGGGCTCTCGCTGATCCAACTCCCGGAAGGATGCTAGTCCTTCGGGAATCCAAAGACAGGTCACGGCAATGTGGAGCAGGGAATATCAAATAATCCTCAGGACGGTCTTCTCCAAGACCGCCTAAACTCCACCAAAAGAAGCACACACCGGAAAACTTAAAACCATGGAGGAATACACAGATGCAGAACAAATTTCCGCATGTAGAGATTCAACCCAAAGGCTCGTTCTATGCACTCTCTTATCCCCTGTTACAACCCATCTCATACAGCCAGCAATCCAGAAAATAAAACCAGCGGGAGAACAAAAACATGAAGCCCTGTTTTCATCTCCACTCATCGCAAGTCCCATGGCCTTCAACCAAGAAGTAGAACTAGCGGAGAGAACGCGAGAGGAGCAGTGAAAAACCCGTACTCTGTTCTTCCAAACTCCCACACGGCCAAGAACCCAGAAAATACATCGATGGAGAAAGAAAACCGTGAAGCCCTTGTTCGCTCCTTTCTCACCGCACGTCCAATAAGAGACAGCCCTTCTCTAAATCCCTGCTTCAACCTTCTTCTATCTCACACCCTATTGCCTCTCTATTGCATCTCTGAGCCTTCAACCAACAGGGTGTATTTATAGGCAGAGAAAAAACAATCTGTGAAGGCAAGGGAAAATGATGGAAGTGACGTGAGGGAGGAAACCATGAGATACAAAACCAAATGGGAAAGGGCTCTTGATCGGTGGAGAAGATTTGTTTCAGATCTCCCAAGTGCAAATGAACTTCACTTGATCAAAACCCATCCAGCGAAAAATCGTGAGCTAATTGTGAGAGCCCATTCCACACGGTACAACAAAACAGGGACCGAGAGAGATGAGAAGACATGTGTAAAAGATCCAGCAAGACTCCATCGATACCACGGTGCAAAAAGGTCATCCGAACTCCCAAGCTTATTCAATCTGCACACTGATTTTATCTTCATCCAATTCGGTGAAACAGGGGAGAAGCCATGTTGAACCATATTGCCATGTAAACCAACAAGTATTTAAAATGGTTCCATAAACCAAAACTAGTTTAATCAAAACCAAATAAATTAAACCGGTCCAATAAACCAATTCCAAAAATCGGTTCATTAAATCTCGGTTCGACCAAACCTATGAATAATAAAATTCGATTCAGTCCTGGTCTATCAAGAACAATTCCTGGTTGACCCAAACCAATCGTGGTCAATCCAAATCAGACCAAGTGGACCAGAAAAATCCAATGTGTGCTCAGTCAGTCTGTTTGACCTTAATACCGAAATGATTCCCAATCATTGATCGATGATGTGGTGGGATCGCTGACGTGGAGGAACCGGCGGGCGCCACGTCAAGAAAGGATGCCGCGTTGGACGCCGCATCGGACGCCGCGTCAACTCTCCAGCCCGGATTCCACTACCGAGCTGACCTGAGCTCCCTCAATACGGCGAGCCAAGCTCTGTCCTCCACCAGGTTGGGCCCGCGAGCTCGGGATGCCTAGGTCGAAGACGCATCCTGCCTTCAGAGCGAGACCCTCGGAGGTTAGTGCCATGTGGTCGAGGTCGAGCTCAGTGCTCACCCGCCAATGTAGAGCCTCTCCGAGCGCGCGCCCTCTGGACCGGGTCCGCCTCTTGCCCTCCAGAGCGAGACCATCGGAGGTTAGTACCCTGTGGTCGAGGTCGAGCTCAGCACTCACCCGCCAATGTGGAGCCTCTCCGAGCGCACGCCCTCTGGGCTGGGTCCGCCTCTTGCCCTGCAGAGCGAGACCCTCGGAGGTTAGTGCCCCGTGGTCAAGGTCGAGCTCAGTGCTCACCCGCCAATGGGGAGCCTCTCCAAGCGCGCACCCTCTGGATTGGGTCCGCCTCCTGCCCTTTAGAGCGAGACCCTCGAAGGTTAGTGCCCTATGGTCGAGGTCGAGCTCAGCACTCACCCACCAATGTGGAGCCTCTCCGAGCGTGCGACCTCTGGACCGGGTCCGCCTCCTGCCCTACAGAGCGAGACCCTCGGAGGTTAGTGCCCTGTGTTCGAGGTCGAGCTCAGTGCTCACCCGCCAACGTGGAGCCTCTTCGAGCGCGCGCCCTCTGGACCGGGTCCGTCTTCTACCCTCCAGAGCGAGACCCTCGGAGGTTAGTGCCCTGTGGTCGACGTCGAGCTCAGCGCTCACCCGCCAACGTGGAGCCTCTCCGAGCGCGCGCCCTTTGGACCGGGTCCGTCTTCTACCCTCCACAGCGAGACCCTTGGAGGCTAGTGCCCTGTGGTTGAGGTCGAGCTCAGCGCTCACCGCCAACGTGGAGCCTCTCCAAGCACGTGCCCTCCGAACCGGGCCCGCACTCTGCCCTCCTCCACCAAGACGTCCCCACAAGCTCGAAGCGCCTAGGTCGGAGCAAGCCCTTCCATTCCAGCTCAGCCCCAGATCGAACGAGGTCCTCACCAGCCCAGAACGCCGGCGGGCCACCTCGGACTACACTGGAGCGCCTTCCACACCGTACTGACTACTTGCAACCGCCAGTTTCACTGGAAGGAAAAGAAGCACACTGATCGAGGCACCACATTCCTCACCAACCACCCGGATCACCCAAGAGAGGAAGCCAACCAGGAGATTTGAATCCCGTGGGCGGCGGCCCACCATTCAAAGCACTGCCAGGTTTCCCGGAATGAGGCGACCAAGAGGAGTGTCGGAGCGCCTGACAACTCTCCTTATCATGAATCAAGAAGACTCCTCGGGACACCGCCGCATGCACCTGACAGCCCGGCGAGGATCCCGAGACAAGCGCCTAATGGTAACCTAGCTGTAAAAAACTCGGAGGCAACACAATAACAACTCCAACACATAGAAAAAAGAACAAGCCAGACAAAAAAAAGGAGAGAGAACACAGGTGCAATCCCCGCGAGGAAGAGGGGCATGGCACCACCAACACAGGGGCAAGCCCAACCAAGAGGGCAAAGCACCACCACCACTACCACAGTCATAATTGAAGGAAAACCAGAGAAACAAGGAGAAGCAGAGGAACAGGAAACCCCTCTGTCCCCGCTATCATCTCCCCCTGCAACGTTTCATCCTCACACACACTCTTTACTCCTAGTACGAAGTCCATCAAGAGGGGCCCGACCAGGAGGATCTGTTTTCTTGGATCGTCACTGACTTGACCATCAGAGTGCCCCCGCCGGAAACCCCAGCCCGGGTCACTAACCTTTGTTTCGCAGGTCCAAGAGCAGAAGGCCACCGGGCAGCAAAGGGAGCGCACTCGGCACCGGCAAGAGCTACGGGCCACGATGAATCAGGCGGCAATAGATCCCACCACGTAGGGGGACAGGACATGTGAGATCAAGCCTTCCACCTCTTTACAGAGCAACACCCCATGGAAGGATGGTGACGAGACGAACTCAAAAGGCCTCTATCAGCCGTGCAAGGGGTTCCCCTTCTCAAGGGCACCCATGTCACCTTCTCCATCCCCTTCGGCAAAAGGATCTGCTGACGAATCGTCAGGCACGCGACGAAAGCACGCCTGGGGAAGCATGAGCACAAGTTGGCAGAGCTTTCTCATCGGTTCGCTAGTATGCAAGGCTCAACCAGCGAGCCACCGGGCAGCGATGCCCACCACCCTTGAAGCCCTTCACCTGCCGTGACAAGACGAAGTAGTGTCACCCTCACTACGATCACGGCCGTGCCACCAGGAAATGCCGCAATCTCAAGTAGGAGGTCGAGAAGCTCATCAAGAAAGGTTACCTCAAAAGGTTTGTGGGGGGTAGACCTCAAGCGGGGTCCCGGGTGCTTGCCGCCCTCTCGCTGGCTCCAACCATCAATAGCTTCCCCACCGTGAAGCCGGTGGACGTGGTCACCGGGGGAGCTACGCACGCGTCAAGGAAACCTGGGGGGCACAGGACCCAGAGAATGTACTCCCCATTGTGCTGGGAGAAGAAAGGTAAATAAGGATGCCGCGTTCGTCAGGATGGCGATCGCAAACCATCGCGGGCAGGCCCCTGCATGGTGGCCGAAACTCCATCACGAGGGGCCTATTATCTCGAAGATCCCGATGGCGTCAGGCTCCCCCGAAAGAGGAGGGTTCGCGGCCTACGAAGATGCCACCCACAAGGTAAGGGTTTTATCGATAATAACGATAACGATTTTTCCTTGCACGAGTATCCATGTGTCTGGTAGGAAGAATCAACGACGTCCCCGAGCCCAGCTCCAGGACGTCAAAGGATCTTCGAGTCATGCAGTTCTCAAGCTCAAGCATCCCCGAGCCCAGCTCCAGGATGTCAAAGGATCTTCGAGTCATGCAGTTCTCAAGCTCAAGCATCCCCGAACCCAGCTCCAGGATGTCAAAGGATCTTCGAGCCATGCAGCTCTCAAGCAAGCATCCCCGAGCCCAGCTCCGGATGTTAAAGGATCTTCGAGCCATGCAGCTCTCAGCTTAAGCATCCCGAGCCTAGCTCTAGGACGTCAAAGGATCTTCGAGCCATGCAGCTCTCAACCTTAAGCATCCCTGAGCCCAGCTCTAAGATATCGAAGGATCTTCGAGCCATGTAGCTCTCAACCTCAAGCATCCCCGAGCCCAGCTCTAAGACGTCGAAGGATCTTCGAGCCATGAGCTCTCAACCTCAAGCATCCTCGAGCCCAGCTCCAGGACGTCAAAGGATCTTCGAGCCATGCAGCTCTCAAGATCAAGCATCCCCGAGCCCAGCTCCAGGACGTCGAAGGGTCTTCGAGCCATGCAGCTCTCAACTTCAAGCATCCCCGAGCCCAGCTCCAGGATGTCGAAGGATCTTCAAGCCATGCAGCTCTCAACCTCAAGCGTCCCCGAGCCCAGCTCCAGGACGTCGAAGGATTTTCGAGCCATGAAGCTCTCAACCTCAAGCATCCCCGAGCCCAACTCCAGGATGCCTACTCAAGACCGGAGCTCGGATCTCCGGCTAAAGAAACTTTGAGCCAAGCCGCTCTCAATCTCAAACGTCTCCGAGCCCAGCTCCGAGATGCCAAGGGATCATGGGGCCAAGTAGCTCCATTAACGCCTCGAGCCTAGCTCCAAGGTACCAAAGACCTGAGCCAAGCCCTCAGGCAACCCTTGGGCCCGAGCCTAGCTCCACGTCCAGGAAGGCCTCGAGCCTAGCTCCAAGGCAATCAAGTCCGGTAACCATCTTCTCTGATCTCTCCACTCGAAAAAAAGACGAGAGGAGAAGGAAAGAAAGAGAACGAGAGGGGAGCCCGGCAAGAACCCTCTTCTCTGATCTCCCCACTCCAAAAAAAAAAAGAGAAGAAGGAAAAGAAAAAAAAAATGAGGAGGGGGGAACGAAAGAAAGAGAACGAGAGGGGAACAAGCTGCCATTTCTCAGTCAACAACATCCCCGAGCCCAGCTCCAGGATACCTTCTCAAGACCAGAGCTCAGATCTCTAGCCAAGAGAACTTCGAGCCAAGCATCTCTCAGTCAACAACATCCTCGAGCCCAGCTTTAGGACACCTACTCAAGACCAGAGCTCAGATCTCCGGCCAAGAGAATTTCGAGCAAGTAGCTCTCAGTCAACAACGTCCTTGAGCCCAGCTCCAGGACACCTACTCTAGACCGGAGCTCAGATCTCCGACCAAGAGAACTTCAAGCCAAGCAGCTCTCAGTCAACAACATCCTCGAGCCCAGCTCTAGGACACCTACTCAAGACCGGAGCTCAGATCTCCGGCCAAGAGAACTTCGAGCCAAGCAGCTCTCAGTCAACAACGTCCTCGAGCCGAGCTCCAGGACACCTTCTCAAGACCGGAGCTCAGATCTTCGCCAAGAGAACTTTGAGCCAAGCAGCTCTCAGTCAACAACGTCCCCGAACTCAGCTCCAGGACACCTACCCAAGACCGGAGCTCAGATCTCCGGCCAAGGGACTTGCGAGCATAGCAGCACTCAAATGTCATGAACCTGCACCCAGCTTGTCGACGTTGAAGTCTAATAACACAACCTCAGGCAAGGTGAGGCCCCTCTCTCTGATCTCCCTGCTCATGCACAAAAGAATGAAGAGGAAGAAAAGAAGAGAGATGGGAGAGAAAGAAAGAGAAAAAGAAGGGAAGAACCAAACAAAGAAAACAAATTTTAGAGAAACTCAAGTTCCATTGATTGAGCACAGGTACAAGTATCTTACAGGTCCCGACATGCCGGGTGACCCTGACTAAGTACAAGAAACAAAAATACAAAAGGGGGGGAAAAAGAAAAGGGGGCTACTCCATGCCAGTCGGCCTCCCTGCTGAGCTCTGGGGCTGAGAGTCTCTGCCTTCAGGAACCTCCGGTTGAGCAGCTCTACCCTCGGATGGTTCAGCCTCGGGGCGTCGAAGACTCTAAGGCCACGGCTTCCTCCACGGCCTCCTCGTCGGGCTCCACATCTGAGGTCGAAGGATATCTGAGACGATCATGGCTCTTCTCGGGGACAAGCGCCTCGACTCGGCTGCGCAAAAACATAAAGCCTTGTAGAAGGAGTCCGACACCATTTGTTGAATCTCGGTGACGAACTCCTTCGAGGCCTGAATTTTGTGACGGCATCCTCGGTGTCCTTCTTGGCCTCAGTAGCCACCCTCCTTGACTCGGCAGCCTCCAACCTAGCTGCCTCCGCCGACCTGGCCGCTCCTCTGCCACCTTCTCAACTGTGGCAAGTTTCTCCCTCCAGCTGCCAGCTCCGCCTGGGCAGCTCGGGAGGCCTCCTTGTGCCGATCCGCTTCGGCACTATACCAGTTCAGCTTTTTCTCGACGATGGAGAGATCGTCGACGGCTTTCTTCGAGCGGCTCCGCTCAAAGTTGCAGGGCCTCTAGGAGCTTCTTCGCTCGCCCCTCGGCATCGGCGAGCTGCTGCTCAAGGTCCTTGACCTTTAGTTCGAGGGCCCCATTTGTCCCGGCCTTCCCTTCAGGTCGGCTTTCAAGGACTCAATCTCGGCAGCCTATTGCCGCTCGAGATGCTTCCAGCTCTGGTGGCGGCCCTGATGTAGAGGGGCCTCGGCACGATCTGCACTAAGAAAAGAGGTTAGACAAAAAAAAAGAGAGGAAGAAGATGAAAGAAAGAAGAGAAAGAAAAGGAGAAGAGAGGAAGGAACGCTCACCGAATAAAGCCGGGGGAAGATGGCACTGATGACATCAGTCAGCGCATCCGGCCATGTCCTGCCGATCGCATGTCTAGATTGGAAGTCCATCATGCGCTTGGCCAGCTCGGGGCTCTGGAAGAGAACGAGCTGTCGGCCCATCTGAAGGGGAGATGGCATCGCCCGTCTCCCTCGACCTTCTGACGGAGTGGGCGCGGCCTCGTCCTAGAATTGCAGGACCGGGGGGCAGGGTGAGAATGCGAACGCCGGTTGAGGTGGTGCACCTCGGTCGTGGTCCTGGGACGGCCGGACCTCCTCATCCCTGACTCTCGACAACCAGTGGACTCGGAGGGTGATGGGGTGCAGCAGCCGCAGCTGCGACCCTCGCCCGACCACAACTTAGAGCTCCGCAGCAGGTGCCTGCGGGCTGGCCTCGGCGCAACAGAAGCTACCCTCTTCGCCGGCGCAGGAGAAGCGCGCGCCGCCTCCAATCTCGGGCCGGCTGGAGTAGCCGAGCTCAGGCCAGGCACCATGGTGGGGGCAGCCACAGGAACGCTCTTGCCCGGGCTCGCCTCGACGAAGGCTCCCCGCCAACCCGATCGGCGGCCTCTTCCGGGTGTCGCCAGTAGATCATTCTCGGAGAAAATCATCCCTGCATGCAAGTCATTCAACAGTTAGAGTCCGTGGGAAACAATGCAAGAAATGCAAATATAAAGAAAGAAAGAAGTTCAGGTCGAACTTACCCAACCCATTCGTTGGGTCGACCCCGGAGTCGATGAGGTTCTGCTTAGATAATAGGACCTCGAGGGAAGGGATCTGGACGGTACAGAGCTGCTCGTAATCATCCCGGTCAGCCACATCGACCACGAAATTTTGGTTGGGGGACTTGTCCGGATCACTACAGACCCAGTCGACCCCCTCAACCTCAACAAAGAAAAATTTACTCTTCCATCCCCTGATGGAAGATGGGAGCTCAAACTTGATGCCCTTCGGGCGGGAGGACAAGGACCACCACCCATCCACGGTTGGGTGGCGATTCAGGGCGAAGAAGGCCCTGAACAAGGAAAACTGAGCAATAAACCCGTGGAGGTGGCAGGGCACAATGAAAGAAAAAATGACTATAATGGCATTTGGCACTGTCTGAGCAGGGACCAAACGATAATTATCCAAGATGGATAGGAAGAAAGGGTGGAAAGGAAACTGGAGACCCACAGAGAAGGTCCCCTCATAAAAAGCAAGACGGCATGGGCCACTAGAAGTGACCCGTTCCTCTGGACGAGGGATCATGAGCCGGACAGAAGACAGGATGCCATAGGCATCCCGAACAGTTCTTAGTTCCCCGGCAGTGATTGTTGAGACGACCCCACTAGGACCTGTGGACCTAACGGACTCAGAAGCAGGAATAGAAGAAGGAGAAGGGAGAGAAGAACTGGATCCCAGTTCCCTGATGAGTATTGGACCGGAAGGACGCCTCCTATTGAGCTCGAAGCGAGCTACATCTTCCTCCCCGTCAGAGGAAGAGAAAGAAGATGCCGGCCTCCGCTCAGAAGGACCGACCTCACTCTAATCAGTGGAGGGGTGGAAGCCTAGACCAAAATGGGACATCCTCAAGGATAAGGGGAATGAAGGACTCAAAGTGGGGGACGGAAGAGGAGACTCAACCTGAAGAAGACCCCAGACCCGGAGGAAAAATCCTATTCTAGCAGGGGTAGAAGGAAGAAGAAACTGACCTGGTTCCTTAGAAAACTCGGGATAACTGGGAGGAAGAAGGAAGCTTGGGCAGCAGCAGCAGGCATGGAGAATTCAAAAAGAATAGATGTTTCGGGTAAGGCCTTCTTTTCATTTCAAAATGACCCGACAGATTCGTACCGATTCAACCCCTCCGCCAATGGATCCACGCCACGTGCTGCCCATCGACAAAAATGGCATCCCGGTCGCTCTGAATTCTGTGCCAACATTAACTGCTCCTCGGACATGGCCACATGGCACCCCCAGATTGGTCCGCAGGGCCGCTCCCTGAAGCACCAGCAATCATGGCCATCATCGTGCCAGATCTCCGCCTTTCCATTTCAGCACCGCAATTACTCCCTTTAACCCGAGCGCCACGCACTAACGAGTCTCGGGAGTGGGGGCAAATATTGTGGTGGGATCGCTGACGTGGAGGAACCGGTGGGGCCATGTCAAGAAAGGACGCCGCGTCGGATGCCGTGTCAACTCTCCAGCCCAGATTACACTACCGAGCTGAGCTGAGCTTTTTCAATACGACGAGCCGAGCTCTGTCCTCTGCTAGGTCGGTCCCACGAGCTCGGGATGCCTAGGTCGGAGCTGCATCATGCCCTCCAGAGCGAGATCCTCAAAGGTTAGTGCCCTGTGGTCGAGGTCGAGCTCAGCGCTCACCCGCCAATATGGAGCTTCTCCGAGCGCGCGCCCTCTGGACCGGGTCCGCCTCTTGCCCTCCAGAGCGAGACCCTCGGAGGTTAGTGCCTTATGGTCGAAGTCGAGCTCAGTGCTCACCCGCCAATGTGGAGCCTCTCCGAGCGTGCGCCCTCTGGACCAGGTCCGCCTCTTGCCCTCCAGAGTGAGACCCTCGGATGTTAGTGCCCTGTGGTCGAGGTCGAGCTCAGTGCTCACCCGCCAATGTGGAACCTCTCCGAGCATGCACCCTTTAGACCGGGTCTGCCTCTTGCCCTCCAGAGCGAGACCCTCGGAGGTTAGTGCCCTGTGGTCGAGGTCGAGCTCAGTGCTCACCCGCCAATATGGAGCCTCTCCAAGCGCGCGCCCTCTGGGCTGGGTCCACCTCCTGCCCTCCAGAGTGAGACCCTCGGAGGTTAGTGCCCTGTGGTCGAGGTCGAGCTCAGCGCTCACTCGCCAATGTGGAGCGTCTCCGAGCGCGTACCCTCTGGACCGAGTCCACCTCCTGCCCTCCAGAGCGAGACCCTCGGAGGTTAGTGCCCTGTGGTCGAGGTCGAGCTCAGCGCTCACCCGCCAACGTGGAGCCTCTCCGAGCACGCGCCCTCTGGACCGGGTCCGTCTTTTACCCTCCAGAGCGAGACCCTCGGAGGCTAGTGCCCTGTGGTCGAGGTCGAGCTCAGCGCTCACCCGCCAACATGAAGCCTCTCCGAGCGCGCGCCCTCCGGACCGGGCCCGCACTCTGCCCTCCTCCACCAAGACGCCCCCACAATCTCGGAGCGCCTAGGTCAGAGTGAGCCCTGCCATTCCAGCTCAGCCCCAGCTTGGATGAGGTCCTCACCAGCCCAGAACACCGGCGGGCATTCTGAGGACTGCACTGGAGCGCCTTCCAGGCCGTACTGACCACCTACAACTGCCAGTTACACTGGAAGGGAAAGAAGAATGCTGATCGAGGCACCACATTCCTCACCAACTACCCGGATCACCCAAGAGAGGAAGCCAACCGGGAGATTCGAATCCCATGGACGACGGCCCACCATTCAAGACACTGCCAGGTTTCCTGGAATGAGATGACCAAGAGGAGTGTCGGAGCACCTGATAACTTCCCTTATCATGAATCAGGAAAGACTCCTTAGGACACCACCGCATATGCCTGACAGCCCGGCGGGGATTCCAAGACAAGCGCCTAATGGTAACCTAGCTGCAACAAACTCGGAGGTAACACAACAACTTCAAACACAGAAAAAAGAACAAGCCAGACAAAAAAAAGGAGAGAGAACATGGTGCAATCCCTGCGAGGAAGAGGAGCATGGCACCGCCAACACAAGGGCAAGCCCAACCAAGAGGGCAAAGCACCACCACCACTACCATAGTCACAATTGAAGGAAAACCAGGGAAACAAGGAGAAGTGGAGGAATAGGGAACCCCTCTGTCCCCGATATCATTCTCCCTCTGCAACGTTTCCGTCCTCACACACACTCTTTACTCCTCCTAGTGCGGAGTCCATCAAGAGGGGCCCGACCAGGAGAATCTATTTTCCTGGATCGTCACTGACTTGACCATCGGAGTGCCCCCGCCGGACACCCTGGGCCGGGTCACTAACCCTTGTTTCGCAAGTCCAGGAGTGGAGGGCCACCGGGCAGCGAAGGGAGTGCACTCTGGCACCGGCAGGAGCTACGGGCCATGACGAACCGGGCAGCAACAGATCGGTTCCTGGATCAGAAAGAAATCCTCGATGGCATATGACCTCATAGGCTCGAACCTAAACGGTTGCACTGGACACTTCCAGTACCAGTACAAGATACCATCTAACAATGGATCCCAACGTCCAGATAGGCAAAAGATGCGAGAGCAATCTATCGAATCTCTGGCATATGGTTATCGTATAATTCATCCCTTTGACCTCCAATGCTCAAGATGACCTAGGGTTAGACTGCCAACCCTAACTGAGTCAATCCATAACATGTCTCAACCTCGCAAGTCTAGTGACTCCTCACTAGGACTACCTTGGCCAAGGATTTGCTAAATTGAGACACTGTGAGATATTTAATCCAAACAATTTGGACAGGTCAATTCCATCTTGGTCCACCACTGCTCCACAAGTACTTGCCTATACCCAGAAACCTTCCTTAACTGGATTAGAAATCCGGGTAGTCCGGCACCAAAGCATTGGGAGTTGCTTGCAAGCTACTATCGTGACCTCAGGTTGGAGGGACACATATACCCATATCCAATCGCGAGCAATCCTTTGGTAGAAAGGAGCTCTACAGAATCACGTTCAATGAGATATCACACATCCCACTTGCAGATCACATCAGTGTCACCACACTCCTTTGGTCAAGAGGACAACCAAACAATGTGAACCACAACAACCTACACTTGATACATTGCCATCCTGTATAATGTATCCTTTGGTTGTGAACCTTTTAAAGGACCACTAGATATATCCTCTCTATATCGAAGTCAGTGCAGTCCTAAGAACTTCGTCACATAAATTGGGTTCATTACAGGGATATGAATGATGTGATGAGCTGCCAAAACAACGTTTTATTAATTCATATATAGATCATAATACTCAACACAACCGCCTACAACCTAGACGATTGGCTTTGGGATACAATTCCCAATAATCTTGAGACTATGCAGACCATCCCGGAACCTACAAGTGGCCACCTTCTCGAAGATCAAATAGCCAATATTTTCAGTCTGAGAAGTCTCGAATCGATAGTACTCCTGCAATTAAAAGTAAACTTTTATTAAATAAAAAAATACAAACATTTCATAAATTAAAAATTAAATATATTTAACTTACTAGGAATATCTACCAAGTTGTATCCGAGCTCCTAACGATTAACTAGAGAACTCATTCACCAGTCTCGACATCAATTGATGAATGATCCCGGCAACCACCCGAGAAACTTCAGTCTTTCTGAATGTACTACAAAATCAAAATTTAATAAAAATTATTTATTTTATAAGGATTAAATTTAAATATACTTATATGAAGATGTAGCACTTAGGGTGGCTCTGAATATGGAGGAGCTCTCTATCCACTGATCGAGTTGGAGGTGTTGTAAGCTGGGCGAGTCCTCAACAGTGGTGTTGAGTCTGAGATGAGTGGGATGTTGCTATCTATGACGTGGGGTCACTAGTGACTTCATATCCTCTGAACCTGATCGAAGAACATCTAATATAAAGAATATTATATTAGATAATAAAGATAAAATAATATAAAAAATATTATCTAAAATTTTGAGTTTTTCATGTGGTGTAAGTGGTGCATGACCATGCGAACTACCAGCATGATCGCCCTCCTCGAGAGCTCTATCCTTTAAAGCTATGTCATTGGCTGGTATTCCTCTAGCCTATGAAAGACATGATGTATAATCTCTGAAAATAAAAATAAATAGATTTATTAAATTAATTATAGAATTATGAGTGGCAATGCAAAATTTAAAATAATAAAAGATAAGTATTTAAAATGATTTAAGTTTTTAAAGATAGAAAATCCTTGTGACCTTCTCGTACCCTGACTTCTGAAAGGAGGACTATAAGAAAAAATGAGATCCTCAGTAGAGAAGCACTCAAGATCGCAAAAGAAAATCTTGAAGCCATCAATCTCTTGCAATGGCCATTCCAGAGAGGTAGTCCTAGAGTTATTCTTCTGGTTCGTGCTCATCTAATTACTCGGAGACATGAGGGTGGCACACTAACTATTGCAGTGACGCCACTAGGACCTCATCACCAAATGCCGATTTCCACTAAAGAAATTAAAAGCTAGATATATCGAATTGGTTAACAAAAAAATATCTTCAATTGTACTTAAAATAGTATAGTTCTTTCCAACTCCATCATTCAGTCGACAATAATAGCAGTGATGCAGCTGTTGCACTGGCCATTCTTGATACCTCTCACTCTAAGGTAAGCATCCATCATCATGCCTTGGCACCAAAATAGCTTAGAGCTAAGTGGCAACTGGCTCATTGTTGATTTAATTAATAATCAAAATTCTAACCCTTTCTTCATCTTTATTTACATCATTTTTATCATGAACTAGTCTAATATCACTAAGTATAATCTTTGATTATGGATTAATTCATGTTTCAATGGATATGAACTATTGACTTTGTTTAGTTCATATGCATTAAAATATTGATTAATATGACTAAAAATTATCCTGGATAATATTAGGCCAGCTTATGATCATGCAAATAATATAACTAAAGGTTAAAAAAGATTTAAAATCTTGATAGTGAATAAAATTAATAGTGAACTAGTTGTTACTCGGTCCTAAGCTACTTTAATAGCAAGGACGCTCACCTTGGAATAGAAAGTATTGGAAATGATTGGTACGATAACTGCATCACTACTACTATCACCGATTGAGTAATAAAGTTGGAGTGGATTGCAATATCTTAAGTACAATTGAAGATACCTTTTTGTTGACTAATTCAATATATCTAACTTCTAATTTCTTTAGCAAAAACTGACCTTTGATGATGAGGTCCTAGTGGCATCACTGCGATAGTTAGTGGCACCACTCCAGTCTCAAGGCAATTAAATGGACACAAACTAAAAGAATGATTCTAGGCTTCCACCTCGAAATTGCCATTGTAGAAGATTGATGACTTCAAGATCTTCTCCTGAGATATCGAGCGCTTCTCCATCGAGGATTTTATTTTCTTCTTGGAGTCCTTTCTAGAAGTTGGAGTATGAGAAGGTTAAGAGGATTCTCTATCTTTAAATCCCTAAATCATTTTAAATACTTGTCTTAGTGGGCTGTTTCTGGGCCAGGTTTTGGCCAGGCCAAAGGAGTGCCTGAGCCCTTTCTTGCCCTGGTCCACCATGAGGCTGGAGAACCCAAGGGAGTTCATATCATGGATCATCATCTAGAGGATTGTCGGTAGTGGCAGAGGGGGATTTGAGTCCCCGTTCATGAGTAGGGTGGTGGAGAGCATGAGGGCATGGGAACTAGACCCGATTAGGTATTCAGGTATAGGTCTGAGTCCAATAATTAACATCAAATTCGAATCTCGATATTTAGGTTTCAACCTGAACCTTATCCATTAACAACTATAAGATAAAGCAAGCAAACAACAAGAGAATAGAAAACCAAACACCCTCTCTATTAGAGCTAAAGAAAAGAAGTGCGGATAACGAAGAAGAACAAGAAGACAACATCGATTAGAGATTCTAACTTAACTATTAACTTTATTCACTATGAAAATTCTAACACTTTCTTTATCTTTAGTTACATTATTTGCATCATATGCTAGTCTAACATCATTAAGTACAATCTTTGGTTATTTATTATTTATATTTTAATACATATGAACTGTTTACTTTGTTCAATTCATATAATTGAAACATGAATTAATCCATGATCAGATATTGCACTTGATGATGTTAGTTCAACCCATGTCATGCAAATGATGTAACTAAAGATGAAGAAAGAGTTAAATTCTCAATAATGAATGAAGTCAATAGCAAGCTAGAATCTCTAATCCCTATTGTCTCCTTGTTTTTCTTCATCTTCCCCACTTCTTTTTTAGCTTTGATAAAAAGAGGGAGTTCGGTTTTATCTTCTCTTATTGTTTTGCTTGCTTTATCTAAAGTTGTCAACGGGTTGGGTTCAGGTTGGAGCCTAGATATATATCCATGTCCAGACCTAACCTTAGTTATTAGATCCAAAGTTTAATCGAAAATCATCATCCTAAAGGCTACCTCCCAAGATGAGGTCCATGTCGACAATCTCGAGTTGACAACCTTCTCATAATCAAGATCGTCCTCCTTACCAAGTCTTCCCTCCTCGTCGTTGCCGCCTACATCATCGAGACCCTCTCCCACCACTTCTCCCATACTAGCAAGTGGGTCATCACTCTCAAGTCCCTCATTATTGCCTTTCATGCCCTCCATGATGTCGGCCTTGACTTCTCCCATGAGGCCCTCTCTGTAGCTCTTGCCGGGTTCAAGCCAGGCCAAGCCAAAAGGGGTGTTGGGAATAGTGTCCCAAAGTTAATCATCTAGGGTGTAGATGGTTGTGCTATTTTGTAATTGTATATGAATTTTTTAAATGAATAAAAGTTATTCTTTTAGCTGTTCATCACATGTGTATTTTCCTAAAAAGAACTCTTGTATGATGGAGTCCTTAGAACTACATTATATTTGAACAGAGAGGATGTATCGAATAGTTCTTAAACTGGTCATAACCAAAAGATACATTGTTATAGGACGATGATGTATCAAGCGTAAGTTGTTGTATGTCACATTGGTTGGTTGTTCTCTTAACCAAGGAGTGTAGAGATACTGATATGACATACAGGTAAAATGTATGACGTCTCACTGAACGTGACCATCTACGGAGCTCCCTTCTGCTAAAGAGTTGCTCGTGAAGGGATATGGATATATGTATCCCTCAGACCTGAGATCATCATGGTGCTTGCAAGCAACTCACTGTACTTCAATATTGACTACCTGGATTTCTAATTCAGTGATGGAAGGTTTCTGGGTACAGTCAAGTACTTATGGAGCAATGGTAGACTAAGATGGGATTAACCCCTTCAAATGGTTTGGAGTGAATGACTCACTATGTCTCAATTTAGTAAAATCTTGGCCAGGATAGTTCTTATGAGGGGTCACAGAACTTGTAAGGTTGAAATACATCTGGATTTACTAAATTAGGGTTGGCAGTCAAATCCTAGATCATCCTGAGCATTATGAGATCAAAGGGATAAATTATTTGGTAACCATATGCCAGAGGTTCTAGAGAGTTGCTCTGCATCTTCGACCTATCCGAATGTTGGGTATCTTTGTTAGATGATGACTTTGATTGGTATTAAAAACGTTCCAATACACCGGCTTAGTGTTCGAACCTATGGGGTCACACATCATAGGAGTTTCTACCTGATCTATAGGTCGATCGACGATTGAGAATCGTTTAGCATCACTATGGGATCAATATGATTGACCATGACCCAAATGTCGGCACTTCCATAAGTCGACACTTGGTTATGACGAGGATTTTCACTAATTTGATTAGTAAATTTTTGTAGGACTTATTTGTAATATGATTGCAATCTGATGGGTCAAGCCAAATGTGATTTGGCTTAGGATCAAATTAGATTTGATATATCATGCTCACTTTTCTTTAAAAGATTTAAATTCAATTTTGAATTCAAATTTCAAATCTTGGCTGAAATTGGCTCCAAGGTATTTTATGGAATGCATTATTTGGAATACAGATTTTCTCCCATATAAACCTAGAGCTAATTTGGTTCAACCCTTAACCCTCTCCCCCAATCACTCCTCCTTCCATATCTCTCTCCCTCTTTGCTACTACTATAAATAGGTATCTTTGTAGGGCCAACAGAGTTAGTTGAGGTTGACTTTTGCTGGGCCTTTCTAAGAGAGGGAGGGAAGGTATCCTTAGAGTGGGGTTTAGAGGATTTGGGTTTTGGGTGTGAGCCAATCTAGCAATCAAGCTAGGTTTTGGGAAGAAAGAGTTAGTTGGGAAGGGTTTCACTTCTACTTCTCCCCATTATTCTCCAACCAGATTTTCCGGCGGCTTCAAGAAAGTCTTGTAGGTCCAAGGAAGGAAAAGATCGGCCTCAAAGATCCCAAGGAGCTAGCACTCCAAGGGAGTTGATTGGGATCGAACCCTGGTATGAACTACCTGTAGAGGCTAGACATTTATGTGGCTCGGCAGCTCTTCATCACCTGCATCCAAAGATTAAAGGTAATGCACCCTTTCCTTTTCTTTGCTCTTGATATCTCTGTATGCACTTTTATTATGTCGGATCTTGTTGCAGGCAGATTGATAGATCGACTTGATCGATCTACCAAGTCTTCCGCTGTATTATACTTTAAAATAGTTTTAAAATATAGTCTGTCTGCTTGCTATGCCTTTTAAACTTTCATCGATATCAGAGCTAGGTTGCTATAGCATAATAATAGTAGCATGTTAAGATATCATTAGCTTTATAAAGTACTTGGATTAAGATGGATTCGCCATGGCCGTCCGGTCATAGGAGAGAAGTATGGTTTGAAGGCTATCACTTTCCATTTAATGGGATTCTCCTATGGTATGTAGGGGTGCCGCTGCGTCATAACCTTATGAAGAAGAAAGTAAGAGATTTGATAGGTTAAAATAGTTTTAATCTATGGATGTTTGATCTAAAAACTTTGAATAGTTCAAGTAAATGCATGAATCTGTTAGTTTTTTAGTTCTGAATGAGCTGACTCGTCTCTGTAGACAGAACAATCTATCAATTTTTTAGTTTTGGACGAGCCGACTCATATTCTACATGAGTCGACTCGACCAGAAAACCTGAAACAGTGAATTCAAATTCTATAGGCTTGTAAAATTGTTTTACAATATAAATTAAAATTATTTCAATTTATGAAGATTATTGAACTTAATTAAGAATTAAGTTACCTTGAATGACAAAGTGATCTAGAAATATGATTCAAAGACTCTAAGTCATTTCAATAACTTTCAAGGGTCATGGGTTAGCTTCAATAAGGTTCTTAATTGGGTTAGACCTAAGTTTAGATGAATGGATCAAATAGAGAACTAATCTAATCAAATGGGAGTTGTTGAAAATAGTGTCCCGAAGCCAATTGTCTAGAGTGTAGATGGTTGTGCTATTTTGTATTGTATATAAATTCTTTAAATGAATAAAAGTTATTCTTTTGGCTGTTCATCATATGTGCATTTTCCTGAAAAGAACTCTTGTGTGATGGAGTCCTTAGAACTACATTATATTTGATATAGAGATGATGTATCGAGTAGTTCTTAAACTAGTTCATAACCAAAGGATACATTGTTATAGGATGACAATGTATCAAGCATAGCTTGTTGTATGTCATATTGGTTGGTTGTCCTCTTAACCAAGGAGTGTAGAGATACTGATATGACATACAGGTGAAATGTTTGACGTCTCACTGAACATGATCATCTGTGGAGCTCCCTTCTGCCAAAGGGTTGCTCGCGAAGGGATATGGGTATATGTGTCCTTCAGACCTGAGATCACCATGGTAGCTTGCAAGTAACTTACTGTACTATCTGAGATCACCATGGATATATGGTGTCGGACTACTTGGATTTCTAATCCAGTGATGAAAGGTTTCTAGGTACAGTCAAGTACTTGTGGAGCAGTGGTGGATCAAGATAGGATTGACCCCTCCAAATGGTTTGGAATGAATGACTCACTATGTCTCAATTTAGCAAAACCTTGGCCAGGGTAGTTCTTATGAGGAGTCACAGAACTTGTAAGGTTGAGAGTCTATAGTTCTTGCATGCCAAACTAGGGTCAAACTTAGAGAGTCTATAGTCTATTAGGTTTAGGCCCTAGGAGTCCAATAAAATTCCTCTCAATAGGAATGCATAGTTGAGTCTGTCTTTACATCATGTTAGAGTTTTGCATTAAGCACTAATTTTGAAATGATTTGGCTGATTCCCGAAAGCGAGCCAAAGAATTTGAAATAAGGGATTTGGCTTAGGCCTGAACGGTTTCCACCAGGGACCATAAAGAAACTTCATGCTCATGGAGCTGGCCCCTTTAGAGTGATAAGGAGAGGCCCTAATGCCTAGTGTTTGAGCTACCCCGAATTATGTCATTAGCTTGACTTTCAATATCTCAGATTTAGTCGAGCATAGGGAACCGGCAACGATACCTAGTGAGCCATTTGGGCCTGACCTATCTTTTAAGAGTAAACCCAATCCAGAGTGCCCACCTCCATTTTACCTGAGAAAGGAGAGCAGATCGAGCGTGTTCTAGATGACCAAGCTATCACCACATAGGACAAAGGCTATCAGCGTTACTTGGTCTGATGGCAAGGCCGACCGGAGTCCGATGATTCAGGGATTACCCGAGAGGACTTGCAGCACCTCGACCCCAACCTTTTGGAGAAATATCAAAGCCAAATCAATCCTTGCTTGATAGGGTCGATTTCCTCCCACCCTGGGAGAACTAGTGTGGGTACCAAGATCTGATAGAGACTCCTCAACCCTCTGTGGATCTCGGATTAGGATTTTTAATTTGTTGGGTCCTGTAATAAGGCTTCAAGCCTGAGCATTTTATTTTTTTGAGTCATGTATTTAGTTTCAATTTTTTTTTTTTTAGTTTTGTACCTTAGCCAATTTGGTCAAGTTGGGTCAATGGGTCTTGTAGTTAGCTGAATTGGTTCAAGCTCAAGTCTACTTAAGGTTGGGCTTAAGCTTGGTGAGCATTCAAGTCAAGCCTAGTTGTTGACGCGGTTCAAGCACTCCCCACGCCAAGTAGGAGCACCATTTCAATTCATGGAATGCCACTTCATCTGTGCCATGTGGCATGAGGAAGCGCTACATCACCAAGTCATGTTGGGCGGCCAAGGCAAGAGGGAAACTCCAAAGTCAATGCCATGTGGATGCCCCATCAAGCCTCCCCTTGATCCAAGCCAACCACTTCCTCCCTTTGCTCCCCATATCAAGCCTCTCTCCATAGAAGCATGGTCGGCCAATGAAGGATCCTAAAGTTCACTAAGCATCCCATAATTCTTGAGGACAAGATCCTTTCTTCATTCCCCCACATCAAGCCTTTCTCCATAAAAGCATGGTTGGCCAAGAAAAGAATCAAAGGTCAAATGGGCGCCCCATGATTCTTGAAGACATGATCCCTTCCTTACTCCCCGAATCAAGCTTTCCACCAAATCAAGGTCGGCCAAAGAAGGATTTCAAGAGTCAATTCAGATTTTTAGGCACCTCTTTGATGATAGCTTGTAACCTTTTCTTTTGAAATTTGAATGGGACTTAGGAGCCTATATAAAGGGCCCTACCCTCCCTTGTATAATTTTTTTTTTGATGAATGAAAAAGTGAGAAGTTCTTCTTTCATTAGCCCTTGTCTTCTTAGACTAAGAACTCTATGAGAGATTGTCTTTGTCCTTCGGGATATCGAGGGATGAGAGGCCTGAGTTACCATCCTCCTTCGCAAGCTACCATTCCATCTTCAAGCTGGGATGCCACCTGGAAGATCCACCTAAACGCTCAACAAGAAGAGCCCTCCTCGACCACCATCTTTGACTCCTTTCCCAACACTTCCTACTTTCTTATACCCCTACTTGCTATTTTCTAATCCTTTACTTGGTTGCTCGCAGGTCCTCCAGGTGCCACGGACAAAGGATTCGGTCTTCCTTGCCTTTGGGACCATCGGATGAAAAGCCGACGAATCTGCAGGATCGAAGGCTTGATCCTCCAGGCCGCATCCGTGAGTGTGAGCGAACTCGGCATCGGGCGTATCAAAATCTTCAAGGTTTGCACTCCCTAGTCTCCTAAGTAGGTATTGATTTAGAGCTAAGTCCTATGGGTTTCTCAATCCAGGGGTCCTCTCTTCATCATTGTTTAGGGGCTAAGCTTATATGCTAGAAGTTTCTTGTGCTTATAAAACCTCTAGATCTAATCTTTGCTTGACTTCGAGAATCAGAAAATCTCTTAAAACCTAAATCACAAAAGAAAAAATTCATTTGCATATATCCATCTCATCATTAGTATATCCCGCATCATCTTAGTCCCACATCAATAGGGTTACACACCATAGGGGTTTCTACCTGATCTAAAGGTCGATCGACGATTGAGAATCGTTTAGCATCACTATGGGGTCAATATGATTGACCATGATCCAAATATCGACACTTGGCTGTGACGAGGATTTTTCACTAATTCGATTAGTGAATTTTTGGAGGACTTATTTACAATATGATTGTAATCTGATGGGACAAGCCAAATGTGATTTGGCTTAGGATCAAATTAGGTTTGATTTGTCATGCTTGCTTTCTTTTAAAAGATTCAAATTTGAATTTTGAATTCAAAATTCAAATCTTAGTTGAAATTGGCTCCAAGATTTTTTATAGAATGCATTATTTAAAATGCAGATTTTCTCCCATATAAACCTAGAGCTAATTTGGTTCAACCCTTAACCCTCTCCCCCAATCACTACTCCTTCCATATCTCTCTCCCTCTTTGCTGCTACTATAAATAAGTATCTTTGTAGGGGCAGCAAAGTTAGTTGAGGTTAACTTTTGCTGGGCCTTTCTAAGAGAGGGAGGGAAGGTATCCTTAGAGTGGGGTTTGAGAGGATTTGGGTTTTGGATGTGAGCCTATCTAGCAATCAAGCTAGGATTTGGGAAGAAATAGTTAGTTGGGAAGGGTTCCACTTCTACTTCTCCCCATTGTTCCCTAACCAAATTTTTCGGCGGCTTCAAGAAAGTCTTGCAGGTCCAAGGAAGGAAAAGATCGTCCTCAAGGATCCTGAAGAGCTAGCACTCCAAGGAAGTTGATTAGGATCGAGCCTGGTATGAACTACCCATAGAGGGCAGACATTTGTGTGGCTCAGCGATTCTTCATCACCTGCTTCCAAAGGTTAAAGATAACATACCCTTTCCTTTTCTTTGCTTTTGATATCTCTACATGCACTTTTATCATGTTAGATCTTGTTGCAGGTAGATTGTATATCAACTTGATCAATCTACTAAGTCTTTCGCTGTGCTGTACTTTAAAATAGTTTTAAAATATAGTCTATCTGCCTGCTATGCCTTTTAAACTTTCAAGGGATACTTGAGCCTAGCCTGAAAACTAAATGAGCTCTATTATTAAGCCCAAACCTGGCCTGATCTACTTCGGGCCTAGCACAAAGCACAGCCAAGCTTCAAGCTGGTCCAAAGCAAATCAGATAGGCTTGAGCCCAATTCCAGCCCTATCTGCATGCTGAGACCTGAATCTCATACATAAAAGATATGTATCCATGCACACCTAAGTAATTATTGGCTTAATTAAATAACATCTAATTAATTAAATAAACAACTAATTAATAAAATAAAAAAATAATATCTAATTAATATATAAATAAATATCTAATTAATTAAATAAATAGCTAAATAAATAAATAAATATCTAATTAACCAAAAATAAATAAATATCTACTTATAAAATAAATAACTAATTAATTAATTAATTAAATTTTATTAACATAAAAAAAATTAACTTTTAATGATGGCTCTAGCATCATTACCGTCGTCGTTGCTAATACTTATAATACCAATGCAAGGCAAATGTAGTATGTACCAAGGTTTTAAAAGGAGTGATTATTATTCCATTAACCTGGCCTCAATGCTCATCACATGTTACCCTGATTAAGATTTCTATTGCCAAGAGTATTTAGGATAAATATCTAATAATATTTTATAAAAAAATGCTCAAAATAGTTTTAAAAGAAGTCAAAATAGGGGTGAAAAATAAAAGCATATTCAAATATCATAACCAATCCACTTAGAAAGAAGGACAAATGTAAGTACTGACCACTAAATGCCACAATCAAATAGAAGAAAGAATATAGTAAGTTACAGAAGAAGATAACACTAAAATTAAAGTTCTAGCAAGGTCGTTGGATAAAATATAATAAGAAGAAAAACCTGAGATATGAAACACTACAAAACGTCCCTATAGTTATAAGAAATAGAAAAATAAAAATTAATGAACATCTTAGCTCAAGTTTTTCAGTAGTATTAACTTAAAATACAGGCGCTCACTAACAGGGACGAAACTTGGGGGGGGGCGCTTGGTAGTAGGAAGGAAGTCGGGGGAAAAGCTTGGTGGTAGGGTGGGATGAGGGAAGATGGCGGTAGGGAGGCACCGAAGCGGGGAAGCTTGGTAGCAAGAAGGGGAGAGGGAAGAGGGTGGCAGGGAGAGGCATGGTGGGGGGAAGCTTGGTGGTAGGAAGGGGCAAGGAAAGATGGTGGCAAGGGGAAGACAATAGCAGGGAGAGACATGTGGGAGAAAAGCTGGTGACAAGGAGGGGCGAGGGAAGACAGCAACAGCGAGGGATGATAGGGGGAAGACAATAGCAGGGAGAGGCACCGAGGGGGTGGAACCTCAGTGACAAAGAGGGGTGAGGGAAGATGGTGGCAAGGAGCGTTGTCAGGGAAAAGATCGGTAATAGGGAGAGGCACCATGGGGGGGCGAGGGAGGGAAAATGAAAAGCCAAAAGCAAGAATGAGTGAAAATCGGGCATACGAATAGTTATCAAGGAGGATTATTACTGATGGTGGACTACCGTCGCTAATAAAGAAATGCTGTTGGTAATACTAATATTACCAATTGCAAAATTATACATCACTAATACTCATCATGAAAACCTAATTTTTTGTGATCACTATTAGCGATAAAAAATGCCATCACTAAAAGTCAAAAACCCATCACTAATAGTATTTTTCATAAATTAAAATTCTTTAAAATTTTTAACATTATTAACGATGACACTTTGCCATCTCTAATAGTTTAAAATGCATCACTAATAATATTTTTTATAAATTAATTTTTTTAAAAATTTTTAAAATTATTAGTGATAGCAATATTTATCAATATAAATCAAAATACCATCGCTAATAGTTTTTTCATAAAATAAAGTTTTTTAAAATTTGAAATATTATTAGCGATGGTTTTTTCCATCACTAATACTTTAAAATTTGTTGTTAATAATATTTTTTATAAAATAAAATTTTTAAATTTTTAAAAATTATTAGTGACGGCATGTACCATTACTAATACTGAAAATCTTGTTACTAATAGTATTAGCGATGGTATTTTTTACCATCATTTTTGATGTCATTATATATCATTATTAGCGATGGTGCATTTTTCATTGCTCATAGCCATTGCTAGTACCTCATTTTCTTATAGTGTATCCAATCCAAGTTTCTCAACTAGTCTCTTACTTACTACAATTTTGGTTGGGAGTTTTAGGGAGCAAAGAAAAAAAAGAATTGGTGAGGAGAGAAAAGAAAGAAAGTTTATTTTTCTTCTCTTAGTTAAAGGTTTAGTGGAAGAAAAAAATAATTTCTTCCCTTCCTGGTTGAAAGTAGAGAAGAAAAGAAAAAAGGAAATGATATAACTTTTTTTTATTTTTAGAGGGGTGAGATAGAGATTATAAAAAATTTTACTTAACTCTAATTCTTTTCTCTCCAATTCCACTCAATTTAGAGGAGAAACAATTATAGATTTGAGGAAATTTGTTTTCCTTCCCTTTCTCGCATTTTCCTTACTTTTCTTTTCTAAAAAAAACTCCCAACTAGGAGAAAGAATTAACTTCTCTCCTATTCTTTTTTTTTCCTCTTCTATTCTCCTCTCTCAACTAGGGTCAAGCCTCAAACTCCTTCCCAATTTCTTCTAGATTAATCTTCCTTCTCCAACATAAAATAGGGTAATGACTTTGGTGGTTGGTGAGGAGGTGACTTTGGCATAGTTAGTGCTTCATCTCAAGCTGTACTCTTCTTTAAAATGGCAAAAACTTAAATATTATATCTCAGTTAATTTCTACTTGTCCATCTTTCCTTTTTCCTTCATATCCTCTTCATTATGTCCTCACTTCACTAGCACCTCCTTCGACACTCCATTCATCCTCCACCACCGCCACTTATAGCTATTCCTTGCACCACCCCTCCATCTTGTTCATGTGGGAAAAAAAAACTAAGTCATAATTTCTTAAATTTTTCTTTGTTTTGTTTTCCCTTTTACCTCCTTTGCTAATTATTGTTATTATGGAGGGAGCATCATTAATGGCATTAATCTCTAATGGAGAAGCAGACACTACAAGAAAGCGAAGAAAAGGTGATGCTTAAAAAAGCTTTTCCTGATGCTAATTAGCATCGACACATGGCCTCTCGATGCTTTATAAAGCATCACCTATGTAAGCATTGAGATAAAACCTCCTAATGCTTTTAAAAAGCATCGTTAGATAATATGCTAATGCTTAAACATGTTGCCCAACAAAGCAAGCCAAGAGGGGGGGTAAATTGGGTTTCATAAATTTTTATCAAGTATATGCTAAATTTTAAAAGTAATGAAGTGATTGTATTGCAAATATATGTATATTGAATGTAACTATATGCAATACTTGAAATAAAAAGAGAAGGAGAAGAGTAAAACATACAAATACAAACTTTCATAATGGTTCGGTGCACTCCAAGCATCTATGTCCACTCTCTAAGAATCTCTTAGAAATTTCACTATAATCATTTAAGATTATAACTGATTTATTTTTCGGGCTCACAAATCAAATCTTTGTTAGTTTTCTCACTTAAGCTCACCAACACAACCATACAATAAGTCAGCTTTAGGCTTGCAATCTAATTCAAAGGCCTAGAAGAGCCATCCCCTAGTTTCAATTCCCTTAAGACTAGATATAACCAAGAACCAAAGTATAAAAGGATGAAAACCAAAATTTTTTCTTAAAAGAGCAAAAAAGAATGTCAATGTAGATCTTGGAAGATGCTTTGAGTTGTCTTCTTCAATGAAAGCCTCAATAATTACAATGATTGCTGGTTGTTGAGATATTTTTTCAAAGACTTTTCTTTTTAGAAATTAGCTCTTGGAAGATTCTCTTGGAAGTACTTGTTTTTTTTTAGAATTCTCTTACTTCTTCAATGAGCTAGGTAAGGAATAAATATACTCAAAATCATCAAAAAATCATTTATGAATGTTGGAGAGCAAGAACTAGCCATTTGATATAAAGTCCAACTCTCTACAATTATGAAAATATAGCCATTGTTGTGTTGTCAGACCTGTAAGTGTCGACATTTTATCATGTGAGTCAATATCTTGAGTCAACACTTGAAGTCTAGGTATCGACACTTAAACTATTCTAAAAATATGGCTATCTAGAATTATCCTATAACATCGATACTTAAGTCATGAGTCGATCTTTGAATCGATACCTTGAGTTGATACTTAGAGTCCAGGTGTCGATACTGAAACTGTGCCAAAAATCTAGTTTTCTATTATTTCTTGTGGCTTTGATACTTGGTGTATGAGTGAGTTGATACTTTGAGTCGACACTTGAATAGTAAGTGTCAATACTTGTCATGCTGGCTAAAACTTTGTGTGCCATTTGCTTTTTCTTTTATGGATCTTTTCTGAGAGTCGACACTTAGAATCCTTGAATTGACACTTGGACTTATGCCACTTTAAAAATGTGTGCTAAACACTGAATTTTAAAATTTTGACAAGTATTCTTCCATTCCATCCTTCAATTATCCAATAAGACATGGTTTCCTTGACTTCTCTCTTGTGAAGACATCCCAAAAACATAAAATTTACTTGCCTAAGAGTTGATCATTTGAGTTCATCATTTATAAGTTCAAAAAATACTTGAAACATTTATCTCAAAACTCTAATAAATAATTAGTATCTCATATATACTCAAACATTTTGTTATTCATCAAAATCAAGGCTGGAGTCAACAATCTCTCCATTTTTGATAATGACAAAACTTTGAGTATATAAGCATAAAAGCTTAAAGTATCAAAGTGTGTGGATCCTAATTATGAATGTTGGTACCATGATAAAATTGATTTTCAAACTTTTTAAGTGTTAAAATATTTTACTAAAAGAGTTCCTCAAAAAAATCAAAATATAAGAGTATTAAACATAATTGGTTATTATTAGATAAAATATCAGAGAATGAACTTATGTATTATGGCATTAATGCATTAAGTTCATGAACAACCTCGGAAAAATTAATGTTTCAAGCAATTTACCTATTTATCGGTACTATATTAATACATATGCATAATGTTTCAATAAGAATCATAATATATCGAGAAGTGCTATAAGTGTATTAGAGTAGAAGTAAAAGATAAATGATAAAGATTAATTTTGAAATTTTTAATTTTTCTCCCCCTTTCTCATGTAATTATTCAAAAATTTCAATTTTTCTCCCCTTTCTTATGTAAATTCATAATTCACCTTTATTTGCTTATATACCCAATTTTTTTACTCTTCCTTTTTATCATCATACAATCAAGCAATGTAATGTTATCATGCATAGCATCAGAGTAAATAAAAATTTAAATAGATAATGTTATCATACACTTTGACTTTATCTTTTTCATAATCTTTCTCTATTTATGTGCATAGTTATTGCAAAAGGTATCAGAGCACATGGTAATAAAATACCATAGTAATTATTAGGGAGAAAGAAACTTTCATTCATACAAAAGTGCAAGATTAAGATATGAGATATATATAGATATTTTCAGTACAAAATTGATGTTATGTAGACATCATGGATATCAAAAGTAGGAAACAATCATAAGAAAGGATAACATTTTTAAAGCTACTCCTTATTAGATGGGAAATCTAAGACTATGGGAGCTATAAACCTACAAGCAGTGGACCTAGGAGTTTGGTGAGTCATGCTTCTAGTCCTGCGAGATGGATCAAAGCAATGAAATCCTAGAATATGAGATCCTAAGGTCCTAATGGTCTAAGTCGTAGTGGTCTGAGTCTTGGGAGAATGATCATCCAAAGTCTGGTGTGAGATGTGAGATGCTAAAAGATCATGATCACCTATAGGTGCTAGTGCTATAGGATCTGCTAATGCTAGAGGATTTGCTACTGGTGAGGATGACCCACAGGTGGTGGAGATGGTGAACAATCTGGTAAAGGATCAAACCGACCTATTGGAGTTGGAGCTAGATGATGAATAGTAGCCAGGATCTCTAATAAACTAGTCTCCATTCTCTTTCTGAGCTATCCTAGAGCATCATCTATATGAGTTCTTAGGAGATGCATCTTTGTTTGCATCTAATCAACTCTGATATAAAGTATATTAAAAGTATATTAACATCCTCTATGACCACACTAATAATGGATCTGACCCTCTCCTCTATATCATTTGTTTGTGCTCTCGAAGGAGATGTAGTGGGAGTTCGTGGCATCGGCTAAGCTGTCTCCATATTGATAGGAGCTATGGGGGTGAGGTTGGCTTAGGTCGCTTCTTCTTAGCATCACCATCAGGTGCTAGCTTAGATGGTCCATCTTTAACTGCTTGGATCTTATCCTCGAAATCAGGATTTTCATCCTACCCTAATCCTCTCTTGATCCATTTACCTTCGACCTTCCAGTACCCCTTACAATATAAGGACCGGAAATCATATGTGTCCATGTGTGATCTCCTTGATGGCCTCACCCTAAAGTGAAATACCAAAAGCATAGAATACCCTAGTCAATCCCATCCTATATGGTAAACATAGGTGCTTGCTCATCACTGTCTCTTGCATCTGATATGCCATGATCCCAGGGAGGTTGACTGTCATCCTCCGTGCTGGGCTGTCATGAGCATCAACTCCTACTCCGTAATAAAGTCAAACCAAGCAATCTTTGGTACGAGAATGCATGCAGTAAAGTGATGAAACAGTCATATCTCGATCAAGAGCTGGTTGGCGACCATAGTGGGTATGCCATGTATATTCTCTAGGATGCACCTGAATCCTGTCACTTATCACCTAAGCTATTGGTAGTCATTTCTCTGACAAGGATCTCCCAAACTCTTCCTAGCATCTAAGCAATCACAGGGATCTGGATCCCTCTCACCTCCATAATCCATCTATCTTCTCCATGTGCCATAAAGCCATAAAACTCGTGGATGAGATGTGGGTAATATTTCTCAAACATCAAACAAAAACTCTTACACCTAGCAGCCAATCTACTCTCCAATGGAGAATCTCTCTCGATCAAAACAACCAAAATTGATCTTCCTTCTGCTCGTGATGGCCTTTATGGATATCTTATTTACTACCAGTGAAGGGGGTGGATGATAGTGAGTCTCCATCCACTCCTCTAGGTCAAGATCCTGATCTAACTATAAAAGGGACAAAGGAGGGTTTTTGGAAAGGTAAGGAGAGAGAAAATGAAAAAATAGGATGAATAAAATAGGTTTCTATCGATGAGTCGATACTTATATTTTGTCCAAGTGTCGACACTTCACTGAGTCTATACTTGGCAAAATCGCAAGTGTCGACACTTGATTCTTTGAAAAAATTATGAAACTTTCTATAGAAAAAGGAATTAAAAGGGGTTTTGTAGATAATGTTAGGAGGTCTATGATGATTCAAAGAGATGAGATTTCAAATAAAATGATATTATAAAGGACTAAACTAGAGAAAACATAAAGAGTCTATTTGAATGGGTTTATCAATCCTAATTCTCTCATAATCATATAAAATCTATCTTCATTAAGAGACTTGATAAATATATTAACTAATTATCTATCAGTACATACAAAATCAAGCAATATATTACTATTTTGTCCATGATCTCTTATGAAGTGATGTCATATCTTGATGTGTTTACTTCTTGATATTAAATATGATTTTTTGTTAAATTGATCGTACTTATATTATCACATCTTATGGAGACTTTGTTTAATTTAATATTAAAATCTTAGAGTTGTTTAATCCACAGGATTTAAGCATAACAACTTCCAGCTATTACATAGTCATCCTCGACCATAGATAGTGCAATTAAATTTTGTTTCATACTAAACTATGAGATTATATTAATTTTAAGAAACTGACATATTCTACTAGTACTTTTTCTATTTTACATCTAGCAAAATATCAATGAATATACAATAAGCTTAATTGAAGATTATCTAGAGTACCATAAACCAATATCAATGGTGCAAGATAGATAGCTAAGTATTGTTGGGTTACCTAAGTTGGGCATAGTGGAAAACTGGCTTTCAAAATTTTTTATTTTCAAAACTTGACCGACCGGAACCCTAAACCCTAGGACCACTTGATCATGATAACTAATAAATCTAAACTTTAGGATTATAGAGGAATACCTGGAATGCTATATTTCTTAATTTCTTCGAGGCACCTAATTATATGCCCTCCAAAGATGATCCACACAGGAACTAGACCAAAGAAGCACTTTTACAAAAGTTGCTTGTTTGACTAGGACTCTTCCGGCAGCCTTTCGAACTTTCTTCTTTTGCTAGAATCCCTACCCTCCTGTAGGATACTCAGAGAATACTCTGAATCCTCTCTCAGATGCCGAATATCCCTTCTATTTTTCTTCCTAGGCTCTTGTTTAATTAGACTAGTCTTGTCTTAAAAGAACAAGCTTTATCTTAAAAAGACAAACCTTGTCTTAAGGAGGGGAAGAGAAAATAACAGGTAGTATTTTCGAATGGAAAACTCAATTTCTCTGGCATCAGAATACGATACCTTTTATAGAGATGGATGGGGTGCCTGATATGTCTCTCCTTCAGCCATTTGATAAGACCCTTCAATCAGAAGGAGTCTTTTGGATGAGAGGACATATCATGATACAACTAATCATGTGCCAAGAGACATATTAATGTCTCTTCATTTTTCCAGCATCTTCTCCACCTGCTACATAGCATTTATTGATCATATTAAGGCTAAGGGGCGTGAACTTTGAAAGAAGGCATCAGAGAAATATGGGAGCCTTCAAATAGAAGGACTCATGGTTTCAATTTTGCGCTATAATGAAGAGACGCAACTCTTCATTTTTGAACCAACTCCTTCCATGCCATATTGCATTTATTTGACCAGTTAAAGCCCCTATTTGGGCATGGAGATAAGGGAGAAGTGCTTTGAACTCTATGTGCATTTGTGATTGACTGGCAGAAGGACTCTTAGTCCTTCTGCATGTATAAAATTGCCGTGAATGCATATTAGCGCCCAAGAGTCTGTGCCAAGTAGGACTCTACTATAAATTCAAGATAAGTTCCAAATAAATCCAGATAAATACCAAATTAGGCTACCCCACTTAGGACTCTATCCAATTTAAGTCTCACTTAAATTTGGTTAGCCTAAATAATAAGCAAGCAGACCCAATCCAATTGGGTTAGGAGTTGGGCTAGCCAACATATGCTAGTATGTCAATTAGCTAGCCAATTAGGATCCCATGACCCTAATAAAAATATAATTAACTTTCTTGGCCAATTCCCTAATGTGTGTGATCCTTTGGATTCCACATCTAGCTAGCAGTAGGTCCAGGTCCAAGCCAATTCGACTCATTCGAATTTGATTGATCTAATTAGGTCAAATTGAGCTGACCTAGGTTGCCAATTCGAACCAACTTCTGAATTGACTTATGAATCCAATCAAATTGATTCATGAAAACCTACAAGATATGATTGATGTCTAGCAATGTGTCATGCCTACCCGGAAGATGAAGAATTTGGTAGAAATTATCAAAATATCTTTCAGTGGAAAGCTTCTATGTAATTTAATCCTTCGATCTCACTTTATCCTGATTAAGTGATGGGCATGGATAAATGTTAAACCCTAGCACTTAATCCTTTCAAATCTCAATTCAATAATGAAGACTCGACCAATGAAAGATTAGAAATCCTATCTAATCTCATCATGCTTTGATCAAAGACTTCTTGAGTCACTATTCGAAGATATCACACGAGATAACTTCTCCTCCTACTAGGAGTAATCGATTCTTTATTGACCAACTCATTACCTTTATATACAATCCATCATATCCAGAAGCATTCCGTACATGACTTAATTATCATGAATGAGTATACACTAAAACATGGGTTTATGTGCACAAAATACTATGGTAGTCTCAAGTCTAAGGACTACATGCATTACTCTCACTAAGAGAACATTGCTTTTGACAAGTAAGACTTCTATTTGATGTTCTCTTGTCGGATCAGTTCAGTGGACTCATAACTTAATGAGCCCTACATCCTTGTATTAGTGTCTCTATACAAGTAGTTGTGAGACCAATCACCCTCTTCATTGAGCATACATAGGATGTGCTAGTCTTTCTGGATTCATCGATCCTCGAATCGATGATCCATTGGCTAGGAACATTTTAGGTTAGGATTTATAGGAACTTAGGTCTTACCATTATAATCTCTATCATAACCCTAATTCCATTGCCTAACTTATGGGTTCATCATAATCTTATAATTAAAATAAAAAAACAACATATGATGAATCAAAAATTACCTTTATTAATATCAATCTTGAGTTGGAAGAATACAAAAATGTCTCTGATACAATAACTGTAATTGACTTTCAGGACATAATTCTTTCAATCTCCCACTTGCACTAAAGCCATCGTCCTTGTATTTAATACCCATACAATCTAGATGGTGATCTAATTGTTGTAGTGAGAGTGCCTTAGTGAATGGTTCTGCTATGTTATTCTTTGTATTGACTCGTTCTACTATTACATCATTTCTTTCAATGATTTCTCGAACGAGATGGAAGCATCTTAGGATGTGCTTGGACTTATGATGAAACTTGGTTCCTTAGCTTGCTCAACAGCTCCAATGTTATCATAATAAAGTAGCACTGGTTGTTGTATAGCATGAACCATATCTAATTCTATGATGAATTTCTTCATCCAAACTACTTTCTTAGTGGCTTCACTAGTAGTTATATATTTTGCCTTAATAACTAAGTTAGCTACAGTTGGTTGCTTGATACTCTTCCAATTCACTGCTCCTCCATCAAAGTAAAGATATACCTTGATATAGATTTACTATCATTTGGATCATATTAGAAACTAGAATCTATATAGCCTTCTAGTTTTAACTCTGACCACCATATATTAGAAAAACATCTTTAGTCCTTCTCAGGTACTTAAGAATGTTTTTCACAACTTTTCAATGATCCTCCTTTGGATCAGCCTGGAACCTGCTTACTATGCCTATAGCATAAGCAACATCAGGCCTGGTACATAATATTGCATATATTATTAATCCCACTACCAAAGCATAAGGGTTCTTATTCATCCTATCTCTTTCTTCTAGAGTCTTAGGTGACATCCTTTTAGATAGGTGTATGCCTTGACTCATGGGCAAGTAACCCTTCTTACTTCCCTCCATATTGAATCTCTTCAATATTAAGTCTATGTACCTGGATTGGGATAATCCTAGCATCCTTTTAGATCTATCTCTATAGATCTTTATTCCTAGAATATAGGATGCTTCTCGTAAATCCTTCATGGAAAACTATTTTGATAGCCATGATTTAATTGACTGCAGCATTGGAACATCATCTCCAATGATAAGGATGCCATCGACATACAAGATCAAAAAGATAATGGCACTCCCACTTATCTTCTTATATACACATGGCTCATCCATATTCTTGATAAAACCAAATTCCTTAATAGTTTCATCGAAACGAATGTTCCACCTCCATGATGCTTGCTTCAATCCATAAATGAATTTTCTAAGCTTACATACTTGGTTTGGTCTCCCACTTGAGACAAAACCCTCTGACCATGATATATAGACTTCTTTCTCAAGATTTTCATTGAGGAATGCAATCTTAACATCCATTTGCCAGATCTTATAGTCGTAGTATGTAGCAATAGCAAGCATAATCCTAATGGACTTGAGTATGGCAACTAGTGAAAGGTTTCATCATAATTACAAACCATGCTTTTGCTTGAAACCTTTTGCCACTAACCTAGTCTTGTAGGTTTCAATTTGCCCATCTGCTCCAATCTTCCTTTTGAAGATCCATTTGTATCCTACTGGGACAATTCCCTCAGGTGGGTCAACCAAGGTCCAAACCTGGTTGTCATACATGGAGTCCATTTCGGATTTCATAGCACTTAACTATTTGTCAGAGTCCTTACTCATGATAGCTTCCATATATGTCAGTGGATCATCTCCTTCAATGATATTGGTTTCATTATTATTTCCAATCATAAAACCATATCTTAGAGGTGCTGCCCACACTCTTTTTGACCTACGGAGAGGAGGTGTGTGTTGTGGTTGTACCTGATCAATTGGAACTTCTGATTGAGAAACTTGAGTTTGTTCATTTTGAACTTCACTCAATTAAATTATTCTCCCATTACCTTCTTCTTGGATAAATTCTTTTTCCAAGAATACAACATGCCTACTAACAAAAACCTTTTGTTCAGTAGGATGATAGAATAGGTATCCAATACCCTTTTGAGAATAACCAATAAACCTACATTTCTCAGCCCTAGCACTTAGCTTGTGTCCAAATTCCTTTTTAACATAAGCTGAACAACCCCAAATCTTAAGATGTTTAAGACTTTGTTTCTTGCCATTCCATGATTCATATGGAGTACTAGGTACTGATTTTGATGGAACCCTATTTAATACATATGCAGCAGTTTCTAGGACATATCCCCAGAAGGATATTGGAAGATCTATGAAGCATATCATGGACCTTACCATGTCAAACAAGATACGATTCCTCCTTTCTGCTATACCATTTAATTGTGATGTATATGGAGGGGTCCATTCAAAGAGAATACCATTTTCCTTAAGATGATTAAGAAATTCACTAGATAAGTATTCTCCTTCTCGGTCAGACCGAAGGACTTTAATATTTTTTTTAGTTTATTTCTCAATCATACTTTGATACTCTTTAAATTTATCAAAGACTTCGGATTTATGTTTCATGAGATATACATATTCGAACATAGATAAATCATTAATGAATGTGATGAAATAAGAGTCCTCTAGCCTGAGTTGACATAGGTCCGCATATATCTGAATGTATTAACCTTAATAACTCAATTGCCTTTTCTTCATGTCCAGTAAATGGAGACTTGGTCATTTTTTTCATGAGGTAAGATTCACAGTCCCTAATAATTTATAATTATAAGAGCTAAAGAAATCATCTTTGTATAACTTATTAATCCTTGACTCACTTATATGACCTAATCGACAATGCCAAAGGAATGTTTCGTTGGTATCATCTCTGTTTCTCTTTTTATTTTCTACAAGCAACACTTCATCATTGAGCAATAGAATTAAAAGACCATTCACAAATTTACCTATTCCAAAGAAGTTATTAGAATAAAAATGGAACACCCATTTTTCTCAGCTTTTATTTCATAACCTTGTCTTAATAACAAAGGTACAAAAATAATATTTCTAACAATACTTGGAATGTAATAACAGTCTTTTAATTCCAATATCTTTCCTGAAGGCAACAATAACATATAGGTTCCAACAACTTCGGCATGAATGGCATCTCCACTCATACCATAAAGCTTGAAGTCACCTTTCTTTAAACTTCTAGGTATCTGTAACCCCTACAATGACTTGTAGATATGAGCTACATGCGATATCCAATATCCATGAATCAGAAGTTGAAGAACTCAATGATAAGTTTATTTGTATCATTAACAAATCTTTTGATGCTCCACTAGCATCTTGCTTAGACTTGCAAGGTATGTCTTGCAGTTCTTCTTCCAATGTCCCTTCTTATCACAGAAGAAACAAGATCCATCATTTGAAGGCCTCTTTGCCTTCTTCCTCTTATTGATGCTTTTCTTAGGTTTAGATTTCCCTTTGTACCCTTCTTCATTACCCCTTTCTTCTTCCTATCAATTAGAAGAAGATGATTAGCCTTATCTCCTTTGAAGTGCTCTCAGTTGTCTTAAGCATGTTAAGCAGCTCTAGTAATGAAAGGTTTAGTTTGTTCATGTGATGGTTCATGACAAATTCAGAGAAGGAATCTGGAAGTGATTGTAGGATCAAATCTTGATTAAGCTCCCCATCCATAACAAAGCCTAATTGACCTAATCGGGTGATTAAGTCAATCATCTTAAGAACATGTACCTGTACAGGCGAGCCATCACTCATTTATGCCCGGAACAACTGCTTAGATATTTCATATATAGTAGTCCTACTTTGCCCTCCATATAGCTCTTTGAGATTGAGCAATATGGACTAAGGTTCCATGTCTTCATGTTGCCTCTGAAGCTTGTTGCTCATCGAGGCTAATATGATGCACTTGACAGTCAAGCTATCATTCTGCTACATTCTATAAGTGGCCTTTTCCTCCTCTATAGCATCATCTCCGATCAGATCTGGATCTGGAGAATCAAGGATGTAGGAACCTTTTCTTGAGCAAGTACTATTCTCAGGTTCCTTAACCAGTCTACAGTTTGGTTTGGTCAATTTATTGGCATCCAAGATGCGTCGCAGTGATAATGATGAAGCCATAAATTAAATCTATGAATAAACAAACAATACATAAGCAGATCACTGAAGATGATAACCACAATTAGATAAGGACTTGAAATCTAATTGTGTCTCATACTATTTTTTTCGAATACCATAACCCTCAACTATGGTAGACGAGAAACCAATATTCGATTTCTTTAGTGGGGTTGAGATCCCAGTTCCTTATAAATGCCTTGTATTTGCATAACAAATACTTATAAGTTCAAGGATAGGAAATTCTTTTCCAATTGCATCCCTTGTAATTCTCAACATAACACTTGCCTCTAAGACACTTACAGCCTTGTGTTTGCACAACAAACCATAATATCTTAGTTTAGTTAAACCCTTCATTTTATATAGTCATGATTGAATAATGTTACCCTTGAGTTTGCTCAACAAAATAGCATTATCAATCATACTATAAAGCATAAAATACACCATGTCAAACTTTATATCAAGTCCTAATAGTAAGCCTTGAGTTTGCTCAACAAACTTACTATAGTTTTGATACAAATTTGTCATAGCATGAAGGAAGGCAATTTGTAGTGTGCTTAAATCAATTAGCATTTTCAATTTAAGATTTAGATGTGACCAAATTGGCCAGGTAAGTGGAAGAGATAAAATAGGGTCCCCCGTTACTTTTCTTAGACACCAATTAAATTGGCCAAGTCAGACAATGGAACTAATTAAAAATCTCATTCCCTATACCTTCCCAGAACTACTTTGCTTGACACCAATTGGCTGATCATACCCTAATCGGATTTGCATCTTGATTAACTTATACTATGACTAAATATAATTTTTATGAGGGCTTTGATGGTCTTAAACACATCCTAATTAATCATGTCAATATGATATTCATTCCAACAATCAAGCATATTAATCATAATATGCATAACATAAGTATGATTATAACAATAATCCATTTACCTCACTTGTTCATGGGATATGGCCATAACGGCACCCCTACATGCATAGGAGACCCTATTGAATAGAAAAAGAGAGCCTTTAAACCCTACTTGGCCTCTATGACCAGACGGCCATGGTGACTAACCCAATCCGAAGCAGTTATTATAATATAATATATCACAAATGTAATATAAACTAATCATGCATTAATTCATAGCATAGCAAGCAATCAACACTAAAGAGATTACTAATTGCATGCATCAAGGTGGCTCTAATACCATTATTGGGTTACCTAGGCCTGGCGCTATAGAAGACTGGATTTCAAAATTTTTTATTTTCGAAACTTTGACTGGCCGGAACCTTAAACCCTTGGACCACTTGACCATGACAACTAACAAATCTAAACTTTAGGATTTTAGAGGAATACCTGGAATGCTATATTCCTTAATTTTCATAAGGCATATAAGTATATACCCTCTAGAGATGATCCACACAGGAACTGGACTAAGGAAGTACTCCTATGAAAGTTGCTTGTTTGATTGGGACTCTTCCGATAGCCTTTCAGACTTTCTTCTTTTGCTAGAATCCCTACCTTCTTGTAGGGCACTTAGGCTGTGTTTGGATGCCCTATTCCTGGCTGGAATAAGGCATTATTCTACTCTATTCCCCCAAACACCGGTTAAAAGTGATGTGGGTCCCACTGGAATACCGATTCCAATCAACGACCCTTATTCTCGAATTGGTATTCCACAGTACCCCATGGAATAGTGTTATTCCCATTTTTCATATTCTAAGGGCATGCGTGGGGTTTAAAAAAGAAATCTAAACCTCTCAAATGATGGCTAGCTCTTCGTCCCGATCATCCTGATCCCTCTTACCCTTGGCCAGGGTTTGCCGAAATCCTATTGCAGACGTCTCCGATCGGTTGGTTCGGTCTCCGCATGCAGTTTGTCTTCAGAAAGGTAGGTTCTCCAACTTGATTCCCTTGTTCCGGCTTCCGATTTCTCTCTCATTACCTTCCTCTCTCTCTATGCATCTCTATCCGGCTTATACTCGCCATTGCTAAAGCTAAAAAAAGTTGGTTTTGGGGGAGAGGAATGGCATTGAGGGGGCTCAGAAGAAGAAAATCGGCCATGGACAGTTGACCAATCTAGGGTTTTTTGTTTGTGAAGTGAAATGTCGGTAATTTTGGTGAAGTGAGATGTCTTATTTTCTCCATGTGGTGAACTAATTTTGGCTTTGGGTGCAACTAGTATATGAAAGAAGCAACCCTAACTTTATATGCTGAGCACTGAGTCAGGGATATACATCTTTCTTTCATGATGGTTCTTAGATTGCAACCTTTTAACCTGTACAAAATTTCTCTGGAAATCTGCTTTGATATGCTAGCTATCCTATAGGCTGCCAACATATATTCTTATATTCAGTTTAGATCGAGAACTTGTGAGTTTTTTGTCTTTTGAGGGATGCCTGCTGGCATTTAGATGTTCTTGTGGAGATTTCACGTGGTCCTGGACTCTGGACTTTGGTATTTCTTTTTTCTTTGTCTTGGTTTGCAACTGCCGAATAGGTTGCTTTGTTGCTGAAGTCTACGTTTCTATTTGACTTTTACATGTTATCTATAAGCTTTATCCTTAATTTGGATACTATTTATTTTTATTCTTATTGGTTTCTCTCATCAAAGAAGACATTAGTGTGCTAGTACAGAATTCAGGTTACTAATATATTTGGTGATAATCATTATTACTAATGCATCTCAGATGCTTGCTGGTTACATCAAGTGGAAGGATGTTGTTTATTTGGTAGATCTGGCATAAATGAATGATTTAAACTTCTGTTCTGCATTTTTTAATCACTTCATATATGCATTATATGAGAATGGATTTTACTTTTCATTTAGATTTTTCTAGTGGTTATTTAGTGTGTCCTAATTATGGATTGAGTTGCGACATCTCTTGTCACATAAGTATATGCACTTTTTCAATTTGTACAACCCTGACAAATATGCTTGCAGTATACACTCAGTAATTGCTTCATTTGATTTGGTTATTGAGGTTACTAGTGGAATACTGTGCTTCCTGACCTCTACAAGCTTTTGGGTCCAAGGGTCTCCTGTGTGCAGCTTAACCATTTTTCATCTATGTCATATAAGGCTTGTCCATTGTATTATGAATTAAAGAGTATGTATTTTTTTACTTAAATTCTTGATCAATATAGAATTAATTTCCTTTTTTATTTAATTTTATCATGTTTGGGATACTGTAGATAAGATGCCAAAATCAAAAATATCAGGAAAAGAGTTTGATGCAAGGGAAGGTGAATCTCATTCTAAAGCACCTAACTGGATGAATGCTTTGGATATGGTAATGCTATCCTTAAAGCGGCAAGAGAATGATGATGGCAATTGTCATAATGGCACCTTCTCCCAAGAAACATGGAGGAGGATGACGACTACTTTCAATGGAAGGACAATAAGTCCTTCAGTTTTAGGAACCTGAAGAATAGGTTAAAGGTTCTGAAGAAGACCTTTAACTTGTACTACAACTTATTTAATCGTTCTGGATGGGGATGGGATCCTATACTTAAAGTGCCTACACATGGTGATGAACAAATATGGCAGGAGGTCATATCGGTGAGTGGTCCATTTATATTGATATCATATATTCAATGCTTTTGGGAATATTATAATCATTATTTTTAAAATTACTATTAACAGGTTAACAAGGATTATGCTTGGATAAAGGGTAAGCCATTTCTTGCATATGATGATATAGATATCCTTTTTTCAAAGAACACGGCCACAGGTTGACGGGGGATACCTCTGCTATTTCGGAAGGGGTATCGGACAATGATACCTCGGATGACGAATTTGATCAGATAAATTTAGAATGACATCAACGTTGGCCAACCATCACAACAAAGTGATGGCTTCTGCCTTTCATCATTTGCTCATTTTGACTTATTTGATAAGGTATCCCCAAATAGCCCGACTACTTGTACCTTGACTCAACCACTAGAATCCTCTTTAGATGCACGTCCCAAGTATGATTTCATAATCGTAAGGGCACCATTTCTCAAAATGTAATGGCTGCAGTTTTATTTGATCACTCTTTTATATTCGTTTGTACTAGATGGGAAGGATCTCTATCGACATGAGAGTCCTACGTTGGTGTATCGAATCAAGAGGCTTCGCTATACTAGAAGGTATTTAATAGATCATTTAATTAATATAATTTTTATTTTTTATCCATTTTTCAATTTGTTTGCCTTATCGTATTGTTCACATATAGGGAAATTTTACCTTATTGATTTGGGGTATGTAAATACGGATAAGTTTCTTGCCCCTTTTCGGGATAACAGGTACCACCTAAGTACTTTTAACAATCCTAGAGCTTGGAAATACAACTATCGGGATTTATACAACCATCGACATGCTCAACTCAAGAATTGCGTGGAGAAGTCTTTTGGAATTCTTAAGAAGCGATATAAGATTCTTAGGAGTTCAATGCCATATCCATTCAAGGTCCAAAAATGTATTATAATGGCTTGCTGCATCATTCACAATTTCATTCTACGCACCCAAGGAAATGATAGATACTTCAATATGACAATTGAACCATTGCCTGCTGATCATGACGAGGATGATGTCGACCCTTACTTGATTATTGGGGACGACAAATTTTAGAGAGGTGATGAACTACGTAATTCTATAGCAAATAGGCTATGGGTTGCTCGCAATATACAGTGTAAGTCATGCAAAATATCCTTTAATTAAGTTATAATTTTTTAACACTTCAATAACATCCGAGTATCATTTTGTTTGTACAACAATGCAGGCAATCAAGTTGCATGCTCTTGAGTTTTTCGGATGTCAACTGATAGTTGTTACGTAGTATTCGAAGGGTGTAGAAGAGATATATATGCAACTTGGCCTGAGTGTCATTGAGAGGAGACTGGATTCAAGCATTCCTTGTACAAGAAGTTTAAAACAAGACAAGAGGCGCTCTTTGCATTTGACAGTTCCATGCAATCTCCTAATGATTCAACAATGAAAAATTTACATGACATGAAATACAAAGGAGGAAAAGAAGATGTGGCCTTCACAAGGAATGTGGGTGCACCTTTTAAAAGCTTAATGTATGTTTTCATTGCCTTCGTTGTAGGCTTTGTACTTGGATTGATGTGTGGACAATCTCAGTCAGAAGTGTAGATGCTTAGAAATATTTGTCGTCGTTAATATTAGGACTTGAATATTTTGTAAACCATAATGTCTGTTATCTTCCATGTCCGGAGCTGTAGTATCTACAATATATATTTATATCTTCTGTTATGACACCCTCAAGATTTGATTTCATTATTATATTGGTATCCTTAATTTTTTGCTACTCATATTGACTTTTTGTTTGGACACCAATACGAAATTTGTCATTTGATACTTGCAGCAACTATTTTAAGACAAGGATTATTAAAGTGGCAGCCCTTAAAGTCCCGGTATATTGAGCTTTTGTTAAGTTTCAAATTGTAGTTGATACATTCACATGGTTGGATGGTATGATACATGGACAAGAATTTTCTTATTCATATCTTTTGTTATATTTGCATTCACCTTCCTATGTTCATGCTATGCTACAATGTTTTCCTATTTTTATTATCAATGCATAAAGTAGTTTATATCTTGTTGACCTATAATAGGGAAGCTGAAAGTCTGCTATTTCATTTCTTTCACTTATGATTTGTGTTGTTGTCCATATGCATCCATATAAAACCTGTTTCATGACTTTCTTGGAACAAACATTGTAATTGGCTGATCTTGAACATTTGTGCAATCTGATGGGCTTCCTTGTATTGTTTGATTGTAAATATGTACCTATATTTTTAAAATAAGGCAATGATGATGGGCTGCCTATTGATTGAGCATTGCTGGGAGGCAGGAATGGAATTACACATTTGTTGTTTTCCTCTTGTAGCCGTGATGCTCGAGTGAGATTACATTCATTGTCTTGAGCTATTTTTCTTAAATTTATATTTGTATAGTAATAATAGCAGCTGTTATGTGCTATGCTTATATTCCTGGCAGCCCTTATCATTTCAGGAAAATGACATCTCATATGGACAGCAATAGGAAACTGGTAGTTTGATGAAATGCCTGTATTTTATTGATTTTCATCTTCTAACCAGGAGTATTATGTTGCAATCTCAAATTTTAGGTTACTGTTATCGATTGTAAGGGCCATGAAAGCATTTGTTTGTTCTATATGAATTATAGATTTCTTTTTTCTATATGGATTATAGATTTTTTTAGAGTTGTATACCTTTTCTTTATGCTTTCTTGTGGATTTTGGGGTGCTCGTGGTTGTTTTCTTTCTTTGATTCTTAATATCTTGATGAAGTATCTGTTTCTTTCTTCTTCCATATCCTATTTAATATTTGTTCTGGCCTTAATGGATGGTGACATTGTTATAGTTTGCATTCATACATGATTGCAAAGAAATTTTTTTTTTTCATTTGGAGGAATTCTGTTTTCTTTCTTTGATATTGAGCCCTATTCAGGTTTCCTGAACCATATGGTGCATTTTCTGGTGCCTGAGTTAATTTAGTCACTAATAGCAATAGCTGCTGCTGTTGCAGTAGCAGGTGCAGCAATTGATGGGCTTTGTTCTTAAATTTATGTTTTCTGATGGGCATTGTTCTTACATTTGTGCAATCTAATGGGCTTTGTTATATTGTTTGAATGTAAATATATATGTATTTTTTTAATTAAGGCAATGATGTTGCATCTGATTTTAGATGGTTGTAGCCCTTTATCATGTTTTGGTTATTAAGCTATCTTACGTTATAACATTAATGTTATGAGCTCAATTACTAAATATGGCTGCACATACGAATGTTTATATTGGTGGCAACCCTTATTTTTTTCTTCCTTCTTATTTTCATGGCTTCATTTCTATGGTGTATTTGGGAATTGTTGAACTATGCATGATGCTGCCCATGGTTTATGATGTGAATGTATGTTTTAAAATATGTTTTTAATGCGGCAGCCCATACTATGCTATTATATCTCCATTGAAGTATATTTTGTGAATGTTCTTTTATTTGCCAAATAGTAACTTGCTCTTGTATAATTACATATAGCATGAATCGTGCGAGATAATCTGGCTTAATATTTTTTAGCAGTTTTATTTTACACAAAACAAAGTTCTTTTATGTGAGGTTCTTCTTGAATTGATTTTCAATACACAATGGATTATTGTGCTTTACTCATTTCAGATACAGGAGTGTTTGATGCTTGTCAAAAGTTAGGAGTGTTTGATGCTTGTCAAAAGTTAGGAGTGTTTGATGCTTTACTCATTTAAGTGACTTCTTGGTTGCTTGTTTTTTTCTACTTCCAATAACTTATTGGTTGTCATTGTGCAATGGTTTTGTGAAAGGAAAGCACTAGCTGCTGTTGCAGCAGCAGTAGGAGCAGCATCTGATGGGCATTGTTATTACATTTGTGCAATCTGATGGGCTTTGTTCTTATATTTGTGCTTTCTGATGTGCATTGTTCTTACATTGTTGTGATGTTATTTGCAATTATATCTAGATATGGTCTTATGAAAATGCTCTTCATTGCTTTATTGCAAATTCTATGTTACTACTACCCTGACAAACTTCTTTTTTTATATATATTATTTGCACTCATAATTGATAATTTTTTTACACATAGGCAACCAAAATATTTAAAATACTTTATGTTGTTGTTTTTGCTGAACTTCGTATCGACTCAACGTGCCATTCTTACTTCATGTGGTGCATTTGGATTACTTATGGGTGGAATGTTCTTGGGATTTAGTAAACGTGCCATTCATTGTTCTTTGATTTAGTAAGAGTCATGTTACATTTGTGGCATTGATGATGGGCTGCCTATTGATTGAGCATTGCTTGGAGGTAGGAGTGGAACACAGTTCATTATTTTGCTTCTTGATAGTATGGCTTATGATTTGTTGGGCATACAGTGCATTGTTTCACTTTTTGATACTATGGTTTATGATGCTCATATATTTAATACTTGCTAGATAGGTCCAGGTGTGCTTCTATAATGTTCAAGTGACTACATGTCATTCAAGTTCTTTGTTTCCATAAGTTATATATTATTTGTGTGGCAATGATGATAAGCAGCCTATTGATTGAGCATTGCTTGGAAGCAGGAGTGGAATTACATATTTGTTGTTTTCCTTTTGTTGCCGTGATGCTCAAGTGAGATTACATTCACTGTCCTAAGCCATTTTTCTAAAATATATATTTGTACTAGTTTAAATTTTGGTAGCTGTTGTGTGCTATGCTTATATTCTTGGCAGCCCTTAATGTTCCAGAAAATTGACATCTTGTATTGATAGCAATACAAAAATTGTAATTTGAAGGGATATTTATATTTTGTTGGTTTTCATCTTCTAACCAAGACTATTATGTTGCTTATCAAATTTCAGGTTACTTTTATCGATTATCATAATGAAATTTTATTGCACAGGTTTGGTATTTTATATATCTGAATTCAGGTAGTTTATGTAAATTATATATTTTGCACTACTGACAAGTATTTATTGTTAAAGGTAACTGTTTATCTTTTGTTACAGGGGATATAATGCTTCAAAATGGTCCGTAGAGCAGTTTGCACAACCATAGTTTATTATGGGTTGGTGCTGATGATTAAGGATTGAAATGCAGCGCGTGGAACATAAACTATTTTGCTAGTTAATTGTATCATTTTTTTTGGACTTGTGAGAACTCAGGTTCATTTGTGTATTGTCTGTTGGCGTGGAGTCCCTGTATCGGCCGGTCGGAGCCACTGCGTTGCAGGACCGCTCCCTGGTTCACCTACAAAACAGGTCCCTTGCCGGAGTTGTTCCGGCGGAGGACACTCCGATACCTAAGTCAGTGGTAGATTCCAGCCACAGAATGGGGAAGATGTCGAGAGTGGAAGAGAAAAAGAGTTCTTGGAGATTGAAAGTGTATGTGTGCGAGATTATTCACGCGTACCTCTCAAGCCATCCTTTTATCCATATTTAAAAGATGGCCTTCGGTCTGTGGCCCGCTCTTTTCCCGGAGATCATGAGGAGCCAATCTCTCCCATGATTGACAATCGTGGGTTGTCAATGAGCGGTTCCGGCAAGATCGGAGGCATGGCTGCAAGAATTGCGCGCCATGATCATGGCATGATGAGTGTCGATTGTAACCATTGGTTACAATTTCCTTTTTGGAACAGATTATGGTTCAAGCTTCGGGTTCCCCTTGCATGGGCCGAAGGCTTGATATTTCCCCGAGGCCGGAGATCATGTCTACTGCGGGGACCGAAGTTTGTATCTTCGGAAGTCGTTGAGTAGTTCAGACTTTGGCCGGGGTCAAAGGTGCTACCCAAAAGACTGGCCTTCGGATGTTGTAGTTCGGTGTGAAGCCTTGAGTTGCTTGCAGTTGGCCTTCGCTTAGTCCGAAGTCCGTAGTTTGGAGAACCGGGGCTTCGATAAGTCGAACCGGAGCCTGGTTCATAGCTAAATCAGGATATCTCAACAGTTGCCCCCTACTCACAGTTGTCGAAAAGAAAGATCTACCTCGAGAAGTGAGAGTATTATGGCCTTGTCGCTTTTTTCCTGAGGGACGGCGTAGTAAATGATTACGGGACCTCAATTGGGCTACCCATCACGATCTGAGAATCAGATGGTGGACAGGTGCCATTCTCGGATTGGGAAAAAGTAGGTGGCCCTGAGGCTATCTCTCCTCGTCTCGTTGCGCAGTGGTTGAGGCAATCTTTTGGTTGGGATTTGGATAGTTGTGGTGGCTGTTCTCTGCCCGTTGGATGAAGGATAGATCTTATCCTGGCGGTCAGTCATAAGTGGGTTACCTCCCAGGTAACCTTGAGTCAAATTAACCTCTGTGGGGGTCCAGAGACCCTTACTTTTCTTTTGGGGAAGGGTGACGGTCTGGGCAAGGAAGCTTTTTCAACCTCGTCTCATTCTCTGCCCAAACCATTCTGGAGTACTAGTCTATTCTTCAGGTAAAATCCTCTTTCCACCCCTCTGCTTCATTCCTTTGTCATGGAAGAGACCGTAGAGAGTCAGGGGAAGCAGGTTGGGCCCTCGGGGGCCGGAGATACAATAGGTCCGGAGTCGGTCCCCAGCTCGATTTCTCAGAGCAAAGCAACCCTTCTTTGGGAACGCTACCGCATTCTTGAGGAATTTCCCTTTGTCCTCCCCGTGCCCGAGGAGCGGGCGAACGAAGATCCCCCTGGGTGCCTAGCTGTATACGAAGATCACCTGAAGGCCGGTCTTCGATTTTTCCTGCACCCCTTCTTTGTTAAGATTTTTCGCTTGTACCAAGTGGTGCCAGCGCAGTTGACCCCAAACAGCATCAGGAACATCTGCGGGTTCCTGGTCATGTGCAGCATTGCCAATTTAGAGCCTAGGACCAACTTGTTCTCGGCCCTTTTCGTCCTCAAGAGGGACTTCCACAGCAATGGATGGTGGGTGATCGGTCCCAGATCGGGCCACAGGGTGATTAAGGATATGCCCAGCGCCATCCACGGGTGAAAACCTGTCTTTGTGTTTGTGTTATCCTTCGACCCATGGGGCTTCGACACTGAGTGGAAGAAGCCTCGCTTGACCGCCAATGACAGAAAGAAAGTCTTGGCGGCCGATCAGTCGGACTATGATCTTCTGACCAACTCGGAAGTTGCTCCTATCCGGGAGTTGTTGGAGGAGAAGAACCTCCATCGAGCGGGAATCAGTAAATTTCCCTTACTAGGTATAGCAGTGAAAATTTCTGCTCTTCTTCTTTAGGTTTCATTGTAGTTCATTTAACTGAGATGATTCCCTTTACCTGCAAGTGGTGGGATGAAGCGCAATTTGAGCTGGTTTCGCCAGACTTCGGAGAGGAGGGTGGCACAGGCTCCTTCCACCAGGTCTGCAGCTGGGAAGAAAGCTCGGAGAGATGGTCCCGAAGGGACCAAAGCATTTCATCTTCCCGAGGCACCTCGGGGGAAAATGCAGCATCCACGGAAGGGGTTCCAGCGAGGCCCTACCCAGTCGAGACTCCAGCGGCGATCGCCTCCCCAATCGACACAACAGGGGGCCCGCCTCAAGGAGTGGATGTGCCGCCGGTTTGCCCCCTGCTGTCGATAGGGGCAAAGCACAGCAAGTTGAAAGAGAGTCCGTTTACGGAGCTTCTTCAGTCGGAGGTCGCTCGACGAACCCTTCGGAGCTCCTGCCTATGGGAGAGCTGCTGATTCCGGAGGAAGCCAGACAGTCATTGAAGGGTAGATACAGCCCCGCAACTTGGCAATTCTCCGGAACCGGAGCTTTCTCAAGGTGTCTGATTCCGGCTTCGCCACCCTACAACAGGTATGACTATCACTGTCTCCTTTGCCCTGAGAGTTATTTGATCCTCGATTCTTCTTTTTTGATGTAGCTGGTCTATGACTTCACCTTCATCGAGGAAGGCCTGGGGAATGTAGACAACCTCATCTACGACCTCAAGGAGGAGCTTCAGACTGCTAGGGCTGCCAGGAAAGTAGCCGAGGAGCTGAAGCAATCCATGGAGGATCGTCTTGCCCGGGTAACTGATGAAGTCCGTGACCTGAAGGGCAAACTGAAGAGCGCCCACTCGAGGATAGCGGGATAAGAGGCAGGGTGGAACAAGAGCAGGAGGCAAATTGAATCCCTGGAGCGGACTGTCAGGGAGAACCAGGAGAGGATGGAGAGCCTATCCAAGGTGGCGGAGGAGGCTTCTAGGAAGGTCGAAGAGGCGATCCTGGAATTTGAAGCTGCCAAGAGGGAGGCCAAAGCTGCCAAGAGGGAGTCCGAAGCTTTGAGGAAGCAAATTGACAATGTCGTGGCTGACTTCAAGATGTCTTCGCAATTTCAGACAGAGATTGATGAAGCATCGTTGTATGCCTACCAGCACGGCTTCAATGACGGGCTTTCCAAGGTAAAGGAGACTCTCCCTCACCTCGACCTTTCGAAGATCCCCTCCTACAACATAATTGGAGAGGAAGGAGAAGAAGCGGAGGAGGCCGAAGCTGCAGGGGAGGTTGAGGAGTCGCCATGTCCGACGGAGGAGGCTGCTACCCCAGTCAAAATCTAGAGGCGATCCCAGCTTTGATCTCGGCTTAGGAGGTGACTCAGGTTGGAGAAGTCCAGGCTGAAGATTCTCTCATCCCGGCCCAGATTGATGAGACCCTCTCCGAACAAGTTGATAGGTTGCTCCAGTCCTGTGGTGTGGAGCCTTCTCCTGTTGATGTTGAGTGACCTGGATCACTCTGAATGCATTTTTTTTTTACTTGTATTGCAAATGAACTTTGTATTGTAATTTTTCCAGATTTTGGAATGAATTACCCTTTCTTTGCATATACATTGTTGTGCTTCATGTGTAGCCTGAAACGGTTCTATCGTTTCTCCCTTTGCCTAGTGAATGATAGTCTCCGAAGGCCGTCCAGTCGATAAGAGCTAGTTTTACTGCTCTCTTTTCTGCTTGGTTGAATAGTCATGGCCGAAGGCCGTTCAGTAGGTAAGGACGAACCCTTGAATGGACCAAAACTCCATTGCGTTGCCTTCCTTCGGATGTTTAGCTTGTCCGTAGGGATGGACAGGAGTCATCTCCTCGCTAATCAATAATTAGGGGGATTTGATTAGAATCACCGTTGTCCACGTGGCACGTCAAAATTTGTACAGTCACAATCTCTTGCGCCCTATGAGCCGCCGGGCCTCTTTTTTCCTAAAAAGAGACCATTAATGATGCCGTCGCATGATGCAAATTTCTCCGAATTTGAAGCGATGGTGGTTGCGGTCCCGGGGATGGCTTCCGAGAGACTTTCTGGCTCTCGAAGCGTCACCTGGATACGTGGTGCCTTCTCATATGGCAGGGAAGGACATGGGACGCGCCTCCCCACAGTCGATCGTGGGTGCAGGGTTTCTATAAATAGGACCCTGCCCCCTGCTGTCGAAGGCTATCATTTTTGTTGGTGTCTTCCTTCCATTAGTCATGAGGTTCAGCACTTTCGAGCTCCGTCGTGCAGTGAAGAGGAGGGCTATTGATCCCAAGAGGAAGCAAAGTCCGGAGCCATCTGGGCCTATCGATGAAGAGGAGGAGCCTCTGGTGGACCGTCTCGAGAAGAAGGTCCGCCTTCTGGAGGCTCAGTTGAGGGAGGCTCGAGCCCAAGTTACGGCGGTGACCATGACAGTGGAGGAGGCGAAGAAGGAGGCGGCGGAGGCCATCGCAAACTTCAGAACTTCTGCCTCATTCAAGGATGAGCTCGCCGGGGTGGCCCTGGACTCCTTCCATCAGGGGTTTTTGGAGTGCCGGAGGAAAGCCTCCAAGTTTTATGACTTGAAGGGCTTGGATAATATCAAACCCTCCGTTCCCTTCCCCGGCCACGAATTTGATTATGACTCCGATAAGGGGTCGGACTCGAGTTCGAACGGGAACCCTGGGGGCCCTTCGTCGTCCCATCTGGTCTCTCCCCGACGGTACGGGAAAAACCCATCGGGGAGTTAATCAAATTTCCCAACTTCTGCTGTTGCTGCTGCTGCTTCTTTTTTTTTGTATCTCTTTTTAGAAGAGTTTCTTTTCTTTTTCTTACTCTCTTTATGGGAGAGTTTCTTTCTTTTTTCTTTTTTCTTTCTTTCTATTGTAAGAAAAATTGAAAGAAATGGAAAATCTTTTCTTTTACCTCTTACCATGTTTTTTCTGTGATGTGTTGCATCATGATTTGTGTCCATAATGCAGACTCCATAAACCACTTGCGGTTTGTAGGGAAGAAGTAGGGTTCGTTGGACCACTCTGAGAGTGTTTGTTGTTGAGGACAACAGTGGTCCTTTTAGGCACGTGTTCGGATTTTCCGTAGGGTAGGGTGTTTACACCATCCCTGTGCTCTTTCTATCGTAATTAAGGTAGGCTGTTCAGGCCTGCCTCGGCGCGTGTTCGGATTCACCGTAGGGTAGGTTACGAAAACCATCCCTGTGCCTTTGATCTTTTTGGTGGCCTGGTTAGTCCATCCATTGCGCTCGTCGGGCATACCGATAAGGTGAGTGGATCAGGCTCTCCTTTGCGCAGTTAACCGATTTTTTAGATCGGGTCATTTGGGCTGTTGTCGTTCAGTCGATGCAACTAGCCGTTCTGAGTCGAGTAGGGTTGAGGAGCTTTGCACAGGAGTTTTTTGGAACTTTTTCATTGATAGTATTTGCGAAGGTTTTGTACATTCCATGGCCGGATAGGGTCTTCCCCTCTAGGGTCTTGAGTCGATATGTCCCTAGTCGAATGACTTCTTTGACTTGATACGGGCCTTCCCAGTTGGGGGAGAGTTTACCCTGTTCCGTTGGCCTGGACACCTCTGCTCTTCGCAATACCATGTCTCCCGTGCAGAAAGTTTGCTCCTTCACCCTTGTATTGTAGTACTTGGCGACCTTTTGCTGGTATGCCACCTTCTTATCTAGGCCTGTAGCCTGGTGCTTGATAGCAGATCCAGATTGATCCTTCTGCGATTGGAATTCTTAGGCTCTTCATAGTTGTCAATCCTTAGTGACTGTAGGGAGACTTCGATAGGTAGCACGGCTTCGGTACCGTAGGCTAGGTTGAACGGAGATTCGCCGGTGGCTGTTCTTGGGGTAGTTTGGTATGCCCAAAGAATAGATGTCAGTTCTTTAGCCCAAAGCCTTTGGCGGCGTCAACCTTGTCTTTAGACCATGGAGGATGGTCCGGTTGGTGACTTCGGCTTCTCCGTTGGACTGTGGATGAGCAACAGATGTTAGCCGATGCTGGATATGGTACCGAGCACAGAAATCCTTGAACTTCGGATTGTCGAATTGTCTCCCGTTGTCCGTGATGATGACGTGTGGGATACCGAACCTGAAGATGATGGAGTTTTTCATAAAACTTTCCACCCTGCCCTCTATGATTTGGGCCAATGGTTCGGCTTCCACCCATTTTGTGAAATAGTCAATGGCCACTAGGAGAAACTTCCTTTGTCCTGATGCTGGTGGGAACGGGCCAAGGATGTCCATCCCCCACTGGGCAAAGGGCCATGGGGCTGCCAACTAAGTCAGGTGACTCGCAGGTTGTCTCTGCACATTGGCATACCTCTGGCATTGGTCGCACTTCCGCACGAAATCAGCTGAGTCCTTCTGGATGGAGGGCCAGTAATACCCTTGTCGAATAACCTTGTATGCTAGAGATCTGCCTCTCAAGTGATCCCCGCATATGCCCTCGTGGACCTCTCTCAATGCATAATCTGCATCGGTGGGTCCGAGACATTTCAGTAGTGGTTAGGAGAACAATCTCTTGTAGAGGGTTCCGTCTAAGATGACGTACTGAGATGCCATCCAGCGGATCTTCTTGGCCTCTACCTTATCTTCGGGCAGTTCTCCTTCATTCAGGAATCTGATGATGGGATCCATCTAGCTTGGCTCAGCATCAATCTGGCACACCTCTGCACCTCTTTGGCAATGCTTGGAGTTTCAAGATGTTCAACAAAGGTACGCCCGAGAGACTCCGGTGCTGTAGTTGCCAGTCGAGATAGTGCATCCGCCCGGGAGTTCTCCATCAAGGAACATGAATAATTTCAAAATATTCCAGTTGGGAGGATAGAGCCTGAACCTTCTCCAGGTATTGCACCATGGTTGGATCTTTGGCTGCGTACTCTCCATTGACTTAATTCACAACCAGTTGAGAATTGGAGAAGGTTCGGAGTTGCCGGACTCCCAGATCTTTGGCGATCCGAAGTCCGGCGAGTAGGGCCTTATATTTGGCCTGATTACTGGAGGCGTGGAAGGAGAAATGGAGTGCATACTCTATAATTTGGCCATCAGGTTCAGCCAATATGAGTCCAGCCCCGCACCCGGTAGCATTGGAAGCTCCGTCCATATGAAGCACCCAAACGAACTTCATCTCCTTCGGGGTTTCTTCTTTATCCGAAGAGGCTTCATCTTCGGACTTCCAGGTGCACTCGGCCAGAAAATTGGAGAGCACCTGGGCCTTCATAGCTGCTCGGGGCTGGAAGCTAATATCAAATTTGCTTAGCTTCGCAGCCCACTTGGCTATTCTTCTAGAAGTGTCCGGAGATCGGAGAACGACCTTGAGAGGTTGATCAGTCAGCACCACGATAGCATGGGCCTGGAAATATGGCCGTAGTCACTTTGCCGCAATCACTAAAGAGTAGATCAGCTTCTGCATTCTTGCATATCGTGTTTCTGCATCATGCAGGATCTTGCTGATATAGTAGATCGGCTTGTGGGACCCGTCTTCTTCCTTCCGGACAAGAACCGAACTCACTGCTTCGTCTGAAGCAGAGAGGTACAGGTAGAGGACCTCGCCTTCTTTTGGCTTGGAGAGTAAGGGCAGGGTCTCCAAATACTTCTTCAATTTCTCAAAGGCAACGCGACAGTCTTCGGACCATTCGAAGCCCTTTGATTGCCGGAGTACCTTGAAGAATGGAAGACACTTCTCGACGGACCGAGAGATAAATCTGCTTAGGGAGGCAATCCTCCCTAACAACTGTTGGACTTCCTTTTTACAGGAGGGATGTCGCATATCCTTCAAGGCCCAAATCTTCTCGGGGTTGGCCTCAATCCCTCGTTTGGTGACAAGGAAGCCCAGGAATTTACCCGACGTGATCCCGAAGGTGCACTTCGCTGGGTTTAACATCATTTGGTAGCGCCGGAGAGCGCTGAACGACTCCTCCAAGTCGTGGATGTGGTCTCTTCGGTGGAGACTCTTGACGATCATGTCATCAACATAGGCCTCCATATTTCTTCTTAGTTGCTTTTCAAACACCTTATTGATCAGTCTTTGGAATGTTGCCCCGGCGTTCTTGAGGCCGAACGGCATCATCTTGTAGCAGTAGAGACCTTTGTTAGTGATGAATGCCGTCTTCTCCTCATCTTGCAGATCCATTCTGATCTGGTTGTAGCCGGAGAAGGCGTTCATAAAGCTTAGCAACTGGTGGCCGGCAGTAGCGTCGACCAGTTGATCAATCTTTGGGAGAGGGAAGCTATCTTTTGGGCAAGCCTTGTTGAGGTCTGTATAGTCGATGCAAATCCTTCACTTGCCGCTAGCTTTCTTCACCATTACCACATTGGCCAGCCACTCAGGGTAGCCAGCCTCTCTGATGAACCCTGCCTTGAGGAGCTTGCCGACCTCTTCATCAACAGCTTGCTATCTTTCGGGGGCGAAGCTCCTCTTCTTATGTCGCACCGGCTTATACCCAGGGGTTACTTCCAGCCGATGAGTAATCACTTCGGGGAATCCCGGGCATGTCTAAAGCCGACCAGGTGAAGACATCGGCGTTGTCCCTGAGGAAACGGATCAGCTTCATTTTGGTTTCCTCGTCAAGGATGCTCCCGATTTGCACAACTCTGGAGGGATCTTCCTCTTTCAAAGGTATCGGGATGGTCCTCTCCATGGGTTCGCCAAGGTTTGTGGTTGATTCCCTCAGATCCAGTTGATCCGGAGTAGTCGAATCCTTAAAATGCCTACTTCAATCATTAGACATTGCCGTGTCGTCCTCTGGTTCCCTCTAACTTTTCTAACACCATTCCTGGTTGGGAAGCGTACTAAGAGGTAGTGAGAGGAGATCACGGTCCGAAACCTGTTCAAGGCGGGCCTCCCTAGAATAATGTTGTATGCAGAGGGGATCTGGACCACCGTGAAGTTGATCGGCAATGTCTTTTATCGAGGCTCGGAGCCGAGGGTTACAAGCAATACTATCTCCCCTTTGGCATAAACTTGGTTGCCCCCGAAACCGGAGAGTGGTATGGGGGATCTTTGTAGTTGATATCTAGGCAAACACATTTTGGAGAATGCATCGTACATCAAGACATCAGTCGAACTTCCATTATCAATAAGAACTCTCTGTACATCATAATTGGCCACTACGGTCGAGATTACAAGAGGGTCATCATGCGGGAGCCGGACTCCCGCAAGGTCGTCGTCGGAGAAGATGATGGAGTTGTTATTTTTTAGTCGCTTTGAAGCTTCATCTTCATCCCTTCTCCAGCTGGTGGGCTGGTGTATCATCCCTACACCTCCGTTGGTGGGCCTTTGATTTGGCAATTCGACCTCTTTAGGAGGTGGCTGGGGAGCAGTTGCTTCTGACCGGGGTCCCTGGCGACCGATGTACCACCCCAGGTATCCTCTCTTGATGAGATCCTCAATCGCATCCCTCAGCTGGATATGCATTCTTCTATGTTGTGGCCATGGTCCCGGTGGAATCGGCAGAACTTGTTCCTGTTCCTTGCGGAAGAGGAGGCCTTCATGGGACGAGGCCGTTGGAGATAGTTTTCTTTTTCTATCTCCATGAGGATCTTCTCTCGAGGGAGGTTGAGGGGGGTGTATGAGTCGAATCTTCCTCCCATTACTTTGGGCTTGGGAGGGCTTCTCCGGTGATCTGCACATCTGCCATCGTTATTATTAGAAGTTTGGGGGCCTTGCCCCTGTTATTCTTCTTCTTTGAAGGAGGTTTTTTTCAATCATGCGTTGATTCGCCGCCTGCTCTTCAGCATCGGCGTATTTCTTAGCCCTTGATAGGAGCTCAGCATAGCTTTTGGAGAACTTCTTGTCTAGGAAAAAGTAAGCCTGGAGGTTCGAAGCCCTTTCTTCAGAGCTGACATGGCCACGTGCTCGTTGAGATCGGGGATCTCAAGCGTGGCCGCATTGAACCTGGAGATGTAATCTCTCAGGCTCTCTCCTTCATTCTGGTGAAGGAGGAAGAGTGTGTCCGTATTTTGAGGAGTCTTACGGCAAGTCCTGAAATGCAAGACAAACAATTTTTCTAACTCGAAAAAGGAATCGATGGTACCTGGGCGCAGGCTCGAGTACCACATATGAGCGGACTTCTTCAAGGTAGTCGGGAACGCCAGACAGTACATCGCATCGAAGCTCGTTGAATCATTATATGGGCTTTGAAGCTGCCCAAATGGTCGAAGGGGTCGGAGGTGCCGTCGTAAGGTTCCATCTGGGGAACCCTGAAGTGCCGAGGAATGTCCTCAGCCATGATGCGGTCGGTGTAGGATGGGCGTAGATCACCCACAATCAGGTCCTCGGGATCTCTCTGTTCCCGCATTCTCTGTTCTCGTGCCCTTGCCATCTCTGATTCGATGGCTCTGAACCTCCCATCATAATCGGGAGTCTGCCTGGGCGCTCTCTCCACCGGAGTGGAGTCTTCGAAGGAGGAGGATGAAGTTTGCCTAGGCCTTTTCCCTTTTTGTGGGGAATCGACAGACCTACGTAGTCTCGAAGTTTGGCCTTTAGGAGAGTGCCGAGAATGGGGGGAGGGATGCGCTGAATCCTCCCGTGGTGCTCTCCTTCTTCGGGATCGAGAGCTATGTCTGGAAACAGCCGGTGGATTTGCCATCGGGAAGGCTTTATCTTGAAACTCTTGAACCATGGCCGTCAGGTTGGTGACCTGGTTCATAAGAGCTTTGAACTGCTGTGCTCCAACAACAACCGTGGGAGGTGGAACATCGTTCTCCTCCGGGGTGCACCCCCTGAGACGGAGCACGACTTCGGCTTGTAGAAGCATTTTGAGCTTTTCCTCTTGCCATCTTCCCTTGCTGGGAGAGAGCTTAACAAATGTTAGTAATACGCCCCTTACCTGGCGCCAATCTGTTGGCGCGGAGTCCCTGGATCGATCGGTTGGAGCCGCTGCATCGCAGGACCGCTCCCTGGTTCACCTGCAAAACAGGTCCCTTGCCGGAGTTGTTCCGGCGGAGGACACTCCGATGCCTAAGTCAGTGGCAGATTCTAGCCACAGAATGGGGAAGATGTCAAGAGTGGAAGAGAAAAAGAGCTCTTGGAGATTGAAAATGTGTATGTGTGAGATTATTCATGCGTACCTCTCGAGCCATCTTCCTTACCCATATTTAAAAGATGGTTTCCGGTCTGTGGCCCGCTCTTTTCCGGATATCATGGGGAGCCATTCACTCCCATGATTGGTGATCGTGGATTGTCAATGAGCGATTCCGGCCAGTCGGAGGCATGGTTGCAGGAATTGCGCGCCAAGATTATGGCATGATGAGTGTCGATTGTAATCGTTGGTTATAGTTTCGTTTTGGAACAGATTGTGGTTCAAGCTTCGGGTTCCCCTTGCATGGGCCGAAGGCTTGATATTTCCCCGTTGCCGGAGATCATGTCTACGGCGGGGACCGATGTTCGTGTCTTCGGAAGTCGATGAGTAGTTTAGACTTCGGCCGGAGCCGAAGGTGCTACCCGAAGGATTGGCCTTCGGATGTTGTAGTTCGGTGTGAAGCCTTGAGTTGCTTGCAGTTGGCCTTCGCTTAGTCCGAAGTTCGTAGTCCGGAGAACCGGGCTTCGATAAGTCGAACCGGAGCCTGGTTCATAGCTGAACCAGGATATCCCAACAGTCTAGGCATGTATATTATATTCGTGTTCTTGTAAAAAGTACTCATCTTGTATAGATTTATTATGATAATTCAGATTAATAATAAAATAGATACTTTTGATGTGGATATTACATAGTTTGCTCGTGTCACAGGATATTTTCTACTTGTATTATAATATATCTGAATTGTATATCTGCCCTTTCATACGCATTTAATTTAAAAAGTCAGGAGTCAAATATTTATTGTAGTAGGGATTCTTTCAATTCATGTATTTGTTCTGTCAATAATAAACCTTTTAACAATGTCCACTGCTAAGTAGTCAAATTAATTTAAATTAAATAGATTTATTAGTTGTTTTCATATAGATCATAAATTTGTGCTGTCCTTGATGAATTTGTTTTTTAACAATATCCACTGCTAAATTATCTAATTAATCTGATTTAAATAGATTTATTAATACTTTTCATAGATAAAAAAAGTAATTCAAATAGGATAATGAAGGTTAACTAGATCATAATAAAAATTAAATAATATATGTTATTGTAGCGATATTAATTTAATATGTTGTAATAATCAATTAATTTGTATAACATCATTTTAATACATTATAATTTTAAATTAATGTTAATAAATTTATTTTTAATTTTATATTTAAAAATACCATACTAATAAATTATTTAGTATAACATGTTTTTAATAGATCATATTAATAAGTTATTATTAATATAAAAATATATTTACTTAAATATAAAATTAAAAATGAATTTTATAAATCATTTTATCTTATTATTTGAGCACGGGTATTTTTGGGATTTCAAAAAATTCCTCCCCTATTCTTGGTGGAATACAGGCTTATTTCCATGTCATTCAAATACCATTTGGAATAACACCGCATTAATTCATTGGAATAAGGTGGAATACCAGATTTTGTCCAAACAGAAATTGAGAATAACAACGAGAATAGGCTATTCATGGGCAATACCTATTCCTATTCCAGGAATAACTTTTTTCCATCCAAACACTATCTTAGAGAATACTCTGAATCCTCTCTCAGATCTCGATACCCCTTCTATTTTTCTCCCTAGGCTTTTGTCTTAATTAGACTAGCCTTGTCTTAAAAGAACAAGCTTTGTTTTAAAAAGACAAACCTTGCTTTAAGGAAGAGGAAGAGAAAATAGCATGTAGTATTTTCCAATGGGAAACTTAATTTCTCTAGCATTAGAATACGATGCCTTTTGTAAAGAGGGATGGGGTGCCTGATATGTCTCTCTTTCAGCATTTGATAATACCCTTCAATTAGAAGGAGTCTTTTGGATGAGAGGACATATCATGATATAACTAAACATGCGCCAAGAGACATATTAATGTCTCTTCATTTTTCCAGCCATCTTCTCTACCTGCCACATGGCATTTATCGATCATATTAAGGCTAAGGGACGTGAACTCTGAAAGAAGGCATCAGAGAAATATGGGAGCCTTCAAATATGACTCCTAGTTTCAATTTTGCACCATAATGAAGAGACGCAACTCTTCATTTTTGCACCAACTCCTTCCATGCCATATTGCATTTATTTGACTGGTCAAAGCCCCTCATTTGGGTGTGGAGATAAGGGATAAGTCCTTTGGACTCTATCTGGCATTTGTGACTGACTGGCAGAAGGACTCTTTGTCATTATGTGCGCATGAAATTAACGTGAATGCAAATTGGCGCCTAAGAGTCCATGCCAAGTAGGACTCTTCCATAAATTCAAGATAAGTTCCAAATAAATCCAGATAAATACTGAATTAGGCTGTCCTACTTAGGACTCTATTCAATTTAAGTCCCACTTAAATTTGGTTAGCCTAAATAACAAACAAGTTAACCCAATCCATTGGGTTAGGAGTTGGGCTAGCCAACATATGCTAGTATGTTAATTAGCTAGCCAATTAGGATCCCATAACTCTAATAAAAATATAATTGACTTCCTTGGCCAATTCTCTAATGTGTGTGACCCTTTAGGTTCTACATCTAGCGAGCAGTAGGTCTAGGTCCAAGCTAATTCGATCCAATTAAACCTAATTGATCTAATTAGGTCAAATTGAGCTGACCTAAGTTGCCAATTCGAACCAACTTCCGAATTGACTCATGAATCTAATCGAATTGATTCATGAAAACCTATAAAACATGATTGATATCTATCAACGTATCATACCTATCCCGAAGATGAGAAATTTGATAAAAATTACCAAAATTTCTTTTAGTGGAAAGTTACAGTGCAATTCAATCCTTCGATCTCATTTTATCTTGATTAAGTGATGGGCATGGAAAAATGTCAAACCCTAATACTTAATCCTTTTAAATTTCAATTTGATAATGAAGACTCGATCGATGAAATATTAGAAACCCTATCTAATCTCATCATGCTTTGATCAAAGACTTCCTAAGTCATCATTCGAAGAGATCACACGAAATAAGTTCTCCTTTTATTAGGAGTGATCGATTCCTTGTTGACCTACTCATTACCTCATATACAGTCTACCATATCCAGAAGCACCCTATATATGACTTAATTATCATAATGAGCATGCACCAAAATATGGGTTCATGTGCACAAGATACCATGGTAGTCTCAGGTCTAAGGACTACATGCACTACTTCTACTAAGAGAACATTGCTTTTGATAAGTAAGACTTCTATTTGATGTTCTCTTATCGGATCAGTTCGGTGGACTCATAACCTAATGAGGACCCACATCCTTGTATTAGTGTTTTTACATAAGTGGTTGTGAGACCAACCACCCTCTTCATTGAGCATATATTGGATGTGCTAGTCTTTCTGGATTCATTGATCCCCAAACCGATGATCTATCGACTAGAAATATTTTAGGTTAGGGTTTATATGAACTTAGGTCTCACCATTATAATCTCCATCGTAATCCTAACTCCATTATCCTAACCTATGGGGTTCATCATAATCTTATAATTAAAACATAAGATATAGCATATGATGAATCAAAAGTTGTCTTTATTAATATCAATCTTGAGTTGGGAGAACACAAAAATGTCATGATACAATAATTGCAATTGACTTTCTGGGCATAATTCTTTCAAGTATATATTTAATAGCCAATAAATGTGATTCCTTAGGGTTTGACTGATATTTAGCACAAATGCAAATATTAAATATAATGTCTGATCTTTTAGCAATGAGATATAGTAAAGAGACAATAATATCTTTATATAATTTTTAATCGATACTCTAATCATTCTTATCTTTATTAAGCTTGGGGGAGGGACTTATGGGTGTGCCAAGTGGTTTAGTTATCTCCATCCCAAATTTCTTTAATATCTTCTTAGTGTACTTAGCTTGGTTGATGAAGATTTTCTTTTTAGTTTGTTTGATTTGGAGTCCGAGAAAGAAGTTTAGCTCTCCCATATGCTCTTCTCAAACTCTCCCTATATTAGCTTGTCAGACTCTTAACAAAGAACTTCTTTAGTAGTACCAAATATAATAACATCAACATAAATTTGTACTACTAACAAGTCATTATTCTTTCTTTTCAAAAATAGGATAGTATCTACATTTCCTCTTATAAAATTATTTTTAAGTAAGAATTTACTTAACCTATAATATCATGCATATGTGGCTTATTTTAAACCATAAAGGGCTTTATGAAATTTAAAAACATTATTTAGATAGGTATGATCTTCAAAATCCGGTGATTGTTCAACATAGACTTCTTCTATGTATCCATTTTAAAAAGATACTTTTAACATCTATTTGAAATAGTTTAAAATTCATAAAACATGCAAATACAAGTAATAATCTAATTGCCTCTAATTTAGTAACAGGTGCAAAAGTTTTATCAAAATTAATTTCTTCCTCTTAGTTATATCATTTAGCTACAAGTCTAGCTTTGTTTTTAGTTACAACTCCATTTTTATTTAATTTATTTCTAAATATCCACTTCATTCTAACTATTGATGTATTAGATGATCTATCTACTAAAGTCCAAACTTTATTTATTTCAAATTGTTTTAATTCTTCTTGCATGGCATTAATCCAATTAGGATCTTTTTTAACTTCTTCAATACTTTTATGTTCAATTTGAGATAGATAAGCTAGGTAATCTCCCTTATTTCTAAGAGAGAATCGAGTTTTTATTCCTTTTGATGGATCATTTATGATTAGTTCTTTAGGATGTTAATGAGCATACCTCTACTCTTTAGATAGATCATTAAGTCTTGATGAAGGTCTTTCTTCTTGTTCATCTTGATGAAGGTCTTTCTTCTTGTTCCTCCTTGTTTTGATCTTCTTCAAGGTCCTTGGAGTTGTATCATTTAGAGTCAATTTCTCCATCCTTTGAATACTTGTTTCATCATCAAGAGTATCTTCTTTTCTAGAAGATCTATCATTAGATTCATAAAAAACTACATGCATAGATTATTCAACAATCAGAGTTCTCTTGATGAAGATTTTGTATGACTTGCTAGATGTGAAGAGCCTAAAAAGATACTCTCATCTGACTTGGTATTAACTTTACTTAGGTTGTCTTTACCATTATTTAAAATGAAATAAAGATATTCAAAAACACAAAAATATTTTATAGTAGGTTTTCTATATTTCTGAAGTTTATATAATATTTTTTAAAAAAATGGATGGATCAAAACTCAATTCAAAATATAGTATGCTATGTTAATAGCTTCCATCCAAAAGTATCTTGGAAGGTTATTTTCACAAAGCATGGTGCATGCCTCTAAAGTTCTATTCTTTTTTTCTACTATCCCATTTTGTTGAGGTATCCTTGGTATTGAAAAATTATGATTAATACTATTTTCATTGCAAAAGTTCTCAAAATCATGGTTTTTAAATTCCGTTCCATGATCACTATGAATGAAAATAATTGTAATTTTTTTCGTTTGAAACTTTTTTTATAAAACTTAATAAAAGCTGAAAATGTTTTATCCTCATATGCCAAAAATATGAACCATATAAAATATAAGAAAATATCTACAATTACTAGACCATATCTCTTTCCATCAGTGATCCTTGTGGGTCTAAATAGATCCATGTAAAGTAATTTCAAAGGTCTAAAAGTAGAAATATACCTTTTGATTTGAAGTTTTAGTTTATTTTTTAAATTAGCATGCATCATAAATTTTGTTCTTTTTAATAGTAAGTTTTGGTAAATCTTTTATGAGATTCTTTTTATTCAATTTTAAGAGTAAATATATACTAGCATATCCTAATTTATAGTGCCATAACCAACTACTCTCATTGACTTTAGCTTCTATTACAATTAAACATTAACCATCTTGCATAGAAAGATCATCACGATCTACCATGTAGATGTTTCCTTGTTTGCATCTAATGAATAAAATTCCATTGTCAAAGAGACTAGAGACAATACATAATGAAGATTCAAAATTCACTTTAAAACTTTTATCACAAAATTAATTAATTCTAAGTATATTATATTCCAATCCATCTACAAGTAAAATATTTTTTATGTAAGTAGAGGAGGTGATATGAATTTTACCAATTTCAATGATTTTGTCATTTCTGTTATTACCAAATGTCACATTCCCCCATTCAATATTTTGAAAGATGTGATTACTTTATACCTCCGGTCATGTATCTTGAGCAACCACTATAAGATACCGTAATCTTTTATTCTTCTTGGTTATAAGACATACCTATAAGATAAGTCAAGTAGAAACTTTAGATATCCAACCTATCTTAGATCCTTTAAGGTTAGTAGATGCGATTCCTTTTAAAATCCAAATCTTTTTAATACTATTTAGTTTCCTATAATTATATAAGTAAGCTTTATGTCTTAATTTGCTACAATAATGACAAGAAATACTAGAAGATGTAGGAACAAAAGAATTCTTAAAATACTTTTATTGTTTTTGTTGTTTATATCCTAATCTGGCTTTGTTAAAAATTATACATTAATTATTTAAAAGCACGTTGAGTTTTCAGAACTATATATAAATTTTTCAACAAAAGATTTAACTTTATCAAGTTCTTCCTTCATGCTCTTATTTTCTTTACTTAAGACTTTGTTTTCTTTTGAAAGCCTTTCATTTATCAATGCTAATTTTTGCTTTTTTAAATTCTTGTTATCTTAGATTAAGCTTTTATTTACTTTTATTAACTCTTCTTTTTCACTAATTAAGACACATTTTTGGTCCTTCAACTTTTGATTTTCTTAAGTTAAGATCATTATCTTTTGAAAGTTTTTCATTTGCACTAAATAACTCAAGAACTTGTTCTTCATTTCTTTATTTTTCATTTTAAGCTTTTTAAAATTATTCATAAGTTCAGCAAATGCATCTTGCAATTCTTGAAATATAAATTCATTTTTGGTTTCAAACCTTACCTGTTCCTTATTAGCCATGAAGCATAAATTTGCAACTTCTTATGTTTCTTCATTGGAGCTAAAATCTTTACTCTCACTCCACGTTCATTGCCTTCTTCTTATATTTTTTTTGACTTTTTTAAGAAGGGGGCAGTCCATCTTGTAGTGACCTGGCTTCTTGCATTCGAAGTATATTAGTTGCTTCTTCTCTTTCTCCTTTTCTTTCTTCTTGTTTTCTTCTTTTTTAGATTTTTTCTAAAAGCTATACTTATTCTTTCTTATGAATCTTCTAAATTTTATTGAGATAAGGCTATTTCATCATCTTCATCTTCCTCATCTGAGTCCTTACTAAATTTTTTCTTGATAGTTATAGACTTGAGGGTGATATAATCTTCTTTTTCTTTTCATTTTTGATGACTTTTGCTTCAAAGACAACTCATAGATTATGAGTGAACCTAGAAGTTGCTCAATAGAAAGTGTATCAACATCTTTGGCCTCTTATATGGTGGTAAACTTTACATCCCATGAAGTAGGAAGAGATCTAAGTATTTTGTTCACAAGTTCAGTATTTGAAATAGTCTTGTCCAAACTTTTCAAACCATTTATAATATCAGTAAACCTAGTATATATTTCAATAATAGTTTCATTAGGTTCCATCCTAAATACTTCATAGGTATGAACAAGTATATTTATCTTGATATTTTTTACTTGACGAGAATCCTCATGGGTAACTTTATGTATATCCCAAATTTTCTTGACTGAAGAACAAGTGAAAATCCTATTGAACTCACTAGGATCTAAAGCATAATAAAGTAGGTTTATAGCCTTAGTATTCAATTCAGCTTGTTTTATATCATTCTCATCCTAATCATCCTCAAGTTTAGGAATGATTATACCATCTACCATGATAGCTGGTTTGTGAGGGCCTTTTATATAATGGTTTTTCAATGGTTATAATCTATGGCTTATATATAGATATGCATGCATATTTTCCAGTATATGTAGTTTGTTTCATTGAACAAAGGTGGATGGTTTAAAGCTTAACCATTGGCAACACAACACCAAATTAGGCTGCCATTTGATCTTTACTCAAGATCATTAGATTTAATTCGCTGAGTACTAAGTTTTGATACCACTTGTTGCCTAGTGAGTAATCCAAGAGGGGGGTGAATTAGATTTCTTAAGACTTTTATCATGTGTTGAATTTAAAAGTAACGAAAATGATTGTGTTGCAAATATATGTATGCTAAATGTAACTATATGAAATGCTTGAAATAAAAAGAGGAGGAAAAGAGCAAAGCATACAAATACAAGCTTTTATAGTGGTTCGGTGCACTCCAAGTACGTACATCCACTTTCTAAGAATCTCTTGAAAATTTTACTATAATTTCTTAAGATTATAGCTGATTTATTTTCTAGGCTCACAAATCAAATTCTTGTTGGTTTTCTTACTTAAGCTTACCAACAAAATCTTACAACAAGCCAACTCTAGGCTTGCAATCTAATTCAAAGACTTAGAAGGTTCTATCCCCTAGTTTCAATCCCCTAGTTTCAATCCCTTTGAAACTAGATATAACCAAAAACCAAAGTACAAAAGGATGAAAGTCAAAAAGCTCTTAAAAGAGCAAAATGAATGTTGATGAAACTTTTAAAAGATGCTTTGAGTTATCTTCTTCAATGGAAAGCCTCAATGATTATAATGATTGCTGGTTATTGAGAATTAAGGTATATTCTTTAAGAACAAAGATTTTTCTTTTTGGAAGTTAGCTCTTGGAAGATTCTATTATAATTATTTGACTTTCTCTATATTTTTCTTACTTTTTCAATGAGTTTGGTAAGAAATAAATATACTCAAAATCATCAAAAAAATAGTAATGACTATTTATAGCTATTAAAGAGCAAGAACTAGTCGTTTGACACAAAGTCAATCTTTTCATAGTTATAAAAATATAGTCATTACTATGTTGTCAAACCTGTAAGTATAAACACTTCAACCTATGAGTCGATACCTTGAGTTAACACTCAAAGTCTAGGTATCGATACTTGACCTGTTCTAAAAATACTACTCTTTGAAATCATCATATAACATCGATACTTGAGTCGAGTTGATCCTTGAGTCAATACCTTGAGTCGATACTTGAAGTACAGGTGACAATACTTGAGACTATACCAAAAATTTGCTTTTTATTATTTCTTGCGGCTTTAACACTTGGTGCGTAAGCTAACCCATAAGTCGATACCTTGAGTCGACATTTAAATAGTAAGTGTTGACACTTGGCATGCTGACTAAAACTTTATGTGCCATATGCTTTTTCTTTTTTGGATCTTTTCTGAGGGTCGACATTTGGAATCCTTAAGTCAACATTTGATTTGTGACACTTCGAAAATGTGTGCCAAATATTGAATTTTAAAGTCTTGACATGTATTATGCCATTCCATCCTTCTATTATCCAATAAGACATGGTTTCCTTGGCTTTTCTCTTATAAATACATCCCAAATATATAAAAATTTGCTTGTCTAAGGATTGATCATTTTAGTTCATCATTTATAAGTTTGAAGGGTACCTGAAACATTTATCTCACTACTCCAACAAATAATTAGTATCTCATATATATTTAAACATTTTATTATTCATCAAAATCAAGGTTGGAGTCAGTAGAATGCATCGACTTAAAAAATATATCGATGCTTTAAAGCATTGGCATTGACAAGGCCTGGCGTAGTATATGTCGATGCTTTTAAAGTGTGTCAGCCATTTGCAGTATGGAAAGCATTAGAAAAGACTGATTTAGGAACTCAACTTTGTCAACATTTTAAAGCATTGGTTTTGGTTTGATACTTAAAAGCTTCATTATTGGTTTGATTAATGATACTTTTAAGCATCATTAATAAGATGATTAATGACACTTAAGAGCATCGATAGACTTTTTTTAAAAAATAAATATAGATTTTTAAATAAAAAATCTATACAAATTTTTATCAATTAAATAATGGAACTTGTACAATTGTCACCACTTATAACAAAACCAAGCATAAATAGCAAATCCATATAATAATATAAAAGTTATATATATATAAAGACAAATTGTTAACAGTAGTTCATTACAACCCAAAGTTTAATAAAATAAAAGCATACATCAAATATGAGGCTAAAATAAAAAAAATGGATGTCATAGGAGGATGGTTGTCACCTTCTCCACAAGTGCCTAATGTGTCAAGAGCCTACAAAAAGCATATAAAAAGCTTGAGTTGCAAACCCATATATCATAATATATTCTAAATTATTGATTTTTATAAAAATATATATATTTAATAATATATGTGTTTACTTGAGATGAGATATACTGTTGCCCAGGTGGCTTTCCCAAAAGGGGGGTGAATTAGAAATTTAAAAAATTTAAGCAATAATGTGCTCTTTGAAATCCCTTATAAGTGTTAAGTGCTGTGATAGGATAACTGAATGCAAAAGCATAATCAAATAATAAAAGCACAACACAAACACAAGCAAATTATAGTGGTTCGGAGTAACCCAGCTCCTACGTCCACTATCCAAGATTACCACTTGGGATTTTCACTATATCCCCCACTGGAATACAGTCGGATTGTTTTAGCAGGCTCACAATCCAAACCTCTACACTTTGGTTTTTTAAATTGTGCTCACCAAAGAAACCCAACTTGGTTTTACCAGGATCACCAAGAATCCAACTTGATTTTAACACAGGATCACCAAGATCCCAACACTTGGTTTTAACATAGACTAACCAAGAACTTATTTAGTTTTTAAACCGAGCTCACCAATAACCCAACAATTCAATAAAAGAATTGTAAAGAAAAGCAACTTAATGACAAACAGATTTTTGTCGAATGGTTGCCGATGCAGTTCAAGAGAAGCCTAGTTGATTGCACTTCAATGTACTTGGGTGGCTTCTTCAACTTCTTCAATAAATGCTTCAAGCTTTAGTTGGTAGTTGGTGAAGGCTTGAAGACTGTCTTGAATGTTCTTGTAGTGCTCTCTTGCTCTTAAGGTAGCTTGGATATTCAATATAGCATTAACTCATCATCTCTCTTCTGAAAGTAGTTCAAATCCCTCAAATATATAGTTTTGTATCCTTCTCAGGTAGTTTTAGTCATTGTAGACCATTGGGATATGACATTTGACCGTTGGAGCACTTTTTGGATTCAAATTACAAGTTCTGGAACTAGCCGTTACAAGTCTGAAATCGACCTTCGAGTCGGCTCGGATCCTCAGAGTAGTTCTGGTTGAGTCGACTCTCTTCAATCTAGTTGGCTCTCTTGCACGGTGTCATGATTTCTCACTCTATAAGAGTCGGCTCGCCTTGATTCTAGTATACTCGAATCCTCAGGCCTTCAGAAATGTAGTCTAGAAGAGTCGGCTCTTTCTCTTTAGAGTCAGCTCGATTGGCTATAATTCTCAAATCTCTTTTTCTGGACTTTGGAGGAGTTGGCTCGAATCCTTGAAGAGTCGGCTCGGATGTCTGACAATATGATAGAGTCGGCTCAGACTCCCTTTGGGTCGGCTTACCTATCTGATTCAGAAAATGGTACTCTGGATGAGTCAGCTCGGGTCCCTTAGAGTCGGCTCAGATATCTGCGTGCCAGAATTCTCATGCATACCATGTGTTAGAGTCTGCTCTCTTCTCTTCGAGTTGGCTTGGATAAGTTCTTCAGTGAATTTTCAATTCTTCTCCAGAATTCATCTAGCAAGGCTTTAAGCTTTCAAGATATCTTCAAACTCTTCTTATAATACACTCAAAGTAATTTAAAGCTTGAAATAATCTGGAAGTAATCCATTTGATTGGTTTTTACTTAAGTTCTTCTTTGGGTTCTTCTTTATAAGATTCAATTACAATACAACTCAACACAAGAAATAGAAATATAGGAGTTGAAATTGAGCAAAGAGTTCATCCTACAAAAACTTGTAAAATACTTGAAGAGTTGTTAGTAAAACAAATGCATGTTCCAATGTTTGGTTATCATCAAAATCACTTATGGGGTCAACACATACATATGTAACAGATGTAAGCTGCTTAAGATGCTCCCTCATAGCCTACATCTCTACTCTATGGCATGACTATGTAGCATCTCCTTTATCTGTACCTCAAGTCTGTGAATGTGTGTGTCCTAAGCACCGTCTCTAGCATCCTGAGTATATTACATACTCACTGTGGATAATTAAGTAGGAGTGACTTCAACTCCATAACCCCTTATTAGACCTAACACTCTGGTCCCATCAACTTTGTGAACACCTCAGTCTTGGTGTGAGTGCTCTATGTGATGCTACAAACTTGTCGACATGCTCTATAATAAGAGATGCGGCCCTCTCCCATATTTATTTAGGAAACAATAGTTATATCTTAATGTCTAACAAAATTAAACTAAATTTATAAAAAAATTAGTTTTAATAAAATTAATATATATATCTCTTGACTTCTCTTGAACAAAAGTGCCATCGTGGTGAGTATGAGTCACCCGATAAAACTCTACTTCACCATGTTTCCTTTCATGTTCATCCATCTACGAGACTAATTATATAATTTTAAGCAAATACTTCTAACAATTTTAAAAAAAATATAAGTATCTTGATACATGCATGGTACATAATATATAATATTAGTTTTATTAAAAAAGTATAAATATTTAAATGTAAAAAGTATAAGTTTGTGGTATAAGGAATGTTGTCACACTAGAAGGTAGTACTGATTCAGGCTTGACTTAGACAGGACTGGAGCTGAGGTGGCTGCTAATGTGGAGTCAGGTTCATAGGGTCCTATAGCTAAGGAATTGGTCTTGTAATACAAAAAAGGTTAGAAAGCCCACACTCGAGGGTTCCTCGGTGGCGAACCCTCCGATGCCTAAATTAGTCTTTTAGAAATACAAATAGAGGAGGCTTGGAATCCCCTCTGAAATTTAAAGTAGAGAAGAGAGAGGAGTCAGAGAAGTAATGGAGGGAGATAGAATGAGATTTACGAAGGAAGGGTTCTTAGTGTGTATGGGACCCGCTTTCAGGGAGATGGCATACTAGTGAGTAGAGTTGTGGAGGCCAAGATACTTTGTGAAAGGTGGAAAGTGCATAGGAAAGGCTCTCAAGAAGGGAGAGTTCCTTTGTTTGAAAGGAAAGGCTCTCAAGAAGGGAGAGGTCTCTTGGCTTCACTTAGCCTCGCCTCCTTATTCTTTTCCATTGGCTTGCTTTTACCATGGCCTTCCTTACCTAAAGGGTCCCAGGGAATGAGTTAATCGGTATATACCTGATACCTAATGATATGGTGTGCGTTGCAAGGGAGTGGTGTCTAGCATATCTCGATTATTGTAGGCATGCCCAGAGTAAGGGCCATGCCATGGTTGGTAGAGCAGAGAGAGGTGACTGGTATAGCATGTCCCTATGATGGGGCATCCTTTGGTGACGCGCGTCTCACCTGGGCACTCATGATTGGGATGGGTAAGGGGATAAGCTTTGTAGTGGTCGACATCCTAGCAAGAGGTTGGTGAGCACATGGCTTGATGTCTAGGTGGCAAGGTGTTGAGAGGTGGCCCAGTCATCTAGGTTGGCTGGCATATATCTGGCATGAATTGGAACTTCAGTGCCATGTTGAACCAACCAAATCCTAATGTATCAGATGCACCCCACTTCTAAGCCCCAAGTGGCCACATCTCCATGGGTCTTGAGTGAAGGAAGTAGAGACCTAGCCAATCCATCGGGGTGTAGAAACCTATCATGCCTAGGTGAGGCTGGCAAGGCTATACTACGTGAGGTAGCTCACAGTGAGGCAGCTTGTGGCAAGGCAAGTGAGGCTGCATTAAGTGAGGTAGCTTGTGGCAAGGTAGGCAAGGTAGCATCCTCTGGATTTGTGTTAGAATTGGCATGTGGTGGAGAAAAGGCATGATTCTTGAGGGGTTACATCATTCAAAGTGGCGATCAATTTGAGAATTACCGTAGCAATTTAGACTCTTGAGACATTACGACGTGCCTCCTGTAATGGTGCCTTAAATGATGAACCAATATGGAACTCACCAAGGCAGAAATTGACACCCCTTCATCAAGGAAAAGACAGGTCCTTTGGTGATTATAAAAGGGGAGTCGGTCGAGCCCCTACCACTTTTGCAGCATCTGATAGATTGAGAAGGCAAAGAGGAAGGTTCTTGGATGATTGAAGAGGGGCACTGGCGGTGATCGGTGGTGGGTCTTCATTGTCCTTTCTTTTCTCCTTCTCTTTTGCATCTTTCTTTGTGGGTTATATCTTGCACACGACAGTCATGGTGGGAGAGGAGCTAGATTCCCATGCAGAGATGTCTATTTCCGAGTGGATGTCAACCGGAGGTCTTAGGGAAGGATGAACACATCATCGAGGGGACCACGATGAGGGTCGTGTTTCATTAGTAGTCCCTAAATGGGAGACTCAGGATTCCATGCTCTTGGTGATGGTAGAGCTACTATGGTAGTACTGGTTATGTCTAGTATAGTTGGTCCCCAATGCCTAGAGGGCCATCGTTGGATTTTTTAGCCTAATGGTCTAGCACAACATGGAGCCTAAGTTACGGGTGTTCTGTGCCTTCTTCCAAGTGAAGGCCCATCTTAGGAGTCAAGGGTGGTAGTATGTCTCTTCCTATAAGGGGTTCAGCTTCCTGTCTGGTCCACCGAAGCTTCGAGGCTGGAAGTCATGGCTTTTCTTTTGCAATTTCCTAGATGGCATGGCCATTCTTGAGATAGTGGGGCGAAGTTGAGGCCATGTAGCTACTGGACTTTCTGGTGTTACGAGAGCAAGAACAAATCATGGTGGATGAGCTAGTGCCGGTCCAGGTCCCACCATATTATATGATGAGGGTGTCCTTGTCTCAAGATAAGTCTCCCTCCAACTGTTTGGTGGATGGTTTCCACCTCCTTTTGAATAGGTGGAATGACTTCTTGTCTTGATGTAGGCTTGGTGATTCAGTATGGACATCCAGAGGTGGCTATCGGGAGGCCGCCTCCACTACCTTCGACTAATTCGAAGGAGAAGCGGGCATGCTCCCCTTTCCCTACAAAAAAGGTAAAGAAGAGTAAGGGGTCATCCCTCCCCTCGGACACTGCACTAGGCCCCAACGAGATGCTTGCTGTAGTGGTGGAGGTAGAAGGCGGGGCACCCCAAGACTTAGTAGGAACCGTCCCATAAGGCATGGGCAAAGCTTTGAAGTTAGGTGAGAGAGGGCTGGTGACTATTATGGAGGCTGAGGGAGAGGCCAACAAGGCCTAGGTGCTAGTGGCGGGGTCTTTAATGTGGCCAACTAGGGCAGCCATGCAAGTGAAGGCGGTGGTTGCCAAGGTGAAGCATGCAGTGACCACCATTATAGATGCAGGCGAGGAAGGAGAGGCAAGGCTTTCCATTACCTGTGAGAGTATGCCCACCCCTAATGAGGTTCACCTGCTAGGGGCGAGGAGGTGCTTCAAGCTCTTAGAGGACTTCATTCCTCCGGAGTTTTGACTGGGGAGGCCCGTTAACAAGGGCCTGTAGCGGTTTATCTAGGTGGTTGTGTCGATAAGTTCTCCTCTTGAGGGTCCCTCTTGGTATTGGGTCTTGCTCTGGGATGAAGAAATGACTTCTGAATGCAAGGCTTCTTGGATACTTGGGGGCTGCTGCAGTACATGATTGCCTCCTCAGCAAGTTAGGACAGCCACGAAAACTCGTGAGTAGATGGAGGGGGAGCGCGACAAGGCTGTCCAGGAACTCATTTTAACTAATGAATGGCTGGTGACTGAGAAGGTGAGGGGGAATGCGTTAAGGCCTCTTTAGTGGTCATGTCTGCTCATCTTGATGAAAGAGTGGTAGATAGCATGGAGCTCCACCTCCAACTGGCAAAAACTCGGAGCCAGTCAAAGGACCTCACTGAAGCTCGAGCAGCCCTTAGTAGGGTGGAGGCAAAGGTTGCCAAGGTAGAGACGAAGATCATCGAGGTAGAGGTTAGGATTGCTAGAGTAGAGGTGAGGGTTGCCAAGGCAGAGGCGAGGGCCTAGGCAACAAAAGAGTTGCTTGCGAGGCTAGGGTTTAGGCCTCGACCAGGAGGAGGCATGGGCGATGGAAGCGCGAGCCTTTACGGTAGTAATAGAAATGGTAGAGAGATTCAAAGTGGGAGAGGAGTATCGTCAGATGGTACTGGACTTCCACATGGACATTTTCTGGCAGAGCTTCAGCTTTGCAAGCGATGGGTCACCGAGCAGTTCCCAGATATTGATGTCAAGAAACTGATGGTGGAGTCACCTTCAGGTAGCAACAAGGGCTCTAATAGGGAGGACTTGGAAGAGGATGAAGATCTGGCTAGTCTCCCATGACTGGCATGCATCCTTTTGCTTTCTTCTTTCTTTCTTTTGTAATGGCTATTAAGGCATGTGTAGAACACTTAAAAGTCAATGAAATGGAATTTTTTTCTTGATAAACTCCATTTTCATTGAGTTTTACTTTTCCTTTCTTCCTACTTGTAGGTTGACTGGATTCACTATCATGCTATTTAGGCAACTTCATTCTTGATGACTTGATTGAGCATCCCGCTAGAAGAAGAAGACCCAAAAGAGGAAGAGGGAGAACTACAAGGTTGAGGTAGAGAAGGTAGGTGCCATAGTGGTTGATGAGGTGCCAACTTCCCAAGGGGGCATTATCAATGAGGTTTCGGGGCTGTTTGCCATTGAGCTTAAGGTGAGCATCCCAATAGAGTAGATGGAGGCCTCTTCGCCTGCTCTAGGGGATATTGAAGTAGTGGAGATGGCCTTGGTGATAGCATCGCTCACCATCCTCCCAAATGTGGAGAAGGAGGTGCAAGTAGCTGAACTCCCGGTACTTGCACTACTGGTTAAGCTAGCCATCATTGAGGTAGCCAATGAAGAGGGTCTTGACATGGCAGATCTATCGACAATTCAGGCCATGGTTGGAGTTCTCTCAGCCATCGTTGAGTTGCCAGTAGGTGAGGCTATAGGAGAAGTGGCAGATTAGGTCAAAGGAGAGGCAACAAGTGAGGCGGCACTAGGTGCTCATGAGGTAACTACAGCTCTGGCAATGACATCACCCGAAGTAGGTCACCTAGTGGGAATATTCCCAATGGCAACAACAACTAATAGCAACTAGTTTCACAGCTCTTCTCCTTGCACCGATTGGCTACTTGACCCACTACCTGGGAGGGTGATCAATTGCATGACCCAGTGCTTATAGGCATGATCATTCCTACCGGCTACATCGGCTGGCTTTCCTGATTGGTCCAATTGGTGGCTTCCTTTCTTTGGCAAGTACTGGAGACATCCATCATGCAGATCTAAGATGAGGTTGTAAGCATGAAAAAAGAGCTTGCCCAGGTCATACGCAAGCTAGAGGTCATGGAGGTTGGGCGTGCTAATGTAGAGCACAATCGATCCATGGTTGAGGAAGCCTGGTAGATAGCCTAGCATTAGTTTGATCAATCCAAGGCTAGGAATGAGGAGCTGATCCGAGAGCTGAAGGCCACCCACTGGAGGATCGCTAAACTCATTGCCAATAATGGTGCCATGATGAGTTTGGCCATGGATGAGGCTTCCACCATGGTGGCTAGGACTCCAAGGGCATGCAGATGAAAGATCCTAGTCTTGTGGACACTCAGCCCGTGAATCCCCTAGGTGTGCAACTTTGCTAGGGGGAACCCAAGTCGAGGCTCCTGTAGGAGGCAATAAGGCAAACCAGATGGAGGGCACCACTGGTGGGCATGTAGGTCCATAGCCGGAGAGCCTGGAACCTTTGATGGAAGATGTGCCTCGTGGGCAAAGCATGTTGTTCGGTGCTACCAATGAGAATCTCGCAAAGGAGGATGAGGTAGTTCCCTCCTTAGTATGCAAGGCAGCATGCAGTGAAAGAGGCCTGCATGGGTCACAATGATCTAGTGAACCAGTTGAAGACTTGTAATGGGAGATCGCTCTCTTGCGAGGGAAGCTAACTAATGCAGAGAGTGTTGTTGCATCCAAGCAAGTCACCAGGGTGGAGGCATCTTGATGTTTGGCAAAGCTCTAGGTCCGGTTGGTTGAGATGCAGGTGATGGTCGACATCCTAGAGGTGGAACTCGCCTGCACTTTGAAGGGATAGTGAGGGGCAAGCACCACTAAAAGAAAGACTACCAGGGATAAGTCCAAGCCTCTAGCCACTTAAGGGATTTGGGGTTCTTCTTAGATGACCGCGGGAGCATGCACACGAGGCTCTAGTGCTAATCCGGGTGATGCTAGTGATCGAGGTCGCTTGCAGGGCTTCAACATCAGTTTCAATGCATGCAAGTTTATTATGTAGGCACGCTACCCCAAGGTAGGTGAGGTGATTGCACCAGACATACCCTAGAATGTCTCACTTGAAGAAATCATAGATTTTGTAAAGCAAAGGAAAAAGAAGCTAGAAGAGACCTTGAAACTTGTAAACTTTGTACTTCCTTTCTTAAGAAATGAACGAAGACTTCTTTTTCTTAGTTCCATTTATTTTTGTATGGTTTCTTGTTTTCTTTGATTTGCTTCTCTGTGATATTTTGTATGTCTCTGCAATGCCGGGGGCAACCTTGCCCAGGATGTGGTATGCTATCACCCGGAGAACACTTGGCACAAATCTTAGGGCACTATCAAGATTTCGGGGCCCAATCATACTCTGAGGTGGAGTGAGAACATCTAGCTTGCCCACCAATCCAAGGCACAATGTGGCATGGGCCACCGCTTGACATAGACCCAATCTCGGGGAAGCTTCTGATTGAATGCAATTCCATTGCATTCATGGCATCACCTCATTTTGAGTGCAGAAAGATATAAATGTGTGACCTCCTGAGGGAACGTCAACCTTGGGATGATCACTAGGTGCTTCATCTTCTAATTTTGGAAAGAAAAGTTGCCTAGCTGATGGGATAAAGACACTTATCATGTGCTAGTTGGTCATTGGTGCAGTGGTCTCCCCTCTACCCTTCTATAAATAGAGGCCTTGGGAAGCCAATCATCACCAAGTCCCTTTAAAGCTCTAGTGATTAGAGGAATGCTAGAACAATGGTTTGGCTCCTATGGTGCTAGCGTTGAGTTCCCTCTATCAATGGAAGGATTCTCTCGCGAGGAAGTGCCTCCGCACCAAGGGCATGCTGACAAAGTCTCTCCTTAGTATGGGAGGTATTGGGAATTGCTGACACTTCACCCATTAGACTGCAACTGTCATGGGCTGAAAGGTGGAATTAGTGGAGGGGCGACGGTCACCTACCTCATCACTCAGTCCCTCCTCTATTGCTACCCATCTTCGCATTTGGCAGTGGACAAGCCAGCAGTAGGTGCGTGCATCTTCAAGAACCTACTTTGCTCAATGATTGGTGAGTCCATATGAGGGAGGCACGGGGGTGGCCCTTCACCATTTGTGATATGGTTCTAAGCCTCCTTGAGCGACCTGACTCTTTGGGGAGAGGAAACTAAGTCAGGGTGAACGTCGCCTTGCTTGATGGTTGGTGGGCTTGTACTGAGATCGTGGTAGGAAATATTCCTTCAAAATCTTTGTTGCATCCGAAGGCTTTCCTCTCCATCTTTGAAGGGTGTGGTTTCACAATGCTTGTGGCTCGCCCCCACGCTGGCCAGGTCTTCTATGGGCAATACATATCTTCTCTCTATGGCTAGTTTCGCCTTTGCACCTCTTTGAGGGATCTAGGAGTCCTTCAAAACCTAGTGGAGGAAGGGCCTCGTGGTCTTTTTCTTGGAGGAACCTTGTCAAATTATGGGAGTCTTGGTCCTGATCCTCCTCTTGCATACAAGGCATCAAAGGTGCTTCGGAGTCTCACCGAGTCGTGCCTTATTTATATAACTTGTCCCTATCCTCTATCCACCTCTCAAGGTGATCTTAGTGCAATGTAATCTGGTTGTAGAGCTACAAATATGTGTACTTGGTATTCATCATTAATGAAAAGGAAACCTTCATTCTTTGATACAAATCTGTGTTTGAATGCTTATCTTGGATGTTGCATGGTGGGCTCTCTAACCTTGCCTGGGGCAACCTCGCTCAGACTTTAGAATAAGGGGTATTGAAACCTTGCTTGGGACAAACTTGACTAAGGCTTTAGGATAAGGGGCATCGGAACCCCTCTTGGGACAACCTCGTCCAGGGTGCTTTGGAGACTATTTGCTTAGCTAAGATTTATGGGTATCGAGACTCGACTTGGGTGTTTGACTGCTCGATCAGCACTTTTAGTATAAGGGCTATCAAAATCTTGCTTGGGATAACCTCATCTAGGACTTTGAAACCTAGGAGACTTACTACTTAGCCAGGGCATATGAGTGTCGTGACCCAACTTGGATATTTGATTGCTCAGCCAGGGTGCTTGGGACACCTCACCCGAGACTTTGAGACTTGGGAGATGGACTACTTAGCTAGGGCTTATGGGTATCATGACCCAACCTGGACATTTGACTACTTGGCAAGGTGCCAGGGACAATTTCACCCGGGACTTTAAGAATTAGGGGTATCGGAACCTCACATAGGAAAACATCACCCCGGACTTTGAGAGAATAGCTTCCACTGCACATCCTCCTCGAAGGCAAAAAGGGTGGGTTTCCATTGAAGAAAATGAATGTAGTGGCCATGAATACATTTCATTGATAGTATGGTCAGAGGTTATTAGAGTTTCAATTGCGGGCAATAGGGGTACCATCTAGCTGCTCCAAGCAATAGGTACTAGGTTGGACCACTTCAGTGATGCGATAGGATCTCTCCTAGTTCAAGGATACTTTCCATCTCTGTGGGCTACCTACTATCTACCTTTCTAAGGACAAGGTCTCCTGCCTAGAATTGCTTCACCTTTACATGAGAGTTGAAGTAGTGGGCCGTACATTGTAGGTATGTGGCCATTCGAACTCAAGCTCTATCTTGAACCTCTTCTAGGAGATCGAGATTTGCCCTTAGTTCCTCCAAATTGGCTCGCTCATTATAGGTTTTGACTCGAGGTGATGGTAGGCTCACTTCCAAAGAAATGATGGCCTCATTTTTGAAGGCAAGGTTGAACGATATCTTACTAGTCAGAAGCTGATGGGTGGTATGATAGGCCTAGAGGATACTGTATAATTCTTTTATCCATGTCCTCTAACCTTATTCAGCTAGGTCTTTAGACCTTGAAGAATCATCCGGTTCGTGTCTTCGACTTCATCATTTATCTATAGATGCATAACTGAAATGAATCGATAGCTGATCTACAGGTCTTATAGAACTCATCAAAGGATGCATTATCAACTATCTGCCATTATCAGTGATGATGATACGGGAAAGTCCAAAATAATAGATGATTAACTTCTAGATGAACTTTCGAGCATCTTGCTCAGTGATCCAAGCTAAAGGTTTTGCCTCTATCCATTTAATAAAGTTGTCGATGGCGATAATCAATAACTTTTTTTGCTTGGTGACCGATGGGAATGGGTCAAGGATATCTATCCCTCACTGAGTGAAGGACCAGGAAAAGATTAAGGAGCTGATAAATACTACTGGTTGGTGCTGAACATTATCATGCCTTTGGCAATGATCGTAGCACCGCACAAACTTGACAGCATCCTTGAGGATGCTTGGTGTTGACCCCTTGAATGATTTTGATGATAACAAAATATTGGAGCATGCATTTGTTTTATTAACAACTCTCCAAGTGCTTAACAAGTTTTGTAGGATGATTTCATTGCTCATTTACTACTCCTACAATCTTATCTTTGCCATGAGTTATATTATAAGTATCTCATGTAAAGAAGAGCCCAAAGAAAAAGCAAAATAAAAATCATAAAAATGGGTTACTTCTGATTGCTTTTCAAGCTTAAAATTTCTTAGAAATTGTTGGTAGAAGAGTTGGAGAGTGTTTTGAATATTTGAAGACTTGCTGGATTATTTCTAGAGAAGATATAAGAATTCATGTAAAACTCATTCGAGCCGACTCGAGTAAAGGGAGCCGACTCTTGTTCATGGCATGCATGAAGGTTTCTAGCACGCAGATATCCGAGCCGACTCGAAAGAACTCGAGCCGACTCATCCAGTGTACCATTTCCTGAATCAGACCGACGAGCCGACTCGAAGGAAGTTTGAGCGACTTATCATTTAGTCAGACATCTGAGTCGATCCTTCAGAAGTTTGAGCCGACTCCTTCAGAATCCAGAAAGAACAATTCTAAAAGAACAGCCAAGCGAGCCGACTCTAATGAGAAGTGCCGACTCTTTAGAGTGTAGTTTTGAAGACCTGTGAATCCGAGCCGACTCGAACTAAGGCAAGCCGACTCTTCCAGAGTAAGAAAAAAAAGAACACTATGAAATTGAGTTGACCTGAATGAAGCGAGGCGACTCGCCAGAACTTCTCTGAGAGATCCGAGCCGACTCGAGAGATCCGAGCCGACTCGAGAGATCAGAGCTGACTCGAAGGTCGGTTCCAAGTAGATAATGGCTAATTCCAGAACACCATTTTTGAATTTGAAAAGTGCTCCAACGGTCAAATGTCACATCCCAACGGTCTACAATGACTAAAATCACCTGACAAGAGTACAAGACTCTATAAAAGATGGATTGGGACAACTTTTGAATGGTTAATGCTTGGTTAATGCTTAGTTGAACATTAATTGAGCTTGTAAGCAAGAGATCACTAAAGAGAGCATTGAAGACAGTCTTCAAGCTTCACCAACTCCTATCTGAAGCTTGAAGCATACTTTGAAGAAGTTGAAGAAGCCATTGAAGTGCATTGAAGTGCAATTAAGAAGGCTTCTCTTGAGCGACATCGGCAACCATCAGACAACATTTGTTTGTCATTTTGTTGCTTGTTCTTTTCAATTCTTTTTCTAAATTGTTGGGTTATTGGTGAGCCCGGTTTAAAAACCAAATAGGTTTTTGGTTAGTCTGTGTAAAACCAAGTGTTGGGTTATTATTGAGCCTGGTTTAAAAAACCAAATAGGTTCTTGGTGATCCTGTGTAAAACCAAGTCGATTTTTGGTGATCCTGCTAAAATTAAGTATTGGGTTTCTTTGATAAGCCCGATTTAAAAATCAAAGGGTGTTGGGTTTGGATTATAATCCCAATAAAATAATCATACTGTATTCTTGTTAGAATATAGTGAAAATTCCAAGTGGTATCTTGGATAGTGGACGTAGGAGCTGGGATGCTCTGAACTACTATAAACCTGCTGTGTTTGCATTGTGATTTTTCTACTAGCTTTGCTTCTAATTTTAAGTATCTCAATCACAGCACTTAACACTTCAAAGAAGTTTTCAAAAGAGTACATATATGTTAAATTTTTTAAATTTCCAATTCACCCCCCTTTTGGGAAAGCCACCTGGGCAACAACTAGTATCAAAGCACTGTCTCTGAATACAATTAGAGTAAAGATTGATGGCTCATCCCACGAGTACTTCTTTGGCTGAAGGCCAATCTACTAATAGACCTCCACTGTTCACTAGCATGAATTACTCATATTGGAAAGCTAGAATGAAGATATACATTCAAGCTATCGATTTTCAATTATGGAAGGTCATTCTTAAGGGTCCACAAATATCCATGATAAAAATTGATGGCGTAGATGTTCCAAAGCCTGAAGAGGATTGGGATGAACACGACATGAAAATGGGAGAATTGAATGCTAAAGCCATAAACTTATTATATTGTGCTTTGGATGCTAACGAATTTAATCGAATTTCCACTTGCTATTCTACAAAGAAAATTTGGGATAAACTTGAAGTGACCCATGAAGGAACTTCCCAAGTGAAGACTTCAAAAATTAATCTTCTAATACATAATTATGAGTTATTTAAAATGGAACAAAATGAATCTATCTCTGCCATGTTTTCTCACTTTATAGATATTATTAATGGTTTGAAAAGTCTTGGCCAGGTCTATTCAAATGCTGACTTAGTATAGAAGATCCTTATATCACTTCCAGACAAGTGGGACCCCAAAGTGACTGCCATCTAGAAAGCGAAAGATCTAAATACTTTACCTCTGGATGAACTAATGGGTTCTATCATCACACATGAACTGGCCATGCAGCATAGGACTGATGATGATCAGAAGAAGAAGAAAACAATTGCCTTTAAAGCTGCATCGGATTCAAAGAAACAAGACGAGGAATCGGAAGATGATTGCAGCTCCTCCGAAGATGACTTAGAAGATGAAGACATCGCAATGGTCGTGAGAAGATTTAGTAGATTTATGGGAAAGAAAAAAGAAAGGTATTACAGAAAATTTTATAAGAAAGGGGAGTACAGCAAGGATAAAGACAAAGGAAAAGAAAAAGAAAATGATCAAATGCCCATCTACTATGAGTGTAAGAAACCTGGACACATCCATCCTGAATGTTCTCTACTAAAGAAAACCTTCAAGAAGAAGAAAATGAAGGTGATGGTTGCTACTTGGAGCGACAGCGAGGAGTCGACTTCAACTGAAGAAGAAGAGACCACAAAAACTGCTAACTTGTGTCTTATGGGTCTCGAAGATGAGGTAACATCCCCCGAACCTCAAATAGAATTTACTTTTAATGAACCGAATTCTGCTTTTCATGACTTATTATCGAAATTTAAAAAGGCTGGAGTAAAGATTAAAGCTTTAAAGAATATAAATGATTCTTTACTAAAAGAGAAGGAAGAGATTTCAAAAAAGATTAATTTATTGCATAAAGAGTTAAGTATCTTCTCTAAAAATAACAAGGCTTTGGAAATCGAGAAAAATATATATCTTGACAAAAACAAAGCTTTGATTGATGAAAATTCTGATTTAAAAAAGGAAGTTGAAAAGCTCAAGCCCTTAGTTGAAAAACTTACTTTATCTTCAAACAAGCTTGAGTTAATTTTAAAAGACCAAAGAATTTCTGGAAACAAAGCTAGAATTGGTTTCATTCTTCTAATTCAAATGGAATTTCAGCTACTACTTTTGTAACTTCAAAAGCTTTTGTTCCAAAAGATTTATCTCAAAAAGCTTGTGTCAAATCCTTCAGGATTCTATTTCTAGAGCTTCAAAGTATATTCCTAAGACAACAATTCAAAAGTCTTTTAAGCCGAATAGATTTACATCTACATCTCATGCTTCTACATCTAGAACTTCAAAATTTACATCTTTTCAAAATTCTAGAATTGTTTGTTATGCATGTAAAGGATTAGGATAAGGCCTTTCAATGCAATTTTCTTAGAAATGTTAAGAGTAAAGTAAGAAAGATTTGGGTTCCCAACCACCACTAACCTGCAAGGACCCAAGTTAGCTTGGATACCTAAAAGAAATTCTTGATTTTTTGCAGGAATGTCTTGCAGCCCAGAAATTAAAGAAAAGAGGTATCTGGACAGCGACTGTTCAAGACATATGACAGGTGACAAAGATCAATTCATCACCCTAGAGATGAAAGAAGGAGATATGGTTACTTTTGAAGATAATGACAAGGAAAAAATAATTGGAATCAGTAAGATCAAAATAATCCCCTGTACTTTTATTAAAAATGTATTGCTAGTAGACAAATTGAAGCATAATTTGTTAAGTATTAGTCAATTATGTAATAAAGGCTTCAAGGTTGTCTTTGAATCATCTATGTGTATTGTAACAAACTCTCTTGATTCTAGCAACAAATTCATTGGACATAGACTTGGAAATATTTATGTGGTGGATCCTATTGATCTAGCCATGTCTAATAGTTCCAGTCTAGTAGCAATGAATGCTAAGACCAAAGAGTCTTGTTTGCTTTGGCATAGATGATTAGGTCATGCTAGCATGTATACTATTGCCAAGTTAAGTTTAAAGTAGATTTTGATCATGCTAGCATAGACGATTATGCACTTGTGATAGTAGATGATTTTTCTAGATTTACATGGGTCTTGTTTATTGCACACAAAGAAACTTTCAAAGTATTTCGAAAATTTCATAAGAAAGTTTCAAATGAAAAAAATCTTTTAATCATATCTATCAGAAGTGATCATGGTACTGAATTTGAAAATCAATTTTTTGATGACTATTACATAGAAAACGACATTGATCACAACTTCTCCGCTCCTATAATATCACAACCAAATGGTGTTGTAAAGAGAAAGAAAAAGACATTGGAAGAAATGGCCCGAACAATGCCATGTGAAGGCAATCTTCCAAGGTACTTTTGGACGGAAGCGGTGAACACTGCTTGTTATATAATAAATCGTATTTTAATTCATCCAAATTTAAAGAAAACCCCCTATGAGCTTTGGAATGAAAAGAAACCTAATATCAATTACTTTCATGTTTTTAGCTGTAAATGCTTTGTGTTGAATAATGATAAGGATAATCTAGAAAAATTTTATGCTAAGTCTGATGATGCAATTTTCCTTGATTATTCATTACATAGCAAAGCATATAGAGTATTTAATAAAAGAACTCTAACTATAGAAGAGTCAATGCATGTTATTTTTGATGAAACTAACCCCTCACCTACAAAGAAAGAAGAGTGTATAGATAATGATGCAGGTATACTACAAAAAAAAATGAAAGATATGAGCATACAAAAAAGACCAACTCAAGAAGGAGAAGAAATAGTAAGGATCATGCTGATCTACCAAGGGAATGGAGGTATGTAACCTCTTATCCAAGAGACTTAATTATTGGTGATCCTTCACAAGGTGTTAGACTAGGTCATCACATAGAGTTGCACATGATTCCCTAGCTTTTGTCTCACAAATAGAACCCCATAGCTTAGAAGAAGCTGAAAATGATCCAAACTAGATGATGGTCATGCATGAAGAATTAAACTAGTTTGAAAGAAATAATGTATGGACTTTAGTTGATAGACCATCAGACCATCCCATCATAGGAACCAAACGGGTCTATAGAAATAAGTTAGATGAACAAGGCAAAATAATTAGAAACAAGGCAAGATTGGTAGCTAAAGGATATAACAAAGAAGAAGGAATAGATTTTGATGAAACCTATGCACCCGTAGCAAGACTAGAGGCCATAATAAGATTATTACTTGCATTTGCTTGCTACATGAATTTCAAACTATTCTAAATGGATTTGAAAAGTGCTTTTTTAAATAGTTTCATATCTAAACAAGTTTTTGTAGAATAGCCACCAGGTTTTGAAAGTCATGCTTTTCCAATTCATGTTTTTAAACTTAATAAGATATTGTATGGTTTGAAACAAGCACCTATAGCTTGGTATGATAAACTTAGCACTTCTTGCTTGAAAATAATTTTAATAGAGGAAATATTGATAAAACTCTTTTCATCAAAAAAAAAATAATGATATATTAGTTGTACATATTTATGTTGATGACATTATATTTGGTGCAACTAATGAAACTCTTTGTGGAGAATTTGTTAAGTTGATGCAGGGAGAATTTGAAATGAGTTTCATGGGTGAACTGAACTACTTCCTTGAACTTCAAGTGAAATAAACAAAGAAAGGGATCTTCATAAACCAAGCCAAATACATCAAAGAGACAATCAAAAAGTTTGGTATGAAGTCAAGAAAACAAATGAGCACACCCATGAGTCCTACCTGCAGATTGGATAAAGATGAAGATGGCAACAACATTGATCAAAAGCTCTATCGAGGTATGATTGGATCATTGTTATACTTAACTGCAAGTAGACCTGATATCTTATTTAGCGTATGTGTATGTGCTAGATTCCAATCTAATCCTAAAGAATCACATATCCATGCTGTTAAAAAATTATAAGATATCTAAAAGGAATAAGTAATTTAGGTCTATGGTTTTCAAAGCATTCTTCATTAAATTTAATTGGATTTTTAGATGCAGATTATGCTGGTTGTAAAATTGATATAAAAAGCACTAGCGACACATGCCAATTTCTAGGGTTGAATTTAATCTCATGGCACTGTAAGAAACAAAACTCGGTAGCACTATCTACTGCTGAGAAAGAGTACGTTGCCGTAAAGAGTTGTTGAATACAAGTGTTATGGATTAAACAACAACTAGAAGACTTTGGTATTACACAATCTAAAATTTCTATCAAATATGATAACACAAGTGCTATAAATTTGATAAAAAATCCAATTTAGCATTCAAGAACTAAGCACATAGAGATTAGACACCATTTTACAAGAGATCATATTTTGAATGGTGAAATTGAATTAGAATTTATTTCAACTAAAAACCAACTTGCTGATATTTTCACTAAACCACTCAATCAAGATAGATTTGAAATGATCAAAGAAGAATTAGGACTCTGTGATCCTTTTTAGAAGACTTAACCTAATCTGTTCAAAATTAAGAAAAAATTATCTAGAAAATTATCTAGAAAACCTTCTACATCAAACCAAGATCTTTGACCATCTCTCATTGTGATTTTCTAGAATTAATTTTCATTTGTGAACCTTTTTGACTCGTGTGGAGAGTTCTTGTTCGAGTCGACTCGAGCGACTGTACTCAAGTCGAGCCAACTCGAATTTCTGATTAATTCTGTTAAAGCTCTGCTCGAGCTGACTCGAGCAGATTAGGGCTTGCCGAGCCGACTCGGATGTCGGGCAAGCTATTTTTTAATAGAGCAGTAGGACTTATTCTAAAATTTTATGCCTTTTGTTTTAGCTCAAAACCCTTGCTCCCTACTTGAATATCTCCTCCATACTTCCAAAACCTACATTTTTGTGCTCCAATTCTCGCATTCCTTCTAGGGTTGTGCAATGGCACATAAAAGGGCAGTTGGCAAATGATCACAATGGACATAACTCAATATAGAAAGGGAAAGAAGAACCAATCATTGGCAATAAGAGCCAACTCGAACTATTGCAAGGGAAGAACAACAAGAAAGCAGTGAGGAAGATCACACTTCGTCCCTCGTGCAGCCTCGACCAATTGTTTTGATGAGGAACCGATTGGTCACCACTGGTAGGAAAATTAACTTCTCATTTTTAGAAAACCAGGGTTTTCGAATTGGGACTAAGATTGAATCACAGGGCTGGGAGTTTTTCTATACAATGGACTTACCTACTTACCTTAGCCTAGTCAGGACATTTTATGAAAATCTAACCCTAGAAGAGAATGGATCACTTCTACTATGAAAGGGGTTAGAATGACAGTGGATGAGAACTGCTTAAGTGAAATTCTGCACATGCCTAACAGTGGAAGTAGTCATCTAGTCATGAGGGAAAGGCAGAGGACTTTAAGATTCATTTTAGAATCCGACAATATAAATGAAATTGCAAATGTCAAGCAAATGTCCTTTCCTTGGAAATGAGACTACTTCACAATATTGTGAGCAGGATATTTCTACCTTGGACTGGGAGATTCGATGGGGTCAGTGAGAGAGACTTAGTCTTTATGAGATACATGATTGAGGGGGAGGTCCTTAATTTCCCTTACATCATGCTTACTCAGATGAGTGATGCTGTGAGGAAGGCCAAAGCTTGCTTGTCATATGGTATATGTAAGGGTTTTGGTGACCAGGGCAGAAGCATGGATTTCAAAAATTTATTATGAAACCACTACCAAATCCTTAACCCAAGACCTCCTTACTAGGAATTAAAACATACAAACATGCATATATAATATAAACTAGAGTTTAGGCACCAACATGAACCGCTAGTATCCAATCCGATGGAGAAAACCCTGATTCAGCCTTCTTCTCCACCAGGCGCCCAAACGTTCGCCCTCCAACGGTGATCCACATGAAACTCGGACCAAGGAAGAACTCCTTCTTCAAGTTGCTTGGATAAGTAGAACTCTTTCGGCAGCCTTTGGTCTATTGACCACTATAGGATACCCTGTCCTACTGTAGGGCACTAAAGACACTCTCCTAAACCACTCTTGGTTTTAGGACAACCCTCCTCTAGGATCCCTTAGTCTTATATCCTAAAACAAAGCCTTGTCAAATTAGAAAAGACCTTGTCTTAACAAGACAAGTCTTGTCTTAAAGAAAGAACGAGGGAGAGAGAGACACTCAGAATAATACTTCGGTGGAATTCTTATATCAGACTCATTTCACCGGCCCCTATTTATAGATACAAGAGGGGCGTGTGATATGTCCTCCCATCAACTTATCAGATATGATTTTTCAAGACCGAAGAGAAGTTATCTGGCTTGAAAAATCATATCTAATAAGCCCATTCATGCACCGAAGGCCTTATTCATATCCCTTCTTTTATCTGGACGAATTCTTACTTGCCACATGTCAATTACCGATCCCTAGGAAGCCAAGAGGTGCTTCTTCAATCTCCAAACATCGAAGATTATGAAGAGTCCTGATAGCAGAAGGACTCTCCATCAGAACCGCGCGCCACATGAAGAGTTGCGACTCTTCATGCACCATGCGCGCCATCCTTCTTCCATGCAAATTTCAAAGAATGTTGACCAGTCAAAATATAGGCAATATGGGTGTCATTGAAAAGAGCATAAAATTTTCTTTCTGACCATATAAATTATATTCAAATTAGAGATCTATAGCTCATTCTGTGCCCTTTTGAAGTTAAGGTATCATTTAGGTACCAAGAGTCCCATGCCATTGGGACTCTTCATGTATGGCATCTAAAATGCCCTTAAATCTAAATTAAAATTAGATTTAGCTCTGATTAGGCTAGCCCCACTTAGGACTCAACCTAATTTAGGTGATACATAATTAGGTTAGCGCAATTAGCAAGCAACTGACCTAATCCAATTGGGTTAGGAATTTGGTTAGCCTACATATGCTAGTATGTAATCCGGCTAACCAATTAGGATCCTATGACCCTAATTAAATCATGAATGACTTCCTTGGCCAAGTCTCTATTATGTGTGACCCATTGGGTTCCACATCTAGCCAGCAGTAGGTTTAGGTTTGAGCCGATTTGATCCGATCGAACCCGATTGACCTAATTAGGTCAAATTGGCTCACCTAATTGTTCAATTCGAATCACACATCGAATTGACTCATGAAACCAAATCAATTGATTCATGAAGACCTACAAGACAAGATTGACATCTAGCAACGTGTCATGCCTACCGGAAGATGAGAGATTTTGATGGATTTACCAAAATACCCTTCAGTGGTGAGTTACCGGGCAATTCAGTCCTTCGATCTACTTGCACCCTGAATATGACTATGGATATGGATACTTGTCAAATCCAATTTCGTATTCATTCCTTGCTCAATCTGATAATGATGATTCATTAATGAACCATTAGAAACTATTTCTAATGTTCATACTTTGATCAAAGATTTCTCGAATCTTCATTTGATTGAAATCATCTGGATGCGCTTCCCTCTTACTAGGGTTGATCGATTCCTTTTTGACCTACTCACAACCTCCATATGCAATCCACCATACCCAGTATCACCCCATGCATGACTCAGTGTCATGATTGAGTGTGAACCAAAGTATGGATTCATGTATACAAGGTACCATGGCAGTCTCAGGTCAAAGGACCACATGCACTACTCCCACTATGAGAACTATCTATTGACAAACAGATAAGGTTCCATTAGATGTTCTCAAGCTGGATCCATTCAGTGAACTCATTCTCTAATGAGCACCCACATCCTAGTATTAGTGTCAAACACAAATGACTGTGAGATCAGTCACCCTCTTCACCAAGCATACATAGGATGTGCTGGTCTTACCGGAAACATTGATCCCCTACTCACTATCCAATCGACCAGGAATATTCTAGATTAGGATTTTAAGGCTTTAGGTCTCACTGGTATGATCTCATTATAACCCTAGAACCATAGCCCTAATCTATGGGGTTCATCATATCTTAATAAAATTAATAAGACACAGTGTATGATGAAAATAAAATGCCTTTATTAATTGATAATGTCAATACATTGGTTTGGGATACAAAAGAAAATCCCATCGAAATACAACATTTCGATTGGCCTTTAGAGCATAATCCTTTCAATCTCCCACTTGCACTAAAGCCAATCACCTTTAAATTTTAACCCCATACAATCGAGGTGGCGATCAAACTCCCGCTATGGTAGAGCCTTAGTGAACGGGTCTGCTATGTTGTTCTTCGTTTCTACTCTTTTAATGCAGACTTCTTGTCTTTCAACAATCTCTCGAACGAGATGGAAGTGTCTTAGAATGTGCTTTGATTTGTGATGAGCTCTAGGCTCCTTAGCTTGAGCGACGGATCCAGTATTATCACAGTAAAGTGGTACTGGACCTTCAATCTCTGGAACAACGCCCAACTCTGAGATGACCTTCTTCATCCAGACAGCTTCCTTGGCAGCTTCACTAACAGCAATGTATTCTGCCTCAGTTGTTGAGTCAGCTACAGTCTGCTGTTTAGAACTCTTCCAGCTTACAGCTCCTTCATTTAGGATAAAAACATATCCTGAAATAGATTTGCTATCATCTGGATCTGATTGAAAACTAGAATCTGAATAAGCTTCCAGTTTAAGATCAGATCCTCCGTATATCAGAAAAATATCCTTAGTCCTTCTCAAGTATTTAAGAATATTTTTCACAGCCTTCCAGTGATCCTCTCCTGGATCAGCCTGAAATCTGCTGGCTATACCTAAGGCATATGCCACATCAGGCCTGGTACATAACATAGCATACATTATAGATCCTACAGTCGAAGCATAAGGTATAGAACTCATTCTATTTCTTTCTTTAAGTGTCTTAGGAGACATCTTCTTAGAAAGATGTATAACATGACCAATGGGCAAGTAACCTCTTTTACTTCCCTCCATACTAAATCTCTTTAGCACTTGGTCAATGTACCTAGACTGGGATAAGCCTAGCATCCTCCTAGATCTATCTCTATAGATCTTGATACCCAGTATATAGGATGCTTCTCCTAAGTCTTTCATGGAAAACTGTTTAGATAACCATACCTTGACTGATTGTAACATTGGGATATCACATACAGAACCAAGAAAACTATGGCACTCCCACTAGTCTTCTTGTACACACAAGGTTCATCCTCATTTTTGATAAAGTCAAACTCTTTGACTGTCTTATTAAATCGGATGTTCTAACTCCTGGATGCTTACTTTAATCCATAAATTGATTTCTTCAGCCTACATACCTGATTAGGTTTAGTCACCAAGACAAAACCTTCTGGCTGTGATATATAGACCTCTTCCTCAAGGAAACCATTAAGGATTGCGGTTTTCACATCCATCTGCCAGATTTCATAATCATGATATGCTGCTATAGCAAGCATGATCCGAACAGATTTGAGCATGGCAACAGGAGAAAATGTTTCATCATAATCTATTCCCTATTTTTGTCTGAAACCCTTAGCCACTAATCTGGCTTTATAAGTTTCGACTTGGCCATCTGCCCCAATCTTTTTCTTATAGACCCATTTGCATCCAATAGGGTTAACACCCTCTGGTGCATCAACCAAAGTCCACACTTGGTTGACATACATGGAGTCCATTTCGAATCTCATGGCTTCTAGCCATCTATTTGAGTCCCTACTCATGACAGCATCCGTATAGGTTAGAGGCTCATTATTTTCAATGATCCGGGCTTCATTATTTTTCAATAATGAACCCATACCTCTCAGGTGCATGACGCACCCTATCAGACCTACGGATAGGAGTGGTGTGTTCTGGTTCTATACTAACTATGTTATCATTTGGTTGAGATGTATCTATTTGTTGAACTTCTTCAAGTTCAATATTTCTCCCACTGCCCTTTTGTAGGATGAACTCTTTCTCCAGAAAAGTGGCATGCCTACTGACAAAAACTTTTTGTTCAGTAGGGTGGTAGAACAGATATCCGATACTATCTTTAGGATATCCTACAAATAGACACTTATCTGCTCTAGTATCCAGCTTATGTCCAAAATTTCTTTTGACATAGGATGGACATCCCCATATTTTAAGATACTTAAGATTGGGTTTCTTACCCCTCCATATCTCATATGGAGTGCTAGAGATAGATTTAGATGGTACTCTATTTAAGATATTAGCCACGATTTCCAAGGCATATCCCAGAAAAAAATAGGTAACTCTATGAAGCACATCATGGACCGTACCATATCTAATAAGGTACGGTTCCTCCTTTCAGCAACATCATTTAATTGTGGTGTGTAAGGAGGGGTCCATTCAGAGATAATCCCCTTTTCTTTAAGGTGATCGAGAAACTCGGTGGATAAGTATTCACCTCCTCGATCTGATCGAAGGATTTTAATACTTTTCCCCATTTGTTTCTCTACCATACTTTGATACTCTAAAAATTTATCAAAGGCTTCGGACTTATGTTTCATAAGATACACAAATCCGTACCTTGAAAAATCATCAGTAAATGTGATGAAATAAGAGTATCCATTCTTGGCCTGAGTTGTCATAGGCCCACATACATCTGTATGTATGAGTCATAATAACTCAGTTATCCTTTCTCTATGTCCACTAAATGGAGTCTTGGCCATTTTACCCATGAGACATGATTCACAAGTTCCTAATGATTCATAATCATAAGGATTAAGGAAATTTTCCTTGTATAACTTGCTAATCCCAGTCTCACTACTATGTCCAAGCCGATAGTGTCAGAGTAAAGTATTGTTTACATCATCTCTCTTTCGTTTGTTACTTATATGAAGTATATTGTCATTAGTGGATAGAGTTAAAAGACCATTGCAAAATATGCCACAACATATAATTTCATTAGAAAAGCTGATTGAGCAACCATTGCTCATCACATTCATAGTATAACCTTGTCTAAGTAACAAGGGTACAAAATGATATTTCTAATGACCTTAGGCATATAGTAACAATCTCTCAGCTCTAAAATCATCCCCGAAGGTAACTTCAAGATATAAGTCCCTACGACCTCTGCTTGGATGAACTCTCCTCCAGCACCGTAGAGCTCGAAGTCTCCTTCCATCAATACTCTAAGCCTCTGCAGCCCCTGCAATGATTTGCAAATATTATGACCACAGGCGATATCCAATACCCAAGTATTTGAAATGGAAGAATCCAATGACAAAATAGTATGAACTTCTTTCATACCTTTTGGTGCATCCGATGCACCAGGCTTCACACCTGCAAGGTAAGCCTTGCAGTTCCTCTTCCAATGACCCAGCTCGCCACAGTGAAAGCAGGTCATCTGTCCGGAGGCCTTCTTTCCTTTCTTCTTCTTGATGCCCCTTTTTGGGTTCAATCTCCTCTTGGAACCCTTTCTGCCTGACTTCTTCTTGTTGATCCCATCCACAAGAAGAAGTGGAGCCTTATTTTTCTTTAAATGGCTCTCTGCTATTTTTAACATGTTTAACAGCTCAGGCAAGGAAGTGTTAAGTTTGTTCATATGATAATTAAGAACAAACTGTGAAAATGACTCTGGGAGTGATGCAGGATCAAATCCTGATTCAACTACCCATCCATAACAAAACCCAATTGACCTAATCGAGTGATCAGGTCAATAACCATCAGTACGTGGTCTTGTACGGATGTACCTTCTATCATTCTCGCATAGAACAACTGCTTAGATATCTCATATCTAGCAGTTCGACTATGTTCTCCATATAGCTCTTTTAGATTGAGCAGTATGGAGTTAGTGTCCATGCTATCATGTTGCCTCTACAACTCATTGGTCATAGAGGCAAGCATGATATATTTGACAGTGAGTGAGTCATTTTGCCACATCTTGTATGTGGTCTTTTTCTCTTGCGAGGCATCTTCCCCTAAAGGTTCCAAGGTAGGGATATCAAGAATGTAAGAAAGTTTTTCCTAGCTGAGTACTATCTTTAGGTTTCTCAACCAGTCAACATAGTTCGGTCCAGTCAATTTATTGGCATCAAGTATACTATGGAGTGAGAGTGAAGAGGCCATTTAATCTACATTAACAAAGAACATAACATAAGCAAACAACCAATGTTCACAAAACATAATTAAATTAGGACTTTAACTTAATTATGTCTCCTACTATTTTATCAAGCATCATAACCCTCTATATGATGATCGAGAAACCCTAATTGGTTTTCTTAGTGAGGTTGAAATCCTAATTCCTTATAAAAGACCTTGTGTGTACACAACAAATCTTTTATAAGTTCAAAGGTAGGAAAGCTCTTTCCAATTGTATCTTATACAATTCTCAACAAAACCGGGCCTCTAAAATATTAATAGCCTTGTGTGTGCACAACAAACTATAATTTTTTTAGTTAAGTAAGACCCTTCATTCCTTTATAGTCATGATTATAATAATAATACCCTTGTGTGTTCACAACAAAGTATTATATTAAATCATGCCATAAGCATCAAATCAACCAGGCCAAAATTGTGTTAGTTACCATAATAGGCCTTGTGTGCACACAACAAACCTAATACGAATCATAACATAATAATGACCTAGCATGAAGGAAAGCCTAATGTAGTGAATATTACACTAAGCATATCAATCAAGAATTAAGTTAATATTATCGGCCAGGTAAGTGGGAGAGTAGTGGGAGTCCCCCCGTTGCTTTCCTATACACTAATAAAAATTGGCCAGGTCAGTCAACGAAACCAATTAAAAACTACGTCCTCTTTACCGATCATGAACCACTTTTCCTAGACACTGAATGATCAACTAATCATCTTGATTATTTTGCTTTTGGTATATGACACTACAACTTAATATAATTTTAATAGAGGGCAATTCAAACAGAAGCACATTCTAATATTACCATTCATCAACCATGCATCATATATCATTTTATAATATGCCAAGTGTGTCATCATACTAGGACAACCATCTACCACATAATGGATCCACCATTATGCCAGGATAACCTTATTTCAGTATGATGACTAGAAAGCTAAACATATCTCTATATCGGTTAAGGTTTATGTGAAAACCCTAACCAGTGACATACATATATGCATAAACATATCAATCATATGTAACTTTAAACTTTTGTAGAGTCCTACAAAATTGGGCAACTTCAAATTTTGTAGAGTCCTACAAAAATGGGCAACCTCAAGAGTCCTACAAAATTGGGCAACTTCAAATTTTGTATGATTTAGCCCTAATAAGGTGGCTCTGATACCACTGTAAGGGTTTTGGTGACCAGGGCGGAAGCATGGATTTTAAAAATTTATTATGAAACTACTACCAAACCCTTAACCCAAGACCTCCTTACTAGGAATTAAAACATACAAACATGCATATATAATATAAACTAGAGTTTAGGCACCAACCTGAATCGCTAGTATCGAATTCGATGGAGAAAACCCTGATTCAGCCTTCTTCTCCACCAGGCGCCCAAACGTTCGCCCTCCAACGGTGATCCACATGAAATCGGACCAAGGAAGAACTCCTTCTTCAAGTTGCTTGGATAAGTGGAACTCTTTCGGCAGCCTTTGGTCTATTGACCACTGTAGGACACCCTATCCTACTGTAGGGCACTAAAGACACTCTCCTAAACCACTCTTGGTTTTAGGACAACCCTCCTCTAGGACCCCTTAAACTTATGTCATAAAATGAAGCCTTGTCATATTAGAAAAGACCTTGTCTTAACAAGACAAGTCTTGTCTTAAAGAAAGAAGGAGGGAGAGAGAGACACTCAGAATAATACTTCGATGGAATTCTTATATCAGACTCATTTCACCACCCTCTATTTATAGATACAAGAGGGGCGTGTGATATGTCCTCCCATCAACTTATCAGATATGATTTTTCAAGACCGAAGAGAAGTTATCTGGCTTGAAAAATCATATCTAATAAGCCCATTCATGCACCGAAGGCCTTATTCACATCCCTTCTTTTATCTGGACAAATTCTTACTTGCCACATGTCAAGTACCAGTCCCTAGGAAGCCAAGAGGTGCCTCTTCAATCTCCAAACATTGAAGATTATGAAGAGTCCTGATAGCAGAAGGACTCTCCATCAGAACCGCGCGCCACATGAAGAGTTGCGACTCTTCATGCACCATGCGCGCCATCCTTCTTCCATGCAAATTTTAAAGAATGTTGACCAGTCAAAATATAGGCAATATGGGAGTCATTGGAAAGAGCATAAAATTTTCTTTCTGACCATATAAATTATATTCAAATCAGAGATATATAGCTCATTCTGTGCCCTTTTGAAGTTAAGGTATCATTTAGGTACCAAGAGTCCCATGCCATTGGGACTCTTCATGTATGGCACCTAAAATGCCCTTAAATCCAAATTAAAATCAGATTTAGCTCTGATTAGGCTAGCCCCACTTAGGACTCAACCTAATTTAGGTTTTCCATAATTAGGTTAGCCCAATTAGCAAGCTACTAACCCAATCCAATTGGGTTAGGAATTTGGTTAGCCTACATATGCTAGTATGTAATCCGGCTAACCAATTAGGATCCCATGACCCTAATTAAATCATGAATGACTTCCTTGGCCAAGTCTTTATTGTGTGTGACCCATTGGGTTCCACATCTAGCCAGCAGTAGGTTTAGATTTGAGCCGATTTGATCCGATCGAACCCGATTGACCTAATTAGGTCAAATTGGCTCACCTAATTGTCCAATTCGAATCACACATCGAATTGACTCATGAAACCAAATCAATTGATTCATGAAGACCTACAAGACAAGATTGACATCTAGCAACGTGTCATGCCTACCCGGAAGATGAGAAATTTTGATCGATTTACCAAAATACCCTTCAGTGGTGAGTTACCGGGCAATTCAGTCCTTCGATCTACTTGCACCCTGAATATGACTATGGATATGGATACTTGTCAAATCCAATTTCGTATTCATTCCTTGCTCAATCTGATAATGATGATTCATTAATGAACCATTAGAAACTATTTCTAATGTTCATACTTTGATCAAAGATTTCCCGAATCTTCATTTGATTGAAATCATCTGGATGTGCTTCCCTCTTACTAGGGTTGATCGATTCCTTTTTGACCTACTCACAACCTCCATATGCAATCCACCATACCCAGTATTCACCCCATGCATGACTCAGTGTCATGATTGAGTGTGAACCAAAGTATGGATTCATGCATACAAGGTACCATGGCAGTCTCAGGTCAAAGGACCATATGCACTACTCCCACTATGAGAACAATCTATTGACAAACAGATAAGGCTCCATTAGATGTTCTCAAGCTGGATCCATTCAGTGAACTCATTCTCTAATGAGCACCCACATCCTAGTATTAGTGTCAAACACAAGTGACTGTGAGATCAGTCACCCTCTTCACCAAGCATACATAGGATGTGCCGGTCTTACCGGAAACATTGATCCCCTACTCAATATCCCATCGACCAGGAATATTCTAGATTAGGATTTTAAGGCTTTAGGTCTCACTGGTATGATCTCATCATAACCCTAGAACCATAGCCCTAATCTATGGGGTTCATCATATCTTAATAAAATTAATAAGACACAGCGTATGATGAAAATAAAATGCCTTTATTAATTGATAATGTCAATACACTGGTTTGGGATACAAAAGAAAATTCCATCAAAATATAACATTTCGATTGGCCTTTAGGGCATAATCCTTTCAGTATGGCCTTCACTCTATTGTTCAGACATTTTGGTGTTGCACTTGATGGATAGGACACTAGATTATTACACCACACTGACACCTACTCAGCCAAGTCACTTAAGTGCATGGGTTACCATCAAGTTGAAGGGAATTGGGTGAAGAAAGGATCAGATCTCAGGGCAACTACAGAGTCATCCACTGATGATGAGGATGAGGACTTTGAGAAGCATGCACAGCAGCTAGTAGCTGAGGAGTTTACTACTGTTGAGCCTACTTTACCTGATATAGAGGAGCATGAGGATATATACAGAGAGACTGGAAGCCCTCAGGGTTCACCAGCTCCATCAGCACCTCAGGCTTAACTATGCCTTCAGCTCCTGCAGTTTCAGCACCTACTTCTCCATTGGCTCCACCTTCTGTTCCTTCTATGAACCATCTGCTCAGGGACCTTCTCAGGCATTCATGGCACAGTAGATGAGATTGCTTACTGAGTCACTAACCAGCACTATGAGTTCAATGTTTGGCGAGATTCGCCAAACAGTCGATAGCAGACTTGATGAGATCAGTGGTGAGGTTAGACTGTTGCGCTCCAGAGTCGACATCATTGAGTCTACCAGACCTGCACCACAGATTGACATTTAGCCTATATCCAATTCTCTCAGGACAGCTACTGAAGATATCAAAAAATCTGTTGACCAAAGCATAGAAGAATTCAAAGTTGAACCAAAAGAGATGAGATTCAAAATGGGTTCACTAGAGGCTACAAGAAAAATGGAAGATGACTACACAAAAGGAATTGGTATTTTGAGATCAGTGTTTGGGAGACTTAGAGGTTTTGCAAAGGCATTTGCAAATGCCCAAGCAAGTGAACTGATTGCACTTAACATTGGGATAAAGAAGATGGAAGAAGAGCTTAGTTCTGTCTGGGTGAACCTCACCAAGCTTACTACTACTGTTATAGCCTCCTTTGCTTCTAGACAGTCTCAGCCTGCACCACCTCCCAGTCAGCCTACTCAGCCTACACCTTCTCCTACTCAACTTACACCATACCCTAGGCAGCCTGCACCACATCTTAGACCTGAGGCTTCTCAGCCACCTTTTATTGATCCTATCTCTTCCATGCCACCACCTGGACCATCAACTAGCACTAGCACAAAGATTAAAGTAGAACCAGTAGACCCTATTATAGAATTGCCTAGTGATAGTGAGTAGACTATTGCTTGTATCTTTGTTTTCAATCTTTTGTATTTTATATTGAAAATTTTGTGAATGAAATGAAAGCTTCTTTATCTTACTCAATGTGTTTGTGAAATGTGTTTGCGCAATACTTTGCAATGATATATTTGCTCTAATGATTTTGGTAATACATTATCAAATCTGTTTAAAAGTCAAATTATCTCAAACAATATTTTTAGTCTTCTCATTCTATTTCAAAAACCATGCTTTCTGTACTTCACAAAGGGGGAGAATGAATTTAATTGACCACCTTTTTGATTATTGACAAAAAGGGGGAGTATGTATAATTGTGCATGAAAAATACATAAATAAGGGGGAGAATGATACAAATATTGTATCTTGCTTATTTATATTTGCTCTGATAGACTTGCAATTTGCTCTGACATAATTGACAATTGTGTACAATGATACTTATTGATTCCTTGTTGGTCAATAGCTTTGATATGTAATGTTTTTCAAAGAGCTCTGATACATGTATAGTTTTTCCAATATATAAGCTCTGATACATATTAATATTTAACTTCAAATATACTCATACATGTAATTGTAAAGTTTTTTCATGCTCGGTGTTTTGTCATCATCAAAAAGGGGAAGATTGTTGACCCCTTGAATGATTTTGATGATAACAAAACATTAGAGCATGCATTTGTTTTACTAACAACTCTCCATGTGCTTTACAAGTTTTTGTAGGATGATTTCATTACTCATTTACTACTCCTACAATCTTATCTTTGCCATGAGTTGTGTTGTAAGTATCTCATGTAAAGAAGATCCCAAAGAAAATGCAAAATAAAAATCATGAAATTGGGTTACTTCTGATTGCTTTCCAAGCTTAAAATTTCTTAGAAATTGTTGTTAGAAGAGTTGGAGTGTTTTGAATGTTTAAAGACTTGCTGGATGATTTCTGGAGAAGATCTGAGAATTCATGTAAAACTCATTGAGCCGACTCGAGTAAAGGGAGCCGACTCTTGTTCATGGCACGCATGAAGGTTTCTGGCATGTAGATAACCAAGCCGACTCGAAGGAACCCGAGCTAACTCGTCTAGTGTACCATTTCTTGAATCATACTAGCGAGCCAACCTGAAAGAAGTCCACGCCGACTCTATCATTCAGTCAGACATCCGAGTCGACCCTTCAGAAGTTCGAGCCGACTTCTCCAGAATCCAAAAAGAACAGTTCTGAAAGAACAACCAGGCGAGCCGACTCTAATGAGAAGAGCCTACTCTTTCAGAATGCAGTTTTGAAGACCTGTGAATCAGAGCCGACTCTTACAGAGTAAGAAAAAAAAATACTGTGAAACTGAGCCGACCTGAATGAAGTGAGGTGACTCGACCAAAACTTCTCTGAGGATCCAAGCCGACTCGTGAGATCCGAGCCAATTCGAAGGTCGATTCCAGGCAGATAACGGCTAGTTCCAGAACACCATTTTTGAATTTGAAAAGTACTCCAACGGTCAAATGTCACATCCCAATGGTCTACAATGGCTAAAATCACTTGAGAAGAGTACAAGACTCTATAAAAGATGGATTGGGACAATTTTTGAATGGTTAATGCTTGGTTAATGCTTAGTTGAACATTTATTGAGCTTGTGAGCAAGAGAGCACTAAAGAGAGCATTCAAGACAGTCTTCAAGTCTTCACCAACTTCTATCTAAAGCTTGAAGCATACTTTGAAGAAGTTAAAGAAGCCATTGAAGTGCATTGAAGTGCAATTAAGAAGGCTTCTCTCGAGCTACATCGGCAACCATCAGACAACATCTGTTTATCATTTTGTTGCTTGTTCTTTTCAATTCTTTTTATGAATTATTGGGTTATTGGTGAGCCCGGTTTAAAAATAAAATAGGTTTTTGGTTAGCCTGTGTAAAACCAAGTGTTGGGTTATTGGTGAGCCCGGTTTAAAAACCAAATAGGTTCTTGGTGATCCTATGTAAAACCAAGTGTTGGGTTCTTGGTGATCCTGCTAAAACCAAGTGTTGGATTTCTTTGGTGAGCCCGGTTTAAAAACTAAAGGATGTTGGGTTTGGATTGTGATCCCGATAAAACAATCCTACTGTATTCTTGTTAGAATATAGTGAAAATTCCAAGTGGTATCTTGGATAGTGGACGTAGGAGCTGGGGTGCTTTGAACCACTATAAACCTGCTGTGTTTGCATTCTACTTGCTTCTGCTTCTACTTTTAATTATCTCAATCACTGCACTTAACACTTTTAAAGAAGTTTTCAAAAGAGCACATATCTGTTAAATTTTTTAAATTTCTAATTCACCCCCCTCTTGGGAAAGCCACCTGGGCAACACTTGGCCAATAATATCCTTACCCTAGGATCTTGTAGGCTAAGGGGAGGCCTCTTACATGGCTACCATAAAATCTCTTTGTGAATCTCTCGAAGGGTGAAGTCTGCTTCTAAGAGATGAAGGTATCGAAGGAGTGGCATTGAATAGGCTTACTTGTAGAGCTTCCCATCGAGCACCACAAACAAGACAGACTAGTACTTAAGCTTTCACACCACAACCTTATCCTCTGGCAATGTCCCTTCTTGTAGGTAGCTGATCAAAGGATCCATCCAACAAGGCTTGCTGTCCACTTGGTGGATGGGACTAGCTTTCCTCGGTACTAGGCCTCTTATGGTTCTCCAGGTAGGCGGTCTTTGGGATATCTATGTAACCAGAGGTGGCTAGCCTTGATACCAGGTTCACCTGGGTATTCTCTATTCAGGGGATTTGTGTAATCTCAAAGAAAAGAAAAGAAAAGATGAAGTAATTTCCTTTACCCTTTTGAGATATTTGTCCATAGTGGGGGCTCTAGTATCAAACTCTCCATGGACTTATCCCATTATTAGTTGAGGTCACTAAAGGCTTTGAGATGCTGAACTCCAAGCTTGCGGGTGAGCTTCAACCCTACAAGGAGGGCTTCATATTCTACCTTATTGTTGGAGGCCTTGAAGTTGAAGTGGAGCACTTGCTCGACAATGACTCTTGGGCTAGCGAGGATCATCCTAGCCCTGGACCCTCCAGTGTTGGATGCACCATCAACATGGAGAGTCCAAGGTTCACCCGGTGGCTCTGGCTCCACTGTTCTAGTCTAGTCTCTATCTCATTGGGGATGTGTACTCCATGAGAAAATCCAACAAAGCTTGGGCTTTGATGGAGGTGTGAGGCTGGAAATGGATGTCAAACTCATCCAGTTCCACTACCACTTGGCGATACTCCTTGAGGAAGTTCAGTCCTTTCTCTTCTGGGCCAACCTCTGCCTTTTATAGTCTTGGCATCTTCGAGCCTCATGCCCATAGATCGATCGACCCATCAGAAATAAAGAGAGAATGAGTCAAAATAAGAGAATATAAAACTTCCAGACTCACCTTCAGGGAGCCTATTGAGCCCTGCTCTTTGGAGGGACTCTTCAAATAAGGGCCACTCCAAGTCGAGGACTACAAATTTATTAAGAGCTTCAAAATTTGCCTCCTCGGCACTCAATTTGGGAGCGCTTGGCAAAGGATTGGTGGTTCACCTCAACTTGGCATTCATCGAAGAAGATGATACAAAATAGAAGTACTCCTTCCATCAAAGGATGGAAGGAGTACCTAAGATTAGGAGCTTGACCTCCTTTTGGACTAAAAGTGTAGATGTATATCCTCGAAGCCAATCTTGTTGATACAATTTTATTTTTAGGACATAAAATTATATTTAATATTTTAATTTGGATAATTTTAATCATATATATTATATCCATATATCATCCAAGGAATTAATTGACAATGACATAAATTCTCAAGAGTTAAGAATTTGAGACATATGTCATCATAGATTAATTTTTTAATACTCTTAATCATAGAATATCATGAGAACAATGATTGATCCGATTTGATCAGTATGTAAATCACTTCCTTTTAGGGTAGACATGTCTCAAGTCTATAGTATGGTGAACTAGAACGAGAATATAGGTGGTCATTAAAGAATGACGGTACTGAGCCTGACCATTATGAGAAGTCATATGGATATCTACTCACTCGTAAGTAACTTTTTTGATGCTATAGTTGTGTAAGTGATTATTTGACCTACGGTGCCTTGCCACTTATAGTAGGATTGCTATAGTTTGATAATACAAAATATTGGCCCTAGCGCTCTTATGATGTTTGTTAGCTGCAGTAGGTTCATTATAGGAGTGGGAGTGCACTTATATTGGATCTATTGATCTTAGTAGTTAAGGTATAGTCCTATACAATTTAAGAAGCTAAGTCCTTAAGACCATGGCCATGGCAATGTTAATGATGGAAAAGAGTTTTCATAAGCATTCAGATCTGGACTTAAGCTGATCGAATCATGCATATGACGAATGCTTAGGATTTGGCAAGTTTCCATAACCTACATCTTATTGGAACTCTTGATAGAATAACTTAATCACATGGTAACTATACCTAGGGGTTCTTTCTTTTATTCTACCAGATTGCCCTATATGCTGCTAGGCATCACTAGTGGATTATGAGAACCCACTAGGATCATTTCGAATCAATGATCCATGATGGGATGAGCTAGAATTATTTCGGTCGAATGAAAGAGTTCAATGATACTATGAGAGGGATCATGGTATGTCTCACTACTAGACAGAATGGAACTTAAAGGGTCATACATAATAAGAGTTTGACCGGATCATAATATGTAAAAGTTACATATTTAGAAATTTTAAATTTGTAAGGATTACAATTTGGAACATACTATTTTTGGCTCATGCTAATTTTGGCACCTACAAATTTTAGCAAGAAGGATTTTATTTCAAAATTTATAATTTAATTAGATGATCTGATCATTTAATTATAATTAGGCTTTATACAAATTAAATTGGATTTGATTTGGTTGAGTTTGAGTGATGATCTAGTCCAATTCAATTTTGGACAACCTAATTGTAATTGTTGTGAGTAAATTCAGTTGATCTAATTGGTTGCCTAATCCTAGGTGAATTAAATCTAATTTAATTTAGTTAAGTTTAATCTATTTTATTTGGATTTAGTGATTCTAATTAGATTAGGATCTAATTTTTAATTAGTTATAGATTTAAACCTAAACCTAAATTGGTTAGAAATTAGATTAGTTAGTTTCCTAGTTAGTTAGAATTAGTTAGTTAGTTGGCCTAACTAATTCCTAATTAGTTATGGACTTAAACCTAAACTTGTTAGGATTAGTTAGGTTAGAATCTTAAATTAGTTAGGATAATGAGTTAGTTAGTTGAGTTAATTTCTAACTAATTCTAACTAATTTTCTCTCTCCTCCACATGCTTCTCTCTCTCTCCTCTTGGGCATGTAAGAAAGAAAGGTGAGCTCTATATCCTTCTTTCACATGAAATTGCATTTCACATAAAGAATTATTGGGCACATAGAGGAGTTTGGGCTTCTTGGGATTCTCTCTCTTATCCTCATCTTGTTTAGTGTTTGAATTTATTTTAAAACCCTTGTCATAATTTTAGATGAGAAAGGACTCTAATGGGAATAGAATTAAGATATGGCATGGAATTAAAAGGGTAGGTGCTAAAACACATGTGGGCGTAGAGTTTTCTTGGAAGGGTTTTAATGTGAGATAGAAAAGAAGTGAGACCGCCCCATCTTTCTTATATTCCTAGTGCACAAAATATAAGAAAAAAATATTTCATCACCCCCTAGTCCTCCTTCTATCCTTGATCTTGAATGAATGATTCAATTTAAGAAAAGAAAAACTTTCTCCCTTGATCTCTTGAGAAGTGATCAATCTTCTTTCAAGATTTCTAACATAGAAAAATGGAAAAGAAGATAAGTATGGAGAATTGATCTAACTGTCGAAGCGAGCCCTGTAAGGTGCTAGCCCTTTGATGGCCTCAAGGCTTTGATCAAGCCATCTCCATGTGGATACCAGTAGAGGATGAGCATGTGCATGGCTCCAGTAAAACTCAAGGTTTTTCTCTAGATTCGATCTGATGAAGATGGAGTAGCACAACTGGTAAATAGATTTAATACTTTTAGTTTTATTTGGGGATCTATATTATATGTTCAAAATTGATTTTTATTATGCATGCTTAGAATAGATTTTTATTTTGCTACATATTATTTTTAATTAATTAAAATTTTTAAAAAACTTGTATGCAATCCTGGGATCATATGACGGTTCCTTCAACTGGTATCAGAGCCATGCTTCATGAACATGGATAGATCTATAATCAGATCTAAAAATTTAGATCTTGAAAAGAGTTTTAGATCTAAGATTAGATCTAGAAATTAAGAATTTTAGATCTAGAAATTCAGATCCAAAGTTTTGGTTGAAAATTGAAATTTCAAATTTGAAATTTCTGTAGTCAAAATCTTTACTAGATTTGATATTTTAGTTAGATTGATCTAAAAATTAGATCTAAAAGTTTTTTTTTTTAGATTAGATTCTAGATCAGGAAATCATGGTTCATATTCATTTTATAGATCTTAAAAACAGATTTTAGATTTAATGTTATAAATTTTTGAATGCATGAGTGATGAATTTTCAAGATCTGAAATTTTCATATTTATGGATTTTTCATGAAATGATTAAACATAATTGTTTAGATTAGAAATTAGTTTTGACATCTAAACTAAATCCTCATATTCATAATGCACCAAGTAAAGATCTAAGATTAAAATTGGTTAAGTTTAATCTTATGTTGACATAAGGTTATCCTACTATAAGGTTAACTTTTTATAGTGTAAGGTTATCCTAGCACAAGATTGACCCATTTTGAAAATAATTTTCAACAATTAAATCAATTATTTAAGACTTGAAATTAAGGTTAATATATCTGAAATTGAGAATTTAAGATCTAAACCCAAAGCATAAAACACGAGGGACGGGCATGGGTCGAATCAATAGGTCATGCAATTAGAGTGTATCTAGTCTTCGATTAGGTCAAACCCAATCGATTAAACTCTTGATCTAACTAAATTAATAGTTGATTAGGATTAGGTCAAGAGTTCTCAAGACCATGTTAATGGTATGAGCTGGCCGATATGATTGACATCAATTAATTGACCTAAAGAATTGATTTGGCTCTATGGTCAAGACTGAATTATTTAAGTTGACTAATTCAAAATTGATAAACTAATTGATATCTAAGGTGAGTATCGATCATGGTTTTTAATTAGGGCTAACTCTTACCTAGCCAACTTGATTGGTACTGAGAAAAGAGGTTAAATGGTAGAACCCTCCCATTGATCTTACTTACCTGGCCAATTTGGTTGATTATGCTTTGAATAAGATTGCTTTTTTATTCGAGTTCATCTATGCCATCTTGATTAGTTAGATATGAGATTGTGCTGACTAATTAAGATATGACTTGAACTAGGTCACTTAGACAAAATATGTGAATCTAAACTAGTCAGACATAAGATGTACTGACCCAATCAAGGGATGTCAGACATTAGATATGCTGACCCAAACCAGGTTAGTCATATATTAAATATGCTGACCCAAACCAAGTTAATTGACTTAGATGTGCTGACCCAAACAAGGTTAATCAAACATGAAATGTGCTGACCTAAATCTTATTTCATATATGATATAATCCTTTAGCTTAGTACTTGAATTGAGTGCATCACTATGGTCGTCCGGTCATAAGAGCAAGCAGGATTTAAAGGCCCTCTCTTCCCATTCAATGGAGTTCTCTTATGACGTATAGGGATACTACTGTGATTTGACTCATGAAGAAAAAGCATAAAATAATTTTTAAAATTGAATTGGCTTAAATTAGTTTAGTCAAAAGATTAGTCAGACATGAGATTATGCTGACTAATTAATTAAAGGCCTAAACCCAAATCTCCTCGTAAATATTAAGTCATAGGTCTTCCACCATTATAGAGCTACGGGCATCTCTCTGGTGTTGATTGTTCTTTGCTAGATATAGTGGTTTAGTTGCATCGGGAGGTGCAACCACTCTATTAATATGAGATATTGTTAGGTAAAGATGGAGTTAGGCCTAGTAACTGTAAAGTAAAGGACCCAATAATGGTTTCATTTCATATTGAATAGTGGGCTGATTTAAATAGGGAGTATGGGCAATAACTATTGGTAAGCCCACATGACTTAGAGACCGAGTCACTACAACATGTTTGAGTAGCGTTAGACAAGTGTTGTCTACTTATTGATTTATGTGTTACCGATAACTATTAGGTGAGATGTGCGAAATCAATGGGACCACAGTATCTATTAGGGATCCTAGTCATGTAGAAATTTCCGCATCTACATTGAGGAGTATGAGAGATCTATAAAAATAGTAGGAACCTAAATTTGACTCTTAAAGTCTCTAGAATAAATTTAAAATTAAATATAATCATCTAACTTGAATCTTTACTCTCTATGAATTAAAGTTTGCTTCCAACCTTCTTAATTCTTAGACAAATCGATTAATCTAAACCTATTATAATGATTGGCTCTATTTGAAAAACTAATTAGACAGGTTGAGTACAGTAATAGATCAGAATTATCCTTTGTTACCAAGCTATTCTAGTTGACATAACTATAATTGATCCATGATCATGTTTGACAATGATTAAGGATTAGGATCTTGAGAAACTCGAGCATGTGATGCATAAGGATTGTAAATGGATTTGATCCAGCCATCTTGTCTAACTCATATGGATGGTTTATTGAAAATTACCATTTGAATAAGACTAAGACAATTAGGTCAACAAATCATGACTAATAAGGGACACTGAAAGGTTTAATGGACATGCTTCTCGATGCAGCAAACCTTTTCTTTCAAAAGATAGTCTAATTAGAGGAAGAAGCCTGTAAAGAAGCAAGAGATCAAATCTTCCATGCAGATGGCCATTGATAATGGAAAGTTGTTTCCAATACAAGTTCAATGACCATAGGAATTAACCCTGTACTTGAATCCTTGAAGAATAAATATGACACCTTTGAAGGTATGCCAACTACTCAAGGAGACTATTGTTAGATGTGTATAACCTAGAAGCCAAGTTGGCTGATACATTATAATTTCTAGGACATCATATTATACTTAATCAAATTTTATCAATAAAATTAGTTATTTTTTTATTCATATTTTTGTGTAAATATGAACCGTCTATGGAGTTAATAGATAATGATATACATTCTCAAGAGTTGAGAATTTGAGATGTGTCATTACAGGATAACTTATAAATGCTCCTGATCATTGGATCATCATAGGAATGATAATTGATCAATTAAGATTGGTGCATAGATCATTTTCTTTTTAGATAGATGAGTCTCAAGTTTACAGTATGTGGATATCAGAATAAGAGTGCAAGTGATTGTTAGAGAATAATGATATTGAGCATGACCAATAAATGAGAGTCACATAGATATCTACTCACTCATCAGTGACTTCTCAAATGCCATAGTTGTGTGAGTAATTTCTTGTCCTACGGTATCTCGGATACTTATAGTGAGGTTGTTGTGGTTTAACAGCACATGAACATGGTCCCTAGCTATTCAGAACCTTATGGTGTCGTTGGTTGCAGCAGCTTCCTGTAGGAGTAAAGAGTACACTTATATAAGATCTATCGACCTTAGTAGTTAAGGTATAATCCTATGTGACCTAATTGGCTAAGTCCTTGAATTTGTGGCTATAGTAGAGTGATATTGAAAAAGAGTTTTCATGAAAATTATAATTGGACTCGAGCTAATTAAGTTTGGCATTTGATAGATGTTTAGGGCTTGATGAGTTTCCATGACTTGCATCCTATCAAAATTTTTTCGATAGAAAAAGTTGATCACACAATAACGATACCTTGGGGTTCATTTCTATTCTACTGGGTTGCCACTATATATTGCTAGGTGTCACTGGTAGATTATGAGAGCTTACTAGGATTATTTTCGGATCAATGATTCAAGTTAGGATTTAGCTGAAAAATTATTTTAGTCCATTGGAAGATTTTCAATGATACTATGATAGAGATCATAGTATATCTCACACTAGATAGAATAGAACCTTAGGGGTCACACATATAAGGAGTCAACCTGACCAAACCATAGATCTATGTAAGAGTTACATATTTAGTACCTACTAATAATTTTAGCACCTTCCAATTTTGATACTTGCTAATTTTATCACCTACTGAAACTAGCACCTGCTAATTTTAATACATGGCAAATTTAGCATATTAGATATATTTATAAATATTGCAATAATCTTTAATTTCATTATTTGATTTAATAAAATTATATTTAATTATTATCAACTTTATTTAAAGTAATTGGACTCATAATTTAAGTTGAACCTGAATTCTAGACCTAACTAAATTGGATTAGTAGCTTTTTTGAATTGGTTCAATTTAGGCATGAAATGGTTTCAAAAGTCAATCAATCGAGCTAGCAGCTAGAAAACCCAATCAACTGAGTCTCTCTCTATTCTCATGTAGAAATGAAGGGAGGTGCACAAAAATGCATGCCTCCTCTTGGTGCGTGCAATGAGAAGAGGGGGGTGCCAAGTTGGCACCCCTCTTTCTCATATGGGACTCTTCTTTTTGATAAACATGGACTCTTATCTAATTTGACCATTGACCAAATCAAATAAGAATCCATATTTACCTAGATTTTTAGAGGTGGCAATAAGGGGTTTTTTGCATGGATTTAAAGAAGGGAACAAAAGAGGCTGCATAGAATTTTGATCGACAATATCCCTTTTAATTTTTGTCTTTATTTTGGTCCTCCATGAAAAATTGAGTTATGTACCTTTATAGAGGTCTAAGAGCCCATGGTTTCACCAAAAATATCAAAAAAATGCTCTATTGTTTTTTTGGTATTTAATTTCTTGAGAAAATAGGAGAGTAGGCTGTTCAGTTCTAGTTTTTGACTAGAAAAAGAGATCCATATCCATGGAAGAAAAAAGACTTGTAAGGACTAGTAGTTCGAGGATCTTGATGATTCAGTTAAGAAGGCTCCATATGGTTATACTAGTAAAGGCCAGGCACATGCATATCTCTAACGAATCCTATCATATCTGGTTGATCTGCTGATAGTTCTAGTACAAGAAGAAGGATTTAGCGATACACATAAGTTGATTTCTTCTTATAATTTTTAAATTTTTAGATATGACTAGATTTAATTATTCTAATATATTAGAGATATGATTTAGATATTATTATGATTTATTTAAATCAACATGCTTAGATGAAAATATTTTTTCATGTATTTTGCTTCACTATCTAGGATTTTTGAACCTAGAATAGCATGCTTATTATCTATATTGGGAATCCAATAACTATCACCTGCTATGAACAAAAATTTGATTTCTGTTTAGCATGAAATCACCGATCCAATTATTTTAGAAATGAATTAGGTTTAGATAATTTTTAAATATTAGTCTCTACATGCATATGATACATCTGCTAAGCTATGAGTATCATTGGATCCGAGAGATCTTGTGAGATGATATGTGTAAGCTCAAGTACACATATTACTATAGCACATTTAATGTAAAGACCAGGGAAAGCTCTTTAAGATTCTTTGATTAGATTGAGAAAATAAGTACCTTAGGAAAGATTTCCAGAATCATCTCAAGTTATTTGGTATAATCTCATAATGGACTTTTCTTACATCTTGAGCTCAACAATATATCTAAGTAGACAAATTGAACCCTGTTAATATGTTTCAATCTATTATGGGAATCACTAATTTATCTTTAAAAAATTTGATTACATAACTCAACTAACCAATTTAATTGGGTTCACTTCAAATCTTTTTATCACACTTATATGAGATATAGGTATATTATAAGAGATTAAGTCATTGATAGCCTATATCCTAAAGAGCTTAAGGATACCTTTTCCTAATAGATCACAAATAGTTGTGATCCAATGTCTATATTCATGATTAAATAGTTTAACCTAAATATGATAGTAGGAATATGATTAAACTAAAAAAGATAGTCTCAAAAGAGCAATGGGCCATAGAACCCATTCGTGCAAAGCCAGTACATTAGTTCCTTTTCTACCTTGTAATTCTAGTAGGATCTCTCATCCTTCAAAAGGTACAGAGGTACACTTATAAAGGACTCAAAGGAAGTGTTCCGTGTAGAACAAAAAGAACATAGAGATGATTTCAGAAATCTACAATGAGATGATGTAAGATATCGATTCTGAGAAATGGATGAATCCCATGAAGTTAGACTTGATGTGCTTCAATCTAGTTTGGATCTTAATAAATCCATCAAAAGATATAATAAATGGATACAAATGATCTATAAAAGGAAATTAGATAAAGATCTACAAAGCAAGGCTTAAGTGAAAGGTTATAGTCAGCATTGACTGTAAAAACCTTTTCACCTGTAGTCATGTTAAAATCTATACTAATTGTTATTGCAGTTAACCATGATAAGATGGTAGATGGATAGTGATCAGATCACAAGGCCAAGCTGCAAAGGGTCTATGTAAATAGACTAAAGCAAATACTTCAAAATTGGAATTCTCATTTTTATAATCAAATCTTTTGATTCTGCCAAGAACGAGAAGAGGAACCTTGTGTTTTTAAAAGGTTAGTGAAAGTACGTAATTCTGTGCATCGTACGTGAATAATATTCTCCTATTGGGAATGTGATTCCTATGCTGACCTAGGTTAGGTTATGATTGCCTAGGTAATTCTCCAATGAAAACCTATTGGAAGGCATATTAAATTTGGAATATAGATTTATGAGTTAAGCTAAGGAGGATGCTACACCTATCACAGAAGTTATACATTAAGGAAGTATTGAAGATGTTTAGCATGAAAAATTCAATTAGGGATTTGATTCCTTAAGCATGGAATAAATCTCTAAAATGTACCCCAATACATTTGAAGAGATTTTAATATAAGTTAGATCCTTTTGATCTTTGGCCATAAGGAGCCTCATATAAATCATGCTATGTATATAATCTGATTTTTGCTATGAATGTCACAAGCAAATATCAATAAAATCCAGGCTATGAGTGCTGGATAACTATGATAATATTCTTTAATACTTAAGAAGTACTAAAGGTACGTTTTAGATCTTTAGAGTGGAAGAATTGAGGGAATCAAAATGCATATGATGTGTTCTTATATAAGATGGTTTGGAACCAATCATTATAGGTTTGATCATGGAGGCTGACTAAATCATTGTCTTTAAGGATGCAAGGATGTATTTTGGTTCATAGATTATTGTAATAATGAGTGAGATGTCATGAGAGACATAATACAATATTACACAATAATGGTGCCATAACTCCAGCTAAGGAATCCAAGTTCACCAAAAGTTCAAATACATAAAACGATGATTTAATTCATGACTATCTTATAAAGGTACAGAGAGTATACTCTATATGAGATGTGGTGGACCCACTAGCTTAGTAAGCTTAGGCTAGTTGAAACTGAAGCACATGATATGAGGCTGAAGTTATGGCTGATTAGCTTTAGTACAAGTGAAAGATTATTAGATATATACCCTAGAAGCCAATCTAGCTGACACATTTTTTTAGATAAAAAATTATATTTAATATTCTAATTTGGATAATTTTAACCATACATATTGTATCCATGTATTATCCAAGGAATTAATAGACAATGATATATATTCTCAAGAGTTGAGATTTGAGACATGTGTTTTCATAGATTAATTCCTAAATACTTATGCTCATAGGATATCATGAGAACAGTGATCTAGTTTGATCAATGTATAGATCGCTTCCCTTTTAGGATAGATAAGTCTTGAGTTTATAGTGTGACGACACTAGGACAAGAGTGCAAGTGGTCATTAGAGAATGACGGTATTTAGTGTGACCATTATAAGAAGTCTCATGTAAGTCCTACCTCAAATGTGTTTTCTTAGACACCCAGTCTACCAGGAGGATGACTACCTATCCGCGCATCAGGTTCAGGCAACTCTATTTCATAATTCCTAAGGACATAGTATCTAACACAAACCAGAGACAAGTCCTCTTGGTCCACCATGATGTATGCTTCTGGACCATCGGACGCCGATCGAGTGTGCCCTAGGCATGGGACGATGGGGTCTTTGGACCCCCCCTCTAATACCCTTCCTAGGTAATTTCCCTTTCTTAGGGCTCACCATAAAATAAGTGCCTAGGAAAATAGGAAATGAGAAAAAAAATATGGAAAGAAAAGTAGGGCTTACGGGGAAAGAAAAAGAACAAGAGGTCAAGGACAATAGACTTCCTAGAAGAAAATCCTGGAAAGAAGAGATGCTCAAACAGGAGCGAAAGATAGACAACTAGAAGAAAAAGGATGATAAGAAATGCCATGGGAGGAAGATAGAACCACTTAACCCAAAGATAAGAAAAGAAGTGGAAAAGTGATCGATTTCATCTTTTTAAAAATGAAAGCATGGCTGGTGACCGCCATATGGAAACCTGAAGCTGGTGAGTTGCAGATATTTTATTGCCTGGAGTAATGTGACATGCTCCACAAAGCATCATTAGCAAATACAAAGCGGGGTGCATCATCGCCCCATTTGTCTAGATTCATCTCGAACGCCATGAGCCCCCAGGTCAGAAAGAAAAGTCCTATGCCCCTGACCCTCCATTTTCTCTGAATGTTTAATGACTTGATCAAAGTTCAAATTAGAAAATAGGGGATATCTATTAGCAGAAAATGTGGTCGGGCCAGATACATAGGGCCCATGACAATGAAGACAGGCCAACAATTTGATCGCTAGCACAGCCATAGACAACACATGGAATTGAACCACCTTAAATTGGATGGGGTCGTTAGAAAGACCAACTCCTATACTCCAAGACATCTCTTGGCTCTACCCCGTGATTTTGATGAATAACAAAACGTTGAGTACATATTGTGTACTAATGTCTATTTCTAGTTGTGAGTTTTCAGGAAACAAGCACCTCAAATTCTCAAAATTAAAGTTTCGTGGTACGCTTTGGCACGAAGTATCTTTCACGATTTGAGGAGTCTTCTCCATGCAAAAAGGGCTCAAACAAGTTCTATTATTGCTTATTTATATTGCATTTAAGTTTCATAAACAATACTTATGTTTTTAGCTTGATTGGCACTTAATTCTGAAGTTTGCAGAACCAAGTGTCGACACCTGGAAGGCTAAGTATCGGATACTTCAGCATTTGGCACGCAGAAAATTTCTTGGCATGCCAAGTGTCGACACCCAGAATTCAAGTGTCGACACCTGAAACTCAAGTGTCGACACTTAAGTTCCCAAGTGTCGACTCAAGACCTGAGAGTTTTTGAAAATCCAAAACTTGGCCATGGAGAGTTTTTGTGTCAAGTATCGATATTTGTGAATCAAGTGTCGACACCTGATAGCCAAGTATCGATACCTGATAGCCAAGTGTCGACACTCGAGTTTTGACAGTCCTAGCAGATCTATTTTTTTGAAGTACAGAAATATCTTTTCAAGCTCCAAATGGCTAGATTCGAAGCTCCAACAGTCACAAACATTTTTTGAAAGTTTTTGAAATATTTAAGCTTCACCAAACCCATTCTTGAAACATTGAAGTCCATTGAAAGCTCAAAAGCCAATATTCCCTCAAGAACTTCACTTCAAAAGCCATTAAAAGAGAGATTCCCTGAAAAAGCTTACAAGCCTATCCTTTCATCATTCCAAAAAGAGAGCTTGAAGAATATTCTAAGGAGAAGACAAGACAAGCATCAATTAGAGCCTCAAAGCTTCCATTCTACTCTTGAAGAGAGTTTGTTTTGTTTATTTAAATTATATATATGAAATTATCTTATGTTTTGACCTAGCTTTCAAGGGTTTCTTGAAAGTAGGTTGTTGTGGCTGTTGGTGAGCCAAAGGGACAAAACTAACTAGGGTTGACTTGTGAGCCCGAAGACAAAATAAGTGTAAAGGTTGGTTGGTGAGCCTAGGTGATAAAACCAACAAAGGTTTTGACTTATGAGCCTTTGGAAAAACAAGTCGGTTATAATCTTGGAGAGATTATAGTGAATTTTCAAGGGTGGCTTGGGAAGTGGATGTAGGTACTAGGTTTGCACCGAACCACTATAAACCTTGTATTTGTATGTGATTATCTCTTCTACCTCTTGTTCTTTATTTCTTGCACTCTAATTATTGCTTTCCGCTACATATAATCTAATGCATCAATTTCATTACTCACAAACACCACAAGGCCTGCATATTATTGTTTTAATTTTTCAAAAGACCCAATTCATCCCCCCTCTTGGGCTCCATTTCTGGGCAACAAGTGGTATCAGAGCACCGATACTCTCTTGTAGGTCCAAGGATCTTGAATAAAAGATCATGGCAGCCCCAATAGGAATGGGTGTTGTTGAAGGTCAAGCTTCAAATTGTCCCCCACTATTTAATGGCACGAATTACACTTATTGGAAGACTCGCATGCACATATTCATTCAAGCCATTGATTATAATTTTTGGAGGACAATCATAAAAGGTCCTCATCAGCCTACTATGTTGATTAATGGTATTCTCACTCCAAAAATGGAAGATGATTGGGATGAGAATGACATTAAGCAAATATAGCTTAATGCGAAGGCTATGAATCTATTATTTTGCTCTCTTGATCCAAGTAAATTCAATAGAATATCTAACTATCTCTTCGTTAAGAAAATATGAGACATACTTGAGGTTACCCATGAGGGTACACACCAAGTGAAAACTATTAAGATTAACATGCTCATTCACACATATGAAATGTTCAAGATGGAACCTACTGAATCTATTAGTGAGATGTATACTAGGTTCACAAATATTGTGAATGGTATGAGAAGTTTAGGAAAGATTATTTCTAATGGTGAGCTTGTAAACAAACTTCTCAGGTCTTTTCTGGCTTCATGGGATGCCAAGGTGACGGCCATAAAGGAAGCCAAGGATGTCAACACTCTATCCCTCGAGCAACTGTTAGGCTCATTAATAACTTATGAGCTTTCTTTAAGACAAAAGAACATGGATGTTGACAAGAAGAAGAAAGTGATCGCTTTCAAATCCACCGCAAGAGAAGAGTCAAGCGATGAATCCGAAGAAGAAGATGAAGAAGATGAGACGGCTCTCATGATAAGAAAATTTAGAAGGTTCATGAAAAAGAAGAAATACAACTTCAAGAAAAAATCTCTAAAAGGTGAGCTGAGCAAAGAGAAGGAGAAAGAGAAAGAGGAGCAGCCCACATGTTTTGAATGTAAGAAATCGGGTCATTTTGAAATGGACTGCCCCTTACTTAAGAAAAGTAGAAGAAAACTAAGAAAGAAGGCCATGATGGCAACCTGGAGTGACAACGAAGACTCCAGCTCTAAGAAAGAACTGCAAGAAGTTGCAAACTTTTGTTTGATGGCATATCATGATGAGGTACTATCCGAAACTGAAAATGAGTTTACATTTGATGAACTGCATGAAGTTTTTGACGAATTGGTTATTGAATTTCAAAAATTGAAATTAAAACATAAAGAACTAAAAAGACAAAACTTGGACTTAGTCAAAGCTAATGATAAGTTTTCAACTGAAAATGACTGCCTACTTCTTCAAAATAAAAAGTTAAATGATAAGATTATTGCTCTTGAAAAAGAAAAGGAAGTTTTGAAAAAGAAAAACTTTTTTGTATCAAATGAAAACTTTTCAAAACAGAACAAAGAAATTTTGGAAGAAAACAAAAAATATAAAGAAGAAATTGAAAAGTTAAAACCTTTTATTGATAAATTTATATATGGTTCTGAAAAATTAAATATGCTTTCAAATAATCAAGAGCTATTTTTGATAAAGCTAGTTTAGGTTTTAGAACTCAAAAGAAACAAAAGTTTTTCAAAAATTTCTTTGTGCCTACATCATCATCCATTACTTATTATGCCTGTGGTACGGTAGGGCATAAATTTTACTTGTGCAATAAGAGAAAATTAAGTAATGTTAAGAAAATTTGGGTTAAAAAAGGAACCTTTACCACTAACCTGAAAGGATCCAAGATGACTTGGGTACCTAAAGTCTTAACTTGACTTTTATTGTAGGTATGCCTTGCAACCAATAAGAAAAGAATGTGGTACCTCGATAGTGGTTGCTCAAGGCATATGACCGGAGATGTGGAGCAGTTCTCATCACTCGAATGTCAAAATGGTGGTAATGTGACATTTGGTGATAATGGAAAGGGCAAGATATTGTCGAAATTAGTAAAGTCTATATCACCCCTTCTACTTACATTGATAATGTATTGTATGTTGATGGTTTAAAACATAATTTACTTAGCATTAGTCAATTTTGTGACAAGGATTTCAAGATTGTTTTCGAATCTTCTATGTACATTATTTCTAGTTTAGATGACAATGTCATCAAGTTCATTGGTCATAGGCATGACAATATTTATATGGTTGATCTTGATGATCTTCCTGTTCAAAATGGTCAATGCCTAGTGGCAAAGGAAGCCAGGATCAATGAAACTAGTTGGCTTTGGCATCGTAGACTAGGACATGCTAGTATGCATTTGATTTCAAAACTTAGCAAAAAGAATTTGATAAAAGATTTACCAAAACTTAGTTTTGAAAAAGACAAGATTTGTAGTACTTGCTAGCTTGGAAAACAAACCAAATCATCTTTTAAATCGAAAGGAGTAATCTCTACATCTAGACCCTTAGAGTTGCTTCATATGGACCTCTTTGGGCCAACTAGAACATCTAGATTGGGAGGTAAGAAGTACGGTCTAGTTATTGTAGACGATTTCTCATGTTTTACATGGGTCATGTTTTTAGCACACAAAGATGAAACATTTTTTGAATTTATTAGATTTTATAAAAGAGTTTCAAATGAAAAAGGTGTTTCAATTGTATCTTTGAGAAGTGACCATGGAACCGAATTTGAAAATTCTAATTTTGACAAATTTTGTATTGAAAATATCATTCATCATAATTTTTCAGCACCTAGGACACCTCAACAAAATGGGATGGTAGAAAAAAAAATAGAACTCTTGAAGAAATGGCATGTACCATGCTTTGTGAAAATAACCTACTTAGATATATTTGGGCGGAAGCCATAAACACTACATGTTATGTCTTGAACCGTGTTTTAATCTGACCGATTTTAAAGAAAACTCTATATGAGCTTTGGAAGGGTAGAAAACCTTCAATTAAATATTTTCAAGTTTTTGGATGCCGTTGTTTCATCTTAAACAATGGTAAAGACAATTTAAGCAAATTTGATGCCAAGTCAGATGAGGGTGTCTTTCTAGGCTACTCTACACTAGCAAGGCGTACAGGGTCTTCAATAGAAGAACACTTGTTGTTGAAGAATCCATATATGTTGTGTTTAATAAATCTGATCAGAAATCTTCTAGAAAAGAAGATGTGCTTTGTGATGAAACAGGTACCAAAAGAACTGAAGAAGTGAACAACAATGAAGAGCCTACAAAGGAACAAGAAGTTGATCAAACCAATGAAGGAGATTCAAGCACAAAGTAATGAAAACACATCTACTATTGATCCTCTACCCAAAGAATGAGGTATGCTCATGGACACCCCAAAGAACTTATCATTGGTGATCCATCTAAAGGTGTAAGTACTCGATCATTCTTTAGGAATGTTTGTGATTACTTAGCATTTGTATCTTAGATTGAACCTACAACTATTGAAGAAGCTGAAAATGATTATAATTGGATTAATGCTATGCAAGACGAACTTAACCAATTTAAAAGAAACAATGTTTGGACTTTAGTAGATAGGCCTTCAAATGTTTCAATTATTGGCACAAAATGGGTTTCTAGAAACAAACTTGATGAAAATGAAATAGTTATAAGAAATAAAGCTAGACTAGTTGCCAAAGGATACAATCAGGAAGAAGGGATTGATTTTGATGAAACCTTTGCTTCTGTGGCTAGACTTGAGGCAATTGTTAGCTTTTGCTTGCTTTATAGATTTTAAATTATTTTAAATGGATGTTAAAAGTATCTTTTTAAATGATTTTATCGAAGAAGAGGTTTATGTTGAACAACCACCTGGTTTTGAAAATCATGAATTTTCAAATCATGTTTTCAAACTTCATAAAGCTTTGTATGGTTTGAAACAAGCTCCTAGAGCTTGGTATGATCATTTAAGTTCTTTGTTGCTCAAAAATGATTTTACTAGAGGTAATATTGACAAAACTTTATTTTTGAAGAAAAAGAATGATGATCTATTAGTAGTACAAATATATGTAGATGATATCATATTCGATGCTACTAATGAATCACTTTGTCAAGAGTTTGCAAAGTTAATGCAGGGTGAGTTCGAGATGAGCATGATAGGAGAACTTAATTTCTTTCTCGGACTCCAGATAAAGCAAACCAAAGAGGGGATCTTCATCAACCAAGCTAAGTACATAAAAGAAATACTTAAGAAGTTTGGGATGGAGAACACTAAGCCTTTAGGTACGCCTATGAGCTCCTATTGTAGACTTGATAAAGATGAATCAGGTAAATCTGTTGACCAAAAACTATATCATGGCATGATTGATTCATTGTTATATTTAACTTCCAGTAGGCCATATATCATGTTTAGTGTTTGTATGTGTGCTAGATATCAGTCTAATTCTAAAGAGTCCCATCTTTTGGCTGTTAAATGCATACTTAGATATCTATCTAGCTCAATTGAAATTGGTCTTTGGTACTCTAGAGATTCTTTATTTGAATTGATTGCTTATTCTAATGCCGATTTTGTTGGGTGTAAACTTGATCGTAAAAGTACTATTGAACTTGTCAGTTTCTTGGAGTAAATTTGATCTCATGGAGTAGCAAGAAACATAATTCAGTTACTCTATCTACGGCGGAAACCGAATATATAGCAGCTGGAAGTTGTTGTGCTCAAATCCTATGGATCAAACAACAACTCGAAGATTTTGGTATTAAACTAATTAAGATATCCATAAGATGTGACAATATTAGTGCAATCAATCTAACTAAGAATCCTATGCAACATTCAAGAAGTAAACACATTGAAATAAGATACCATTTCATAAAAGATCATATACAAAACTCTAATGTAGTACTTGAATTTGTGTGTACTGATGATCAATTAGCTGATTGTTTACCAAACCCTTGAGTGAAGAGAGATTTTGTATGATTAGAAAAGAGTTAGGCATCATTAATCCATTCTCCTAGAACTCTCTCAAATCCTATCCTACTTAAGTTATTTTTACTCAAAAATCACTTTTGTTAAGTCCCAAAAGCTTTCAAAAGCATCCTTGATTTTTTGAAAATTTTTCAGATTTTTTTGGGAATTTCTTGGCCAAGTGTCGACACTTGGATTTTGCGAAGTGTCGACACCTAACCAAGTGTCGACACTTGAGAAATTCCAAGTGTCGACACTCGCGAAAGTTTCAGACTTTTTTAGGGCAAAACCGAGCTTTTGTATTTCACTTTCCCCCATTTTCTCTCAAGCCGTTGTGGTCCCCAAAAGTCCTCAACCCTCCGAATTCCTCATTTTCCTTCTTTGCCCCACCAAAATCAGGTAATCTTCTCCCCTCTCATTCATTTTTCAAACTATAAACCCTAGTTTCTCTATTTTTCATCCATTTTAATGCATTTAAATCCAATTTTTCAACATTTTGGATCGTTTATAAGTGTCCATTTTGTTGTGGGAAACTTATTTATTCGTATTATTCTCAGATTTTCCCTTGGATTTTGACCATTTCCTCACCTAATCCGTCTAATTTTCAATCTTTCACTATTGCATTGCATGTTTTGGCTGAAATCCCCAATGTTTTCAATTTAATCTTAGATTTCTTGGCTATGTGTTAGGTTTCCTCATATTTCATTCTTTTGGAAGGATACACCTTGATTTCATGATTTCCACTCCTCATTTCATTGTTTTGCTGTTGGATTGCACGTCTTTAACCTAAAGCCCTAATGTCTTTTATTTCTAGTCCTAATTTCATGAGTTTATCTAAACATTTTATATGTTTAGTTTTATTTTTGGTGCTTCACTTAGCCTTTAGATTACTTAGTTTTTGTATTGGGATAAAAACTTTGTTTTGGAAAAACCACTGGTTTGATAGTTTTCCCTCTTTTTAAATTATTAAAATTCCACTCGGCATTATTTTTATCATTTCAACCAGTTTTCTAAAAGCTTTTATCTCTCGAATTCATGTTTTGGAGTCTAACCTTAAGTCAATTTGATTTTTGCTCCAGTTTTCAAAACAAACCCTAGCTTTTATTATTCAAGTATCCTTCTTTTAGGAAAACTCAGGCTTGTTTAGTCTCTTTAAGTCTAACCCTTGGCCGATCTTCAGTTCTCAACCTGCTTAAAACTTGTCCACCCTTCAGTATGTTTACCCTCTTCCTTTCCCTTCTTGCTCAGCTTGTTGTGATGGGTTCGAGGAAGAGACTAGCTGTTAGGAGTAGGACTGGTCAGAGTTCTGAGAGGAGGATGAAGACCAAGCATGATGTTGGACAAGCTAGTAGTTCTACAGCTCCAGTTTCCCCCCTGCAGAGAAGATGGCAGGGAAGGCCGTGGCTACAGGCAGACGGATCGACTTGGAGTTCTTTGATCGACAGCACTTCCTAATTTGGTAGATACTCTCAAATGTCGAAGTAGTACCTTTTTGCACTATGCATGAGAGGTACTATCCTCATCTGGAGAGAGAGTTCTATGGTGCATTGGACTGCCGACGATTATTATGGAGCACCACCATTAGGGGAGTAGAGATTTCATTGACCGAGGAGCTATTGAGTAGAGTTTGGGAGGTTCCTCACCGAGGTGTATGCACTCTCTTAGTTGAAGACAGGGAGGCAGCTTTCAGATGTTTTCTAGAGAGAGAAGACGTTCGTGGTGTGACAGTGGTCACCGTGAACCAGTTGTCCATAGAGATGTGCTTGCTACATCACATCACTGCTCGGATCTTGCTTCCGAAGACTGGACGATTTGACTTCATCACAGAGCGGGAGTTGATGTTGATGGTCAGTCTGATATGGAGAACCTAGGTTGATATTCCCTCACTTGTGCTGGTTCATATGCACGATGCGGCAACACAGAGGAGACATTGTTTGCCATACGGGATGGCGCTGACCCATCTGTTTCGAGCCTGTAGAGTTCCTTTGGAGGGGGAGATCCCCAAGGAGATTCTACACACCAATGTATATGACAAGCGGTCGCTACATCGGATGGGCATCATTTGGCTGTAGGGCGCTAGGTCAGGAGAGAGTCTAGTCAGGAGCCAAACGAGGAGGATAAGATCAGAGAGGCTGAGGCCGGGCCATCAGGGCCAGTCAGTACACCTCTTTGTGTTGCTCCAGCATCAGAGGTAGAGCCTGTGACTCTTACTACTACACCTTCGGCTCCTCCTCTATCGACTACTGAGTTATCTTTTGAGAAGCACTCTCGACAGCAATTTGCTGAGGTACGGAGTGAGCTTATTGGACTTGGAGTGCGGATGACTCAGCTGAGGATTAAGATAGAGGGTCTTAGAGCCCACACAGCTTCATAGCACGCCGAGCTATGTTACACTATGGAGGCGAGATTCGCCCGCATTGAGGATTTGCTTAGATCCCTCCTTCCTCCAGTAGCTCCTGCAATCCCAACTGCTGATGATGATGACCACCCAAACGGACATGATGACACTGATGAGGGTGGTGCTGGTGATGGAGATGGTGATGATGGTGATGATTGTGATGCTGATGATTTTAGTGATGGGAGTTCAGATGACAGCGTTGATCGTGCTGGACGATATCAGATGCTCAGTAGAAATGATCCTCCAGCTACTCCTGCAGTCCCTCCTCCAGCTGATATAGTTGATTCCACTCCAGATTTCATTACTCCAGCTGAGATGCTTTCCCCTCCATCTACTAGATCTTCCAGGGTTGTACCCTTACTAGGACCTTCTGGCCGTACTAGGAGTTGTAGGGCCTTAGCCCAGGGACCTCCTAAGGCTTTAGTTCCTAGATCCAGGATTAGTGCCCCGATTACTCTTGAGCTTCCATCTGATGAGGATTAGCCTCACAGATGTTTATTCTGGTGTATATTATATATGTTTTATGCTTATTTACTCTTGTTGTATCATGTTGTTTCAGTGTTGCTGATGAGTTAGCAAATTTTGTACTAAAAACCTAACTTAATATATATATATATGCATTTCACTATGATTAATTTTGGCTTTGACAATCTTGAATTAGATTACTTTTCGGCTCTGATACCTGTTTACTCTTTAAAAACTGAATCTTGTATCTACTCTAATACCTTTTGTCTATATGCACTTTTTGAGGGGGAGCTTACTCCCATTTCTATTTAATGATTGACAAAAAGGGGGAGTAGAAATATATTATATGGTTAATTTAAATTTCAAATTTGATATTTCAAACTTCATCTTGCTCTTCAAAACTTGTTCTAATACGAATTGTTTCACTAAGGGCTGATTCATTCCTCTTAACTATGTAAGTTGTGATTGTATGAGCTTGAGATCATATTTATGAAGTATCATATCTAAAATTTGAATCTAAATGTTTATATACTCAAGGTTTTGTCATCATCAAAAAAGGAGAGATTGTTGGCTCTACCCCATGATTTTGATGAATAACAAAACGTTAAGTACATATTGTATACTAATGTATATTTCTAGTTATGAGTTTTCAGGAAACAAGCACCTCAATTTCTCAAAATTAAAGTTTCGTGGCACACTTTGGCATGAAGTATCTTTTGCGATTTGAGGAGTCTTCTTCATGCAAAAAGGGCTCAAACAAGTTCTAATATTGCTTATTTATATTGCATTTAAGTTTCATAAACAATACTTATGTTTTTAGCTTGATTGGCACTTAATTTTGAAGTTTGCAGAACCAAGTGTCGACACCTGGAAGGCTAAGTGTCGACACTTCAGCATTTGGCACGTAGAAAATCTCCTTGGCATGCCAAGTGTCGACACTCAGAATTTAAGTGTCGACACCTGAAACTCAAGTGTTGATACTTAAGTTCCCAAGTGTTGACTCAAGGCCTGAGACTTTTTGAAAATCCAAAACTTGACCATGGAGAGTTTTTGTGTCAAGTATCGACACCTGTGAATCAAGTATCGACACTTGAAAGTTCAAGTATCGACACCTAGAAATCAAGTATCGACACCTGGAAATCAAGTGTCGACACCTGACAGCCAAGTATCGACACCTGACAGCCAAGTATCGACACTCGGGTTCTGACAGCCCTGACGGATCTATTTTTTTGAAGTGCAGAAACATCTTTTTAAGCTCCAAATGGCTAGATTCGAAGCTCTAACGATTACAAACCATTTTTTGGAAGTTTTTGAAGTATTTAAGCTTCACGAAACCCATTCTTGAAGTATTGAAGTCCATTGAAAGCTCAAAAGTCAATATTCCCTCAAGAACTTCTCTTCAAAAGCCATTAAAAGAGAGATTTCCTGAAAAAGCTTACAAGCCTATCCTTTCATCATTCCAAAAAGAGAGCTTGAAGAATATTCCAAGGAGAAGACAAGACAAGCATCAATTAGAGCCTCAAAGTTTCCATTCTACTCTTGAAGAGAGTTTGTTTTGTTTATTTAAATTGTATATATGAAATTCTCTTGTGTTTTGACCTAGCTTTCAAGGATTTTTTGAAAGTAGGTTGTTGTGGTTGTTGGTGAGCCAAAGGGACAAAACCAACTAGGGTTGACTTGTGAGCCCGAAGACAAAACAAGTGTAAAGGTTGGTTGGTGAGCTTAGGTGATAAAACCAACATAGGTTTTAACTTGTGAGCCTTTGGAAAAACAAATTGACTATAATCTTGGAGAGATTATAGTGGAATTTCCAAGGATGGCTTGAGGAGTGGATGTAGGTGCTAGGTTTGCACCGAACCACTATAAACCTTGTGTTTGTGTGTGATTATCTCTTCCACCTCTTGTTCTTTACTTCTTGCACTCTAATTATTGCTTTCCACTGTGTATAATCTAGTGCATCAATTTCATTACTCATAAACACCACAAGGCTTGCACATTATTGCTTTAATTTTTCAAAAGACCCAATTCACCCCCCTCTTGGGCTCCATTTCTGGGCAATAGCATCAGCAAGCCTCACTGACCACTTTGGAGGCATTCAGCAATGACCAACAAGTGGGCACTGGCAGAGAACAACTCCTATGCCCTAAGGCATTAGTGAACCTCACCAACTATTTTGGAGGCATTCAATCATGACCCCCAAGTGGGCACTACCAGAGACTAACTCCTATGTCTAAGGTATCAGCAAGCCTTACCGACCACTCTGGAGTGTTCAACCATGACCCCCGAGTGGCCACTAGCAGAGGCAACTCCTATGTTGCAAGGTATCAGCGAGCCTCACTGACCACTTCGGAGGTATTCAACCATGACCCTCGAGTGGGTACAAGTAGAGGCCAATTTCTATGCCCCAAGGCATCAACGAGCCTCACCATCTACTTTGGAGGCATTCAGTCATGACTCTCGAACGAGCACTGGCAGAGGCCAACTCCTATGCTCCAAGGTATCAGTGAGCCTCGTCGACCACTCTGGAGGCATTTAGCCATGACCCCCGAGCAGGCACTGGCAGAGGCCAACTCCATTGGAACAACTAGTAGGTTCACTCATGACTTATGAGTTGAACTTGAAGCAAAAAGCAATGGATATGGATAAGAAAAAAAAGATTATAGCCTTCAAATCCACAACACAAGAAGAGTTTTCAAATGAGAAATCAGAAGAAGAAGAGAATGAGGATGAAGAAGCGCTTATAGCAAGAAAGTTTAGAAGATTTATGAAGAAAAAGAAATTTTCCTATAGAAAGAAGGCTCAACCAAGCAAGGAAAAGGGAAAAGAATAGAAGAAGGAACTACCAATATGCTTCGAATGCAAGAAGCCGGGACATTACAAGTATGGCTACCCTCTCCTAAAGAAATCCAAGAAGAAATTTAGAAAGAAAGCAATGATGGCAACTTGGAGTGATAGTGAGGACTCCAGTTCAGATGAAGAACAAATCGAAGTTGCCAATCTTTGCTTCATGGCATAACAAGAAGAAGAGGTAAATTCTGAATTTGAACTTGATTATACTTTTGATAAACTTAAAAATGCCTTTGATGAGCTTATGCATGATTACAAACTGATTATGATTGAAAATAAAAAATTATAAAAAGCATGCAAACTCTTTCTCTCATGAAAACAACAATCTTATGAATGAAGTTAATGATTTAAAGAGAAAAATTGATGTTTTGGAAAAACAAAGAAATGTTTTATCTATGAAAAATAAAGTTTTAAAAGGATCCAAAGTAAATGTTTCAAACAATGAACTTTTAAAGAAGAATAAAGATCTTGAAACTAAAAATTTGAAATTCAAAAATGAACTTGAAAAGGTAAAGCCTTTTGTGGAAAAGTTTACTTTTAGTTCTGAAAAGTTAAATCTTTTGTTAAACAATCAAAGAGTTATTTTCAACAAAGTCGGTTTAGGTTTTAGACCTCAAAAGCAGTAAAAGTATTTTTAAAATTTTTTTATACCTGCATCATCAAGCATCACATGCTTTTCATATAAAAAATCAGGTCATAAAGCATACCATTGTGACCTTAGAAAAATAAATAGTTCTAAGAAGGTTTGGGTTCCAAAAGGAACCACTCAAGTAACTAACCCTAAAGGATCTAAGATGACTAGGATACCTAAAATCAAAACTTAATTTGTTTTGCAGGTGTGTCTTGCAACCAAAGAAAAGAAAAGATTGTTGTATCTCGACAGTGGTTGCTCAAGACACATGGCAGAAGATGTGAAGCAATTCACTTTTCTGAGGCACTTAATGGAGGGAGTGTAACTTTCGAAGATAATGCCAAAGGAAAAATAATTGGTATTGGTAAAGTCTACATCTCTCCTTTCGCTTGTATAGATAATGTTTTATTAGTCGAAGGTTTAAAACACAATTTACTTAGCATCAGTCAGTTTTGCGATAAAGGTTTTAAAGTTGTTTTCGAATCATCTCTTTGCATGGTAGCTAGTCCTAGTGTTAATGGAGTAAAATTTATTGGAAATAGGCATGGCAAGATCTATCTTGTTAATCTTGATAATATACTTTTACATGATGGTGAATGCCTAGTTGCAATGAATTCCACACTAAATGAAACTAGCTGGCTTTGGCATCGTAGATTAGGTCATGCAAGTATGCATCTTCTTTCAAAATTATATAAAAAGGATTTAATAAGAGATTTACCAAAAATTAGTTTTGAAAAAGATAAAAATATGTGAAGCATGTGAATTTGGAAAACAATCTAAAACATCTTTCAAACCAAAAGGCTTTGTTTCAACTTCTAAGCCATTAGAGCTACTCCATATGATCTTTTTGGACCAACTAGGATAACTAGTCTAGAAGGCAAGAGAGATGGATTAGTTATAGTGGATGATTCATCTAGATTTACATGAATTTTATTTTTATCTCATAAAGATGAATCATTTTTAGCTTTTATGAAGTTTTATCGAAGAGTTTCAAATGAAAAAGGTACTTCAGTTATCTCTATTCGAAGTGATCATGGCACAGAATTTGAAAATTAAGATTTCAAAAATTTTTACAATGAAAAAGGAATTGAACATAATTTTTCTGCACCTAGGACACCTCAATAAAATGGGATAGTAGAAAGAAAGAATAGGACCTTAGAAGATATGACATGCACAATGCTTTCTGAAAATGATTTACCGAGATATTTTTGGGTTGAAGCAGTTAATACAGTTTGTTACATTTTAAATCATGTTTTAATTAGACCTATTTTAAAGAAAATACCTTACGAACTTTGGAAAGAAAGAGGACTTTGAAGTATTTTCGAGTTTTTGTATGTCATTGTTTTATTCTAAATAATGGCAAAGATAATTTAGATAAATTTGATACCAAGTCAGATGAAGGTATCTTTTTAGGATACTCTAAATTTGATTTCTCTAGAGGCCATGTTGATACTACTTTGTTTTTAAAAAATAAAAATGATGATCTTTTAGTAGTATGGATTTATGTTGATGATATCATTTTTGGTACTACTAATGAAACACTTCATCAAGAGTTTGTTAAGCTCATGCAGGGAGAGTTCGAGATGAGTATGATGGGTGAACTCAATTTCTTCTTTGGACTTCAAATCAAGTAAACTAAAGAAGGGATCTTCATCAACCAAGCTAAGTATACAAGGAAAATCCTAAACAAGTTTGGGATGAAGGGAACCAAACCATTAGGTAGACCTATGAGCCCTTCTTGTAAACTTGATAAAGATGAATGTGGTAAAAGTATTCTTAAAAAACTATATAGAAGTATCATTGGTTCTTTACTAGAAGTATCATTGGTTCTTTACTGTATTTGACTGCAAGTAGACCAGATATCATGTTTAGTATTTGCATGTGTGCTAGATATCAGTCTGATCCTAAAGAATCTCATTTATTGGCTGTAAAGCACATTCTTAGATATCTATCTGGTTCTATTGATATTGGTTTGTGGTATTCTAGAGATTCTTCAATTGATTTGATTGGATATTCTGATATTGATTTTGCTGGGTGTAAATTAGATGGAAAAAGTACCAATGAAATTTGCCAATTTCTTGGAGTTAACTTAATCTCATGGTTTAGCAAGAAATAAACTTCAGTTGCACTATCTACAGTTGAGGCTGAATATATTGCAGCTGAAAGTTGTTGTGCTCAAATCCTGTGGATTAAACAACAACATGAAGATTTTGGAATCAAATTAAGTAAGACACCTATAAGATGTGATAATACAAGTACAATAAATCTAACTAAAAATCATGTTCAGCACTCTAGGAGTAAACACATTGAAATTAGGTACCATTTTATTAGAGATCATGTTGAAAATAATGATATTATGCTAGAATTTATTTATACTGAGATACAATTGGCCGATATATTGACCAAACCACTTCAAGAAGATAGGTTTTGTATGATTAGAAGGGAACTAGGAGTCATCAATCCTTTTAACTGAACATTGATCTCCTTTTTTTTTTTTAATTTTCTAAGCTAATACTCTTCAAAATCATATCAAATCAATCATATTTCCTTAAATTCATTTATCATGAATTTTTGTAATTTTTTCTCTATTTTTTGTCAGATTTTTGTCGAAGTGTCGACACTTGGAAGTGTCGACACCTCCAAGTGTCAACACTTGACCTAAGGTCATGAGCCGACACTTGACTGATGGGATTTCGAGAAGAAATAGGGCATTCTGAGAGATTTCTTGCCACTTTCCTCGAAATTTCATGAGCCGACTCATCCCTAAGGTATTTCTCACTCTCCATTTCCCTCCAAACTCTATTCAATTGGCTTGATTTCTCGTTTGGAGTCATTTTTCTCTCGTTTTCACTGTTCATCACCCGATTCTCATGATTTTTCCATCGTGAAAACCCTTGATTTTCTCCCACATTTGCCCTTTGATCTGTTTCCTTGGGAATGGGGCCTCGAAAACAAGTTGTCCGGAGACCTTGAACATCTGAGCTAGAAGCAGAGCATCGAACGAAAGCTAGACATGAAGATTCAGCACCAGTAGAGCCCTAGGTTCAGCTAGATATTCCCGTCAGACCGTCAGCAGTGAGTAGGATGAGTTCCAAGGCTATCGTTGGCGGGAGGAGAGTAGATTTTGAGTTCTTGGACATGCATCACTTCCGGATTGGTCAGTGGTTGAGAGATGCTGGCCTAGCTGAGTTCTGCACTCTTTTTGAGAGGTTCTACCCTGGCTTAGTCAGAGAGTTCTATGGATCTTTAGCCAGAGGTGCTGATGGATGGGTAGCTTAGGTCCTCAGGAGAGATCCCTTTGATTGCTGAGATCCTGAGCAGACACTGGCAGATTCTTTTGGTTGGATCAGTAGCAGATGCATTAGTGGACAGATCCAGAGGACTGAGATGCATTTTTGAGATTGATGATATCATCATTGAGGGAGCATCAGTTGTTGCTTCCAAACTTTCACCATAGATGAGGCTACTACATCATATCGTCACCCGGATCCTTCTGCCGAAGATCGGATGATTCGATTTTATTACTGAGCGAGAGTTATTGGTCATGGTTTCTTTGATTCAGCATTCTCCAATTTGTCTTCCAGCACTCATGGTTCATCAGATGATAGAGGCAGTGACCAGTCGGAGGCTTTGCCTGCCCTACGGTATGGGATTGACGATACTATTCAGGGCATATGGAGTGACTGTAGACGGAGAGGATTACAGATAGTTATTGCACATAGATGTTTACGACATGAGGTCTCTCCATAGGATGGGCTATCATATGGATAGAGGTCAGTGGAGACGACGTATATCAGGTCAGACCATTGACGCAGATGATAAGGCAACAGAGGAAATGCGTATTTTCACTGGTGAGGTCGGGCTTTCTGAGGTACACAGAGAGATTCCAGAGGCACAGCCTGAGCCTATAGCTCAGCCTGAGTCAGCTGTTCCATCATACTCAGAGATGCCAGCCACTGGAGATTCTATAGAGGACAAGATCGCCCGTTTGGAGTTAGATACAATGATCATCAAACAGCGGGTTGATCAGATACATCTGGAGATGAGAGAGAGCCACCACGGCCTGAGAGATGGTATAGCTGCTATTTTAGCTGCATTGGCAAGATCTTCATCGAGCAGAGCACCTCCCTCTACTAACTCAGATTCACCTCTAGCACTAGAAGCACCCCTAGCACCAGATACTGTAAATGATTAGGCTGACTCTCCAAAGAGTTTGATGTCAAAGATTTTATGACAGAGCCAGAGCCGGATGTAGCTGCTGATGAGTCTAGGACCCCTATTCCTGATCCTTCCCGATCATCCTTCTAGACTCCTATCTTACCCAGCTCATCCACTTTTCATGATCCATCTGTTACTTCCCTTCCTGCTCCTCTATGCCTATCATTCATTCTACTAATACACCCATGATTCATTCACCTACTCTTCACACATCATCTTTGATTTGGGAACTAGGTTTCTATATGCCGGTTTCCATATCCTTTCTCCAAGACCAGCATTTGATGACACACCCCCCTTATTTGATGCAGCTGCTACTCCCACCACTCATTTTGCTCCTACTTCTGATATTCCTTCTTCCTCCTTAGCACCGCGAGAGGAAAGACCTACATCAGACATGGCAGAGGCAGAGCGCGTGGTGAGACACCTAAACCTACCCAGACCAAGCTATCTGATCTCTGGTCGATGTGGCTGCGATCTCGACCTTCTAGGGATACAGAGCCTGTTGTTTTAGATATTCCGTCTTCCTTTGACGAGGAGACTACTCCTTAGATTTAGTCTATGTATTAGCCTGTCTGTATCTCAGTATTTAGTCTATGTTTTAGCCTGTCTGTGTTTGATGTTTTTGTGTTAGTACTGGTCATAAATATCTTATATTCAATTCCTGATGTATCATGTATCAAATCCTTGCAATATTATATATTGACTTTTCTTATGTCATGTATTTTTTTTTTCTGCGCAACTTTCTGCAATGAATCGATATTTTCTGTATACCTGTTATATTATTTTTTTCTTCTTCTCTCCACTTTTTAATGATGACAAAAAGGGGGAGAATATTTGGAGAATTAATTTTGAAAATGCAGGAATACTTGAAAATTTAATTGAAAGTTCAAAAGTTTAAAGATTTAATGAAAAATGCAAAAATGCTAGTATTAATGAGTATTATTAAGAATTAATAAAATCTTTTTGGCACAAATCAATGCTATAAGTGAGGGGGAGCAAGAAAGTCTTTTTACTAAAATTGTTGCCCAGTGAGCAATCCAAGAGGGGGGGTGAATTGGGTTTCTAACAATTTAAGCTAAGCTTGAATTAAACAAATAACAAACTTTACAAGACAAGATTTGCAATTCAGCAAGGTACTAGAATTTAAAGTGTAATGCTCTAATATAAAGGTGCAGGGAAAATTGAAAGCAATAGGCAATAAGGAGATGAGCAAGGAAGGAGAAACAAGCAATCACAAATACAATAATCTATAGTGGTTCGGTGCCAACAATGCACCTACATCCATTCCCTAAGATTTTCTTGGAAATTCACTATAATCCAAAGATTACAGGTGATTAGTTTTCCGGGCTCACTAATCAAAACCCGATTTGTTTTTACAAGGCTCACAAGTCACAACCTCACCTGGTTTTACAAGCTAACCAAGAACCTTAGTGGTTTTGCAGGCTAACCACCAACCTAATTGGTTTTCACAAGGCTAACCAAAAATTTTCCTTGGTTTTCTGGGCTAACCAAGAACCTTAGTGATTTTGTAGGCGTTAACCAACCTAATTGGTTTTCAAGGCTTACCAACAACCTCACTTGGTTTTCCAATAGGCTAACCAATAATCTTAGTGGTTTTGCGGGCTAACCACCAACCTAATTGGTTTTCATGGCTTACCAACAACCTCACTTGGTTTTCCAATAGGTTAACCAATAACCTTTACAAGATAAAAGATAAGGAAATAAAGAACCAATGTAAGCTTTCAATAAAAAGCAAATAAGTCGATGTAGCTCGAAGTAGTATTGCTTTGCTCTTGTTGAAGCCTTTTGAATGCTCACGAATGAATGATCTTTAATGCACTTGATAGCTTTGAATGCTTGGAAGGCTTTCTTCTTGCTTGAGAGTGGTTGAGCTTTGAATGAATGGGAGTTAAGGCTCTTCTCTCTTCTTTTCTCTTTAAACTCTTCAAGGATATTTAATACAATGAATAGTTGTTGTCTTGCTTTGATTTGAAGCCTTTATATACCTTCCCAAGCCCCCAAAACTAAAATATAGCCATTATACTTGAAAAACTAGCTGTTGGAGGGCATTTGGGAGAGTTCTGCGCTTGAAAAAACTAGCCATTATTGTTGTCAGAACTCCATGTGTCGACACTTCCTCTTCATGTGTCGACACATCCAGTCGACATATGTTCTTCTTGAGTCGACACAAGTTCAAAATATTCCATTCAGATTCTCTGAAAAAATCAGCTGAGTCGACACATTCTCAGTGGAGTCGACACATTAGGTCCGTGTGTCGACACATCAACTGTTCCTTCAACTTCTGCAAGTTCTGTGGCTTGAAATTCTCAGGCGATGTGTTGATCCATGTATTGACAATTTGAGTCGACACATAAGGTCCATGTGTCGACACATCATCTGTGCCATTTGAAATTTCACTACGTGCCGGTCTGAGTCAACACACCATCTTCATGTGTCGACACATAAAGTCATGTGTCGACACCTTTAGTCGATACATCATCAAAAAGATGTAGAATTTGCTGAACTTGAGCTGTAACATGTCTTCATTTACCTTGGTCATCCATTCAACCAACTCTCTTTGAGTGTCCAAGTCTAGATTTGTGCAATCATTCCATTCAAACTTGCTTCTACAACATAATTGGGCTTCTTCAAATTTTGTGAGCATCCTTTCATTTGAAAACACACTTAAAGCAAATCATTAGTCATCAAACTATACTTAACTGTTTTGCTTATCATCAAAATCAATTAGTGGAGTCAACAATCTCCCCTTTTTGATGATGATAAAATCCTTACGTATAAATTGCTTTAAAAGAAAGCTTTAAGAGAATAGTCAAGATGCACAATATTGAAATCATTAAGTGTCAATCATTACTTAAAATTATAAACATTCAAAATACAGGTGATAGAATTTGAGCTTGTTTCAAGGATAAAGAGTATCAGAACTTAGCTAGAACTTTGATATTCATTTAAATGCAATAAGAACATGTATCATAATACTCTTACAATGAAAGTTTCAGCAATTGACAAAGCTCCCCCTGAATTAATGATTCATAACAAAAATTGAAAGAATCGTTTCAAAAACATTGAAAGAGGGATTTTGAGAATCATATTTACTTTGACAAAAGGTAAAGCTCCCCCTTTCATAAATTCAGGTTTTCAAAACGTAAAAGTTACTCCCCCTTTAATTTGGAGAGGTAGACATACATTTATACTTTAAATAACATCATAAATTACTCCCCCTTTTTGTTATCATTAAAAAGGTAGGAAGAAATGAAATGAATAAACAAGACAAAGCACAGTCACTGAACATATAAAAGCAATTCAAGACATCATTCATGTTTACCAAAGATATAGAAGTGTGAAAACACAAGGTTTTTCATATATGTCAGGAACTTGTACATCAAATACACAAGTACATAACAAGGATAAAAGTACATGTAAACATGAAAGTAAACTATCTGTAAAACTATCAAGAAATATATCAATGTCCTAATCCTCATCCATCGAGTCATCAGAAGATGAACCAATCTCGATCGGTCCGATATCAGAAGAAGATCGAGCTCGCGGCCAACAAGGTCGAAGATCTCGAAGTTTGGTCCTGGTCGGCTGACGAGGGGTACGGCGTCCATGTCCTCTGCGACGAATATAGGTCCGACCTCTAGCTGAAGCAGTAGAGGTAGAAGCTACGTCCTCCGCAGGAACTGAACTGATCGGGTGAATCATCTCATCAACAGCTGGGGCAGGAGTACGATCAAAAGTAGGTCCAGAATCAAGATACTGAAAGCCGGGTGTGTAAAACCCAAGCTCTCGAGTGATTGATGAAGTATGAAGGGTAGGACTATCAAAAGTAGGTGTAACAGCTGATGATACAAGCGTATCAAGAATAACAGTATCAGCTATGGAAGGTATCGGTGTATGTACAATAGATGTATCAAGTATGGGCGTCTGAATGATAGGTGTATGAGTGTCAGGAGAATCAATAGAAGGTAAATCGGTAACAGGTAGGTCAACAACAGGACTAAGAATAGGAATAGGAATAGGAACTGGAGTCTGATCAATCGATCTGGAAGGAGAGGATGGATCAGGTATCGGGGTAGGTGAGAAGGATGGGTCAACAGGTCTCGCAGCTACGTCATCCGTCACCTCCATAATTGGCTCTGACATAGGATCATCAATGTCAAACTGGTCGGAGTCAGTCACCTCATCTCCATCAACATCTCCAACAATAGTATCTCCAACTCCATATCCAATAGTAGTCTCAGCACCAATATCAATATCACCAAAGTCATCAGCCGGTATTGGAGCAGGAACATCAACAGTGGCAGGAGTTGTGTCTGCAGTAGGAGCACTCGTAGAAGATCTGGACAGTGCTGAGAGAATAGCCGCAATACCATCACTGAGACCTTTGTGGCTCTCTCTCGTCTCAATAATAAAAATGTCTAGACGTTGTCTCATGATGAAAACATCGATCTCTATGCATCTGACTCTGTCCTCTAGAGTATCTGAAATATCGGGAGTCTCTATTTGCTCTGGCTATGGCTGTGGCTGGGCAGATGTAGAAGGATCTGACTGAAATGTCTGTGCTGTCGTCTCAGGCTGTGTCTCGCTCGGTCCAGCCTCACTTGATAGAATCCGCTCCTCCTCTACTGTGTCCTCATCAATGTCAGCTGCATCCTCGGCCTGTCCTGATATCCTGTGTGTCCACTGGCCTCGGACTAAATGATAACCCATGCGATGTAGTGACCTGATGTCATATACATCGGTATGGATCAAGGTACGATAGGACTCATCCTGGAAGCTGACTCCATACTCTCTGAATAGTACTGTCAAACCCATGCCATACAGCAAGCAGAGCCGCTGGCTAGACACCGCCTCAGTAATCTGATGGATCATCAAAATAGGAAGACAAACCGGCGTCCGCTGAATCAGAGAGACCATCACGAGCAGCTCTCGCTAGGTAATGTAGTCAAATCGACCGGTCTTCGGCAGAAGAATCCGGGCAACAATGTGATGTAGCAGTCTCATCTCCGCTAACAGTCTTGAAGCAGGAACAGTGGCTCCCTCTGGTAAGGTATCAGACTCAAAAATGCACCGGAGCCCACTAACTCTGTCCAATAGACTGTCCATAACTAATCCAGTCAGGGTATATCCCATACCCTGCTCAGAATCTCAGCTGAAATGGGAATATCCTGTCCCCTGACCTGAGCAATCCAGCCATCTGATCCACGGGCAAGTGATCCGTAGAACTCCCTCATCAGCCCGGGATAATATCTCTCACCGAGCAAACAAAAAGATGCCAAACCAGCATGTCGGATTCACTCTCCTATCCGAAAATACTGCTGGTCCAAGAAAGAGAAGTCCACTCGGCGTCCTCCAACCACTGTCTTGGAGCTCATCCAACTAGAAGGTGCAAACAACTGTCGTATAGGCGGATCTGGAGCCCTAGACTCGTGTCGTGCCTTCGTTCTCCACTCTTCTTCATGCTGTGACTGACGTGATCGGCGAACAACTTGTTTGCGAGGACCCATTGTCAACAATCAAGGTTTGGGCAAGGTTTTTGGAGGAAATAGGGGGTTTCTAGGGTTTAAGAGCTAAAACCTAGAAAGGATTCCAATCAAAAACGAACACGAAACCTTCAAATCCGAGAGAATGGCGGGTAAAAGCACGGAAATGAGAGGATTAACAAGATGGATACCTGGAGTTGAAGTATCGGCTCGGAGGAAATTGAATTTTGGAGGAAAAATGGATCGGAAACCCTTAAAATCTCAGTTTCCCATCGGGTATGTGTTGACTCATGCATGTGTCGACACATAAAGGAGTCGACACATGATGTGTCGACACATCGACTTAAAAACTAAAAATTTAGAATTTCACGAAAAGATCAAAATCAATTTAAGCAACAGATATTTGGAGTCAAATCATCAATGATTAATCATGATTTATCAAAAGTAAGACTGAATGGATCTAATTCGAGTCACATTTGGAGAAAAGATTTAATCAAAGGGATTGATGATCCCGAGCTCTCTTCTAATCATACAGAATCGATCTTCCAAGAGAGATTTAGTTAAAATATCAGCTAATTGAAATTCAGTACATATAAATTCAAGCAAAATATCATTGTTCTCAATGTGATCTCTAATAAAGTGATGCCTAATTTCAATATGCTTGCTCCTAGAGTGTTAAACATGATTTTTTGTCAAGCAAATAGCACTTGTATTATCACATTTGATAGGAGTTCTAGCCAACTTGATTCCAAAGTCTTCAAGTTGTTGCTTAATCCACAAGATTTGAGCACAACTTCCTACTGCAATATACTCAGCCTCAGCTGTGGATAGTGCAACTGAAGTTTATTTCTTGCTAAACCATGAGATTAAGTTAACCCCAAGAAATTGGCAAGTTCCACTAGTACTCTTTCTATCTAATCTACAACCAGCAAAGTCTGCATCAGAATATCCAATTAATTCAGCAGAAGAATATCTAGCATACCACAAACCAATGCTAATAGTACTAGACAGATATCTAAAATGCGCTTAACAGCCATAAGATGTGATTCCTTAGGTTCTGACTGATATCTAGCACACATGCAAACACTGAACATAATATCTACTAGCAGTAAGATATAAGATATAGTAAAGAGCTTATCATGCCTCTATATAATTTCTGATCTACAGATTTACCATTTTCATCTTTATCTAATTTACATGAGGGGCTCATAGGCGTACCTATTGGCTTAGTAGTCTCCATCCCAAACTTTTTGATAATTTCTCTTGTATACTTAGCTTGGTTGATGAAGATACCATCTGAAGTTTGCATGATCTGGAGTTCGAGGAAGAAGTTGAGTTCTTCCATCATGCTCATCTCGAACTCATCCTGCATTAACTTAGCAAACTCTTGACAAAGAATTTCATTAGTAGCATCGAAAATAATGTCATCAACATATATTTGTACTACTAATAAATCAGTATCTTTCCTTTTCAAAAATAGTGTTTTATCAATATTTCCTCTAGAAAATTCATTTTCAATAAGGAATTTGCTTAACCTTTCATACCATGCTCTAGGTGCTTGCTTTAATCCATAAAGTGCTTTGTGCAATTTGAAAACATGATCAGGATGTGCATGATTTTCAAAACAGGGTGGTTGTTCAACAAAAACTTTTTCATTTATAAAATCATTTAAAAAAGCACTTTTAACATCCATTTAAAATAATTTGAAGTTTATGAAATATGCAAAAGCTAACAATAGTCTAATTGCTTCAAGTCTAGCAACAGGAGCAAAAGTTTCATCAAAGTCAATCCCTTCCTCCTGATTGTAGCCTTTAGCAACTAGCCTAGCTTTATTTCTAATTACAACACTATTTTCATCTAATTTATTCCTAAATATCCATTTAGTGCCAATAATAGAAACATTAGGTGGTCTTCTACAAGAGTCCAAACATTATTTCTGTCAAATTGTATTAGTTCTTCTTGCATAGCATTGATCCAATTAGAGTCTTTTTCAGCTTCTTCAAAACATTTAGGTTCTATTTAAGATACAAAAGCTATGTAATCACATTCATTTCTAATAGAAGCTCTAGTTCTTAACCCTTTAGATGGATCACCTAGGATTAATTCCTTAGGGTGTCCATGAGCATACCTCCATTCCTTAGGTAGATCATGATGCACTGGAGTGTCATCTTCTTTCTCATCTTTGTCCTGATTCTCTTCATTTGGTTGAGCCTGATCATCCAATATCAGCTTCTGAAGTTTGTCAGCACCTGCACATTCATCAATTGTATCCTCTTTTCTCGAGGACTTGTTAGAACATTCTTCAAATACGACATGTACAGACTCTTCTACAACTAAAGTTCGTTTGTTAAATACTCTGTATGCCCTACTTGATGTAGAGTATCCTAAGAAGATACCTTCATCAGACTTGGCATCGAACTTCCCAAGATGATCTTTTCTATTGTTCAAAATAAAATATTTACAACCAAAAACTCGAAAATATTTCAGGGTTGGTTTTCTTTGGTTCCAAAGCTTATATGGAGTTTTCTTTAAAATAGGGCGTATTAAAACTCGATTCAAAACATAACAAGCTGTATTTATAGCTTCAGCCCAAAAATACCTTGGCAAATCATTTTCACAAAGCATAATGCGTGCCATTTCTTCTAAAGTGCGATTTTTTCTTTCTACTACCCCATTTTGCTGAGGTGTCCTAGGTGCAGAAAAATTATGTTATATCCCTTTTTCATTACAAAAGTTTTTGAAATCTTGATTTTCAAATTTGGTTCCATGATCACTACGGATACAAACGACTGAAACACCTTTTTTATTTGAGACCTTTCTATAAAACTTTATGAATACAGAAAAAGATTCATCTTTTTGTGCTAAGAAGAAAATCTAAGTAAATCTCGAAAAGTCATCCACAATAACACTTCCACTTGTCTTCTTATACACACATAGTTCATTCATATTCTTGATGAAACCAAACTCTTTAATCGTCTCATCAAAATGAAGTTCCAACTCCTTGATGCTTGCTTCAATCCATAAATGAATTTTTTAAGCCTGCATACTTGGTTTGGTCTCTCACTTGAGACAAACCCCTTTGGTTGTGACATATAGACTTCTTCCACAAGATTAAGGAAAGCAGTCTTTATGTCCATCTGCCAGATCTCATAACCATAGTATGCAGCTATGGCAAGTAATATCAAAATAGACTTGAGTATGGCTACTAGTAAAAAAATTTCATCATAGTCAATACCATGTCTTTGTCTGAAACCTTTTGCCACTAGCCTGGCTTTGTAGGTCTCAACTTGACCATCTGCTCCTATCTTCTTCTTGAAGACCCATTTATACCCAATTAGTTTTACTTCCTCAGGTGGATTAACTAATGTCCAAACCTGATTAGAGCACATGCAGTCCATCTCAGATTTCATGGCTTCTAGCTATTTGTCAGAGCCTCTACTCATGACAGCTCTCATATAGGTCACAGGATCATCATCATGTATGATAGTGGCTTCATTGTCATTCCCAATGACAAAGCCATATCTGAGAGATGCACTTCACACTCTCTCTGATCTATGGAAAGGAGGTGTGTGTTATGGTTGTTTTTAAACCTTAGGAACATCGGTTGAGGAATTGCTTCAGGTGTAGGTTGAACTTCTTCAAGCTTAAATATCCTCCCATTGCCCCGTTTTGGGATAAACTCCTTTTCCATGAATGTGGCATGCCTACTGATAAATACTTTTTGCTTAGTAAGGGATAGAAAAGGTATCCCATACCTTCTTTAAGATATCCTACAAACCTGTATTTATCAGTCCTAGCACGTAGCTTATGTCCAAAAATATTCCTGGCAAAAGCAGGGCAACCCGAAATCTTAAAATACTTAAGACTTGGCCTTTTTCCTTTTTATAATTCATATAGGATACTTTTAACTATCTTTGATGGCACCTTATTCAATGTAGGAAGCAGTCTCTAGGGCATAACCCTAGAGGGATACTAGAAGATCCGTGAAGCACATCATGGACCGTACCATGTCCAACAAGGTATGATTCCTCCTTTCTGCTACACCATTTACCCGTGGTGTGTATGGAGGGGTCCATTCAGAGAGAATGCCTTTGTCTTTAAGATGATCAAGAAATTCACTAGACAAGTATTCTCCTCCTCGATCAGATCAAAAGATTTTAATACTATGCCCAGTTTGTTTCTCAACCTCACTTTGATACTCGAATTTATCAAAGATTTCGAACTTGTGTTTCATAAGATACAATATCCGAACCTTGATAAATCATCAATAAAACTGATGAAATAAGAGTATTCTCCTCTAGCCTCGGTTGTCATAAGACCACACACATCCATGTGTACTAGACCTAACAACTTAGTTGTCTTATCTCCATGTCTAGTGAACGGAGACTTGGTCATCATACCCATGAGACAAGACTCACAAGTTCTTAATGATTCATAATCAAAAGGTTCAAAGAAATTATCTTTGTATAACTTGTTTATCCTAGACTCATTGATATGACCCCAATGGCAATGCTAAAAGATAAGTGACATTCACATTATCTCTCTTTCTTTTCTTGTTCTCAACAAGCATAATCTCATCATTGAGTGATAGAATTAAAAGACCATTAGAAAATGTACCACAACCAAAGAATTTATTTGAAAAGAAAATCGAGTACCCATGGCTCTTCAAATTTATTTCATAACTTTGTTTCATCAATAAAGGTACAGAAATAATATTCTTTATAATATTGAGTATATAATAACAATCTTTCAATTCAAGAATATTGCCTACTGGCAATAACAAAAGATAGGTGCCAACTGCTTCAGCCTTAATGGGTTCACCACTCATGCCAAATAGCTCGAAATCATCCTTCTTCAAGCTTCTAGGTCTCTGTAACCCATGCAATGACTTACAGATATGAGTCCCACATACGGTATCTAATACCCATGAATCAGAAACTAAAGAACTCAATGTCAAGTTTGTTTGTAGCATGTACAAACCTTTAGATGCTCCACTAGCATCTGCTTAAGACTTGTAAGATACAACTTGCAATTTTTTTTCCAGTGCTTTTGCTTCCCACAATGATAGCAGGTTCCATTAGCAAAGGGCTTCCTCACCTTCTTCCTATTCTAGAAGCTACTTAAGGTCCTCTTCCTCTTTGAACCCTTCTTCATTGCCTGCTTCTTCTTTTCATCAACCAGAAGAAGCCGAGCCTTATCACCTTTGAATTGGCTGTCTACTGTCTTGAGCATATTCAGTAGCTCAGGCAATGACAAATTCAATTTATTCATGTGGTAATTCATGAAAAATTATGAGAAGGAATCCGGGAGTGATTGCAAGATTAAGTCAGGATTAAGCTCTCTATCCATCACAAACCCTAGTTATCCTAATTGAGCGATCAGGTCAATCATCTTGAGGACATGTGCCTGAATGGAAGAGCCCTCACTCATGCATGCTCGGAATAATTGCTTCGATGTCTCATATCGAGCAAGTCCGACTATGCTCTCCATAAAGCTATTTAAAATTGAGCAATATGGACTGAGGTTCCATTTCCTCATGTTGTCTCTGCAACTCGTTGCTCATAGAGGCTAAAATGATGTACTTGATAGTTATGTTGTCATCTTGCCACATTTTATATGTTGTCCTTTCCTCCTCAGCAACTGTTGCCCAGGTGGCTTTTCCAAGAGGGAGGTGAATTAGAAATTTTTAAAAAATAAGCAATAATGTGCTCTTTGAAAATCTCTTGAAGTATTAAGTGCTGTGATAAGATAATTGAATGCAGAAGCATAATCAAATAAGAAAAGCACAACACAAACACAGGCATATTATAGTGGTTCGGAGCAACACATCTCCTACATCCACTATCCAAGATTATCACTTAGGATTTCCACTATATCCCATACTGGAATATAGTCGGATTGTTTTCACAGGCTCACAATCTAAACCTCTACACTTTGGTTTTTAAACTGGGCTCATCAAAGTAACCCAACTTGGTTTTACTAGGATCACCAAGAACCCAACACTTGGTTTTAACACAGGCTAACCAAAAGTCTATTTAGTTTTTAAACCAGGCTCACCAATAACCCAACAATTTAATAAAAGAATTGTAAAGAAAAGCAACAGAATGACAAATAGATTTTTGTCGAATGGTTGCCGATGCAGCTCGAGAGAAGCCCAATTGATACACTTCAATGCACTTGGTTGGCTTCTTCACCTTCTTCAATAAATGCTTCAAGCTTTAATTGGTAGTTGGTGAAGGCTTGGAGACTGTCTTGAATGCTCTTGCAGTGCTCTCTTGCTCACAAGATAGCTTGGATATTCAATTTAGCATTTACACATTATCTCTTGTTTAAAGTAGTTCAAATTCCTTTAATATATAGTCTTGTACTCTTCTCAGATGATTTTAGCTGCTGTAGACCGTTGGGATGTGATATTTGATTGTTGGAGCACTTTTTGGATTCAAATTCAAAGTTCTGAAACTAGCCGTTATAAGTCTGAAATCGACCTTTGCATCGGCTAGGATTACTCGAGTCGGCTCGGATCCTCAGAGTAGTTCTGGTTGAGTCGACTCTCTTCAATCTAGTCAGCTCGGTTGCACAGTATTATGATTCCTCACTCAGCAAGAGTTGGCTCGCCTTGATTCAAGTCAACTCGGATCCTCAGGCCTTCAAAAATGTAGTCTGAAAGAGTCGGCTTAGTTGGCTGTAGTTCTTAGAGCTCTTTTTCTAGACTCTGGAGGAGTCGACTCGAATCTCTGAAGAATCAGCTCGGATGTCTGACTAAATGATAGAGTCGGCTCGGACTCCCTTTGGGTCGGCTCGCTTGTCTGATTCAGGAAGTGGTACTCTAGACGAGTCGGCTCGGGTCCCTTAGAGTCGGCTCGGATATCTGCGTGCCAGAAATCTTCATGCATGCCATGTACCAGAGTCGGTTCCCTTCTCTTCGAGTCACTCCGATGAGTTCTTCAGTGAATTTTCAATCCTTTTCCATAATTCATCCAGCAAGGCTTCAAGCTTTCAAGATGCCTTCAAACTCTTCTTACAATATACTCAATGTAATTTTAAGCTTGAAATAACCTAGAAGTAACCCATTTGATTGGTTTTTACTTAAGTTTTTCTTTGGGTTCTTCTTTTACAAGATTCAATTATAACACAACTCAATACAAGAAATAGAAATGTAGGAGTTGAAATTGAGCAATGAATTCATTCTACAAAAACTTGTAAAACACTTGAAGAGTTGTTAGTAAAACAAATGCATGCTCCAATATTTTGTTATTATATCCCTTGTGTGGAGAATGCCCAAGCCGACATCCTCTCTAGGCTGGCGACCCTACCAGAGTCGTTGCTGGGGCATACCTTCATCGAGTACCTAGAAGACCCCAGCTAGAGTCTACAGCAGAGGTCCAACAAGTCACCTCTGAGGCAAGCTGGATGGATCCCTATGTCAAGTACGTAACCACCAGTGCCCTACCTAAAGATCGCAAGGAGGCTGGCCTTCTCAAGAAGAAGGCTACACGATATGTGATGATGGATGGACAGCTTTATCATAGTCTTATTCCTACCCCCTACTGAAGTTCTTGAAGCCCTCAGAAGCCACCTATGTGCTCCAAGAAATATATGAAGGCATCTACGGCAATCACATGGGGGGCAGGACCCTGGCTTACAAGGCACTCTGGTAAGGATACTTTTGGGAGACCATGCACGAGGATGCCATCGATTTTGTGAGGAAGTGTGACTGCTGTCAGTGCCATGCCTAACATCCAGTGATAGCCGACGACCCTGCTCTCCCAACTATCAACCCTGTGGTTATTCACCCAGTGGGGATGGACATCCTAGGTCCCTTTCCTCCCGCAGCTAGCCAATAAAAGTTTTTAATTATGGCCATCGACTACTTCACCAAGTGGGTTGAGGCCGACCCTCTGGCATGGATCACTAAGGCCAAGGTCAGATCGTTCTTCTGGAAGTCAGTCATCTATCGATTCAGACTCCGCACTCAATGATTACTGATAATAATGGTAGTTCGACAATCAGGCTTTCAAGGAATTCTGCGTCAACCTCAACATTTGCTATCGCTTCACCTCGGTGGCTCACCCTCAGACCAATGGAGAGGCCGAGGTGACCAACTGAACCATCTTGCAAGGGCTCTGTACCATACTGGATGAAGCCAAGGGTCGTTGGATCAAAGAACTTTCCAGTGTGCTGTGGGCTTACCATACTATACCTCACATGGCAATTGGCAAGACCCCCTTCAACCTCATCTTCGACATCGAAGCCATGATTCTGGTGGAGCTTGGTCTGCCCACGCTATGGGTGGACCAGTATGATGAGGCTGAGAATCCAGCCTATCTCCTTCTCAACCTAGATCTTTTGGATGAGACAAGGGACAAAGCTCGACTTCAAATGGCAGCCTACTGGCAACGAGTAGCTCGCTATTATAACTCTCGCATGAGGCCTAAGGCATTCTACCCAGGCGACCTAGTCCTCAGGCGAGTAGAGGTGTCCCAGTCGGGAGAATGCAACAAACTCTCCCTGGACTGTGAGGGCCCCTACAAGGTGGTCGAGGCTCTGCCAGGCGGAGCCTACTATCTCGTCGGGCTTGATGGTGCCCGATTTATGCGGACATGGAATGCAAGCAATCTGAGGATGTACTACCAATAATTTAAGTCTTTCTCTCAATTATTAAAGTTCCTTTTTGGTGTAACCCTATCTTCCACCTGTGTAGGAATACATCCGTCCGACTCCAATCCGACGAACAAAACCAAGAAACTTACGAAGCCCTGCACTTAAAGCTAAAAAACTTACAAAGCTCGGCACTCAAAGCTAGGAAACTTACGAAGCCCTGCACTCAAAGCCAAGAAACTTACGAAGCCCCGTACTCAAAGTCAAAAAACTTACGAAGCCTCTCACTCAAACCCGGGAAACTTACAAAGCCCGGCACACAAAGCCGAAAAACTCATGAAGCCCCACACTCAAAGCCGAGAAACTCATGAAGCCCTGCACTTAAAGTCGAAAAACTTACGAAGCCCCACACTCAAAGCTAAGAAACTCACGAAGCCCCGCACTCAAAGCCAGGAAACTCATGAAGCCCTATAATCAAAGTCGAGAAACTCACGAAGCCCCGTACTTAAAGCTAGAAAATTTACGAAGCCCCGCACTCAAAGCCAAGAAACTTATAAAGGCCCGCACTCAAAGTCAGGATACTCCAGAAGCCCCGCATTCAAATGCCTTGCTCATAGTCCAGAGATGTCAGTTGGGAATTCCTAAAGTCCCATCATCTGCTACTTGACTCAGTTTGGCAAATCAAGCCGGGAGACTTCAGGAGTCCCGCATTCAAATGCCTTGCTCACAGTCCAGAGATGTCAACTAGAAACTCTTGAAGTCCCACAATCTACCGCTAGACTCATAGTTTGGCAAATCAAGCCGGGAAACTCTAGAAGCCCCGCATTCAACTACCTTGCTCACAGTCCAGAGATGTCAGCTAGGAACCCTTGAAATCTCACCATCTGCCACTTGACTCATAGTTTGGCAAATCAAGCTGGGAGACTCCAGAAGCCCCGCATTCAACTACCTTGCTCACAGTACGAAGACATCAACTAGGAACCCCTGAAATCTCACATCTATCACTTGACTCACAGTTTGGCAAATCAAGCCGGGAGACTCAAGAAGCCCTGCATTCAACCACCATTCTAACAGTCCAGAGATGTCAGCTTGGAAACTCCTGAAATCCCACCATCTATCGCTTGATTCATTGCTTGGCGAATCAAGAAGCTCCAGAAATCCTGCAATCGGGTCCGTGTGACATTGAGACTAGGAGAAAGGGGACAAAGCATTCCCAGAAACCTTCATACTAATTCTAAGGTTCCAGAGTCAAGTTGGAGCAACTAAGGCCTGGGAAAGGCATGCACATACGGTGACCATGAAGCCTATCTCTTTACCATGCAGAAGGGTAAAGGAATTGAAGAAAAAGAAGAACCAGACTAAGTTTGCCGGTTGAGCTGGACTATTTCTTCATTACGAAGATAAGTCCATCACAAACTCTAAAGGATTCTTTGGAAGTATCTCAAAGAAAAAAAAAAAGAAGACAAGATGAATAGGGCACACCAATTGAAAAGAAAGTATGTATTCATTGATTAAAGTTTCCTTTACATCCTATGAACGCTGGTGACAGGCCGGGAAGCCTTCCAAAATCTAAGTTACAAAAGAAGAGAAAGAAAAATCTCAAGCCTCGCTCGCCAGCTCCTTTCCGGGTTGGTGAGTGACCCCTTCTAATGGAGGCACATCCTGGGCAACAGCAGCTTCGGTTTCAACTTCGACTGCCTCCAACTCTGGCTTTGGCTACGTGTCTACGGCAGGCATCCTCGGTCGCACGGGAAAGGGCAACTCAGGGAGGATGTCCTCCAACCCCTTCAATCCGAGGAGATGAATGGCCTTACCTAAGAAGTTGTTGAAGCCCTGGGGTTAGGAGTCCAACACCACCTCGACAACCTCATCCTTAAAGGCCTCGGATGCCTTGAACTTGGGGATGGCCTCGGTAGCTTCCTTCTTGGTAGTCTCCATCAGCACGATGGCCATCATGGCCTTCTCCAAGGTGGCCACAGTCTTAGCCGCATCCTTGTCAAGTTTCGCCTAGAGGGTCTAGCTCTCCCCTCCAAGTGGGCCACCACCATGGAGGCAGCCACCTTCTCAGCCCTACGAAGGCTCTCCCCCTTCTCTTCCTTCAGGGCAATCTCGAGCTCGGTGGATTTCTTCTCCAAGTCGATCACCCTCATCTCAGAGCTGGCCAGCTGGTCCTGGAGGGCCTTCACCTGGCCCTCCAGTTCTTGGGCCTGGGCGGCCTAAGTCCGAGCCTCGTCCCTCTCCTTACGAAGATGGGACTCCCATTTCATCAGCCCCTGGCTGGAGTCCCGAGGAGTTGAACATCGAGGGCCACCTGCATAAAGAGCGACAGTCAGTACCTTTACAGACAAGAAAAAAAGAATGCAGTAACTAAGAAGGAAACTTACCGAGAAGAGTTGAGGGAACATCCCAGTGAAGACATCCACTACTTGCCGGCCGGTCCTCCCCTGGTAGTCCAGTGGCTGGGTGAGGGTGATCATGACCTCCTTGGCCAACTTTTCATCCCTCGTCAACTTGGCATCCCGGGGCATGACGAGGAATATTTTCTTCGACCCCAACCTTGGCATCTTGGACATTTCTAAGGCTTCTAGGGAAGTGACTGGCAGAGGCATGGCGGTGATAGACCGGTCAGCGGCAGGTCAGTCCTTAGACGTGGGGTCGGGCTCTCTAAGGTGGTGTCTCTCACCACCTCCTCCACCTCCGACTACGGTGGAGCTTCAGTTCGTGCGGGGGCCGCCGGAGGTGCTGGCACGACCCCCTCTCCTCCCTCCAGGGCCCGCTGGTCGGAGCACGAAATTGCTGGCCTAGGCACAACCGTGTAGCAGGAGGCTCCCTCCTGGCGGGCTCACTAGCGGGCCTCCATCCTGGCTCCTCCCGAGCTTTCATCGCAGGTTCCCCTTTGGGCCCTACGAAGGCAGCCCTTTTTCTAGACATGCTTAGAAGCTTATCCATCGAAATCCTCATCCCTGTGAAATATAAAAAAGATTGGTCAGTCACCTGTCAAGGCTGGAAATCAACCTCAAAAGAAAAAGAAAAAGCCCACTGGTATCATGCCTTACCCTGAGGTGGGGTCTGGCTGACCCCGGCATTGATGAGGTTTCGCTTGGTCAGTAGATCCTGAAGGACTAGAACCTCAGAAGTAATGAGCTGGTTGAATATCTCTTTGTTGACTAGCTCGACTATAGATTGTCAGTTAAGGGAGTAGTCTAGGTCACTCTAAACCCAGTTGACCCCCTCAACCGAGACAAACATGAACCTGACCTTCCATCCCTTGATGGAAGAAAGCAGGTCAAGCTTGAGGGTCCCGGGCGGGGGGCCACGAACCACCACCCCTTATTAGATGGGTGGCGCTTCAGGGTGAACAAGACCCTGAAAAGGAAGAAACAGGCAATAATCCCGTAGAAGTGGCAAAGAATAATGAAACAAAAGATAGTCCGGATAGCATTGGGAGCAAGCTAGGCCGGAAACCAAGCAATAATTGCTCAGAAAAGAAAAAAAAGGGATGGAAAGGACCCCAAAGAAGAAGTCTTCATACAGGACGATTCGACCCAGGCCACTGGAAATGACCCGTTCCTCCGGTTGTGGAACAAAAAGTCGGATGGAGTCAGGGACCCCAAATGCTTTCTAGACATGAAGGAGGTCCTCACCGATCATCATCAAAGCAATGCTGGTGGCACCGCCCAACTCCCTGGTGGGAGCAGAAAGAGAGGGCGGAGGGGCTGAGGGCATCCAATAATAATCCCGGCTAGCTAGGACCCTTGCAGACCATAAAAGAAACATCCTCCTTCATGCTATTCGAGGAAGGAGGCCTCAATTAGGATGGACCCATCTCGCCAAAAAAATCCTGGTGGCGGTGGCCTCCACTAAAAAAACTCAAGGTGAACACGGAGAAAGAAGGCAAAGAAGAGAAGGAAGCCTAAAGACCTAACAATAGCTCTCCATCAGCACAGGCCAAAGGAAACAGAAGAAGGAAAGGAAGGAAGAAGGTGAGAGAGGTCTGACCTGCTAGAGACTTCGAACCCTGAGGCAAGGAAGAAAACTGAGGAAGAAGATGGACTCTACGACCTTTTGTGCTCGGAACACCCTTAAGGGGCAAGAGGGTAGGAAGGGCAAGTCCCTTTCAAGCACCTACAGAGTCTCGTCGCCTTGTACGAGTCGAAGACATGCACCTATTCTTCTCCTTGGCTAACCGAAGCTCACCATGTGTCGAGATCTGCTGAGGGTGATGCTTTGATTTGGAGGCACCTGCATCGGGCCCGGTGCAGCAATTATGGTGTCCTTAAAAGAAGGCTGACATGGCACCACTTCATTAAGGTCGATGCTCGATCTTCGAAGCATCGGTGCTTAAGGCATTAACGGTGCAGGGAGTACACCCCTCCATGTCAGCACGATCATTACTCTCATCACCCTAAGCACCGCTTTGTTCTCCAGGCTCGAGAGTGGGGGGCATCTGATGTTGCACAACGCTGATGTGGAGTCCATGATGGCGATAGCTGGTGGTCACATGGGTGGAAGGTGCCACCTGGATACGGTACCCAAATGAAAACCTAAAGGTGAGCCCTTCGTCGAGGTCAGCTCCTAACAAGGGTCGTGCTCTTGAGGTGAGCCCCCCGTCTGAGTCAGCTCCCGACCAAGGTTATGCTCATGCTTTTTAAGGGCAAGCCCTCGTCCGAGGTCAGCTCCTGGCCAGGGTCGTGCTCATGCTTTCCAAGGATGAGCCCTTCGTTTGAGCTTAGCTCTCGACTGGGGACATGCTCATCTTTCCAAGGATGAGCCCTCCATCCGAGATCAGCTCCCAGTCGGGGTTGTGCTCATAAGGAGAGCCCTCCGTCTGAGATCAGTTCCAGGCCAGGGCCATGCTCATGCTTTCTAAGGGCGAGCTCTCCGTCTGAGGCTAGCTCCAGCCAGGGTCGTGCTCATGAGGTGAGCCCTCCAACTGAGCTCAGCTCCCGGCCAGGGCTATGGAGCTTGCTAAGGGCGGGCCCTCTGTTCGAGATCAGCTCCTAGCCGGGATCGTGCTTATGAGGCGAGCCCTCCGTTCAAGGTTAGCTCCCGATCGGGGTCGTGCTCATGCTTTCCGAAGGTGGCCCCCCACATCCGGGGTCGAGCATCCAGCCGAGGTTGTGCTCCCGCTTCCGAAGTCAGGTTCCCCTGAGTTAGCTCTCCCCTTCTCCTATCGAGATCGGAGTTCTTGCCAGCAGCAGAAAGAGAGAGGATCAGTGGGAAGCTCCCAGCAACCTGCAACTTTCCAGAAGTGGCACATGCCCTGCCAGAAAATTCAAACTTTACAATGCGCCACCCGCACGTTCTACACAATGCATGCTCCGCCATGCTCCACATCCTGTAGCGCACCTCCATGTTAACAACTATGCAATTGAGGGATCTGACCCTAGGAACACAAAACTTGAACCTCCTCTAAGAGAAGTATTCCATTAAGGCCACAGGCCCTATGACACTCTGACGGTCCCTCTTGGAATAGAAATGCTCCACCATGGCTTGGGGCTCAGCAACACGGCGCCTGTCCCTCCCATGAGAAATTGCACAACTAGAGGGACAAGATCTGTACTACGCTGGCGATCGACCCCTAATAGAAGGATTTCCTCCAAAGGACCGGTCCGACAGGGGGGAGGTTGCAGACAAAAGAAAACCCCTCTAGAAAGAGATACGAGGAAAGGGACATCTCAATGAAGTTCCAGGCTTGGTCTGGGCCACTCCTACTCATATAAAAACAGAACAGGAGACCCCCCGAGAGGGGAGGAGGGAGGCAACTAGTAAGACTCAAAGAGTACATGGGCAAGGAACCAACCAAGAGAACCTTCCAGCTTTCTGGTCTCCACCTGACCCTATATTTCCATTACTTACATCTCATCTTTCATCCTCTACCCGGAGAGATCCCAAGCTTTTCGGTATAGAGGTTTTGTTTCCCTCTATCGTCCCAACTGACTTGATCATCGGAGTGTCCCTGCCAGAATCCCTGGCCCGAGTCTCCTCTTTTTTGCAGGTTACGCCGGAAGAGGAACGAGTGCCTAATGCCTAACGGGAGCCTGACGAGTCCATGCCATGTCAGAGCTATAGGCCATGGCGATATTGGCGGCAGCATTTGGTATATTACTAGTAATATAACCACTACGATGATATAAGTACTAGAGTGATGTGAAAATATTAGAATGATGTATGATTACTATATTTCATCCTCTACCCAGAGAGATCCCAAGCTTTTTGGTACAGAGGTTTTGTTTCCCTCGATCGTCCCAACTGACTTGATCGTCGGAGTGTCCCTGCCAGAATCTCCGGCCTGAGTCTCCTCTTTTTGCAGGCTACGCCGGAAGAGGAATGAGCGCCTAATGCCTAACGGGAGCCCAACGAGTCCGTGCCACGTCAGAGCTATAGGCCATGGCAATCTTGGCGGCAACATTTGGTATATTACTAGTGATATGACCACTACGGTGATATAAGTACTAGAGTGATGTGAAAATATTAGAATGATGTATGATTACTATATTTGGGATATTACTAGATATCGTTGGAAATAGAACTTCACCATATTTGGTGTATTGCCAAGTAATGATAGTGATAATGTATAAAACACCATAAATAGCTTTAGATATTAGTTATAATAATTACTTTACAACTTGATTAAACATTTTTCATTCAAAGCTCCCCACAAATACAGTAGTAACAATAATAATAATATTGTTGTTGTTATTGTTATAGGTATTTATTTTGATTAAGCTATTAAAATGACATTACGATAATATTAAATATAATCGGTCTTGGCTAAGCTTAGCCAATTTTGACCATCAATATCAGGGTTACCTATTAAGAATGATTTAGCCCATCAAAATAAAATAAGGGGAAAAAAAGCATGAAGGATTTTATTGACTAGAGACATTTTTGTTTCAAAATAATTTTAGCATATTGCTAATACCTAGTAATATGCTATCAACTGGGTGGGATATGTCAAGATAACATTATTGTACAATATAGTGATGCTATCATCAAATTTATTACTAGATCCTTTATCACTTGATAAGATTTTGTAATGCTAAACATGTTGATCGCATTACTTAAATTACATTATTAAGATGTGAAATATCATCTCCTATCAAATAGCACCTAGACTCAACCATTTTTGTTCCATCAGAGAAATGATACCAAATTATTCTCTTATATCAGAAATGAACAAGAAGTATCAAGCATCCATGAATTTAACGGTTTAATTATGAATTTCTGATGATTTATTCAATAAAATTTTATGGATAATAGTTATCATGCTATTTGTCATGGATAGAAACGATGCTTTTCCTATTATCTATAGCTGTTGCCTCTACCACGCTTCTTTCCAGATCATTACACTAATTTTTTTATGTACTTTACTTTTATTTTGTAAATTTATTAAAGCTATTTCTGAATTTTGACAAATTCAGTCATAATAGCAAATTCAAAACTTTTTGCATGGCAAATTGTAAAATTTTGCTTCTGGCCTAATTAGTTCCCATGTGCTAATCTTGTCACTGTGTTCCAAAAGACGAAGAAGATGAGGAGACGTTGAAATATATATAGAGAGAGAGAGAGCGCTGACAACACTCACATGCTTTTAGAAGGGAAAAAAAAAGAAGCCACTTATCAAAACATCAAGTTCCTCTAGAATAAGAAGAAAGGGTAGAGAGTTTAAACAAACCATATCATGATATCCACTTGAGATAGTGGGGCAGGACCCTCGGAGTGATATCATGGTTGTTGATGTCTAAGATCAACTTGCTTCCAGCCTTTTTCACGCTCCAAATCTCCTCAAGTGATCTAGACCAGAACTTGCCATTAGGGCCCCCTATCCCTTGCTTCATGAACCTCTTTCTTATGGTATATGGTCTCCATGTAAGATATACCAACACCCTTTAAAAGCTTGTGATCAATACCACCACCAGGGTGCCCAACACCAATCCAAGATTGCTCGTATCCCTACAAGAAGTTGAGAGTTAGATCCTGGTGCCAAGTTCTTCAAAACTTAGTTGCTTAAAATTTAGGGATGTAAAGAAGCAGGGATTCAAGACTCCGAAAAACAGTTTGAGCAGCAAACCACCTAGCAAGTAAGCCTTTGAAACCTTTTCTAAGGTTAAGGAAGCATTAGAGGTGATTGCTGTGCTATTTATTCTAAAAGTTTTGGGTTTTTTTTTTTTTTTTGTCTGACACATGTTGCGTGCTGTCACAAACTGGGGGTTGGGATTTCGTGTTTGTTCACCGCGAATGAGGTCATGGATGATTGTAAGGAAGAGGAGGCTTGTTTTGTGCATTACCGGCCTCGTTGATTTGCACTCAAATCTACCGAGCGCCGCACGCCACGTAATATTAATCTAGAACGTAGCCTACCGTGCATGCAAAGCGCCGACAAGATATCGGCCCCACCAGAGATATCTAATCATGTTGTATTTTTCATGTCAAATAACAATAATAATAATATTATTATTTTTAATAACATATCGATCATTAAATTGAATCGTGTAGCTTTCAAAATATTTTAAATTTTTATTCCTCTACATAAATTTTAAAATATTATTATATAATTTAATGATTGATGTTATGAATATCACGTGAATACAAAATGGTACTGAATTTTTTTTGCGAAAAAAATGGCTGCTTCTAGGAATTATATCACTTTTACAAAGAAAAGAACAAGCCAACCACATATGGAACACCACGGATTACATGAGTTTCAAAATAATATTTTTTAATAAATATTTATTAAAATAATATTATTGAAATATATTTAAAAAAGTAGTACTGTTTGGATGAGTGAGATTTCACGGAAGCTGCAGATATAATCTATAATTTTAAATTTAAAAAAAAATTTAAAAATTTTTAAATATTATAGTAAAATAAAAAATTAAGTAAAGTTAGGTCATGCCTATATGATTTTATCTTATCTCACTTTTCTATGCAAAAAAATTAAAAAAATTAAAAAACTAAAAAAATTAAAAAATATATATATAAATAAATTCACAAGTTATTATCTTAATAATATTATAAAATAAAATTCATTAATATATAATAAATATTATAAATATTATAGTAAATATAATAAAAATATTAAAATTATTAAATTATACAGTATATAATATATTATAAACTATAATAAATTAATAAATATTTTATATATAATATAAAATTTATAATTTAATATATTTAACATATTTATTATAATATTTATATTATTTATTATATATTACAATAAATTTTATTTTATAATATTAATATTTATATTATAATGAATATTTTATATTTAAAAAATAATTAATATATTATTATATATTAAATTATATATTATATGTTATAATATAGTTTTATGATGTGCATAAACCAATCATGGTTGTGGTGGCGTTGTGCTCAGTACCATCGGTGCTGTATGATGGAATAGGGCATTCATTAAGTGTGAGGCTGGAGGCGATGGGATGCAAGCACGGTGATGTCGGTGCAAGCCTAGGGCATGACAGGCACCCGCGCCCATCCATACCCCCTAAGACCTCATCATGCTATGCAATGGGTTTGGTCACCAGCCTGACCAACCCGCCCGTCCATGCCTCCTGAGACCCGATCATGCTATGCAGCAATGGGTTTGGTCACCAGCCTGACCGCTAGGCTGGTGCTAGTCCTATCGCCAGCTGGTTGTCAGTTTAGCCACCAGTCTAGTAGCCAGGTCAGTGCCAATCTGACCACCAGTTCAATCACCAAGTTGATGATAGTCGGTCGCCAGTTTGGCCACTAGGTCAGTGCAAGTCCAATCGCTAGGTGGGTGCTAGTATGGTCGCCAGTTGATGTGGGCACCAGATCTCTGATTAGGGTTTCAATTTTTTGGTCCTGTAATAAAGCTTCAAGCCTATACATTGTAATTTTAGTCATGAAGTTAGTCTCAATTATTTTTGTTTAGTCCTGTACATTGACCAATTGGGTCAAGTTGTGTCCTGTATTGAGTCTAGTCCTGTAATGATTCCAGTCCGAGTCTGTTTGAAGATTGGGCCCAAGCCGGAGTGGTCTTCGAGTCTAATCCAATTTATAATGGGTCAAGCCATCTCCCAAGCCATGAAGGATGCCACTTGGCACCACCTCATCTATCCCATGTGGCGCCACATCACCTTGACAAGAAGGGAATGCTGGAATTTTTAGGCACCATTCCTTGATTCTTTCTTCCCTTCTCTTTCCCTCTCAAGCCTCTTTCCAAAGGGGAGCTATGGACATCCAAGGAAGGTCAATGGGCAATGAAGGCATGATCCTTGTTTCAAGCCCATATCAAGCCATCTTCTAGAAGTGCTTGGTCGGCTATGGAAGAAAATCATTGACTCTCAAATCAGGAAGACAACTCCCTTGTTTCAAGCCCCATATCAAGCCATCTTCTTAAAGTGCTTGGTCGGCTATGGAAGAAAATTATTGACCCTCAAATCAAGGAGACAATTTCCATATTTCAAGCCCCAAATCAACCCACAAAACCTTGGAAGAAGAAATTTAAATTTGGGCACCCTTTTCATGAAGCTTTTTATTTTTTAAATTTGAATGGGTTTTAAGATACCTATATAAAGAGCCTTACCCCTTCCTTTGTAAAGCTAATTTTTGATGAATGAAAAACCAAGTTTTTTGAGATTCCAATTTCTCTTTAGTTGCCTTCGTTCACTAGGAACGTCGATCTCCATGAGGGAGCGCCTTCGCCTTCGGGCGTCGAGAGGTGTGAGGCCTCAAGTTACTGTCACTTCCGCAACTCCATCCTCCAACTTCGAATCGGAGTCCATTGGGATATCCAACCGGGGGCCTAGCAAGAAGAACTCCACCATCACCACTTCAACTTTCATCCATTCTTCTATTGCTATCTTTTGATCAAAACCTAACTCTTCTTCTTTGAATGCTCGCAGATCCTCTAGGTGCCATGAACATGGAATCGGTCTCCTTTGCCTTCATGACCTTCGGACCGCAAGCCGATGCCCCGCAGGGTTGAAGGATCGATCATCCAGGCCGCATCCGCCAGAGTGAGTGATCTCGGGATCGGGCGCTTCGGACCTTGAGGTTTGCAACCCTAGACTCCTAAGTAGGTATTGTTCTGAGAGCTAAGTCCTATGGGGTTTCTCAATCCCGGGGTCCTCTTTTATTCTTGCTTAGGGACTAATTTACGTGCTAGTAGTTTTTGTCATTATAAAATCCTAGATCTATTCTCTTCATCTTCGGGAATCCTTAACTTAATTAAAAACCCTAAAAATTACAAAGAAATATCACCGCATCATCCTAGCATCTAGTTAGTCCCGCATCATTTATGGTATCAAAGTATGGTTAGGACTTAGCGCTTCTTAAGTACCTAGATTAGGTGCTTTACCAGGCCGTCCGGTCTTAGGAGAAAAGTAGGGTTTCAAGACCCTCTCTTCCCATTCCACGGGGATCTCCTAAGGTTTCTACGGGTGCCATTGTGATTGACCTTTGAAAGGGAATACAAGAAGAATAGATTAAAAGAACAAAAAATTTTTTTTGCATCTTAGATCTCATCTTAAATTTCTGCATTTTTTCCTTTCCGAATATAGTCTATTGTTTTAGTTTTTTCTGTCTGTAGGAATCTCTAAATTTTCTGATTTTTGTTTTGTTAGTTCACTCGTAATTGAAAATATTTTAATAATTTTCTTAGATTTTATTGCAGCTTGTAAAATTCTACAAGCCAGAATACTACCTGAGAAGAAGTTATGTTCTGAGAATTTCAGTAATTGCATTTTTTTACGTTTTCATTTGTCATATAGTTTAATCTTGCATTTAGGATCATATCATTTTATTTCCTTCATCTTATCTCTGTTATCATACATCAAAAAATCCAAAAAATAATTTATACCCATCTCATTAGAGCATTTGTTTGCCATCATTTGCATAAATCACTTTAAGGACAACAATTTGACATAGGGTCAGGATTTCATTACCTGTCCCTAGCCCAAAATTACTAACCAACATCATGAACCCAAGCTCTAATTAAAACTGAGTAGACACTAATTTTGCTCTAGAGAGCTTAGGGACACCAACTGGTCGAGTCAAGACTAAGTGTCTATTCTTGGCGTTAGCCTATTCTATGTGGGATGTGCTCTTAGTGTCTAGGCTTGGTGATTCAGGGCTTGTGAGTTTGGTCCGCCTACCTGGCCAATCTCAGATTGGTGTCTAAGGTTGGCGTTCAGGGACGTCCACTCCCCTACACCTACCTGGCCAAGAATAGAGTTACTACAGACTGGTTTGCCACCTGACTTAGGCAATTGATTGAGATTCTAGGTCTAGTAGATCGTAAACGATTTTACGTGCTTAGCTCATGTGACTAGATCAGGAGTCCCTTATCATCCCCACCATTCCCATTCAAGCGAATCCATGGAGAATGAACGAGAAGATCAATTAAAGCTCATCCTTGAAGAGATAGCTAGGATGAACAATAAGCTTGATAAGTATGAAGATAGGTTTGAAGCCCGCAAGGCCCATGCTAAATTCAACTCTCTAGGTCCAATTCCCTTGATCCAGAGCTTATGATCATGATCTTGCCCCTGAGTCTAGTCCTAGGAGCCCTACTCATACTTGGTTGACTCTAAGGAAGGACCCATTAGGAGCACTGAACCTTATGCACCCACCTTGATGGAAGACAAGAGGCATATATCGATTGGGAATGAATGGATCAGTATTTTGAGCGCACTAACATATCGCAATTAGGACAGGTTAGGTTGGCCAAAACTAAGTTCACCCAACATGCTAGGTCGAATTGGTATGTTATTGAGCGTGAATGTTATCACAGAGAAGAGGAAATAAGTTCTTGGAGAGACATGAGAAGTAAGTTGAGAGATAAGTACCTAGGTAGATTCTATAAGAAAAGACTTTTAGACCGATGGTACCAACTGAGACAGGATGATAGGCCAGTGTCTGAGTATATCAAAAAATTTCAGGAGTTTGTCAGGAGATGTAACACTACTGAATCTAAGTCTGAGACCATAGCTAGGTTTTGAGATGGTCTACGTAGGGATATCCAGCAAGAACTTCTCCATTGGAAGATTTATAGCCTGGAAGAAGCCTATGACACTGCTAGGGAATTTGAGTCATATCAAAGAAAATTCATGAACTATCAAGTTAAGCCCAACAGAGTTAGTACCTTTGAACCCAAACCCAGCCCTACTCAACTTCCTTAGACCACCAACTTCTACTATCCCATTAGTTCATATGAATGATAGGGACAAGAATCCTGAAGTACAAATTGGCATTACAAGACTTAGGGTATCCCCAGACTGAAGTTTCAGGGAGAAATGATTGAGCCTACTAAGATTTAGTGAAGACATGATGAGTGACAAATCTCTGATCAAGCCTTATTCATATGAATGATAGGGACAAGATCCTGAAGTAGTTGAGTCATCAAGACCCAGACTGAAGAGTTTCAGGGAGAAAAGATTGAGCCTACTAAGAATTTAAGTGAAGACACCCTGAGCCTAGTGAGGAATCCAAAGAAAACATCTCTGAATCAAGCCTAGTGGGGAAGTATGATGTAGATGAACCCAAGGTTGAAGTCATCAAGGAATCAAAGGATAATGATCCTCTGAACCCACCACAGAATTTAAAGAAGAAATGACCAAGTCAGGATCAAACAAAGTCGATGATAGTCAAGGTTCTCAAGTATCGCCCATAGAGAAGGTCCAAGAACAAGAAGAAGACAGTAGTTTAGAGGACTTTATAGATAAACTTTCCAAAGACCTTCCTGATAACCTTCCACCTCTAGGAGCACCCAGTCTACCTAGAACTTGCACATGTAGACCCTCTTAGTACTAATCATGAGGTTAGGATGAGTGCACCCATAAAACAATGTCCAAATTTTGAGGTATCATGAGTAACTACCAAGGTTTTTCATGCTTCCCATGGATTGCTCCAAGACTCAGATTCCTATTTTCTACCCTTCCCTAAGCCTTCTCACATTTCTAGAGCCATGGGGTTACTTTTGTTGAGATTTACCAAAATGCAGGACTCCTTAGAACCCATCCCTTTTGCCACATACTTCTGGTATACCTTATGGCATTTGGTGGGGATTCATGGTAATTTTTTATTGTGCATACTAGACTAGGGTCAAACCTAGAGAGTCAAAAGTCTGTCAGGTTTAGATCCTAGAGAGTCCAATAAAATTCCTCTCAATAGGAATGCATAGTTAAGTCTACATTTTGCATCATGATAGAATTCTGCATTAAATATAAATTTTAAAATAATTTGGCTGATTCCCAGAAATGAGCAAAAGAGTTTGAAATTAGGGATTCTATAATCTTAGGCCTGAATGGTTTCCACTAGGAGCCGTTAAGAAACTTCATGCTCGTGGAGCTGGCCCCTTTAGAGTGATAAGGAGAGTTGGCCCTAATGCCTATGTGCTTGAGCTACCCCCGAATTTTGGTATTAGCTCGACTTTCAATATCCTAAACTTAGTCGAGTATAGAGAACTAGCAAACATACCCAGTGAGCCATTTGGGCCTAACCTTTCATTTGAGAGCGAACCTGACCTAGAGTGTCCACCTCCCAATTTTACCTGAGAGAGGAGAAAATATCGAGCGTGTCCTGGATGATCAAGTTATGACCAGCTGGGCAAAGGCTATTAGCGTTACTTGATCGATTGCAAGGCTGACCGCAGTTCGATGATTCGTAGGATACCCGAGAGGACTTGTAGCACCTCGATCCCGACCTTCTTCAAAAAAAATATCAAAGCCAAATGAACCTTTACTTGACAGGTCGAGTTCCTCCCACCCCAGGAGAATTGATGTGGGCACCAGATCTCTGATTAGGGTTTTAATTTTTTGATCCTGTAATAAGGCTTCAAGCCTATGCATTGTAATTTTTAGTCATGAAGTTAGTCTCAATTATTTTTGTTTAGTCCTGTACATTGACCAATTAGGTCAAGTTGTGTCCTGTATTGAGTCTAGTCCTGTAATGATTCCAGTCCGAGTCTCTTTGAAGATTGGGCCCAAGCCGGAGTGGACTTCAAGTCTAATCCAATTTGTAATGGGTCAAGCCATCTTCCAAGCCATGAAGGATGCCACTTGGCATCACCTCATCTATCCCATGTGGCGCCACATCACCTTGACAAGAAGGGAATGCTGGAATTTTTAGGCACCATTCCTTGATTCTTTCCTCCCTTCTCTTCCCCTATCAAGCCTCTTTCCAAAGGAGCTATGGACATGCAAGGAAGGTCAATGGGAAATGAAGGCATTATCCTTGTTTCAAGCCCCATATCAAGCCATCTTCTAGAAGTGCTTGGTCGGCTATAGAAGAAAATCATTGACCCTCAAATCAAGAAGACAACTCTCTTGTTTCAAGCCTCATATCAAGCCATCTTCCTAAAGTACTTGGTCAGCTATGGAAGAAAATCATTGACCCTCAAATCAAGGAGACAATTCCCATCTTTCAAGCCCCAAATCAAGCCACAAAACCTTGGAAGAAGAAATTTGAATTTGGGCAACCTCTTCATGAAGCTTTGTATTTGTTGAAATTTGAATGGGTTTTAAGATGCCTATAAAGGGCCTTACCCCTTCCTTTGTAAAGCTAATTTTTGATGAATGAAAAACCAAGTTTCTTGAGATCCAATTTCTCTTTAGTTGCCTTCGTTCACTAGGAACGTCGATCTCCGTGAGGGAGACCTTCGCCTTCGGGCGTCGAGAGGTGTGAGGCCTCAAATTACCGTCACTTTCGCAACTCCATCCTCTAACTTCGAATCGGAGTCCATTGGGATATCCAATCGGGCGCCTAGCAAGAAGAACTCCACCATCACCACTTCAACTTTCATCCATTCTTCTATTGCTATCTTTGATTGAAACCTAACTCTTCTTCTTTGAATGCTCGCAGGTCCTCTAGGTGCCACGAACACGGAATCGGTCTCCTTTGCCTTCGTGACCTTCGGACCGCAAGTCGACGCCCCCATGGGGTTGAAGGCTCGATCATCTAGGCCGCATCTGCTAGAGTGAGTGATCTCGGCATCGGGCGCTTCGGATCTTTGAGGTTTGCAATCCTAGACTCCTAAGTTGGTATTGTTCTGAGAGCTAAGTCCTATGAGGTTTCTCAATCCCGGATCCTCTTTTATCCTTGCTTAGATAATAATTTACGTGCTAATAGTTCTTGTCATTATAAAATCCTAGATCTATTCTCTCTCATCTTCTGGAATCCTTAACTTAATTAAAAACCCTAAAAATCATAAAGAAAAATCACCTGCATCATCCTAGCATCTAGTTAGTCCCGCATCACCAGTCCAGTCATCAATCTAGCCCCCACGATCGAGTCTCAAGAGGTATGGGCAGGTGGATGCCCGTCATTCACTGGGCTTGTACTAACATTACCGTGCTCATGCCTCATCGCCTTCGATCTCGCCACTCAATGGATGTCACATCCTATCGTGCTACACTGACAATACTGGACATGAAGCCATAGCCACGACCAATGCACACGCATCATAAACTATATTATAATATATATTTTAATATATTATAATATATATTTATTTTTAAAATATAAATATTTATTAAATATAGTTATAATCTTAATAATATTATAAAATATTTATTATATTTTATAATATAATATATACTATGTAATTTAATATTTATAATATTTATAATATTTATTATATATTACAATAAATTTAATTTTATAATATTAATATTTTATAATATTATTAAAATGAAAACCTATGACTTTATTTATATTTTTAATTTTTTAATTTTTTAAATTTCTTATTTGGAAAAGAGGAATAAGGTGAAGTTGCAAGTACGATCTATGACTTTACTTAAGATGAAGTCACAAGTACAATCTGCAACTTTTTTTTAAAAAAATTATTTTATTATAACATTTTAAATATTTTAAAATTTTATTTTGAGATTTGAAATTATAGGATGTACCTATTGCTTTCCTCAAAATGAAGCTGCAGGCTTTGTGCCTACAGCTTCTGATATGGCATCCAACTTTCTCAAATAGCGCTGCTTTTGTAAATATACTTCAAATATTGTTATTTTAAAATTAATTTTGAAATTTTTTTGAAAAGAGTATAAAAATTTAAGTATCTTGAATTGAACATTATCTGATAGGACGAGAGCCTACAGGGTAGCTACACAGAAATTTATCCCTCCATCCTTTTGTTTATAAAAAAAAAAAACTCTAGATTACTAAAGAACACTACCAAACCCTTATAAAATAATAATAATAAAAATGGTGGAGGGTTAATGCAACGAGATGGGTGGATACACAGGATGTTAATAAGAGATCTTGTACCATCTACAGTACTACCAACGTGTTTTTTTTTTTTTTTGTAAAGCAAAAAGGGGGAAGGAGTTAGACCCCAGGCGTGGCCACCCCCAGACGGTCCCCAATCTCAGCCAGGGAATGTTCGATACACGGTGCACATTAATTTTTCCGTAGCCATTCCCCACCCGAAGGTGAGTATGTCAACCTGACTACCACTAGTGTCAGCCGAGTGAATGGGATTTATTATACCCCTACCAGGCTGTTGTGAGAAAAATCTCATAACCAACTGCACCACTCACCCGTGATAAACCAACGTGTTAAACCTTCACGTTATTGTACAGCTCTCATTTTATTTTTTTGTTATGCTCTCATTTATTTAGTGGATCAAGGGACGGTGCCGTCAATACGGATTCAGCCAAAATGATTAATATCAACAGAATATATATATATATATATATATATAATATATATATATGATTTATTTAGATTGTTGTGTTCAAAATCTTATAAAATTTATGAATTAAATCACTATAATTATCAAAAACTTGGATTATAAGTTGGATTAGAATCATGTTATAACCACTCAAAATTACATTTTGAATGAACTTATCCGAATTTTACAAAAAATGACTTACTAGTATTGGTGCCTGTTTTCACCTGGATTGTGGCCCGTAGCTCTAATGTGTTGGGTTCCCACCGGAAGCTCGGCTCCATGCCTCACGGTCGGCTCGCTCGCTTGCTTCAGGGGTCCTGTAAGATAGAGAAAAGCCTTGGATCGGGAATTCCAGCGAAGACACTCCAACGATCAAGTTAGTGGGACGATCGAGGGGAACAGAAACCTCTCTAACGAAGAGCTTGGGGGACTCTCCTCGTCGAGTGAGTGATAAGAGATATGATAATGTAAAAAGAAGAGTCTCTGTAGTAGAGACTTGGCTTCCTACTTCTTTTTCTTCTTCTTTCTTACTTTTACTTACCTTTTCGTGTGGGTCTTATATAGGTGAGTGGCCTACGTTGGCTTCCAGGTTCCCTCATCTGAAGGAGGATTTCCATTGCCTGCTGTCGCCTCTCTGTCTGGCCGGTTCTGCACCTGAGCCTTCGGCTATAAAAGGATGTTGCCATTTTGAAGGAGGCCATCCGGGTACCATAGAGGCTAGGGCCTAGGGTCCAGGTGCTATGTCATGGAAGTCGCAGTCTTCCAGTCGTGCAACCATCGACGTGTCGGCATACTGCAGGGCTGAGAGCATGGTGTCATCCAGATCGTGTAGATCGTGCGCATGGCGCGCCACAGGGCGCAGGCGCCCATGGCAGGGCATACGCCCTCTCGGAGGCTCTGCGTGATAAGGTACTCCCTCGTCTTCATTTTGAATTTTGGCCTCTTTATGTCTTTGGCGGGAATTCAAACTCCTGCTGATAAGAGGGTCCGCTTCGAAGGGGTGAACTCGACCTTAACCGAGAGCTGACCTCGGACGAGGGGCCCATCCAATGAGCCCGCCATGACTCCCTGCCTCGATTGGGAGCTGACCTCGGCAAGGTGGCCATTCTGGGAGCATGAGCTCGACCCCGACTAAGAGCTATCCTCAGTCGGGGGACTCGCCTTGGAGGGATGGACTCGACCTCGACCGGGAGCTGACCTCAAATGGGGTGCCCACCCAATGAGCCCTACCTTGGCTAGAGCTGACCTCGACCGGGGTGGTTCGCCTTGTTTCTTCAGCATGGAGCCTTGTCCAGGTGGCAGGTCTCTCGCCATTGTGACCATCCGCAGGCTCCATGTTAGTGGATATCGCCATATCAGTCTGTGAGCTCCACGTCAACGGATGTCACCATATTAGTTGCCCCCCACTCCTGAGTCCGGAGAACGAAGCATCCGCTCGGGGCAAAGGGGTAATCGTTGCGCTGGCATGGAGGGGGCACACGCCCCTTCCGTTTCCAATGCCAGATGCGCCGGTGCTCAGGCGGTCATGCTTCCACGCCATCTGGGTGTCGCCATGTCTTATATCCTTGAAGATGGTTATTAATGCCACATCGACTTCAAGGGAACTGCTCCAGGTTTGAAATGTCGCTTCGATACGTGGCATCTCTCGGTTGGCTTGGCATGAGACAAGGCCACGTCTTCTACGAGCACGAAGCGATAGGGCTCCAGGCCATTAAATAGGGATATCTTCTCGGTCCCCGGAGATTCTTCAGGTAGTGGAAAGATGAGACTTTCGCTCTAGAGCTACTCTCCCCCTTCCCCTTGGGCGAAGTCTTGTAAAGCTAGGCTCCCTTCCTTCTTTCTTCTTCATATTGTAGGGATGAAGTTCAGCCTCAAGGATCTCTGGGAGATATCCCGAAAGAGGGTTGCTGTCAAGGAGCCCGAGGGGGAGCCCAGTGCAAAGGTCCGGGAGGGTGATGCTAACTCCTTTTGGGCTGAGGAAATGGCCCGTCTAGAAAAAAGGGTGTAGACCCTCCAGACTCAACTGGAGAAGGAGAAAGCTCGGGCCGCGGTGGTAGTTGAGAGGGCAGCGGCGTTGCTGTGCTGGCGGAGATGGCCACGAAGGAGGCTGCAGAGGCCATCCCCAAGTTCATGGCATCCCAGGCTTTTAAGGACGAGGTCACCGAGGCTATCTTGGACTCCTTCCATCAAGGTTCAGGGACTTCAAGAGCAAGGCCTTTTGCTTATATGAGCTGAAGGGGCTAGACAACATCAGGCCTTCTATTCCATTCCCTGGGCAGGAGGATGAGCCCAGCTTTGGGGATGAGTCGGAGTCAGAAGAGGCTGAGGCTGAGGCGGGACCAGAGGAGGCCTCCCCGAGTGCCCCGCGGGAGGCGAGAGTGGCCCGTCGATCTGGAAAGGAGCCAACAGCTGATGTTTAGATCTTCCTTTCCTTTTTATGTCTATAAGTCAAGGAGGGCCCTCGGTTTGTTGGGGGCACCTCGTAGGGAATGTATAGGAAGTTTTTATATTATTGAAATCCCTTGGCTATCATTCCGCTTCTCTCTTTCTTTTCTTTTTTTTTTGTGTTGCCCGGTTGTGGGCCAGGCGAAAGATGGTGGGGCTGCTTGGAGTTCCCATCTGACATCCCCAGACCGTGAGCTGGGTGATGAAATTGCTTGTCTCAGAGTGCCGGGCTTCATAAGTTTCTGGGCTTGGAGTGTCGGGCTCCAGGAGTCTCCAGGCTTTGGTGCTGCAGCTCCGGGCTTGAGTGCCGGGCTTCGGAGGCTTCCCGGCTTTGGTACTGTGGCTTCGGGCTTGAGTGCGGGGAGCGGTGGCTCCTGGCTTTGGTGCGAGCCACTGTGGATCCCGGCTTTGGTGCGGGGTGCTGTGGATCCCAGTTTTGGTTGCGGGGCTTCAGGAGTTTCCAGGCTTTGGTGTTGGGCGCTGTGGCTCCTGGCTTTGGTGCGGGGTTTCAGCAGTTTCCCGGCTTTGGTGCAGAGGCATCGAAAGGTTCTCGGCTTTAGTGCAGGGCACTGTGGCTCCCGGCTTTAGTACGGGGCTTCAGGAGTTTCCCGACTTTGGTGCGGGGTGCTTTGGCTCTCGGCTTCGGTGTGGGGTGCTGTGACTCCTGGCTTGAAGTGGGGTGGATGAGTTCCTGTACAAGTGAAAAACAAGATTGCACCAAAAAGGAACTTGAATTTATTATGGAAGAGCCTTACGTATTGGTTCCTTAAGTTACCGGTGTTCTAGGTTTGCATGAAGCAGATGCCGTCGAGCCTGGCGAGGTAGTAGGTTCCGTCCTGTAAGGCTTCGATCACTAGGTTGAGAAGGAGACGTGCAGGATTTTCGACTTCATCGTATTGCTCTATCTAGAAAGTGGGCTGGCTGAGTTCCACTGGGATTACCGTTTCAGTCCCGAAGAAAAGGTTGAAAGGCGTCTCGCCTGTGGCCATACTGGGAGTGGTGTGGTAGGCCCACAGCACAATGGATAGCTCATCTACCCATCGGCCCTTGACTTCCTTCCTCCAGCCTCGTACGGAGCCCTTGCAGGATGTTGCGGTTAGTCACTTCAGCTTCACCATTTGTTTGAGGATAAGCCATCAAGATGAAGCGGTGGCGAATGCCGAGATTGGAGCAAAATTCTTCGAAGGCCCTATTGTCGAACTGCTTCCCGTTGTCAATGATGACTGTGTGCGGGAGGTCGTATCTATAGATTATGGATTTCCAGAAGAAAGATTGGACCTTTGCCTCTGTTATCCATGCCAAAGGTTCGGCCTCGACTCACTTGGTGAAGTAGTCGATAGCCACAATCAGGAACCTCCGTTGGTCGGATGTTGTAGGGAAGGGGCCTAGGATGTCCATTCCCTACTGGGCGAATGGCCACGGGGCTGATAGCTAGGAGATGGGGGATGCCGGCTACCGCGGATGCATGCGTGGCGCTAGCACTTATCGCATTTCTTCGCAAAGTCGGCTGCGTCTTCCCGCATGGTTTCCTAGAAGTATCCCTGCTGGATCACCTTGTGGGCTAAGGCCCCTGCCCCCCACATGGTTACCACAGATGCCTTCGATATCTCCTAAAAAGCATGAAGTAGCTTCTGAGGGCTTTATGCACTTCAGCAGGGGGTAGGAGTAGGACCTTAGGTAGAGCTGCCCATCCAAAATCACATAACGTGTGGCCTTCTTCTTGGGAAGGCCGGCCTCCTTTCGGTCCTCTGGCAGGGTGCCAATGGTGATGTACTTAATATAGGGATCTATCTAGCTAGCCTCATTGGAGACTTGCTGGACCTCGGCCACTGTTTCACAGTTGGGGGCCTCGAGACATTCGATGAAAGTATGCCCTAACGAGGTCTCCGACAGGATGGCCAGCCTGGAAAGGATGTCGACCCGGGCGTTCTGCCTGTGGGATATGGGAGATGTCGAAGTGCTGGAGGGTCGGTGCATGAGAGTGCACCTGGTCCAGATACTTCACCATCATGGGGTCTCGTGCTTCGAACTCTTCGGAGACTTGGCCCATCACTAGCTGAGTCTGTGAAGACCTTCAGCCTCTTGACACCCAATTTGCGGCTCCTTTAGCTGCGAGGAGCGCTTCATATTTTGCCTGATTGTTGGTCACCTTGAAGAGGAAACGTAGTGCGCATTCCGCAATGACCCCATCGGGGCTAGCAAGGATGAGGCTAGCTTCGCTTCCTCCCGCATTGGAGGCACCATCCACGTGGAGTATCCACATCTCCTTCACCGAGGTTGGGTCCTACTCGAGCTCTGCCTGTTGGTCCACCTCTGAACTTCCCTCGGCCCAGGTGCATTCCACCACAAAATTGGTTAAAACTTGGGCCTTCTATGCTTGCCATGGGTGATAGGTGATGTTGAACTTGGTGAGCTTCAGCACCCACTTGGCCAAGCACCCGAAAGTGTCGGGCCAGCTCAGGATGGCCCTCAAGGGCTGATCAGTAAGGACGATGATGGGGTGCGCTTGAAATTAAGGCCTGAGGCACTGCACAGATATTATTAGTACAAAAATAATTTTTTCGGGTCGAGTGTACCTGGTTTTGGCATCACAGAGCTTGCTGGTGTAGTAGACTGGCCATTGAGAGCCATCCTTGTCAGCACAAACCAGCATGGAGCTGACTGCCTCTGGTGAGATAGCCAGGTATAGGAGGAGCTCTTCTCTAGGCTCTGGCCTGGATAGCAGTGGTGGTGAGGCAAGGAGCTTCTTCAGTCTCTCGAATGCTTCTTGGTATTCTTCTGTCCAAGTGAAGTCATTCATCTTTCGGAGGACCTTGAAGAATGGCTAGCACTGCTCGATAGAGTGTGAGTGAAGTGGCTCAGAGCTGCGATGTGCCCGGTCAGATGTTCTCCTTTTTGGAGGCGGGATGCCTCAAGTCTGTGATCACCTGGATCTTCTCGGGGTTGGCATCTATCCCTCTTTGGGTCACCATGAACCCCAAGAACTTTCCCGCCGCCACGCCAAAGGTGCACATGCCGTGGTTCAGCTTCATTTGATAGCAGTAGAGGTTATCAAAAGCCTCTCTGCCAAGTCAGTGATATGGTCTTCCTCTGGGCCACTCATGACAAGCATGTCATCTACGTACACTTGCATATTACGGTCGATCTGGTCCTTGAAGACCATGTTGACCAAGTGCTAGTAGGTGGCCCCTGCATTTTTAAGACCGAAGGGCATCATCTTGTAACAATATGTACCTTGGTCAGTCATGAATGCTATGCACTCCTCATCCTCGGGATGCATGCGGATCTGATTATATCCGAAGAATGAATCCATAAAGTTGAGGTACTTGTGGCTTGAAGTCGCATCAACCAGCTGGTCAATCTTGGAAAGGGGGAAGCTATCCTTTGAGCATGCCTTGTTGTCGGTGTAGTCTACACAAATCCTCCACTTCCTAGAGGCTTTCCTGACCATCACCATGTTAGCAAGCCAGTCAAGATAACGTACCTCTCGGATGAACCCCGTCGTGAGGAGTTATCAACCTCCTCGTTGATGGCTTTTTGTCATTTTAGGGTGACACTCGTTTTCTTCTGCCGGATCGAGCGATGATTGGGGTCGACATTCAGCTTGTGAGTTATCATCTCCGGTGGGATACCAGGCATGTCAATGGTGATCCAGGCAAAAACATATGCATTAGCCTGCAGGTAGCTGAGCAAATGAGTTCTCTCTTCCTGAGTCAACAATGCCCTAACCTGTATCGTCTTCGAGGGATCTTCCCCTAACAGAAAAGATAATAGGGGCTCGATAGGCCCGCTCTTTGGTTCTGGTACTGCCGGATCGGGCTGGTTTACGATAGGGCTGGAATCTGCTCCTCTTAGGCCTGGGGCGGTCTACCAACAGCGCTGCACCGGCTATCGAGACCCTCTCATCTCTTCGGTGCCCCATGGGGTCGGGAACTGAACAAGGAGGCATTTCATGGAAATGGTGGCATCAAGCAGATTGAGTCCTGAGCATCCCAGGATGGCATTGTAGGGTGAAGGAAGCTTTACAATAGTGACGATCACCAGCACGGTGCTTTGCTGGGATGGTGTCCCAGCAGTTATTAGGAGCGTAATTCCTCTCTCGACTCTAACTAAGTCTCTGGTGAAGCCTACCAGAGGCGTGAACACCGGTCTTATTTGGTCAATGGACAAATTTATCCTTGCGAAAGCATCGTAAAAAAGGATGTCCAAGGAGCTCCCACTGTCTACCATGATTTTTTTTACAGGATGTTTGGCTATCGTCATTTCAATAATGACAGCATCATTATTTGGGTTGTCTATCCTAGTTGACCCTTCTCCCATGTAGGGGAGTACATCATCGCTCCCCTCTCTTCCTCTAGCCCTCTTCGGGGTTTTTCCTACCCCTTAGGATACCATACTTACCGATTTCTCGATGGGACGATTGTCATTGGAGAAGGGCCAAGGCCCTTCAGTCTGGGTTGCAGGGGACACTCCCCTCTCCACATTCTAATCGAGGTAGCCACACTTGATCAGCTCTTCGATCTCCCTCTTTAGGTGGCTGCATTCTTTTGTGTCATGGCCGAAGTCCCAGTGGAAACGGCAGTAGCGAGACTTGTCCCACCCAGCGTATGGCTTCAGTGGTGGGGGTCGGCAAAGGAAATGCTCGCCCTCGATCTCCATCAGGATCTTTGCTCTGGGGCGAGGAGAGGAGTGAAACTCTCTTTATTGGTAGGGTCAGCCATGGGCCTTGGCTCCGATCGCGGGTGTGCACCATCCTCCGGGTCAGGTGGCTGGAGGTCTCCTCGATGGCCTGCCTCTCGGGAGCCTCCCATCTAGCTCCCTCCTGGCATGATCTGCCTTCTCGACATGAATGTACTTTTTTACCTGGAGGAGGAACTCCGAGTATGTCTTTGGGGGCTTCTTGTCGAGGGAGTAGGTGAAGCGGGAGGTTCGCAGCCTCCTCTTCAGGGCTAGTATGGTGACGTACTCATTGAGATTGTAGATCTCTAGGATAGCAGTCCTGAACTGGGACACGTATCCTGGAGGAGTTTCCGGTCCTGTTATCGGATCGAGAAGAGGCTATCGTCCTCGCACGGTGCCTTCCTGCGAGCATCAAAGTGCACCATGAACTTCTTCTCCAGCTGGGGGAAAGAGTCTATGCTCTAAGGTTCGAGTCTAGAAAACCAGACCCGAGTGGCCTTTTGTAGAGTGGCCGAAAAGGCGATGCAAAGGAGGGCATCGGTGGCCCCCTGGACGCTCATGAGAGCTTTGTAACTTTTCAGGTGTTCCAGGGGATCGGTTGTCCTGTTGTAGGGGTCAACCTGTGGCATATGGAATCGGTTGGGGATCGGCTCCTCTTGGACTTTCTTCGAGAAGGGTGGATGGGTGTCATAACCCGTGGGCTCACTGGGGGAACCCTGAACTTCTGCAAACCGGCGGATCAGATCCGCCAGCTTGCGGTCATGCTCCTCAAGGTGCCTTTATGCTCGGCGGTGGATGGCCTCGTTAGTCAACCCCTCGCTGGAGGATGCTGGGGGTGAGGGAGGACCAGAGCGGAGGAACTCATGCCTGAGTTCCCAGCCATGTCGGTGCTGCTGGCACGAGGGCACGCAGTGGTTCAAGGCTGGGGAGTAGCTCCTCCGATCAGTCGGATCATGCTATGACTGCTTGCCGCCTACTTGGTGGGCCTCCCGAGGGTGGGATGCCACATGCAATGGCCTCGCCCAGAAAGATCGTAGGCTGGTGCGGGGATCGATTGCATGAGCCGCCAGAGTCCCTGGCTGCTATTGTTTTTCCAAGGAGCGATGCTTCTGGTGGAGCTGATGCACCGCCGTAGCTAGGAGCTGGACCTGGTGAGAAGTGCGGTGTACTCGGGGTCCACTGAAGGTGGTTGCGATGGGGCAAGATGCCTTCCTATGGGCATTGGTCGCCGTGGCGAGGGCGGCCCCCAGCTCGACCGATGGAGGCTTCACGGGCTCGCATAGTCACCATCAGACCATGGGTGTCCGCACGATCTTTCATGCTATGAGAGGGACGATGCTTTCTTCCAGCTCTCCCCACTTCCTGGCATGCCAATCTATTAATGCCTAGATCGTCATGGCTCAAAGCTCTGATGCATCAGGTTCCCGCTGGATGCTCAACTCCCCATCTTGCAGTCGGCTCGCTTGCTCGCTTCGGGGTCCTACAAGATAGAGGAAAGCCTTGGACCCGAGATTTTGGCGAAGATACTCCGATGATCAAGTCAGTGGGATGATGGAGGAGAACAAAAACCTCTCTAGTAGAGAGCTTGGGGGACTCTCCATGTTGAGAGGGTGATAAGAGATAAGATAATGTGGAAAAAGAAAGGTCTCTATAGCTGAGATTTGTCTTCCTACTTTTCTTCTTCTTTCTTACCTTACCTTTTTGTGTGGGTCTTATATAGGTGAGTGGCTTTCGTTGGCTTCCAGGTTTCCTCCTTCGAAGGAGGCTTTCCGTTGCCTTCTGTCGCCTCTCTGTTGGGCTGGTTCTGCACATAAGCCTTCGACCATAATGGGATGTTACCATTTTGAAGGAGGCCATCTGGGTACCATAGGGGCTAGGGCCCTAGGGTCTAGGCGCTCTGTCATTGAAGTCACAGTCTTCCAGTCGTGCGGCCATCGATGTGTCGGCACACCATAGGCTGGGAGCCTGGTGTCATCCCGATCGTGCAGATCATGTCACGGCGTGCCGCAGGGGGCCTGCGCCCATGGTAGGGTAGCACCTCTTAGAGTCTCTGCATGATCAGGTACTTCCTCGTCTTCATTTTGAATTTTGGCCTCTTTATGCCTTTGGCGGGAATTCATACTCCCGCTGGTTCCTACCAGCCAATGAGCCCTACCTCAACTGGGAGCTGACCTTGGCAGGGTGGTCTGTTCTGGGAGCATGAGCTTGACCCCGGCCGGGAGCTGTCCTCAGCTTGAGGGCTCACCTTGGAGGGATGGACTCGACCTAGACCGGGAGCTGACCTTAGATAGGGAGCCCGCCCAATGAGCCCTACCTCGGCTAGGAGCTAACCTCAACTGGGTGGTCCACCTTGGTTTTTCATCATGTAGCCTTGCCCAGGTGTCAGCGAATGTCGCCATATCAGTGGCAAAATTTATCAAGTGCTTGGAAAGGATTGCTTGGAGCTAGTAGAGGTGCTGGAGTAGGTGATGCAGGCCGATCTTCGAGAAGAGGTACCTACAAAAAAAGTCTCACCAAGGATGGTTCTGGCAATGACACTCTGATGCTTAAGTTAGGAAAGCTTGCATATCTCTTAGATCCTCTGGAATCCCTTTTGACCTTGAGGGCAATTTGACCCTTTCTTGTTGGATCCTGTGAGAGATGACAAAGCCATCCATGTGTTGTATAAGACTTTCTTGTCCGCTAGCGACATCCCATCCCATTAAATGCATCCCTGTTGCCATCTAGGTATATTGCATGCTTCATTAAATGGTGGATCTTGATACAAGGAATATGGGCATGCCTCCACTATTTCCCTACATTTGGTGATGATTGGGGATTCTGGGACGTGATAGGGAGTTGGCCATGTAGTAGAGACTATGGCAGTGGTTGTCCGAATATTTGTTTCTCAGGAATTGAGATGGGCATGCTGCCAGGATCTCATAGGTCAGAGTGCTCACGGGGCATTTAAGGCCTGGGAACTCATGGTCGAGTACTTTTTAAGAGGTCAGCGAGGCTCGCTGATGCTTGAAGGCATAGGAGTTGATCTCTACCGGTGCTCGCACAGGGGCTTGTGGTTGAAGGCTCATGGCCAAGCACTCCATTGATAGTTAGAGAGGCTTGTTGATGCCTAAGGGCATAGGAGTTGGCCTCTACTGGTGCTCACCCAGGGGCTCATGGCTGAAGGTTCATGGCTGAGCGCTCCTTGAGCAGTTAACGAGGCTCACTGATGCATGAGGATATAGGAGTTGGCCTTTGCCAATGCTGGCCTAGGGACTTGTGGCTGAAGGCTAAAGGTCGAACACTTTTGAGTAGTTGGAGAGGCTCGGTGATGCCTGAGGGTGTAAGAGTTGGTCTTCGCTAGTGCTCGCCCATGGGCTCGTGCTGAGAGCTCATGGCTGAGTGCTCCTTAAGTGATCAGAAGGCTTGTTGATGCTTAAAGGTATAGGAGTTGGCCTTTACTAGTACTTGCCTAGGGACTCATGGTTGAAGGCTCATGGCTGAGTGCTCCTTAAGTGGTCAGAGAGGCTTACTGTTGCTTGTCAAAGGCTTTTGTTACCAGCTCGACCATATTTTTCACTAACAAATATCCCCTGCTTTTTGATCAAGACTTCAATCAGATCATCGAAGTATTCAGAGGAATAGGAGGATTGGGGGCATAGAGTTCTTTCTCCTAACTTGAGGGCTTATAGTCTTCGAGGCAAATCCTGATAGAAAGAACAATGATGCACTTCACTTTATGTTTCTCGATAATGCTTTGTTGGATGCTGTGCATTTACTATGGGTGATGAAACATCCATAACCCACCAGTTTTGAGGCTCCATGTGGCAATTGCCAACCTTGCCTTTTCATTTGAAAAGATGAAGTCGATCACTTTTCCACCTTTTTTTAATCCTCGCACAGAGTAACCCTTCTTCCTTAGGGAATTCTTTATTGTCTCTTGCTTCTCCCTACATGCTTCTCCCTCTGCTTCTCTCTACATGCTTCTCCCTCCCAAGGGATTCTTTCCAGAGAGTTTATTATCCTCGACCCTTTGTTCCGTCTTCTTTCCAGGTTAGCCTTTCTTCCTTCCATATTTTCTCCTTCTTTCTTTTGTTTCTCCTTCTCCCGGATATCTAGTTCATGGAGGATCATAGGAAAGGGAAGTCACCTTGGAAAAGTGGTAAAGGAGAGGGGTCAAAGGATCGACTGTCCCATGCTTAGAACATGCTAAGCCAGTGACCAATAGCCCGAAAGCGTACCGGTCCTTGGTGGGCCAAGAAGATTTGACACTCGCCTGCATCAGATTTTGCATCCCCAAGGAATATGAAATAGACCTGCTTGAACCTGATGCATGAATAGACAATCTTTCTCTTGGCTGTAGGCTAGGCATCTATGAGGACGCGTTGAGGTGGGACTTAGATTTCCTCTCCATCTCTTTCTTCTTGAGTTCTCAGGCATACGGTATTACTCTTAAGTGTCCTGACCCTGAATTTGATTCGGCATATCATAGGATTTCTAGGGTTATGCTCTTAGCTAAGATCCAGCTATCCATTTGTTTGTTTTCATTCCTTCTTTACTACCCAGAGATAGCCATATGCCAAATTATGTTGGTACTTGGCCCAAGAGAGGTCAATTCCCTGATTTCAAGCACTCCTTTTGCCATCAAAGGATGGAAGGAGTACTTGGGGGAGATGATTGGGGTATGGCTGACTTGGGGTCAACTAGCTGATCCCTTGCTGAGCACTTTAAATTGAGTATTGAGAAGGAGGTGCATTTTGGGACTCTCAATAAATTTTTGGTCCCTAATTTGGAATGGCTCTTATCCAAGAGTCTCTTAAAAGAGTAGGACTTAGCCGGCTCCTTGGAGGTGGGTCTCGACTGGAATCCTATTCCCTTCTTATTCTAACCCATTATTCTCTATTTCTGATTGACTGGTCCGTAGGTATGAGACTTGTGGATACCGAGGCCAAGAGGTAGAATTGGCAAAGCAAGAGAAGGGCTAGGCCTCTATGGGAGTTCCAAGAAGGCCAAGCTTCTGAGCCTGAGCCAATGAGGGCTCTATCCAAATTTGACCATTTTGGGGTGGTTCGAGTATCTTCAACAAGCATCACCAATCCTCTAGAGGCATGATTGCTTGCCCAACTCCAGCCACTCGTTCGTCTAGCTCTTTTGCCCCGATGGCAAGGAGCTCGAAGACTCCTGCTAATTGTGAGGTCAAGGGACCTTGGATTATCAATCATGGATGTCCCTCAAGAGGTCTTCGAAAGAGTCATTTTATAGAAAAACTGGATGAGCTCAGAGTCGTGCTACAATGATATAGAGAAGAGGGTTGTACTATTAGTGCGACAGGTATTTCACATTTGGCTTTATTTTTTATTTCCAACCAATCGATCACCGAGCTTGCTCTTTTTGTAGTTAGCTTATAGCTTGCTATCTATTGAACCAAGCCTCTCGATTGTGAGAGCCCCATCAGCAAGTTGAGGAGGGATGTTGCGGAGGCTCGACAAAGGTCGAGGCAGTGGAGTGCAGCATCTAAGTACTTAGAAGAAGCGCTTTCTAAGAAAATGCCAAATTGGCCAAAGTAAAAGCTGATTGGGCTTGGAAAAGAAAAGGTAGAGTAGGAGTTGGCAATGCCAAGGAGTGGTGGTAGTGGTCATGAAGAAGTTTAAGGCTTCCGAAGACTTCATGACAAATAAGGCTCATTTGTAGCTAACTTCCAAAAGTTAGAGGAATTCTTCACCCTTTATCAGGACTTAGTTAGGAGTCTTTGAGGAGGGCTTTTTGTTATGGTGGAATGAAAGTTCTACATGGCTATCCTGGATCACTATCTGAGAATAAAATCGGACATCCTAGATGAGGAGATGAAGGCGAACACATCAGTATTCCAGTTGGAGCTCCCTTATGGGGTCAGTCACCGTTGATTCTCTTATCATCTTGAGGCCCTAGCCGAATTGACCATAGCAAATCTATAACCGATCACTCTTGCTCTTGTTGCCAGGCCTACCTCCATCGATTCTACCCCAACTATTCCTCCTACTACTATCTTCTTCTATACCATCGATCCCGAGGAGAGTTGTGAACTGAAACCTTTTGTATTTTTGTTTTTCTTCTTTTAAGCTCACAACTTTTCTAAGTCCTTGTAATGTCTCTGTAATAGAAAACTTTCTTAAATGTAATGAATGAAAGATTGTCTTTTCCACTCCTTGTCCCATGCTTTTATTAGTTATGACTTCTCTTAGGAGGGTGTTACTTTATCTCAAGGAGCACCAATGCTTGCCAATGCCTTTGCAAAGTGATCAATATCATGGCATATGTTTTTAGCAAGAAGCCAAGGCTGAAGTTGCAAGTAAGAATGCCGCTGGTCAGAAAAAGAGATTGTTGAAGGTGCATAAGGCATTAAAGAAAGCCTATGAAGAAGTAGACCACTATCACTCATAATATGTAAGGCATATCCTTGAAAGACAACAGTTAAAGAGAATCACAGAAATTTTTAGAGCAGATTTTCAGGTATCGTGGGATTTGGTCCTTCGAATAGTCTATCGCCCCGCAGCAAAAGTTTCTAGCTTAAATTCAATCCTTTCTTCTAGAGAAGTAAGATGGAAATTTGCCAGCTCGAGCAGCAAACTCTAAGATGAACTTCATTGGTCTAGGGGAAATGACTAGCCTCGAATGGTCTTTAAGAGCAAAAGCTTAGCAATCGATCTGATAGCTAAGGACTTGCCTCTTGCTATTTTTTCCATATCGGTCAGGCTGCCTCCCATAGGTTCAAAGTCTCTTCTTGGCAGTCGATCACAGGTGCTCTTGAAAGGTTAGGGCAGCCTTCATGGTGTCATATTGATTAGACCAACTACCTCGGGAGGGAGTCACATCGTGCACCAGGAGTCCGTACATTGGGAGGCTCCAGGGCCAATTCAAGACATCAGTCGACATCTCCCCTCAATCTGGTCAATGGTCTTGGTCACAAAAATACCGTCAATTGAGCCGCCGATCTTGATCATAGAGCCATCAATAATCTGATCATCGATCCCACTCGAGGGAGCATCATCACATAGTGGTGCTCAGTTAGCGTAAGAAGGTGATACCATGAAAAGTTATATGTTTGATATGGGCCATCAAGTGGGGTACAATAATTGTAAAGCTCTGGTCTAGGTCCTCTACCCGAGCATAGATCTTCATTGTCTATTCCTTCGGGTAGGATGTCAGCAAGTTCATCACAGAACTTGTGATGAATCTAAGCCCACCCCGGGAGGAAAGGATGGATGCTTCTCATCAAGGGAAGTCACTTCGGTCTGAGAATTTTTGAGGAACTCAAGAGTAGCCAAAGACCCAATGCTCATGATGTAGCCCATGGAGTAGATGGGTGGATCAAGGTCAATCATCCGAGGCAGGATCCTGGAGTGATGTCGATTAGCTACTATCTGGATCGGTCATATTAGAACCTCAAATCCAGCAAAGGCTAGCTATATTTTGCTTTATTTTAATCTTTATACATCTTTTCATAGCCTTTAAAGGAATTTGTTTAATTGCAACTTTATATATTGCTTATACTTGAGATTTGTCAATTGAGTGAACTATCTTTCTCATAATAGGTTATTCGTGATTGACTCAAGTTACGATCATTGATTTCTATAGGATTCTAATAACAACAGACCACTCAATCATATGGCCATTTGTTGCCCAGGTGGCTATCCAAGAGGGGGGTGAATTGGAATTTAAAAATTAAAGCAAATAATGTGCAATTAAAATCCCTTATGATGCTAGAGTAATAATTACAGAAGCTAAATAGAGTCAAGTAAGCACAACACAAAACATAAATTTAATCTCTCTTTCTTCTTTTAGCTCACAACTTTTCTAAGTCTTGTAATGTCTCTGTAATAAGAAAACTTTCTTAAATGTAATAAATGAAAGATTGTCTTTTCCACTCCTTGTCCCATGCTTTTATTAGTATGACTTCTTAGGAGGTGTTACTTTATCTCAAGGAGCACCAATGCTTGCCAAATGCCTTTGCAAGTGATCAATATCATGGCATATGTTTTTAGCAAGAAGCCAAGGCTGAAGTTGCAAGTAAGAATGCCGCTGGTCAGAAAAAGAGATTGTTGAAGGTGCATAAGGCATTAAAGAAAGCCTATGAAGAAGTAGACCACTATCACTCATATATGTAAGGCATATCCTTGAAAGACAACAGTTAAAGGAGAATCACAGAAATTTTTAGAGCAGATTTTTCAGGTATCGTGGGATTTGGTCCTTCGAATAGTCTATCGCCCCGAGCAAAAGTTTCTAGCTTAAATTCAATCCTTTCTTCTAGAGAAGTAAGATGGAAATTTGCCGCTCGAGCAGCAGAACTCTAAGATGAACTTCATTGGTCTAGGGGAAATGACTAGCCTCGAATGGTCTTTAAAGAGCAAAAAGCTTAGCAATCGATCTGATAGCTAAGGACTTGCCTCTTGCTATTTTTTCCATATCGGTCAGGCTGCCTCCCATAGGTTCAAAGTCTCTTCTTGGCAGTCGATCACAGGTGCTCTTGAAAGGTTAGGGCAGCCCTTCATGGTGTCATATTGATTAGACCAACTACCTCGGGAGGGAGTCACATCGTGCACCAGGAGTCCGTACATTGGGAGGCTCCAGGGCCAATTCAAGACATCAGTCGACATCTCCCCATCAATCTGGTCAATGGTCTTGGTCACAAAAATACCGTCAATTGAGCCGCCGATCTTGATCATAGAGCCATCAATAATCTGATCATCGATCCCACTCGAGGGAGCATCATCACATAGTTGGTGCTCAGTTAGCGTAAGAAGGTGATACCATGAAAAGTTATATGTTTGATATGGGCCATCAAGTGGGGTACAATAATTGTAAAGCTCTGGTCTAGGTCCTCTACCCGAGCATAGATCTTCATTGTCTACTTCCTTCGGGTATGGATGTCAGCAAGTTCATCACAGAACTTGTGATGAATCTAAGCCCACCCCGGGAGGAAAGGATGGATGCTTCTCATCAAGGGAAGTCACTTCGGTCTGAGAATTTTTTGAGGAACTCAAGAGTAGCCAAAGACCCAATGCTCATGATGTAGCCCATGGAGTAGATGGGTGGATCAAGGTCAATCATCCGAGGCAGGATCCTGGAGTGATGTCGATTAGCTACTATCTGGATCGGTCATTATGAACCTCAAATCCAGCAAAGGCTAGCTATATTTTGCTTTATTTTTAATCTTTATACATCTTTTCATAGCCTTTAAAGGAATTTTGTTTAATTGCAACTTTATATATTGCTTATACTTGAGATTTGTCAATTGAGTGAACTATCTTTCTCATATAGGTTATTCGTGATTGACTCAAGTTACGATCATTGATTTCTATAGGATTCTAATAACAACAGACCACTCAATCATATGGCCATTTGTTGCCCAGGTGGCTATCCAAGAGGGGGGTGAATTGGGAATTTAAAAATTTAAAGCAAATAATGTGCAATTAAAAATCCCTTATGATGCTAGAGTAATAAATTACAGAAGCTAAATAGAGTCAAGTAAGCACAACACAAACACATGAAATTTATATTGGTTTGGAGCAACCCAGCTCCTACGTCCACTACCCAAGATACTACTTGGGATTTTCACTATATTCACACCCGAATATAGTAAGGATTGTTTTATAGGATCACAATCCAAAACCTCTACACTTTGGTTTTAACGGGATCACCAAAGAAAACCCAACATCCTTTGGTTTTAAAATAGGCTCACCAAAGAAACCTAACTTGGTTTTACTAGGATCACCAAGAACCCAACACTTAGTTTTTATCAAAGGCTCACTAAGAACCTATTTGGTTTTCAATCAGGCTCACCAATAACCTATTTGGTTTTCAATCAGGCTCACCAATAACCCAACAATTTAATAAAATGAATTGAAATAAGTGCAACAATAAATGACAAACTCAATTTGCTGGATAGTTGCTGGTGCAGCTTGATAGAAGTCCACTTGGCTTGCACTTGAATAAGCTTTAATTGCTTCAGTGGCTTCTTCCCAAATTGCTTCAAGCTTTAGATCAGAGTTGGCGAAGACTTGAAGACTTGCTTGAATGCTCTTGTGCTCTCTTCTTGTTGGTAGGTAAGATATTCAATGAAGCTTTAAAACTTTGAAGAACTTTTTCAAAAACTTACTTGAGAGAAGTTTAAATCCCTCAAATATAAGGTCTTCCATCACTCCAAGGTAGTTAGAGATGTTATAGACCGTTGGGATGTGACATATGACCATTGGAGCACTTTTTGGCATTCAAAAATAAATTCTAGAACTAGCCATTAGATACCTGAAAGCGATGTTCGAGTCAGCTCGGATTCCTTCAAGTCGGTTCAGATCCTTCGAGTCGATAGGTTGAGTCGCCAAATCTTCAGTGCAGTCGGCTCTTTGTCTCAGGGTGCAAAACTTCACTCTGGATGAGTCAGCTCTTGATAGCTCGGGTCGGCTCGAACTTATATCTTTGAAAAACTTAAACTCGAGGAGTCGGCTCTTTTGATCTTTGGTCGGCTCTTCTTCTCAAGTTCTGAAATCATCACTCTGGAAGAGTTGGCTCATTGCAGTTCGGGTTGGCTCGCTTTCTTAGGTCTTCAAAATTAGGTCTAGCAGAGTCGGCTCTTTCTGGTTCGAGTTGGCTCGCCTGGCCGTTTCTCAGAAATCTTTAAAAATTGGACTCTGGAGGAGTCAGCTCACACAAGTTCCAGTCGACTCGGATTCATTGGAGTTGGCTCGATTACCTTCGAGTCAGCTCAGATTGCTGTGTACCAGAATCCTTGCTGCGTGCTAGAAGGTGGAGTCAGCTCTTCATCATGCTGGGTCAACTCGAGTAACTTCTTCAGGAGTTTTACAATTGAACTCAAAAAAAACTCTCACCGACTCTCTTATATTTTTCAAGCATACCAACTCGAAATAATTCTAAGGTACATGCACATAGAAGTAACCCTTTTTACAGATTTTTTTTCTTAGCTTTTTCATTGGGATCTTTTTAACAAAATCAAATTACAACACAACTCAAGCAAAAAACAAAGATGTAGGAGTTGAAGTTTGAACAATTAAATTATCCTACAAAAACTTGTAAAACACTTGAAGAGTTATTGAAAATAAATGTACATGCTCCAATGTTTGGTTATCATCAAAATCACTTATGGGGTCAACAATATCTCCCTTTTTGATGATGACAAAACACTGGGCATGAAAAAGTAAGATAAAACTTTATATTTACTTGTATAACTGTATTTGCGAGAATGTATGAACAAGTAACAAAATACTTCAATTGGTGTCAAATTATGGAAAGAGAGTTAGGGCTTAGAGAGATAATCTCCCCCTCAATAAGGTACTCCATGTTTTAAAACACTTTTCATGCAGTTTCATATTTCAAAGCCCAAAAGTTTCTAGCAGAACTTTAAGTATCAGAGCTATTAAATGTTAAAGCTTAAAATATTATATATCAGAGCTTAAATTTTGTAGATCAGAGTTTGAAATATTGTATATCAGAACTTAAAGGAGTCAAGGCATGTTCTTTCCAAGCATTATGCATTATGTAAGAGAGCTTTTATATGTATTGTGTATCAGAGCTTAGCTTTCAAGCTTTATGAATCAGAGCAATCATACAAACATAACATTCAAACATGAACACATCTTATCATTTTCATGTAATATCTTCATAAATTTCTCCTCCTTTTTGTCAATCAATCAAAAAAGTGAAGTTAGAGTGAAGCTCAGATTTTAAAATAGAATGAGAAAGTATTTAAAATTTTGTTTGAGATAATTTCACTTTCTCATATTCATCTTGATATTCTAATTAAAAATCAGTCATTGTATGATCAATTGAACATAAACTTTCATTGCATAAAGAGTTAGAACAATTCAAGAGACAAAATGTGTACTTTCATTTCATTTCAAGATGTTCAATACAAAGTACAAAATGAAAGAAAATACATCTAGTCACTGTCTATGTTTACTCTAGGGTTTGGAGGTTGACCGGAATTTGGATGCCCGGAGGTAGGTAGGCAATTGGGTCAGCATTTAAGATATGAGATGGTGGAATATGATAGGATCCTTGTGCCTTAAAGTGAGGAGCTGGTTGTCTGGGATGAACAGACTGACCAGCAAAGAAGATGATTGAGGCCTAGGTCTAGTAGGATCCAGTGGTGTTGGAGGAGGTACACTTTGAGTAGATTGAAGGTCTTAGCTTTGGTCATTAGCTTCCATAAAAAGCTGTTAATGGTCTTTAATTCAGTTTCAATTTTCTTTGTATTCTTGGAAGCAGCCAATTTTTCCATTGAGACTCTTATTTCTGCAATTTCTTTTTGCATTGAAAGAATTTCAGGGGCTTGGACATTTGCAAAGGCTTTAGCTGATCCTCTGAGTCTCCCGAACTCAGCTCTTATAATTCCAATACCTCTTATGTGACTCTTTCATTTTCTTGCCTTCTTCTATTGATCCCATTCTTATTCTTAAATTATCCATCTCAACTCTATAAGCTTCAAGTACTTGAGTAATTGAGCTCTTAATGGTTTCAGAACTTGAAGAAATCAGTTGAAGAATTGGTTGTAGATCTGTCTCAGTTGTATATGCAGTCTTGGAGGCTTCAAATGTATCAATTCTGCTTCTCAGATTGACAAAATATGCCCTCCAAATTGATTAAGTCTCTCATCAACAGATTGACGAAATTTGCCAAACATTGTAACCATTGAGGAGTTGATAGATTCAGTCAAGTTACCCATCTATTGTGCAATAAAATCTTGCAAAATTGAAGTATCCACAATAGGAGTAGTAGAAGCATGACTATGAATAGGAATGTTAGCGGACTGAGTATAAATAGGTGTACTAGGAGGTATATCAGGCACTGAAACATCTGGAAAGGGAGCATCAAAGTCTGTCTGAATAGGAGACCCTAACTGTGGCTATGACTCTGGAATTTGAATTGAAGTGCCTTCACCAGTCTCCATTTCAGCTTGCTCTTGTACTTCTTTAGTTTCTTCTATCATTGGAGCATCAGACTTCTTTTTCCAAGTTCCTTCTGAAAGCATGTAACCCATCCTTTATAGAGTTTTTGCTGTATAAGTGTCAGTATGAATGAGGGTTTTACTGTCTTCTCCTGATAAGTCAATGTTTGCACCTTAGAAGAAAAGAGTGAGGACCATTCCGTAAGGCAAACATGCCTTTACCTTTCTCACTGCCTCTTTCATCTGACTAATCATGATAGCTGGTAGGTTTTTTGTCACCATTTATCAGAAGTCCATGAAACAAAGATCTCGCTCACTTACCCAGTCAAAGCAGCCTGTCCTGGGTAGAAAGATTCTACTAATAAAGCTATGAAGTATTCTCATTTCAATGGATAGTGTGCTGGCCTTGAGAATTCCAATTTCATCAACTTCAGTCCTTTCCAATACAGTTTGCAAAGCTTTTGTTCTTTCCTTTAAACCAAGTATTCAGTACCCTCGAGGCATTTCTAGAACATTTCCAAGGATTTCTGCAGATATAATAATTCTTTTTTTTTTAACTGAGGATTCAATAAAATTTTCTCCAAATCTCATATTTTTATAGAAGGTTCTAACCAAGTTTGGGTAGGTTTTGATATCCAAAGAACACATATTTCTCCAACCCTGATTTTCAATAAAATCTCCAATAACAAATCCTATTTCCTTTAGGTATTCAAACAAAATCCTTCTACCAGTAGTAATAGGTTGCATACCCAAGGAAATCTGATGGCTTGGTGAAACGGGGCTTGGTTCTTCATCTGATTGAGATGGAATTTGAGAAGCACTATCTTCTTGGAATTTTGTTCTTCTTTCCTGCAGAGCAACTTCTGTTTCCCATCGAGATTTCTTTCCTAATGCCTTCTTTGGAGCCATTGCGCAAATACACTCGAGTTCTGAAGTAGTTTTTGGAAGGTAGAAGATTTTGAAAATGTTTTTCGGAGGGAAAGAGTGTAGGGTTAAGGAATAGAAATGAGAAAGGAAAACCCTACGGCTCGAACTAAAAGATGGCTCGACCAATAGGTCATCTGCTCGAGTCGGCTCGAGTAGAGGGAGCACAAAAGTGATTTTTGGGCTTTCAATCAAAGTCATTTTAATAGAAATTGGGATAAGGCGGTCACCTATATAATTTGTTCTTAAGCTTATGGGAATGTTTCTAGAGTGGGTTACATAACCCTAGTTCACTTCTAATCATTGCAAATCTATCAAAATTCAAAGATTTGGTAAAAATATCAGCAAGTTGGTTTTCAATTAGCACGAATTCAAGTACAATATCATTATTCAATACATGATCTCTTATAAAATGGTACCTAATTTCAACGTACTTAGTTCGTGAATGTTGAACAGGATTTTTTGTCAAATTAATAGCACTTGTGTTATCACATTTGATTGAAATTTTAGATTGTGTAACATCAAAGTTTTCTAGCTATTGTTTAATCCATAACACTTGAGCACAACAACTACCAGTAGCAATGTACTCTGCCTCAGCAGTGGACAATGCTACAGAGTTTTGCTTTTTACAGTGCCATGAAGTTAAATTCAACCCTAGAATTGGCATGTACCACTAGTGCTCCTTCTTTCAATTTTGCAACCAGCATAGTCAGCATTAGAGAAACCAATTAAATTCAAAGATGATTCTTTAGAATACCAAAGACCTAAATTGCTTGTACCTTTCAAATATTTGATAATTCTTTTAACAGCAAGCATATGTGTTTCTTTAGAGACATTGAAATCTAGCACATACACATACACTATACAAGATATCAGGCTACTGGCTGTAAGATATAGAAGTGATCCGATCATACCTCTGTATAGCTTTTGGTCAACATTGGATCCCCTTTCATCTTTATCTAGCTTGCAAGTAGGGCTCATGGGTGTGCTAACCTCTTTGTTTGTTTCCATGCCAAACTTCTTGATTGTTTCTTTGATATACTTGGCTTGGCTTATAAAGATTACTTCCTTCATTTGTTTGTCTTGTAATCTAAGGAAGTAGTTGAGTTCACCCATAAGGCTCATTTCAAATTCATCTTGCATCAACTCAGCAAATTCTTCACAAAGATAAATGTGTACAACTAACATATCATTCTCTTTGTTTTTAATAAAAAGAGTTTTGTCAACATTTCATCTTTTGAAATCATTTTCAAGTAAAAATTTGTTTAGTCTATCATACCAGGCCCTAAGTACTTGTTTTAAACCATATAAAGCTTTGTTCAATTTAAACACATGATTTGGAAAAGCATGATTTTCAAAACTTGGTGGCTGTTCTACAAAAACTTGTTCAAAAATAAATCTATTTAGAAAAGCACTTTTGACATTCATTTGAAAGAGTTTAAAATTCATGCAGCAAGCAAATGCAAGAAGTAATCTAATGGCCTCAGGTCTTGCTACAGGAGCATATGTTTCATCAAAATCAATGCCCTCTTCTTGATTGTACACTTTTGCTACCAACCTTGCTTTATTTCTTATAACCTTACCATTCTCATCTAATTTGTTTCTATAGACCCATTTGGTTCCTATGATTGGGTGGTCTGTAGGTTTACTAACTAGTTCCAAACATTATTCCTTTCAAACTGGTTTAATTCATCATGCATGGCCATTATATAGTTTTGATCAGTTTCAGCTTCTTCTAGACTATGTCGTTCAATTTATGAACAAAGGCTAGGTAGACATGCGCATCTCTATGTGCTGAACCTAACACCATGAGAAGGATCACCAATAATTAAATTTTTAGGATGTAAAGTTACATACCTCCATTCTTTGGTAACTCAGTATGATCCTTGCTTACCACTTCATTTTTATCTTGAGTTGGCTTGTCTTGAATGCTTAGATCTTCCATTTCCTTTTGTAGTGTACCTGCATCATTATCTACGCACTCATCTTTTCTAGATGGTGAGGGGTTAGCTTCATCAAAAATAACATAAATCGACTCTTCAACAGTAAGAGTCCTTTTATTAAACACTCTATATGCTTTGCTATGCAAAGAATAACCAAGAAATATAGATTCATCAGATTTTGCATCAAACTTTCCTAGGTTATCTTTACCATTATTTAACACAAAGCATTTACACCCAAAACATGAAAAAAAATTAATATTTGGTTTTCTTCCATTCCAAAGCTCATAGGGGGTTTTCTTTGAAATTGGCCGAATTAAAACTCGGTTTAATATGTAACAGGCAGTGTTCACCGCTTCTGTCCAAAAGTACCTTGGAAGATTACCTTCACACAACATGGTTCGGGCCATTTCTTTCAAAGTCCTATTATTTCTCTCTACAACACCATTTTATTATGGTGTTCTAGGAGCAGAGAAGTTGTGATCAATGCCGTGCTCAGTGCAATATTCATCAAAAAATTGATTTTGAAATCAATTATGTAATCACTTCTTATAGAAATAACAAAAAGATTTTTCTCATTTGAAACTTTCTTATGAAATTTTTGAAATACATCAAAAGTTTCATCCTTATGTGCAATAAATAATATCCATGTGAATCTAGAAAAGTCATCTACAATTACAAAGCCATATTTCATACCTCCCGGGCTTGTGGTCCTAGTTGGTCCAAATAGTCCATGTGAAGTAGCTCAAGGGGTTTAGTTGTTGAAATAATATTTTTTGATTTAAAACTTCCCCTAGGGGTTTAGTTGTTGAAATAATATTTTTTGATTTAAAACTTTCCCTAGTTTGTTTGCCTAATTGATAAGCATCACATACATAATCAAGATCAACTTTAAAGTGTGACAAACCTCTAACTAGATTCTTAGAAATTAATTTGGCAATTGTATGCATGCTAGCATGACCTAATCGTCTATGCCATAATAAACATGACTCTTTGGTCTTAGCATTCATTGCTACTAGACTAGAACTACTAGTCATGGTTAGATCATTTAGATCTACCACATAGATGTGGGTCTATGACCGATGAATTTGTTGCTAGAATCAAGAGAATTAGTTATTATACACATGAAGATTTAAAGATAACCTTGAAGCCTTTATCACAAAGTTGACTAATGCTTAATAAATTATGCTTCAATTTATCTACTAGTAGCACATCTTCAATAAAAGTACAGGGGGTTATTTTGATCTTACCGATTCTAATTATTTTTTCCTTGCCATTATCTCCGAAAGTAACCAATCCTCCTTCTTTCATTTGTAGGGTGATGAACTGATCTTTGTCACCTATCATATGCCTTGAATAGCCATTGTCAAGATACCATCTTTTCTTTAATTTGTGGGCTGTAAGATAGTCCTGCAAAACTGGTAAGGAGTGATTTTAGGTACCCAAGCTAACTTGGATCCTTTCGGGTTAGCAAAATTGATTCCTTTTGGAACCTAAACGGTTATATATTTCAATGCACCAATCATGGAATTTTTCAAAGAATTGCATTGATGAGATTTATGCCCAAATCTATGACATGCATAACAAACAATTTTATCTTTTTTGAATGATGCATGTTTTGAAGCTTTAAAAGATGCAGAAATAGAAATATTTGGTTTGAAAGATTTTTGAATATAATTCTTTAGAACATACTTCAAGCCATTTAAAAAGAATTCGATGGAAAAGCTTTTTGAAATTTAGCATTTGAAGCTGAAGCTTTTGACGATACAAATTTTGTTGCTGAAATCCCTTTGGTATTTAAAGCATTAAATCCAATTCCAGCTTTACTTTTTGAATCTCTTTGTTCTTTTAGAATTAGTTCAAGCTTATTAGAACTCAAAGTAAGTTTTTCTACTAATGGCTTAAGCTTTTCAACCTCCTTTTTCAAATCATTATTTTTGGCAACTAAAATATTGTTTGTCTCACTTAAAGCATTTTTCTCATTTTTCAAAGCAATAACATTATCAGAAAAGATATTCAGTTCCTTTTGCAAAATGTTATTCTTTTCAAAAATTTCTTCCTTGTCTTTTATTAAAACATCATTTTGTTTCTTCAAGGATTTAATTTTAACCCAGCTTTCTTGAATTCAATAAGTAAATCATGAAATGCATAATTCAATTCATCATATGTAAATTTAGTTTGAAGCTCAGGGGATGATATGGTGGGGACACCGGAGGCACCAGAATAAGATAGAGGCTTTTCAATCCTCTGTGAATTGATCAATAATTTATGAGTCCATCTGTAATAAGGGCTTAGCTCATCTGAGTCCATTTTAGTTTTTATTTGAGTATTTTGAGTTGTTATTTCAGTTCTGTACTTGTCAGCTCATGTTGAGCTAATTCAGTCCAATGCTAGTCAGCTCATGTTGAGCTAATTTTATTTTTTTGAGTCCTGTTCAAGCATACTGAAGACTCAAGACTATATCATACAAGTGAAGACCAAGTCCAACTAGATTAAAGACATGGAAGTATAGCCCAAGTCCAACCCAGCTTGAAGATTTGAAGACCCCAGGAGGAAAATTCAGAAAACCCTGATTTCTTGCAGATGCCCTCCAGATGCCCAGATTCCCTTCCAGATGCCAAAGTATATTCATAAATAAGGGCATCCATGATTCCAGAGGTCCATCTGCATCCTAGCCCAAAGAAATCAAGCCCAGGTGCCAAGCCCACCCCTAAGAAGCAAGATACCAGGGAATATTCCTGCTACCTGGCTACCAGGCCACCCCAGCTTCCAGAGGCCCAAACCCATGCACCCGAGCCCCTTTGGGCCGGCCTTTTGCTGCTCCTAGAAGCCCAACACGCCCCCCTAGGCATCCTTGGAGTCTTGACCAAGTCAAGAAAATTTTTAGGGATTTTTCTACCTAATATTTCCTTATTTTCTAGCTAGGGTTTGAGAGGGAAAAGGATTCTTATGTAAAGACTTATGTACCCTTACTTGGAGCCCAAGGTTAAGGGTCTATTTAAGGGACCCTAGCCTCTTGTATGAGGAGAATTTTTTGATGAATAAAAACCTTGAGTTCTTCTATTGAGTTGTGTGATACCCTGCTGTGTGCATAAAGGGGTTTGTGAGAGTTTTTCTTCCCAGTGCTGCAATCATCTTCCTGCTGCCAACAAGCCTCTTAGATCCCTGGACGCCCACTCCCAAAGAAGCCTTCCCTTGCTGTTTTTCTTTGTTTTCTTGTTCCTTTGTGAGTTTTCTAACCCCTGACAGGTCGTTTACAGGTCCCCGAGTTCCTACGAATCCAACGACTCCAGCCAAGCCTCAATCGGATCACCGAGCAGAAAGCCGGGTATCCGCGGGTCTTTGGCTCGGTTTTCCAGGCCGCATCCGTCGAGGAACGAGAGACCCCTTCGCTGCGATCTTCACAGACGTTGTCAGGTACACCCCTCTACCTCCAGTAGTTTTATTATAGGAGAACTTGCCCTAACCGAGGCTTCTCAGCCCCGGCGGTCCTTCTTTGCTACTTTTCTAGGTCCTAATCTGCATGCTGATCTTCAAAATTCATACAAAACTCCCTTCAAATAATTTTGATCTGAAATTCAGGAATTAATCACCTAACTCAACATGTAAAACATACAAAAAAAATTGCATGCATATTAGTCCCCCATCATTTGGTATCAGAGCTTAGATTAGGGCTTGTTTTCTGCAATTTTTCAGTCCGTATATTCTCTATTTGTTAAATTATTTCTCTCTATTAAAAACTCCAAAAAATTTGAAATTTATTTTGTTGGATTCATCATAATTCACAGTAATTTTCATAATTTTTTTAGATTTTATTATGGCCTGTGAATTTTCTGCAAGCCGAAATACAGCCTACAAATTTTGGCTCTGTTTTTTTTCAGCAAGACAAGTTTGGAAGTTTTAGGGTTTTCTCTAGCATTTTTTGCATATCTTTTAATTTTAGTATATTTCTTGTATATTAGGCCATAATTTGCAAGTGTTCTTCTATTTAAGAAATTACCAAAAAAAAAAATACATATTCTCCAAAAATAACAAAACATCAAAATCCTAATTTGCATCCTCATCTGCCTGCCATCATTGCATAATTTACTTTTAAGGGCACTCTTGCTATATCAGATGGGGGGAGGATTTGATCACCTCTCCTTAGCCCAAAACCACATCCCTTGCATTCGGTCCCAAGCCTTAACCTAAAATTAACTAGACTTAATTTATCCTAGTGGGCTAGGGACACCAACTGGTCGGGTCCGGGCTAGTGTTAGATCACTGTGTCAAGTTAACCTTGTGTGCCTTGTGCTCAGTGTCTAGAATGGTGTTTAGGGATTCAATCCCGAAGGGCTTGTGTGCTGGTCCGCCTACCTGGCCAATCTCTGATTGGTGTCTAGGATTGGCAATCAGGGACCTAACACTCCCCTTACACCTGCCTGGCTGAGTACAGGGTTACTATAGGCTAGTTTGCCACCCTGATTGAGCATCTAGTTTGGACTCTTGGTCTAGTCAGCTATAGTCGGTCTGATCGAGTCTTGTATGAGCACTAGACCCATATAGGGAGTCCAATCCTAGGAGAACCCAATACTCTGACCCATATAGGGAGCCCAACCCTAGGAGAACCCAATACTCTGACCCATATAGGGAGCCCAACCCTAGGAGAACCCAATATTCTGACCCATATAGGGAGTCCAACCCTAGGAGAACCCAATATCCTGACCCATATAGGGAGCCCAACCTTAGGAGGACCCCATACCATGATCCATCCTTAGAACCTGATCATAGAGCTGACCCAAATCCTATGACCCCAGATCCTATAATCCCATGACCCATAGATCTGCACCCTTGTCCTATGAGCCTAGAGAACCCATAACCCCTAAGTATCAACCTAGTACTAGTCATGCTTCTCCTAGTCAACCTGAACCCCATAGGATTAGTTTCCCTAAATATGAACCCAGTAGTGAGCCACTACCGCTTATACAACCTGAACCTACTAGGAGTAGTACCCATAATCAGAGACCAGAACCTAACCAATTTCCTGCTAGCCGACCTTCTCCAACCATTCCTGAGATTCACAAGGCTTACATTAACGCGGAAGTGTATGAAGCTGATGTGAGCCTAGTGGATGAGTATGAGGGAGAAGAGGAGGCACCTTTAGTAGACCTCGAATTAGCTGACCCAGTAGATACCTAGGTAGAAACCAACCCAAAGCTAGTTGACCTTGACCACATCCAACCCAAAGCTATAATGGAAGAACAAATAGAGGAAGAGAACCTAGGTACTGCTAGAGCCTTACCTGAGAAAACCATAGAGGGGAGCCAAATTATAGAGTCTAGTCCAAAAATACAAGAACCAGAAGAATTTATTAAGGACCTGATCTCTTTGAATCAATACCTTCAAGATGAGTCCCCTCCTATAGTTCCCATTAAGGACCTCTTCCACGAAATTGGCGACCCATCCTTCCATTATGCAAACCCTGTAGATATAGCTCAACCTCGTAAGGTTAACCTCATTAGTATAGGATTAGTTCCTGACACCCCATCTTTTATCCTACTTTATCCAACTAACCATGAACCTTTTTCCCTACCCTACCAAACTAATTCTGAACCCACTTCCTATTTTCTGCCCTTTCCTGACACCTCCAGCATTTCTAAGATCATTAGATTGCATTTAGCTGAGATTAGCATACTGCATGCATTCATCACGCATGTTAGGTTTGCATCTTACTTCTGGCATACTCTTTGGAATTTGCTAGGAGTTCACTGTAAATTTTCATGTGCATGTCAAGCTAGGATCAAACCTAGAGAACCTATAATCTATTAGGTTTAGATCCAAAGAGTTCAATAAAATTTCCTTCGATATGAATGCATAGTCGAGTCTTTAGGTGTCAGTATGAGTCCTTTGCATCATCTTGTTAGGAGTCTGCATGTGCCCAGCATGTTCACCACCTGCACTAATTTTGAAACAACTGGCTAATTCCCGAAGATGGATTAAAGAATTTGATATAGTGGATTCTATCTTGGTTAGGCTTAGGCCTAAAAGAAGCTTCATGCTCGCAGAGCCGGACCTTTTAAAGTGATAGAGAAGGTTGGATCAAATGCCTAGGTGTTAGACTTGCCTTCGGATTTGGGCATTAGTTCTACCTTCAATATTACAGACCTAGTTGAGTATAGGGAACCGGCAGCGCTACCTAGTGAGGCCTTTGGACCTATTCCTTTTCATTGTGAGTGACCCTAACCTAGAGTGTCCACAAACAAATTTAGCCTGAGAGAGGAGAACGGATCGAGCGTATCCTGGACGATCAAGCCATCACGACCCAGGGCCATGACTATCAACGCTTCCTGGTCCGATGGCAAGGCCGGCCAGAGTCGGACGATTCATGGATTTCTCGAGAGGACTTGCAACGCCTCAACCCAGACCTTCTCGAGAGATATGTGAGCCAGTCTGACCTTCACTCGACATGGTCGAGTTCCTCCCACCCCGGGAGAATTGGTGGGGACACCAGAGGCACCAGAATAAGATAGAGGCTTTTCAATCCTCTGTGAATTGATCAATAATTTATGAGTCCATCTGTAATAAGGGCTTAGTTCATCTGAGTCCATTTTAGTTGTTATTTGAGTATTTTGAGTTGTTATTTCAGTTCTGTACTTGTCAGCTCATGTTGAGCTAGTTCAGTCCAATGCTAGTCAGCTCATGTTGAGCTAATTTTATTTTTTTGAGTCCTGTCCAAGCATACTGAAGACTCAAGACTATATCATACAAGTGAAGACCAAGTCCAACTAGATTGAAGACATGGAAGTATAGCCCAAGTCCAACCCAGCTTGAAGATTTGAAGACCCCAGGAGGAAAATTCAGAAAACCCTGATTTCTTGCAGATGCCCTCCAGATGCCTAGATTCCCTTCCAGATGCCAAAGAATATTCATAAATAAGGGCATCCATGATTCCAGAGGTCCATCTGCATCCTAGCCCAAAGAAATCAAGCCCAGGTGCCAAGCCCAAGCCCCTAAGAAGCAAGATACCAGGGAATATTCCTGCTACCTGGCTACCAGGCCACCCCAGCTTCCAGAGGCCCAAATCCATGCACCCGAGCCCCTTTGGGCCAGCCTTTTGCTGCTCCTAGAAGCCCAACACGCCCCCTAGGCGTCCTTGGAGTCTTGACCAAGTCAAGAAAATTTTTAGGAATTTTTCTACCTAATATTTTCTTATTTTCTAGCTAGGGTTTGAGAGGGAAAAGGATTCTTATGTAAAGACTTATGTACCCTTACTTGGAGCCCAAGGTTAAGGGTCTATTTAAGGGACCCTAGCCTCTTGTATGAGGAGAATTTTTTGATGAATAAAAACCTTGAGTTCTTCTATTGAGTTGTGTGATACCCTGCTGTGTGCATAAAGGGGTTTGTGAGAGTTTTTCTTCCTAGTGCTGCAATCATCTTCCTGCTGCCAACAAGCCTCTCAGATCCCTGGACGCCCACTCCAAAAGAAGCCTTCCCTTGCTATTTTTCCTTTGTTTTCTTGTTCCTTTGTGAGTTTTCTAACCCCTGACAGGTCGTTTACAGGTCCCCGAGTTCCTACGAATCCAACGACTCCAGCCAAGCCTCAATCGGATCACCGAGCAGAAAGCCGGGTATCCGCGGGTCTTTGGCTCGATTTTCCAGGCCGCATCCATCGAGGAACGAGAGACCCCTTTGCTGCGATCTTCACAGACATTGTCAGGTACACCCCTCTACCTCCAGTAGTTTTATTGTAGGAGAACTTGCCCTAACCGAGCCTTCTCAGCCCCGCGGTCCTTCTTAGCTACTTTTCTAGGTTCTAATCTGCATGCTGATCTTCAAAAATTCATACAAAATTCCTATAAATAATTTTGATCTGAAATTCGGAATTAATCACCTAACTCAACATGTAAAACATACAAAAAAAATTGCATGCATATTAGTCCCCCATCATGATACCTTATTTTCAGACCCATCAGACATAGATTCACAGATTTTGTGGTCTCTTCTTTTTCAGTAGATGAGGATGCTTCGCTGTCGCTCCACATCGCTACCATAGCTTTCTTTTTCTTTTTCTTAAATCTCTTTTTCAGTAATGGACAAACTAGTCGAATGTGCCCTGGTTTTTTGCATTCATAGTAGGTGGGCACTTCTTTTTCTTTCTCCTTTTCCTTGTCCTTCTCCTTACTGGATTCTTTGTTCTTGTAAATTTTTTAAAATTCTTCTTCCTTTTCGTCTTTCAAGAACTTTCTGAATTTCCTGACGACCATAGCAACACCTTTGTCTTCCATGTCGCTTTCAGTAGAGGAGCAATCTTCTTCCGATTCTTCATCCTTTCTGGAATCCATGTAGCTTTGAAGGCAATAGATTTCTTCTTCTTTTGATCATCTTCAGTTTGGTGCTGCATGGTCAGTTCATAAGTGATGAGAGATCCTAGCAATTCATCCAGTAGTAAGGTATTTAAATCTTTTGCTTCTTGGATGGCAGTCACTTTCGGATCCCATTTGTCTGGAAGAGATCATAGAATCTTTTGTACAAGATCTGCATTAGAATATACCCTGCCAAGACTTTTTAAGCCATTAATAATATCAGTGAAACATTTTTTCATGGCAAAGATTGTTTCATTAGGTTCCATCTTGAATAATTCGTAACTGTACACAAGAAGATTAATTTTAGAAGACTTCACTTAAGAAGTTCCTTCATAGGTCACTTCGAGTTTATCCCAAATTTTCTCTGCAGAAGTGCAAATGGAAATTTGATTAAACTCATTACTATCCAAAACACAATATCACAGATTCATTACTTTGGCATTTAACTCACCCATTTTCATGTCATGTTCATCCCAATCCTCTTCAGGTTTTGAAACGTCCACTCCATCAATTTTAATCATGGGGACATAAGGACCCTTTAGAATGACCTTCCATAACTGAAAATCAACTGCTTGAATATAATTTTCATTCTAGCTTTCCAGTATGCGTAATTTGTGCCAGTAAAGAGTGGAGGTCTCTATTGGTTAATTGGCCTTCAGCCAAGGATGTACTCATTGGATGAGCTATCAATCTTTACTCTTATGTATTCAGAGACACTACTCTGATACAAGTTGTTACCCAGGTGGCTACCCAAGAGGGGGTGAATTGGGAATTTAAAAATTTAAAGCAGATAAAGTGTAATTAAAAATCCCTTATACCAGTGTTAGGTGCTGTAATAGAGTAATAAATTACAGAAGCTAAATAGAGTCAAGTAAGTACAAACAACACAACACACAAAATTTATAGTGGTTCGGAGCAACCCAGCACCTACGTTCACTATCCAAGATACCACTTGGGGTTTCCACTATATTCACATCCAAAGACAGTATGATTATTTTACAGGATCACAATCCAAAACCTCTATACTTTGGTTTTAACAGGATCACCAGGAAAACCCAATACCCTTTGGTTTTAAACAGGCTCACCAAAGAAACCTAACTTGGTTTTACTAGGATCACCAAGAACCCAACACTTGGTTTTTATCAAAGGCTCACCAAGAACATATTTGGTTTTCAATCGGGCTCACCAATAACCCAACAATTCAATAAAATGAATTGAAATAAGTGCAACAATAAATGACAAACTCAATTTATCGAATAGTTGCCAGTGCAGCTTGATAGAAATCCACTTGGCTTGCACTTGAATAAGCTTTAATTGCTTCAGTGGCTTCTTCCCAAATTGCTTCAAGCTTCAGATCAGAGTTGGTGAAGACTTGAAGACTTGCTTAAATGCTCTTGTGCTCTCTTCTTGTTGGTAGGTAAGATATTTTTAATGAAGCTTTAAAACTTTGAAGAACTTTTACAAAAACTTACTTGAGAGAAGTTCAAATCCCTCAAATATAAGGTCTTCCATCACTCCAAGGCAGTTAGAGATGTTGTAGACCATTGGGATGTGACAAATGACCGTTGGAGCACATTTTGGCATTCAAAAATAAATTCTAGAACTAGCCGTTGGATACCTGAAAGCGATGTTCGAGTCGACTCGGATCCTTCAAGTTGATAGGTCAAGTCACCAAATCTTCGGTGCAGTCGGCTCTTTATCTCAAGCCATAAAATTTTACTCTGGATGAGTCAGCTCTTGATAGCTCGGGTTGGCTCGAACTTATATCTTTGAAAAACTTAAACTCGAGGAGTCGGCTCTTTTGATCTTTGGTCGGCTCTTCTTCTCAGGTTCTGAAATTATCACTCTAGAAGAGTCGGCTCGTTGTAGTTCGGGTCGGCTCGCTATCTCAGGTCTTCAAAATTAGTATGGCAGAGTTGGCTCTTTCTGATTCGGTCGGCTAGCCTGGCTGTTCTCAGAAATCTTCAAAAATTGGACTTTGGAGGAGTCAACTCGGATTCACTGGAGTCGGCTCGGATTGCTGGGTACCAGAATCCTTGCTGCGTGCCAGTAGGTGGAGTTGGCTCTTCGTCATGCTGGGTTGGCTCGAGTAACTTCTTCAGGAGTTTTACAGTTGAACTCAAAGAAAAGCTCTAACCAACTCTCTTATATTTTTCAAGTATACAAACTCGAAATAATTTTAAGGCGTGCACATAGAAGTAATCCTTTTTACAGATTTTTTCTTAGCTTTTTCATTGGGTTCTTCTTTACAAAATCAAATTACAACACAACTCAAGCAAGAAACAAAGATAGGAGTTGAAGTTTGAACAATTAAATCATCCTACAAAAACTTGTAAAACACTTGAAGAGTTGTTAGAAATAAATGTACATGCTCCAATGTTTGGTTATCATCAAAATCACTTATGGGGTCAACACCATTCTTAGGCTCTGACCGAGCACTATCCAATCTTTTTGAGCCATTTGGGCACTGATTGCCTAAGGGTTCTAACCGAGCACTAGTCGATCATTTGGAGCCAGTGGGCACTTATCACCTAAGGACTTTGACTGAGTACTACTTAATCATTTGAAGGCAATGGATGCTGATCGTCTGAGAACTTTGATCAAGCACTACTCGGTCACTTGAAGCCAGTGGGCACTAATCACTTGAGAAATTTGATCAAGCACTACTCGGTCACTTGAAGCCAGTGGGCACTAATCTCCTAAGGGCTTTGACCGAGCACTACCTGATCACTTAGAGCAAATAGGTGCTGATCGCCTGAGGGCTCTAACTGATCACTACTTAGTTAATTGAAGCCAATGGGTGCTGATCGCCTGAGAGCTCTAACCGAGTGCTACTCGATCACTTGAAGCCAACGGATGCTGATCGCTTAAGTGCTCTAACCAAGTGCTATTTGATCATTTGGAGCCAGTGGGCATTGATCGCCTTGGGTGGTGCCCTGATTTCCCCATCCTCTAAGGATTTCTTTTTACCAAGAAGCACCACTTGGTGCAATAGTCAGTTTTCGAGGAGCTTTGACCAGTCATACTCCAAATGGGATGAGTCTTCTAGTGACAATTCATGAGAAGATGAGGTTGGAAAGTCCACTACTGCCCATTGTTCCAACTCAATGATGCTTGCTTTTCAAGAAGCCAACTTTTGCTTGGTCTCAATTGGGCATGCAAGCTATGGTCTCCCCATTAGACTTATTATAAAAGGGTGACTGAAGGGCTTCGGGCTTCCACTATCTTTTCCCTGCCAACATGCTACCTAAAACTTTCAAGGGTTGTTATGGTTGGTCCTTGGCAAGGATGCCAAGCTTCCAAGCTGTTCTTTACAAAGGAAGGATTCTCTCTGAGAGGAGGAAACCACTAGCATCTGGTGCTATTACTAGACCACCACCATTGTATTTGTTTGGCAAACTTAAGGGCCGACTATCATTCTGCATCATTGTAGTTATAGTAGGTTGGCAAACTTAAGGCGAGCCAAATGGCTCAAGCTCCACGCCACTTCATCCAAACCTTTCTTGGAAAGCTAGTCTACTTCACTGGAAAAGCAAACTAGGAGCTCTCACAAGAGATTGTGGATGGTGGGAGTAACATGAGGACAAATTGGGGGTAGATTCTCAACTCTTCGGCTGGCCTCCACTCGCTTGTGAGCTTCCTCCTTCCGGTGACGGGGTACTTTGTCAAATGTTTCTGCCTCCCTCCACCCCCACCCCATCCTCCTTGTTGGAGCTTCCAAGTGTTCTCTTCATCATACTGGTTGTCTTCTAGAGGAGGATGGTGTGCCTATGTCCTCAGTCAATTTCTATCTTCCTAGTCATCCTATCAAGGGCACTAGTGTATTTGGCCGCTCTGAAGGCGATTCTAGCTCTAGAAAGAGCTTAGGATTCTAGCAGACATCCTGTCCTTCAATGGGTGCTGCTATTTTTTCTATACTTTAGAAGTCTAAGAAGCAACATTATCGGCCGAGAGGCTTTAAACATTTGTAACTTGAAAGAAAAGTGCCCTAAAAACCAATCATTGTAAGGGAATTTTTGTAATCTTCCAACTCTTGTATGACATTATATTAATAAAGGCATTTATTTTCATCATATACTACTGTGTCTTATTTAAGGATTATGATGAACCCCATAGATTAGGGCAATGGAATTAGGGTTATGATAAAGATCATAACAGTGAGACCTAAGTTCTTATAAACCCTAATCAAAATGTTCCTAGTCAATGGACCATCGATTCAGGGATCGATGAATCCAGTAAGACTAGCTTATCCTATGTATGCTCAGTTAATGAGGATGGTTGGTCACACAATCCATAAGACGAATTGTTATCCCATGTAATCTCCTCGATGAGTGACTCAAGAAGCCTTTGATCAAAGCAGGAGTTTCGAATCAATCATCAGTTGAGTCCTCATGATCGAGCTGAGATTCGATATGCTAAGTATTAGGATTCAACAAATATCCATACCTATCACTTAATCGGGATAATGGGAGATCGAAAGATTGAATTGCACGGTAACTTCTACTGAAGGGTATTTCGGTACTTTTCATCAAATTTCATATTTTTGGGTAGGCATGACACGTTGCTAGATATCAATCTTGTCTTGTAGGTTTTCATGAACCAATTGGATTGGTTTCATGAGTCAATTCGATGGATGTTTCGAATTAGATAATTAGGTGAGCCAATTTGACCTAATTAGGTTAATCGGTTCGATCGGATTGAATCGGCTCAAACCTAAACCTATTGCTGGCTAAATGTGAAACCCAAAAGGTTACACACATTAGGGAGTTGACCAAAAAGTCATTCATGATTTAATTAGGGTCATGGGATCCTAATTGGTTAGCTAGATTGCACACTAGCATGTGTAGGCTAACCTAATTCCTAACCCAAGTTGATTTGGGTCCAGTTGCTTGCTATCTTGATTAACCAATTTAAGAGAGATTTAAATTGGATTAAGTCTAGGTTAAGACAGCATTTATCAGGTTTTATCCTAATTTATTTGGACTTGGAATGCCACTTGGATTAGAGTCCAAGTCGGCATGGACTCTTGGGCACAATATTGCGTGCGCCCAGGAAGAGAGGGCACATAAAGGACCAAGAGTCCTTTTGCAGATGAATCACTTTGGCTGATTCATCTGGGACTCTCTTGGCACATATCCCTATACCCCTTAGGATTGTTTTTGACTGGTCAACACATTTTGAATTGGCATGAAAAGGAATGCGCGCATGAAGAGACGCATCTCTTCATTTGGTGCGTGGCCTAAAGCAGTGGCCTTCTTCTATCAGGACTTTTCAAATTCTTTGATGTTTGGAGATTGAAGAGGCACCTCTTGACTTCCCAGAGATCGGTACTTGCCATGTGGCAAGTGACAAACAAATCATCCAGGAATGGAAATGGATGCTGATATGCGCTTTGGTGAATGATAAGACATATTAGATATTAATTTTCAAGCCAGATAATTTCTCTTCGGTCTTGAAAAATCATATCTGATAACATGTTGGGAGGACATATCACACGCCCCTCTTAAAACTATAAATAGGGGCGGTGATATGAGTTTCAGATATCTGATTCAACCGTAAAGTTATTCTGAAAGTTTTTGTTCTCCCTCTCTCCTCCTTTAAAACAAACCTTGTCTCTTTAAGACAAGGTTGTTCTTACTAGGACAAGTCTTAGAATTTAAGACATAAGCCTAGAGTGTTATAGAGGAGGGCAATAATACCAAATCCAAGAGTGGTTTTGGAAGGCATTCAGAGTACCCTACAGAAGGATAGGGTATCCTTCAAAGGTCAAAGTCCAGAAGGCTGTCAAGAAAAATCCTAGTCAAGCAAGCAACTTAAAATGGAATTCTTCTTTGGTTCGTGTGGATCAACGTTGGAGGGCTTACACTTGTGAGCCTTGTGGAAAGAAGTGGAAAACAGTATTTCAGTTATGTTTCTTGTACTTCATTTATGATTCATTAATTGATAATGTCTAAGGGGATCCGGGAATTAGGGTTTCTTCTAGACAGTTAGGGTTTCATGCTTAAATTTGTGTTTTAAAATTCACTTCCGCATGTAGCATGATGACCTAGGCTCCTAGAAATTTCCATCAGTGGTATCAGAGCCACCCTTAGTTCATTCAATTATGTGTCATTTTGAAGTTCATGAATATCCACATCCGAGTCGACCCGAGTCGACCCGACTAGAGACCGAGTCGATCCAAAACTTGTCGAGTCGACTCTTCTAGAATTGTGTTTGTATGCATATTAGAATTAATATGTTTGGTTTCTATTTTATCATGAAAATTGCATGATTTTGTTATGATATGATATTATGCATATTGTTGATCAAATGCATCATTATAACAAGTTTTATCCTAGTAACTGCTTTGGATTGGGTTTGTCACCATGGCTGTCCGGTCATAGGAGCCAAGTAGGGTTTAAAGGCCTTCTCCTCCCATTCAATGGGTCTCTTATGGCGTGTAGGGGTGCCACTGTGGCCATATCCATGAAAAAATGAGGTGAACAGGGTATTGAAATATCATGTTATGATATGAATGCTATGTAATCATGTAATGTTATGCATATGCTGGAATGATATGCTTTATGTTAATACTTGTTGTTATGAACATTGTTGATATGATTATTCAGGATGTGTTTGAGACCATCAAAGCCCTCATTAAAAATCATATTTAGTCATAGTATAAACTTAATCATGATGCAAAACCAATATGGTTTGATCAGCCAGTTGGTGTCTAGGCAAGTGGTTCTGGGAAGGTAAAGGGATTGAGGTTTTTAATTGGTTCCATTGTCTGACCTGACTAATTCAATTAGTGTCTAAGGAAAGCAACGAGGGGACCCCCTCACCCCTTCCACTTACTTGGCCAATTTGATCATATCTAAAACCTTAATTTGGGAATGCTAATTGATTAAGAATACTATAATTTGCCTTCCTTCATGCTAAGCAAAATTTATGTCAACACTATAGTAGGTTTGTTGTGTACACACAAGGCCTACTTTAGGGTTTGATATGAAATTTTATCTTGGTGCACTAGGTGCTTTATAACATGATTGGAATTGTTGCTTTGTTGTGTACACATGAGGGCAATATTATTCAAGCATGGCTATATAGAAATGAAGAGTTTGACTAAACTAAGACGTTATGGTTTATTGTGTACACACAAGGCCAAAAGTGTCTTAGAGGCAAGTTTAATAGTTGAGAATTTTACAGATTGCAATTAGAAAAGAAGTCCTACCTTTGAACTCATGAGTGTTTGTTGTGTACACACAAGGTATTCTTGAGGAATTAGGATCTCAACCCCACTAAAGAAACCAGTAATGTTTCTTGCTTATCATAGATTGAGGGTTGTGGTATTCGAAGAAAATAGTGGGAGACATAATTAGATATAAAATTTTTATCTAATTATGAATGTCATCTTGGGTGGTCTGCTGATATTGTTCTTTAGTTAAATGTAGGATATTTACATTATGGCTTCAAATTTATCATTGTGGGGCATTTTAGATGCCAACAAGTTAACCGGTCCCAATTATGTGGACTGGCTGAGGAACCTGAGGATTGTATTGACTCAGGAGAAGCTTTCCTATATTCTTGATTATCCGGATCCTGAGATGATCGGAGAGGATGCTTCAGAGGAGGAAATTGCCATACATAGAATGTGGCAAAATGACAGTACAACTGTCAAGTGCATCATGTTAGCCTCGATGAGTAACGAGCTCCAGAGGCAACATGAATGTATGGAATCTCAGTCCATATTGCTTAATTTAAAGGAGATACATGGAGAGCAAAGTAAGGCTGCCCGATACGAGATATCAAAGTAGTTGTTCCATGCATGGATGAGTGAGGGTTCATCTGTACAAATCCACATATTGAAAATGATTGACTTAATCACCCGATTAGGTTAATTAGGGTTTGTCATGGATGATGAACTCAATTAGGACTTGATCCTGCAGTCACTCTCAGATTCCTTCTCTCAGTTTGTTCTTAATTACCATATGAACAAACTGAATGCTTCATTGCTAGAGCTGCTTAATATGCTTAAGATAGCAGAGAGCCATTCTAAAGGAGACAAGGCTTATCTTCTTCTAGTTGATGGAAGAAAGAAATAGGCAAAGAAGAAGGGCTTGAAAAGGAAATTCAGCCCTAAGATGAGCTTCCAGAATAAGAAGAAAGCTAAGAGGCACTAGAAGAAAAACTGCAAGATATATCTTGCAAGTGTGAAGCAAGATACAAGTGGACCATCAAAAGGTTTGTACATGATACAAACAAATTTATCATTGAGTTCTTCAAATTCTAATTCATGGATATTGGATACTGCATGTGGATCTCATATATGCAATTCGTTGTAGGGACTCCACCAAATTAGGAATTTGAAGAAAGGTGACTTCAAGCTATATGGGGCAAGTAGTGAGGCCATTTATGCAGAAGCTGTGGGCACCTGTATCTTATTATTACCTTTGGGTAATATGTTAAAGCTAGAAAAATGGTACTACATACCCAATATTGTAAGAACATTATTTCTATATCCTTGTTATTACAACAAGGATATGAAATAAATGTAAAGAGCAGTGGCTGCTCTATTCTTTATAATAATAAAATATTTGGCATGGTTGTTTTATTATGGTCTTCTAACATTGGAACTCAATGATGAAATCTTCTTATTAATGATAAGAAGAGAAAGAGAGATAATGCCAATATCACATATCTCTAGCATTGCTGGTTAGGTCATATCGGTGAGTCAAGGATAAACAAGTTAGTCAAAGATAATTACTTTGACCCTTATGATTTCCAATCATTAGGAACTTGTGAGTCTTGCCTCAAAGGAAAAATGACCAAGTCTCCATTCACTGGTCATGGAGACAGGGCAACTGAGTTACTAGGTCTTGTGCATACTGATGTATGTGGACATATGACAACTCAAGCCAGAGGAGGATACTCTTATTTCATCACTTTTATTGATGATTTATCAAGGTTTGGTCATACGTATCTTATGAAACACAAGTCTGAATCTTTTGATAAATTTATAGAATATCAAAGTATGGTTGAAAAATAAACTGGACATAGTATTAAAGCTCTTCGTTCTGATCGAGGAGGTGAATACTTGTCTAGTAAGTTTCTAAACCATCTTAAAGACAAAGGCATAATCTCTAAATGGACTCCTCCTTATACACCCCAGTTAAATGGTGTGGCAGAAAGGAGAAATCGCATCTTGTTAGACATGGTGAGATCCATGATGAGCTTCACAGATCTTCCCATTTCCTTTTGGGGACATGCCCTGGAAATTGCTGCACATATTTTGAACAGGATTCCATCTAAGTCAGTAAGTAGCACTCTATATGAGTTATGGAATGGCAAAAGACCAAGTCTTAATTACTTAAAGATTTGGGGTTGCTATGCTTATGTCAAAAATAACTTTGGACATAAGTTAAGTGCTAGGGCTGATAAGTGTAAGTTTGTTGGTTATCCTAAAGAAGATATTGGATACCTTTTTTATAATGCTACTGAGCAAAAGATTTTTGTCAGTAGGCATGTTACATTCTTGGAGCAAGAATTTATCCAAGAAAGAAGTAGTGATTCTTCACTTGAGTTATGTGAAGAACAGAACCAACAACCTATTAAGTCTTCAAATGAAATTCCTCAACCAAAAGTTCTTGTAGATCAAGAACAGCCATTTTACACACCTCCTCTTCGAAGGTCAAACAGGGTGTGGGGAGCACCTCTAAGATATTGTTGCTTTGTTATCAGGGATGACAATGAACCAGTATCATTCAGGATGATGATCCTGTATTCTATTCAGAAGCTGTCGAGAGAAAAGACTCTGACAAATGGCTAAGTGCCATGAAATCTGAAATGGGTTCCATGTATTCCAATCAGGTTTGGACCTTGGTAGATACACATGATAAAATTAACCCGATAGGATGTAAATGGGTCTTCAAGAAGAAGAAAGGAGCAGTTGGTCAAGTAGAACCTAAAAGGCCAGGCTAGTAGCAAAAGGTTTTAGATAAAAACATGGAATTGACTATGATGAAACCTTTTCTCCAGTAGCCATGCTCAAATCCATTCGGATATTGCTTGCCATAGCAGCATACCATGATTATGAAATCTGGCAGATGGATGTCAAGACTACTTTTCTCAATGGAAACATTGAGGAAGAAGTCTATATGACACGTCTAGAAGGTTTTGTCTCAAGTAGGAGACCAAACCAGGTATGCAAGTTAAGGAAGTCTATTTATGGACTAAAGCAAGCGTCAAGGAGTTGGAACATCCATTTTGATGAAACAATCAAGAGTTTTGGTTTTGTCAAAAATGAGGATGAACCATGTGTGTATAAGAAGACAAGTGGGAGTGCACTTGTTTTCTTGATCTTGTATGTTGATGACAAACTAATCATTGGGAATGATATCCCAATGTTACAATCGGTTAAAACTTGGCTATCATCAAAGTTTTTTATGAAAGATTTGGGAGAAGCATCTTATATACTTGGTATAAAGATCTATAGAGATAGATCTAAAAGGATGCTAGGCTTATCCCAGTCAAGGTACAAAGACTTAGTGTTGAAGAGATTCAACATGTATGGAAGTAAGAAAGGTCACTTGCCTATACATCTCTCTAAGAAAATGTCTCTTAAGACATCAGAAGAAAAAGAGAGGATGGCTATGATTATGCTTCGGCTGTAGGATCAATTATGTATGCTTTGTGTTATATACCAGACCTGATGTTGCTTATGCCTTGGGCATAGTGGTTTCAGGCAGATCCATAAGAGGATCATTGGAAAGCTGTGAAAAATATTTTTAAGTACCTGAGAAGGACTAAAGATATTTTTTCTAGTATATGGAGGATCTGAATTAAAACTAGAAGGCTATATAGATTTTAGTTTCCAATCAAATCCAGATGATAGCAAATCAACATCGGGATATGTCTTCACCTTGAATGGTGGTGCAGTGAGTTGGAAGAGTACAAAGCAGCCAATAGTAGCTGACTCAGTCACTGAGGCAGAATACATAGATGCGAGTGAAGCCACGAAGGAAGCTATCTAGATGAAGAAATTCATCATGGAATTGGGCATGGTTCCTGATGTACATCAGCCAGTGCCATTGTATTATGATAACACTGGAGCTGTTGCACAAGCAAAGGAACCGAGGTCTCACCATAAGTCCAAGCACATTCTAAGATGGTTCCACCTCATTCGAGAGATAATAGAAAGACAAGATATTATCATCGATCGAGTTGATACAAAGAACAATATAGCAGACCCATTTACTAAAGCATTATCCAAGTAGCAGTTAGATCGCCACTTAGATAGCATGGGTATAAAGTATAAGGGCGATTGGCTTTAGTGCAAGTGGAAGATTGAAAGAAAGTATCCTAAAAGCCAATCATTGTAAGGACATTTTTGTAATCTTCCAACTCTTGTATGACATTATATTAATAAAGGCATTTATTTTTGGTTCATACTCATTTATGAAATTGAGTCATGTACGGGGTGTTTTGGGTATGGTGGAAGGTGTACGAAGGATGTGATTGGACCAACAAGGAATCGATCATTTCTGGCAAGAGGAATTGTTATTCCATGTAATCTCTTCGATAAGTGACTCAAAAAGCCTTTGATCAAAGCAGGATGAGATTAGAAGTGATTTTTAATCAGTCATCAGTTGAGTCCTCATGATCGAGCTAAGATTCGATATGACTAAGTATTAGGGTTTGACATATATCCATACCTATCACTTAATCGGGATAATGGGAGATCGAAAGATTGAATTGCATGGTAAGTTTCTACTGAAGGGTATTTTGATACTTTCTACCAAATTTCACATTTTCTGGGTAGGCATGACACGTTGTTAGATGTCAATCTTGTCTTGTAGGTTTTCATGAACCAATTGTTTCATGAGTCAATTTGATAGATGTTTCGAATTGGACAATTAGGTGAGCCAATTCGATAGATGTTTCGAATTGGACAATTAGGTGAACCAATTTGACCTAATTAGGTCAATCAAGTTCTATTGGATTGAATCGGCTCAAACCTAAACCTACTGTTGGCTAAATGTGGAACCCAAAGGGTCACACACATTAGGGAGTTGACCAAGGAAGTCATTCATGATTTAATTAGGGTCATGGGATCCTAATTGGTTAGCTAGATTGCACACTAGCATGTGTAGGCTAATCTAATTCCTAACCCAAGTCGATTTAGATCTAGTTGCTTGCTATTTTGATTAACCAATTTAAGAAAGACTTAAATTGGATTAAGTCTGGGTTAAGACAGCATTTATCAGGTTTTATTCTGATTTATTTGGACTTAGAATGCCACTTGGATTAGAGTCCAAGTCGGCATGGACTCTTGGGCGCAATATTGCGCGCGCCAAGGAAGAGAGGGCGCAGAAAGGACCAAGAGTCCTTCTGTAGATGAATCACTTTGGCTGATTCATCTGGGACTCTCTTGGCACATATCCCCACACCCCTCAGGATTGTTTTTGACCAATCAACATGTTTTGAATTGGCATGAAAAGGGAATGCGCGCATCTGCGTCTCTTCATTTGGCACGCAGCTTGAAGCAGTGTCCTTCTGCTATCAGGACTCTTCAAATTCTTTGATGTTTGGAGATTGAAGAGGTGCCTCTAGGCTTCCCAAAGATCGGTACTCACCATGTGGCAAGTGACAATTTGTCTAGGAATGGGAATGGATGCTGATATGCACTTGGTGAATGATAAGACATATTAGATATGATTTTTCAAGCCAGATAATTTCTCTTCGATCTTGAAAAATCATATCTGATAACATGTTGGAGGACATTCACATGTCCCTCTTAAAACTATAAATAGGGGCGGTGATATGAGTTTCAGATATCTGATACCGTAAAGTTTTTCTGAAAGTTTTTGTTCTCCCTCCCTCTTTTAAGACAAACCTTGTCTCTTTAAGACAAGGTTGTTCTTACTAGGACAAGTCTTAGAATTTAAGACATAAGCCTAGAGTATTCTAGAGGAGGGCAATACCAAGTCCAAGAGTGGTTTTGGAAGGCATTCAGAGTATCCTATAGAAGGATAGGGTGTCCTTGAAAAGTCAAAGTCCAGAAGGCTATCAAGAAGAATCCTAGTCTAGCAAGCAACTGAAGAAGGAATTCTTCCTTGGTTCAATTCTCGTGTGGATCACCATTGGAGGGCTTACACTTGTGAGCCTTGTAGAAAGAAGTGAAAAACAGCGTTTCAGGTATGTTTCTTATACTTCATTTATGATTCATTAGTTGATAATGTCTAAGGGGATCCTGGAATTAGGGTTTCTTTTAGCTAGTTAGGATTTTCATGCAGCTTGAATTTTTGTTTTAAAAATTCACTCAGCATGTATCATGATGACCTAGGCTTCTAGAAATTCCCCATCATACTTGGTCGCAGGCCACATGTGCATAAACTAATTTTATTAATGAAAATTTTATCACTTCCATGCCTTTATTTGGCTTGTCAATTATCTTCTAGTTTTGTTGCCCAGTTGGCCAGCCAAAGAAGGGGGGTGAATTGGTTTGAAAACTTGTTGATAAAGTATGTGCCTTTTTAATAATTACAATATATATTGTGAGCCTTATGTTGTGTGTGGAGTGGAGCAAGTAAATGCACAAAATATATAGCAATCACACAAACAAAACATGTAAAGTTGTTCGGAGCAACCCACAGCGCCTACATCCACTACCCAAGGTATCACTCGAGATTTTCACTATATTCACAATGGAATACAGTCGATTTGTTTTACACCGGCTCACAAAACTAAAAAAATCCAATCTTTGGTTTTCATGAGCTCACCAAACCCACTCTTTGGTTTCACGGGCTCACCAAAAACCCACTCTTGTTTTACACCGGGCTTAGCAAGAACCCAACACTTGGTTTTACACCGGATCACCAAGCACCCAATAACAAAATAAACAAAATAACTAAACAATGCAACACAAATACAAACTCATAAAGAGCAGATGGTTGCAGCTTTAGCTTGATTTGGTGTAGCTCTAAGGCTTTAAGATGTACTCTTCAAAGCTCTTTCTCTTTTCAAAAGATACCTCAAGAGTTGTAGTAAAATGATCTTGAATTTCTCTTGAGTGTGGAAGATGACTCACTAATTTCCTAAAAGATTTTTCTTTGAAGCTCACTCTTCTTCTCTAACTCCAAAACTATTTCATTTCTCAAAAAACATTTTTCCTCTTGAGTTTGGATCTTTATTTTATACTCCTTGAGGTGTTCCCTGGTGAATTTGGTCGTGGAATGCCTTGGGAAGTGAAATATGACCGTTTGGAACTGTTGGAAGAAAGAAAAACATTTTTGCAGCAAGCCATTGCTGTTCAAAAAACTGGGATTTGAGTCGGCTCGGATGACTCGATTTGGCTTGGATAATTACTTTTCTGCCATTCTAAAGTTTGCTCTATTTTTCGAGTTGACTCGGTTGACTAGTTTTCTCATAACTCAATTTCAGCCGCTCTGGAAGAGTTGGCTCGAATTCTAAGTGAGTCAGCTCGATTGAACTTTGTTCAAAAGGCTTTCAAATTTCTCCAAACTTCTTCCAACATCTTCCAACTACTTCAAACATCTTTTAAACCTATAATACTCTACAAAAATAATCTTTATAAAGATAATTAGTAGCATAATCATGCATCAATAATTTGTAATCATTAAAATCAATCCTAGGGTCAACAAGGTCATTTATTTTGTATTCATGTAATTAAATCTCATGTTACACATTGACGGATGTTAGGGCCTAAGGGCCTCCGATAATAATTTTCCCGATCATTATGGCTTAAGGGCCTCCGATCATAATGTTCCCGATCGTTAAGGCCTAAGGGCCTCAATCATAATGTTCCTGATCATTATGGTCTAAGGGCCTCCGATTGCATGTTCCCGATTGCTAGAGCCTGAGGGCCTCCAATTGCAATGTTCCCGATTGATAGGGTATGAGGGCCTCCGATCATAATTTTTCTGATTATTAAGGCTTGGGGGCCTCCAATCCTAATATTGGGTAAACCAAGTCTGGGAGTTCTTTTGGCCAATGAACTTCTAAGCCTCTTAGTATGGGATCTCAACGCTGTGGGTGGCTTAGTTTTAATTATGAATTATTTTTTGATGAATTTTTCAAGTCTCGTTTGGCCTAAGTAACTCCCGCTCGGGGGACTCTTAAAGAAACCTCTTACTTATGATTATAAATAGGAAAAAAAGCTTCTATTTAATAGAATAAACATATTACTAATGATAAATCCATAATTTCTTATGGAGTTCATGGTCACAGTAGGGGGTCCCATCCAGTTGCTTTAACTGATAGGTCCTAGGTTTGATGGATCTCCTCTATGGTAGGGCCCTTCTAATTTCGTGAGAGCTTGACTCGTGACCCAATTGGGAAACTTTCGCTGGAAATGTAGCAAAAGTTCACCGACCCTAAAGGCCTTATTATGGACTTTAGCATTAAAGTAGCATGCAAACCCTATGATGGTATGCTACCATCTTAATGCGTGCTTTCACCCGAGCCTCATCTTATACTTCCAGGTCTGCAAGCCTCCTCTCCAAGTTGGTTTGCTTGTCATAATTTGCAGTCTGTGCCAAGGGTATTTCAATTTCAATGGATATCACTACTTCAGTCCTGAAAGTCAGGCTGAGGGTGTTTCTCTCATCAAGACACTCGACATCTTCGTATACCCAGGGCACATGGGGGATCTCATCAATCCATGATCCTTTGACCTTGCTAAGCCTCCTCTAGATCACATGGAGGAGGATGCTCGATTGGTTACCTTGGCCTTCCCATTAGCTTGAGGGTGTGCTACTGAGGTGAGATGATACAAGATTCCATGGCCTTCATAAATTTCTTAAAATCGAGTACCAATGAATGTCACATGTTATGGTGATTAATGCTTGGGGAACACCAAAGTGTTAGATATTGCCCTCTACACAAAATATATAGTTTTTGACTCAGTGATGCGAGCTAATGGCTTAGCCTTAATTATCTTGTGAAGTAGTCAACAACTACTATCAGAAATTTATGTTGCCTTGGAGCTAGAGGAAAAGAATCAAGGATATCCATCCCCATTGCATGAATGGCCTGGGAGCATAAATGGGAGTGATCGGTTAAAGCTAGGAGATGCTGAATATTTGCATTTCTTTGACAAGCATCACATTTCATAAAAAATCTTAGAATCCTACTACATACTTGGCCAATGCCAGAGCAACTTGTAGGCCAGTGCCCCTTTTTCCAATGTGACCCCCACAAATCCCTTTATGAACCTCTCCAATAGTGGAGCTTTAGGCGAGCATATTGTGTTTTTCTTCTTTGAGGAGAGCATATTCTAGTTTCTCTAACTTGGAATACTGGGTCTCCATATCCCTTAAGATTCTGCTAACTTAGTAAATTGGTTTCTGAACCCGATCATTCTCTTGGAATAGCAACGTGCTCATGGCCGAGGGGGAAATAGCCAATATAGGAATAACTCTTCACTAGAATTTAGTCTCCCCAATAGTTGGGGAGCTGAGATAATTTTTAAGGTCATAAAAAGCTTCTTGGCATTCCCCATCCACCAAAGATTCTTTGGATATTTTAGAGTCTGGAAGAATGGGAGGTAGTGCTCAACTGATTTGGAAATGAATCTACTGAGAGCTACAATCTTCCTGTTGAGGCACTGGATATATTTGACCATCTTAGGTGGGCTCATGTCATAGATGATTTTGTTTTTTTTGGATTGGCCTCTATCACTTTGTTGGAGACCATGAAACCCAAGAATTCTCCTAAGGCTACCTCGAAGGTATACTTGGTAGGATTCAACTTCATTTAGTACTTCTAGAGGGTGTCAAAAATCTCTCGCATGTCTTTGACATTGGATCCAACAATTTTGCTTTTGACGAGCATGTCATCTATATATACTTTTATGTTTCACCCGATTTTCTCCTTAAAAACCATGTTTACTAGGCATTGATAAGTGGTGCTCACATTCTTCAGGCCGAATGGCATAACCCTATAGTAAAAGTGCCCTAGGTTAGTGACAAAAAAAGTTTTTTTCTCATCCTCAAGAGTCATTCAGATTTGGTTATAGCTAGATAAGGCATCTATGAAGTTGAGACTGTGGCCAGAAATGGCATCCACCATTTGATCAATTCTAGATAGTGGGTAGCCATATTTTGGGCATGCTCCATTCAAGTCAATAAAGTCTATGTAGATTCATCATTTGCTATTTATCCTTTTCACCATGATGAGATTTGCAATCCACTCCAGATTAGTAGTTTTCCTAATGAAACTGGCATTGAGTAACCTATTGACCTCCTTGGTTATAACTTCTAGTGCTTAGGTGCAAAACTTCATTTCTTTTGTTTGATGGATTGGCACTTAAAGTCCACCTTTAGTAGGTGTACTATCATCAAGGAGTCGATACATAGCATGTCAGTTGGCACCCAAGCAAAGACTTTGGCATTTTCTTGAAAAAACAAGGTTAGTTGTTCCCTAATTAACTGGTCTATGTTGGAACTGATCCTAGCTGTATATTTTGGATTTTTATCCACCATCGATATAGGGATAAGATCCTCAGCCAGCTTTCCCTACCGTTCAGTAAGGTCATCCTGAGTGTCTAGGCCTTTATAAGGACATTTATTGATAGCTCCTCTTCCTTGGAGTTTTATGTGATAGCGTTCTAATCTCCATGAATCTCCTTGGCTCCATATATTGTCAAGGATTTTAATTTTAAGTAATAGGTGGAGACAACAACTTAGAAAGCTTTAAGACCTAGCCACCTGAGAATAGTGTTGTAAGTCGAGGGCACTCGGATGATCAAGAAATCTATCTGAATGATAGACTGTAGAGGTTAATGTCACATCCTCACGGTCAAGGTAATTATCCCTTCTACCTAGATTGCATTTCCTATAAATCCTATCAGAGGGAAATTCACTCAAATCAATTGTTTGGATGATATTCTCACTTTTAAGAGTGTATCAAAGTACAAAACATCTGCCAAACTTGTATTATCAATAAGGATATGGTATATATCATAATTTTCACATTCAAGATTACTACCACTGCATTTATTGTGTGGAAACTGAACACCTTTATTATCCTCTTTAGAGAAAAATATCAACATTGCGCATTTCTTAGCTAGCTGCTTGGGGTGGCCATACCCCCTAGTGATCATCTCTACTTGGCCATATGGCATAAGGTATCATCCCTCCGGAGGTGGGAGTGGCCATGGTTGTTTGGTAGGCCATGGTAATCTTAGCTGCTCTCTCGGTCCTCACATAGGATGAATCGATCAAGATGACCTTTCCTGATCAATTCCTTAATCTCATCTTGTAGATGGATTTACTCCTTGGTGTCATAGCCATGGTCCCGATGGTATAGACAAATTTTATTTTAGTTCCTTCTTGCTAGCGACATTTGCATCTTCTCGGGCTCCAAGATGTGCCTTATGATTTTCATTAGCACCTTTTCTTTCGATGCATTCAGAGAAGTATATGTGTAGAATTTTCCTAGTGGCAGTGCTTGGGGAGCCTCCCTCGGTTGGCATCTTTGAAGAACCTGTTCTTCTCCCACAAGGATTGAGAGAAAGGCTGGGTTCTTCCTTCATGTCTCAGGGAGAGTTTACATTCCTGAATTTCCTTACCACCCCCCGGTATGGCAGCAGGTGGATCTTCCTCCATCATGAAGGCTTCTTTTATCCGAGCCAAGCACAATTCTCAGCTTAAGCTAGCATCCCTATGATATCTTTAGGATAGGTCTTAGCCAATGACTTCTTGAGGTCATTCTTCAGTAGTCCTTTCATTAAGGCTGACATGATGACCGACTGGTCTAGGTACAGATCTCTAGAGTAGCCATGTTGAAGTGACTTACAAAGGTTCGGATCATCTTTCCTTCCTTCTATGTGAGGGAGTGAAGATAGTCTAAGCACTATTAAAGCCTCTGGCTACTAACAAAGTGGTCAGTGAATACTCGGCTTAACTACTCAAAAGAGTGTACTGACCCTGGTTTTAGGCTCGAATACAAGTATCGGGCCACTCACTTTAAAGTGGAGGGGAAGGCAAGGAAAGAACAAGATTAGGAGTCCCATGAAGGAGCATTATTCCTCTAAAACTTGCCAGGTGGTCGTCAGAGTCAGTGGTTCTATCATAATTTTCTAGCTATGAAATTTTGAATTGGTGAGAAAGTGATGCCTGCATGATCTTATTATCAAATGGTGGTTCATTACTCACCCTATCATTCAAGGTTGAAGATAGATTCATCGATCCATCTTTTTGAGTATCCGATCGAGCTCAAGATCTCAATTGGCCAAGGCTTTTGATCATTGTAGGGATTAGCGATCGAGACTAGAATCATGTTTCGATCAGGGGCTAGTAGGACATGATCTCCTTCCCCCCAAACTTCTACGATGATGGCAATGGTGATGAATGGTCCCTCCAAGATCTTGCGAGAGGACTTAAGATTTCTCCAGTAGTAGTGATGCCACTCTGGTTATTGGAGGCTTGTTAATAGTGAAGGCATACATGTGGGTGGTGTCAAAAGTTGAGAGGCCATGCATGGCACAACTAATGGGAGCGGTGTCATTGAAGGTGGTGCAGAAGCTACCTGGATGGCCTGGATAGCTACCACTAAGTTCTGGACTTGTTTGGCAAGAAGGTTAAAATGATCTAGGCCCACCACCATAGCTTGTAGTGGTGCTGTTGGGTTTCGGGCTGGCACAGCGGAAGATTGGATTTCAAAATTCTCATTATTGAAATCCTAATCGATTGAAACCCTAGGATTATAGATTGACCCAAGGACCACTTGACCATAACAACTAATAAATCATAATTTAGGGTTATAGAGAAATACCTGGAGCACTATACTCAATTTCTACAAGGCAGATAAGTGTATGCCCTCCAGAGATGATCCACATAGAAACTGGACTAAGGAAGTTCTACCAAGCTTGCTTATTTGACTAGGACTCTTCCTGGAAGCATTTCTACATTAAGTGGCCTTTATCCCTTTGCTGGAACCCCTACCTTCCTATAGGACATTGAGGGACCTCTCTGAATCCTCTCTCAGAATTTGATTATCCCTCCTATTTTTCTTCCTAGGCTCTTGTCTTAAAATGACAAGTCTTGTCTTAAAGAAGACTTCTTGTCCTAAGAGAAGGAAGAAAGATAGGAAAGTTTTCTTTCAGATTGTTTGGATGTTATGGCATCAGATTACCGATGCCTATTTATAATGAGTGAGGGGGCACCTGATGAACCTTTTTCTCAGCCCTTGATCTGATTATCTAATGATCAGATAGGACCCTTCAACCAGAAGGGAGTCCCTTGGGTGAAAACTTTATCCTGATATGCTATATCATGTGCCAAGAGATAAATAAGTGTCTCTTCAATTTTCCAATATTTTTCTCACTTGACATGTGGCAAGTAACCGATCAAAATTTGAATAAGGGGTATGGGATTCCAATGGATGTATCGAAGAACCAGAAGCCTTCAAGTAGAAGGACTTCTGGATTTTTAAACGTGTGGCTAATATGAAGGGACACGTCCCTTCATTAAGTGCACCATAATCTCCATGCCAATTTCCATCCTTTTGATTGGTCAAACCAAATTTAGATGGGCATGGGGATAAGGGAGAATGTCCTGGTATTTATCTGAAAAAAGTGATTAAGTGGTAGAAGGACTCTCGGTCCTTTTGTACCTCTTAATCTTGGTGCACGCCAATATGGCTTCAAGAGTCCAATCCAACTTAGACCCTTCCATAATCCAAAGATAAAGTCTAATAAAATCCATATAAATTCAAATAATTGCTACCCCAATCAAGACTCAACCCAATCTAAGTTTCACTTAAATTGGTTAGCCCAAATAGCAAGCTAACTGACCCAATCCAATTGGGTTAGGAGTTGGGCTAGCATGAATATGCTTGTATGGAAATTAGCTAGCCTATTAGGATCCAATGATCCTAACCAAAATCCAATTGACTTCCTTGACAAATTCCTTAGCATATGTGACCCTTTGGGCTCCACATCTAGCTAGCAGTAGTAGGTCCAGGTCCAAGGTATTTCGATCTAATCAAAATTGATTGACTTAATTAGGTCAAATCGAGCTGATCTAAGTTTGCCAATTCGAACCAATTTCCAAATTGACTCATGAATCCAAATAATTTGATTCATGAAAACCTACAGGACATGATTATCATTTAGCAACATGTCATGCCTTTTTGGAAGATTACAATTTTGATAAAAATTATTAAAATAACCTTCAATAAAAAGTTACCATGCAATTCAATCCTTCAATCTCCCTTTATCTCAAATAAGTGATGGATATAAAGAATTGTCAAACTTTAGTACATAATCCTTTTGAATCTCAATTCAAAGAATCAATCAATGAAAAATTAGAAACCCCATCTAATCTCATCCTGCTTTGATCAAAAACTTTATGAGTCAACAATCAAAGAGACTATACGAGATAAGTCCTCCTCTTACTAGGAGTGATCGATTCCTTATTGATCCAGTCATATCCTTCATGCATAATCCACCAAGAAGACCATACATGACTCTTTGTCATGAATGAGTATGACCAAAATATAGCTTTATGTGCTTAAGGAACCATGGTGATCTCAGGTCTAAGGATCACTTGCACAACTCCCATTATGAAACCATCTTTTGACACGTAGTAAGATCTCCATAAGATATTTCCAAGGTGGATTAGTTTAGTAAACTCATATCGTAACGAGTAGCCACATTGTACTAGTGTCCCTACATAAGTGGTTGTGAGACCAACCACCCTCTCCATTAAGCATACATAGGATGTGCAAGTCTTTTGAAAAATATCAATCCCCGAATCAATGATCCAATGACTAGGAATATTTTAGATTAGGATTTATAGGAACATAGGTTTCACCATACAATCTAAGTGGCAATCAAACTGCTACTGTGGTAGTGCTTTAGTGAATGGGCCTGCTATGTTGTTCTTTGTATCTTCTCATTCAATGACAACATCTTGTCTTTCTATGATCTCTCGAATGAGGTGGAACCATCTTAGGATGTGCTTGGTGATGCGGGACACACCCCGATCAGGTTTATTTTAGTTGAGTGGATCGTTGGTCACTAAGAAACGACCTTTAGGATAGGTTCAACCAGTCCTAAATTATTTTTCCCAAAAACATTTTATTCAAATAAACCTTTTTTTTCATATTTTTTTCTCTCTATTTTTTTTTACTTTCTTTTCTTTATTTCTTGCCTAAAGTCGGCATTAGAAAATCTGGCTATGCTATGAGAAGCATGCAGAAGGAGGGACTGCTTTCATGTTAGTGCACAACTCCCTCTTCTTCTCCACAGACCGAACCAGCAATAGCTCCGCTTGCGGAGGGGGGATTTCACCGGTGATTTCAACGGAACTGATGGTCTTCACTGACATCAGCGATGGGAGGCGGGCGGTGGCACGGGGAACATGCGGTGACAGTGTTTGGTGATGGAGGTGAGGCATCGGACATCATGGTAGGAAGTGTCATCAGAAGGGTTTCGTCGATGTCGGTGCTGGGCGAAGGCGGCGGCACGAACGGGTGGCTGGCTAGCATATAAGGGATTTCAGCAATTTGCTTTGGTGGTGGTGATCATCATCTCGACTATGGGCGACTCCGAGCTGGAGACTTGGCAGCGATGGATCCAACGGGATCCGATCGAGTTGCGACCGAGCGATGATTTCATGGGCGTAAGGGGTGGAGACCGGCAGTCCGGAAGATGGCACGGCCCTGCTCTGGTGAATGGCGGTGGCATTGTGGGGATATGGGCGGTGCAGGCAATGGCTGTGAATGTGCGATGCAGGCGGCATGGGGGTGCCAACTCGGAGGGGTTTCGCCGATGGGGTGTTGGGTAGAGATGGTGGAACTCGATCGGCACCATAAGTGGGGGAGTGGACAGGGCCTCGACATCGTTGTGGGGTGGAGGATGAAGGTGGTTCTTGTCGCATCGCGCGGATCAGCACAAGGTTTTTCTCGGTCCTACAGAGGAAGAGGGCGATTGGTGGTGTTTGGTTGCAGGTAGTGTGGAGATCTGTGCACATGGGTGAAAGGGATATGCCCTACAAGCCAATCTATGTTGTATCTCCCAAACCATTGTAATTGACAATTTTCTAAATAAAGGCATTATTTTTCCATCATACGCTGTGTTTATACTATATGATGAACCCCATAGATTAGGGCTATGATTTTAGGGTTATGATGAGATCATACTAGTGAGACCTAAAATCTTAAAACCTTAATCTAAAGTATTCCTAGTCAAAGGAACCCTGAGTAGGGGATCAGGGTTTTCCGGTAAGACTAGCACATCCCATGTATACCAGAAAGGGTGACTGCTCTCACAGTCACTTGTGTATGACACTAATACTGGGATGTGGGTGCTCATTGGAGAATGAGTTCACTGATATAATCCAACTTGAGAACATCTAATGGAGTCTTAGCTACATGTCAATAGAAGGTTCTCATAGTGGGAGTGGTACAAGTAATCTTTTGACCTGAGACTGCCATAAGTACCTTATGTACATGAACCCATTCTTTGGTTCAATCCTAATCATGACACTGAGCCATGCACAGGATTATACTGGGAATGGTGAATTGGATATGAAGGTAATGAGTAGGTCAACAAGGAATCGATCACTCTTAGTAAGAGGAGATTGCATCCAGCTAGTCAACAATCGCATGATGATTCAGGGAATCTTTGATCAAAGTAAAGATATTAGAGATGGTTTCTAATATCAAGATAATCGAATCATCATTATAAGCTTGAGCTAGAAATAAATATAATATTGGATTTGACATATATCCATATCCATAGTTATATTTTGGGTGCAGGCTGATCGAAAGATTTAATTATACGGTAACTCTATACTGAAGGGCAATTTGGTATTTCACCAGAATTTCCATATCTTCCAGGTAGACATGACACGTTGCTAGACGTCAATCTTGTCTTGTGGGTTGATCAAGTTCAAAGATCACTTGTTAGGAAGAGTCCTAATTGATCGAATCGGGTAAGCCCGGTTTGACCTAAATCGATTAGAAAGATTTCTAATCAAATTAGGTCAACTTGTATTCGAACCCACTGCTGGCTAGATGTGGAACCCAATGGGTCACACACTTAAGAGGATTGATCAAGAGTTTAATTTGGAATTAAATCATCTTTGCAGGATAACACTCTAGCAGGTGTTGCAAACCCTAACTTCTATTCGAATCGGATTCGAATTAGGGTTCCGGATTGGTTCAAATTGGGTTCTAATTGGACCTAATTAGACCCTAATTGAGAAAATAGGAATATGGCTAACCTTATTGGCTAGCCATATAGCTTGGCTATCCTCCCCACCCGCCCCCTTTGTTTTTCCATGCCAAATGCCAAGAGTCCATGCGCTTATGGACTCTTGGCGCGCCATTAGGAAGAGTCCATGGCGCATGGACTCTTGGCGCGCCCCAAATATTTCTCCGATGATTTTATTTGGGGCGGCCTCCTTGCTTACTCATTAGCGCCTCAAATACCTTCCTTTGGATGGGAATCCAATGGCTAGAAGTCTTTTAAGAAAGACAAAAGTCGTTGTTTCCTCCCGGGCGCGCGAAATAACATCTCTTCGGAGATGAAAAGTCGCGACCCCTTTCCTTTTTAAACACCGCGGTTTTTCCTTTAAGAAAAGCCGTGGGATTTAATTTGGAAGGCCGTGAGATGGGAGGATGGGGCGTGAGAAATGAGAAGGGCATGAGAAAGTGATTACGGAGAGGTGTGTAGGCGCCTATCTGATTTCTATTTAAAGGGTCGGGAAAGTCAGAACATAATTTTTTTTTTTTTTTCCTTTCTTCCTCTCCTGAAGACTCTTTTATTTTTTCTTGCTCTTGCATTGTTTCCTTTACAGAGTAAACCTCTGTCGAAACTCTGCTACTGAACAAGAATAAAAGTAAAAGTCTCCGACGGTAAAGGAAAGAAAGGAGTTCTGATTTGTTCCTTTCTTTCTTACATTAAGACATCATTGTCTTAATTTCTCCTCCAACTTAAGACAAGCCTATGTCCTCTTAGGACAAGGTCTTTTCTTCAAGACAAGGGTGTCTAAAGGGCCAAGGTCTTAGTAGAAGGAGGAGAAGGGGTCAAAGAAAGGGAAGCAAGCTTTTGTGTGGAGGAATTCAAGCCATAAGTCCAAGCAATTGAGTTCTAGGAAGAAGAACTCAATAGAAGGAACCTTTGAAAAGAAGATAGAGTTGTCTTGATCACTGCTCTGTGTGGATCACCATCGGAGGGCGGACACTTGGATGCCTGGTGAATTCAATCAGCCCCTTCACCATCAACTTTGTTGGAATTAGCGATTACAGGTTGGTACTCTAATTCTAACAATGTATGTTTAAATGTTCAATATATGTTTTAATCCTGAATAAGGAGATCTTGGCTAAGGGATTATGGTGTAAATTTCATCATTTTGAAATTACACTTCCGCTGCGGTGCACCGGAATCCCCAACAGTGGTATCAGAGCCACCCTTATTACAGTTAAAACATATGAAAATTTTCATGTGGTTTTGATGTAGTGTTGCATGTTAGGGTTTTTTAAATCCTTGAATCCTGATAATACTTAGCATATTTTTGTTGCAAATATGTTTTGGTGTATGCCACTAGTTAGGGTTTTTCCATTCAAACCCTAATTATTATAGAGATATGATTAGTTTTGAAGTCATCATACTGAAATAAGGTTGCCCTGGCATAATGGTGGATCCATTATGTGGTAAATGGTTGTCCTAGTATGATGACACACTTAGCACATATTTGTTTTTATCTGTGTGATATCTTCTATAAGAATGTGCTGGCAAATTTTATAAAGCCCTCTTCTTAAAATTATATTAAGTCATAGTATATTTAACTAATAAGCATCACTAGTCATGATGAACAATTGATCATTCGGTGTCTAGAAAGGTGGTTCTGGGAAGGTAAAGAGAATCGTGGTTTTTAATTGGTTCCGTTGACTGACATAGCCAATTTTTATTGGTGTCTAGGAAAGCAACGGGGGGACTCCCACATCTCTTCCACTTGCCTGGCCGATTTGATTATATTTAAATCTTGACTTAAATGCTTAGTGTTAAAAAAATGCTATATGTTGGCCTTCCTTCATGCTGGATCATTACTGTGTTATGAACCACATTAGGTTTGTTGTGTTATCTGCAAGACCTAATAGGATGATTGACATAATATTGGTCTAGTGCAAAGATATGCTTACAGTATATTCAGTATAATGCCTTGTTGTGTTATCTGCAAGGGCATTATATTTGAATACTGACTGTATAGAAATGAAAGGGTCTTGACTTAACTAGAACATTATGGTTTGTTGTGTTTTCTGTAAGACTTATAATGTTCTAGAGGCCAAGTTATTTTTGAGAATTATATGAGATATAATTGGAAGAGTTTCCTACCTTTGAGCTTATAAAAGATTTGTTGTGTTATCTGCAAGATCTTTTATAAGTTATAAGGATCTTAATCTCACTAAGAAAACCGATCAGGGTTCTTCTCGATTATCATAGTGAGGGCTATGATTTTTGATAAAATAGTGGGAGACATAATTAAATTGAAGACCTAATTTAATTATGTAAGTCATTCATGGTTGTTTGCTTATGTATTGTTCTTTATTAAATGTAGATAAATGGCATCTTCATTATCACTGAGAAGCATCTTAGATACCAATAAATTGGACTGGTCCAAACTATGTGGACTGGTTGAGAAACTTAAAGATTGTATTGAGTTCAGAAAAACTTTTTATATTCTTGATACCCCTAGTCTTAATCCACTAGGGGATGATGCCACACAGGAAGATATGGCCACATACAAAATGTGGCAGAATGACTCCCTCACTGTCAAGTGTATCATACTGGCCTCTAAGACCAATGAGTTACAGAGGCAGCATGAAAGCATGGATACTCAATCCATAATGCTCAATTTAAAGGAGCTTTATGGAGAACAAAGCAGAACTGCTAGATACGAAATATCTAAGCAGTTATTCCGTGCTAGAATGACAGAGGGTACATCCATTCAGGATCATGTCCTGAAGGTAATTGACTTAATCACCAGATTGGGTCAATTAGGGTTTATTATGGATGGGGAGTTGAATCAGGATTTAATCCTGCAATCACTCCCGAGTCATTTTCTCAGTTTGTCTTGAATTATCACATGAACAAACTGAACACTTCCTTGCCTGAGCTGTTAAATATGTTAAAACAGCAGAGAGCCACGTTAAGAGAGAAAAGGCTCCACCACTTCTTCTTGTTGATAAGACCAATAAGAAGAAATCGAGCAAAAAGGGTTTTAGTAGGAGGCTAAACCCTAAGGGTGGCGTCAATAAGAACAAGAAAGGAAAGAAGGCCTCAAAACAGTCAACCTGTTTCTTTTGCGGCAAAGCGGGACATTGGAAAAGGAATTGCAAGGCTTACCTTGCAACTGTAAAGCCTGGTGCGGCAGATGCACCAAAAGGTATGTATGAGATACATACTATATTGACATTAAATTCATCTATTCAAATACTTGGATATTGGATACCGCTTGTGGTTACCATATATGCAAATCTTTGCAGGACCTCCACAAGCTTAAAGTATTGAAGGAAGGCGACTTCATTCTCTACGGTGCTGGTGGTGATATCATCCAAGCAGAAGCTGTAGGGACATATATTCTGAAGTTGCGTTCAGGGAAGATCTTGGAGTTAAAAAATTGTTACTATATGCCAAAGATTATTAGGAACATTATATCTATTCCTTTGTTATTAAAACAAGGATATGTAATGGATGTAACGAGCACTGGTTGCTCGATAATGTTATCTAATAAAATTATTTGTTCTGGCATATTTAGCATTGGGCTCTTAACTCTTTCTTTCAATGATAGTATTTTTCATGTCAATACTAAAAGGAAAAGAAAAGACTTTAATGATACTTTACTTTGGCATCATAGACTTGGTCATGTTAATGAGTCTAGGATTAGCAAGTTATACAAGGAAAATTCCTTGATCCTTATGAGTATGAATCATTAGGAACTTGCGAATCATGTCTCATGGGTAAGATGACAAAAACTCCATTCACTGGACATGGGGAAAGGTCAACTGAGTTATTAGGACTTATACATACTGATGTATGTGGTCCAATGACAACTCAGGCCAGAGGAGGATACTCATATTTTATCACTTTTACAGATGATTTATCTAGGTTCGGATATGTGTATCTTATGAAACACAAATCTGAAGCCTTTGATAAATTAAGGAGTATCAAAGTATGGTCGAAAAACAAACCGGGAAAAGTATTAAAGTTCTTCGTTCTGATCGAGGAGGAGAATACTTATCCACGGAGTTTTTAGACTATCTTAAAGTTAATGGAATCCTTTCTGAATGGACCCCTCCTTATACACCATAGCTAAATGGTATAGCTGAAAGGAGGAATCGTACCTTATTAGATATGGTACGATCCATGATGTGCTTCACAAATTTACCCATTTTCTTCTGGGGTCATGCCCTAGAAACTGTTGTTTACATTCTGAACAAGGTACCTTCTAAATCTGTTGTTAGTACTCCATATGAAATTTGGAGTGGAAAGAAACCATATCTTAAATATTTCAAGGTATGGGGATGTCCAGCTTATGTTAAAAGAAATTTTGGACATAAGTTGGAACCTAGAGCGGATAAATGTCTATTTGTAGGATATCCTAAAGAAGGTAGAGGATATCTATTCTACCATCCTACTGAACAAAAGATTTTTGTTAGCAGGCATGCCACTTTTCTAGAAAAAGAGTTCATTTTAGAAAAGGGCAATGGTAGAACTATTGAACTTGGAGAAGTACAAGAAATACAGATAGACAATTCTCAACCATTAGAACATATAGTTAGGACAGAACCAGAACACAAAACTCCTCCTCGTAGGTCTGATAGAGTGCCACGGGCACCTGAGAGGTATGGGTTTATTATTGAAAATAATGAAGCCCAAGTCATTCAAAATGATGAACCTCTGACCTATACGGAAGCTATCTTGAGTACTGATTCAGATAAATGGCAAGAAGCCATGGAATCCGAAGTAGACTCTATGTATGTAAACCAAGTATGGTCTTTGGTTGATGCACCAGAGGGTGTTAATCCTATTGGGTGTAAATGGGTCTATAAGAAAAAGATTGGGGCTGATGGCCAAGTTGAAACCTATAAAGCCAGATTAGTGGCTAAAGGTTTTAGACAAAAACAGGAAATTGATTATGATGAAACATTTTCACCTGTTGCCATGCTCAAATCAATTCAGATTTTACTTGCTATAGCAGCATACCATGATTATGAGATATGGCAGATGGATGTAAAGACTATATTCCTCAATGGTTTCCTTGAGGAAGAAGTCTACATGTCACAGCCAGAAGGTTTTATTTCAAAGAATAAACCTAATCAAGTATGCAAGCTAAAGAAATCCATTATGGATTAAAGCAAGCTTCCAGGAGTTGGAACATCCGCTTTGATGAAACTATTAAAAAGTTTGGTTTTATCAAAAATGTGGATGAACCCTGTGTTTATAAGAAGACTAGTGGGAGTGCCATAGTCTTCTTGGTTCTGTATGTAGATGACATACTCCTCATTGGGAATGATATCCCAATGTTGCAATCAGTCAAGGTTTGGCTATCAAACCAGTTTTCCATGAAAGATTTGGGAGAAGCATCCTATATACTAGGTATTAAGATCTATAGAGACAGATATAAGAGGATGCTAGGTTTATCCCAATCTAGGTACATTGACTTAGTGCTGAAAAGATTAAGCATGGAAGGAAGTAAAAGAGGTTATCTTCCTATGAGTCAAGGCATACATCTTTCTAAAAGGATGTCTCCTAAGACACCTGAAGAAAGAAATAGAATGAATTCTATACCCTATGCTTCGGCAATAGGGTCCATAATGGATGCCATGTTATGTACCAGGCCTGATGTGGCATATGCTTTAGGCATTGTCAGTAGGTTTCAGGCTGATCCAGGAGAGGATCATTGGAAAGCAGTTAAAAATATTCTTAAGTACCTAAGAAGGACTAAGGATATTTTTCTGGTTTATGGTGGTTCTGATCTTAAACTAGAAGCTTATTCTGATTCTAGTTTTCAATCAGACCCTGATGATAGCAAATCCATTTCGGGATATGTTTTTACCCTAAATGGTGGAGCAGTGAGTTGGAAGAGTACCAAGCAGCAGACTGTAGCTGACTCAACCACAGAGGCAGAATACATAGCTGTTAGTGAAGCCGCCAAGGAAGCAGTCTGGATGAAGAAGTTCATCACAGAGTTGGGTGTTGTTCCTGAAATTGAAAACCGAGTGCCACTTTACTGTGAGAACACTGGGGCTGTTGCTCAAGCTAAGGAACCAAGAGCTCATCATAAGTCCAAGCACATTCTGAGATGCTTCCATCTCGTCCGAGAAATAGTAGAGAGACAAGATGTCTACATAGATAGAGTTGATACAAAGAATAATGTAGCAGACCCGTTCACTAAGGCTCTACCACAGCGAGATTTTGATCGCCACCTCGAATGTATGGGATTAAGATTTAAAGGCGATTGGCTTTAGTGCAAGTGGGAGATTGAAAGGGATATGCCCTACAAGCCAATCTATGTTGTATCTCCCAAACCATTGTAATTGACAATTTTCTAAATAAAGGCATTATTTTTCCATCATACGCTGTGTTTATACTATATGATGAACCCCATAGATTAGGGCTATGATTTTAGGGTTATGATGAGATCATACCAGTGAGACCTAAAATCTTAAAACCTTAATCTAAAGTATTCCTAGTCAAAGGAACCCTGAGTAGGGGATCAGGGTTTTCCGGTAAGACTAGCACATCCCATGTATACCAGAAAGGGTGACTGCTCTCACAGTCACTTGTGTATGACACTAATACTGGGATGTGGGTGCTCATTGGAGAATGAGTTCACTGATATGATCCAACTTGAGAACATCTAATGGAGTCTTAGCTACATGTCAATAGAAGGTTCTCATAGTGGGAGTGGTACAAGTAATCTTTTGACCTGAGACTGCCATAAGTACCTTATGTACATGAACCCATTCTTTGGTTCAATCCTAATCATGACACTGAGCCATGCACAGGATTGATACTGGGAATGGTGAATTGGATATGAAGGTAATGAGTAGGTCAACAAGGAATCGATCACTCTTAGTAAGAGGAGATTGCATCCAGCTAGTCAACAATCGCATGATGATTTAGGGAATCTTTGATCAAAGTAAAGATATTAGAGATGGTTTCTAATATCAAGATAATCGAATCATCATTATAAGCTTGAGCTAGAATAAATATAATATGGATTTACATATATCCATATCCATAGTTATATTTTGTGCAGGCTGATCGAAAGATAATTACGGTAACTCTCTACTGAAGGGCAATTTTGGTATTTCACCAGAATTTCCATATCTTCCGGGTAGACATGACGTTGCTAGATGTCAATCTTGTCTTGTGTGTTGATCAAGTTCAAAGATCACTTGTTAGGAAGAGTCCTAATTGATCGAATCGGGTAAGCCCGGTGTGACCTAAATCGATTAGAAAGATTTCTAATCAAATTAGGTCAACTTGTATTCGAACCCACTGCTGGCTAGATGTGGAACCCAATGGGTCACACACTTAAGAGGATTGATCAAGAGTTTAATTTGGAATTAAATCATCTTTGCAGGATAACACTCTAGCAGGTGTTGCAAACCCTAACTTCTATTCGAATCGGATTCGAATTAGGGTTCCGGATTGGTTCAAATTGGGTTCTAATTGGACCTAATTAGACCCTAATTGAGAAAATAGGAATATGGCTAACCCTATTGGCTAGCCATATAGCTTGGCTAGCCTCCCCACCCGCCCCCTTTGTTTTTCCATGCCAAATGCCAAGAGTCCATGCGCTTATGGACTCTTGGCGCGCCATTAGGAAGAGTCCATGGCGCATGGACTCTTGGCGTGCCCCAAATATTTCTCCGATGATTTTATTTGGGGCGGCCTCCTTGCTTACTCTTCACCTCAAATACCTTCCTTTGGATGGGAATCCAACGGCTAGAAGTTTTTTAAGAAAGACAAAAGTCGCTGTTTCCTCCCGGGCGCGCGAAATAACATCTCTTGAGATGAAAGTCACCTCACGATCCCTTTCCTTTTTAAACACCGCGGTTTTTCTTTAAGAAAAGCCATGGGATTTAATCTGAATGAGATGGATGAGGAGTGGGAGGGGGGAGCGTTGAGAGGGGTGAGAAAGTGATTACGGGAGGTGTGTAGGCGCCTATCTGATTTCTATTTAAAGGGTCGGAAAGTCAGAACAGAAATTTTTTTTTTTTCCTTTCTTCCTCTCCTGAAGACTCTTTTATTTTTTCTTGCTCTTGCATTGTTTCCTTTACAGAGTAAACCTCTGTCGAAACTCTGCTACTGAACAAGAATAAAAGTAAAAGTCTCCGACGGTAAAGGAAAGAAAGGAGTTCTGATTTGTTCCTTTCTTTCTTACATTAAGACATCATTGTCTTAATTTCTCCTCCAACTTAAGACAAGCCTATGTCCTCTTAGGACAAGGTCTTTTCTTCAAGACAAGGGTGTCTAAAGGGCCAAGGTCTTAGTGGAAGGAGGAGAAGGGGTCAAAGAAAGGGAAGCAAGCTTTTGTGTGGAGGAATTCAAGCCATAAGTCCAAGCAATTGAGTTCTAGGAAGAAGAACTCAATAGAAGGAACCTTTGAAAAGAAGATAGAGTTGTCTTGATCACTGCTCTGTGTGGATCACCATCGGAGGGCGGACACTTGGACGCCTGGTGAATTCAATCGCCCCTTCACCATCAACTTTGTTGGAATTAGCGATTACAGGTTGGTACTCTAATTCTAACAATGTATGTTTAAATGTTCAATATATGTTTTAATCCTGAATAAGGAGATCTTGGCTAAGGGATTATGGTACAAATTTCATCATTTTGAAATTAAACTTCCGCTGCGCTGCGGTGCACCGGAATCCCCAACAATGGGGGGTTTCGGTGGTTGGTCATATCCGGGGAAGGACTGATGGTCGTGGATCGAGGAGGTGGTGGAACACGAGAGTTGTGGGGTGGTTGCTTCAGTTGGGTGATTCACATATTGGAGACAGAAAATAGTGAAGGGAAAATGGATAAACACCAATGAAGAAGAATGACAGAATGATAATTTAGGAAGAAAAGAAAGAAGAAAAATGATGGTTGGGTTCCCAACCTAGGCTTCAGCGCCTACTCTTAACCAGATTGACCATGTAGGGCATCAGCACCCTCTCCTTAACCAGGCGTGATGCTCCCTCTCCTTAACCAGGAGTTTTTTATTTTCTCATTCCAAATATTCATCGTCCATATTTTTATTCGAATGACAAAACTATTAAATAGGCTAATCTGAGATATCTGATATCCTGATCTTAAACTATTAAATAGGCTAATCTGAGATATCTGATATCTTGATCTCAGATACCTCAACATCAATCCTAACACATTTTAACTATTAAAATAAACTAATCCAACTAAATCCTAAAACAATGATAAAAACGTATAGAAACTAATCCTAAAATTTTAAGATATCCTAATCCCTCGTTCACCCATATAAATAATTACACTTATCTTCGTTTGGAAGTTCTCCGAGATTCATGCTGCTCCGGGATCCATGCTACTTCGGGATATGTGATGCATCGACTTCAGGATTTGGGGCTTCATGGTTTGGGTTGGGCTGACTTTAGGTTTCAAGTTGGACTGGATTATGGGCTGGCTTCTGGGCTGGGCTTTAGGTTCTTTCTGGGCTAGCTTCTAGGCTAGGCTTGTCGATGTCCCCCATCATTCTCCTGAGATGGGGAGAACTTGACTCCGTCAAGTCAAGCTTCAGCAATCTTCTGGCTCCAGGAAGCACATCATCTATCGACTGAATTTTTTTTGTCAAATAATGTAATTAAAATAAAATTAACTAAACTAGCCTACCCCTCACTCTGACACTAAAACTACTACAGGACGCTAGCTCTGATACCAAAACTAGTGCGGGACACACCCCCGATCAGGTTTAATTTAGAGGGGTGGATCGTTGGTCGCTAGGAAATGACCTTTAGGCTAGGTTCAACTAGGCCCAAATTATTTTTCCCAAAAGCTTTTAATTCAAATAAACTTTTTTTTTCATATTTTTTTCTCTCTTCTTTTTTACTTTCTTTTCTTTATTTCTTGCCTAAAGTCAGCATTAGAAAATCTAGCTATGCTTTGAGAAGCGTGTAGAGGAGGGATTCTTTGACGTTCATGCACAACTCCCTCTTCTTCTCCATGGACCGAACCAGCAACAGGGAGGTTCGCAGAGGGGATTTTTCACCAATTTCAATGGAACCAGTGGTCTTCACCAGCACCGGCGATGGGGGGTGGGCAGTGGTGCATGGGGAACACGTGACGACGGCATTTGGATTTGGCGATGGAGGTGAGGCATCGGGCGTTGCAGCAGGGAGCGGCTTCAGAAGGGTTTCGTCGATGTCAGCCCTGGGTGGAGGCGATGGCAGGAGGGTGGCTGGCCAGCATGTAAGCGATTCCGATGGTTTACTCTAGCGGCGTGATCGTCGTCTCGACTATAGGTGACTCCGGCGAGAGACTCGGCATCGATGGATCCAACGAAAAGGGTTATTTGAATAAAAAGAGAGAAAAAAAATAAAAAGTTTTTGGAGAAAAAAAATAAAAAAGGGTTTATTTGAATAAAAGAGAGAAAAAAATAAAAAAAAGGGTTATTTGAATAAAAAGAGGGGGGCCTCTAAAAATAAAATAGGGGTGGCCTCTGAAAAAAAGAGAGAAAAAAAATTTAAAAAAGGGTTTATTTGAATAAAAAGTTTTTGGAGAAAATAATTGGGCCTAGTTGAACCTAACCTAAAGATCGTTTCCTAGCGACTAACGATTCACCCCTCTAAAATAAACTTGATCGGGGGTGTTTTGCATCAGTTTTGGTATCAGAGCCAAAGGTTAGACTATGACATTTACTGAATTGCTAAAAATTCTGCTCTATTCTAGCATTGGATCTAGAAGGCACCATAAGCTCTTCAGATCTTAGCTTCCTTTGCATTAATTTTAGTAATTTAGTTAGATTAAAATCAGATCTGTAATCTTCTCTCATAGATTTCAGATCTGAAATTTTTTTCAAAAAAATTGCATTGTTTTTTGTACTTTTCTGGAAGGAAATCATGCCTCCTGAGTGGGTATACGCAAGTATACTGTCACAACCCATGAGAGTAATGAGCTATGGCTGGATGTGATAACCAGATATTGAAAAATTATTGTGCTTAGTGTATGCGTGATTGAATTGTTGTTAATTGCCTGAAAGATTGCATGTTAATTTTCTGAGGACAACTTAGGATAAGATTCTGGCACATCTAAATTTTTGAATTTATCCAACCTAATCTCCAAGAATTAAAATTCAATTTTTACAATTTAAAATTTGAAATTCAAAATTTAAAATTAATTCAAATATGAAATCCCAAATCTGAAGTTGAAATGTAAATGTTTAAATTTTGAGTTGCAAGTGTTCTCTTATCTTATCTTGGTAACTTGATGATTGGATTGTGCATTCATCCTATTTGATTTTATTTTAAGGACACATCATAAGATAAGGATGGATTCATCACATTTTCTTGGGCCCAAACAACCAACCACATCATTGCACTAGCCCTAATCTAAAATCGAGTAGCAACCTAATCAAAAGCGAGCAACCAACAGAGCGACACCAGGTCTAGTCTTGTGTGAACTATTGCACTCAACCTTTCAATTGTTATTGGAAGCTGGTGTCTAAGGCCAGAGGTCTAGAGGCAAACACCCTAAGTGGACTGGTGGTTTTTAATTAGGATCCTGTGTCAAGCAGGGGAGCCTCCACCACCACCACTACCTCTTACTTGGCCAGTGGAAGACTAATTATAAAATTGGGTGTAATTTGAGTAACTCATTCCACTTGAGCTTTAGATCTAGGAGCCCTAGAAGCTAGGATTGCTTTGCATGACTACTAGATTAGGAGCCTAACCCCAACCCAATCTGATCATGGAGTCTACTATAGAAACCTTACTGAGGAGGACCTTCAATGAACAATGTGCCCTAATGGACAATACATTTGACCGACTGGATAAGTGACTAGATAACCTAAAGAGAATCCATAGGACCCGTGCTAGCCCTGGTTCACCAAAGCCAACTCCCCTTGGCCCTAGAACCCAGCGACCCAAATCCATTAAGATGTACACCGAGTCAGAACTCCAGAATCAGTCAATTTTTCCTTAGTCGACCCACCCCTGTAACCCCATTTGTTCCTAAGAATGACCCTGAAGAGGGAATATCTATTATGGACTTAAGTTAATTGACTAGAAGATTACTTAGGCTAAAACCATAGTGGAAGTATATGAAGCTAGAGAAAACCTAATAGATGAGTATAAAAAAAAAGAGGAAGTCGATGAGTCACCTAATGTATTAGAAGGACCATTAGGAAAAGAGAGAACCATGAGGGATTTAACATCCTTACCATTAGGGCTTTACCTAAGGAAACCCTAGAAGAGACCCAAAAAGGAGAGCTTAGTCATGAAATTCTTGAACTAGAGGAATTTATCGAAGACTTGATCTCTTTTCAGTACCCTCAGGATTAGGTTGTTGGGAATTATGTCCCAAAGCCAATCATCTAGGCTATAGATGATTATGCTATTTGTATATGAATTTTGATATAAATAAAAGTCATCTTTTGGCTGTTCATCACAGGTTTATTTTTCTTAATTTAAACTCTTTTGTGATGATGTCCTTTGAGCTACCTTGTATGTGATGTAGAGAGGATGCATCATGTAGTTCATAAATTAGTTTGCAACCAAAGGATATGCTGTTACGGGATGATGGTATATCAAGAGTAGGTCGTTGGTGTCATATCTGTTGGTTGTCCTCTTAACCAAGTAGTAATGAGATACTGGTATGATGACATCGGGTGTTATATTTGACACTTCACTGAATGTGACTCTCATACAAGATTCTCTTGCTACTGAAGAGAAATCTTACATTAGAATGTGGACATGAATTATTCCTTTGACTTGAGATCACTATGACAGCTTGCAAACAACTCACTATGCTTTGGTGCCGGACTACCCAGATTTTTAATCCGGTGATAAAAGGTTGCTGGGTATAGTCAAGTACTTGTGTAGTGGTAGTAGGATCGAGATAGGATTGACCTCTCCAAATGATTTGGATTGAATGCTTTATATGCCTCAATTTAGAAAGACCTTGGCCAGGGCATTTCTTGTAAATTGTTGTAGGGATTCTTTGAGACATATTCAGATGGACTGCTTAGGGTTGGGTAGTTTAACCCTATGCTATCTAGAGTATTAGGAGGTGTAGGGAATAAGTTCAATGCTATTCCATGTTCGATAGATTCTTGTTGCTCTGTAACCTTCAACCTATCCGGATGCAGGGTGTCATTGCTAGATGACGACTTTAGCTAGTACTAAAAATGTTCCCATGCTACTGTTTAGTGTTTGAACCTATGGGGTCACACACCGAGGGTTTCTTCTTTTTTTGTTGGTATGCGAACGATTGGAAATCATTCCGGACTCGTTTGACAAAGTATTGTCAAATTTCTATTCGAGCCGACTCTTCTTGAACGAGTCGACTCGAGTCATTTGACAAGTTGTTGTCAAACTTTTGTTCGAGCCAACTCTCCTTGGACGAGTCGACTTGAGTTGAGCCAACTTGAATGGTCGAGTCGACTCAAATGATGGACTGTTGAAATTTGAAAACCCTTTATTAAATGTTGTAATTGTTATGGGATTTAATGCTGGAGTTTCGAGTTTTAATTATTACCGTTGCTGAATCCAAGGGACTTCTAACCTCCCTCTTAATTGTTTTGAGGGTTGCTGCTATTATTTAATTGCTGGGCTACTAAAAGTGAATGGTTAACTTCTCATATCCCATTCCCAATATCTGGATCAAGTTTTTACTCTACCAAAATTCTGGGTTAGAGTTCTTCCTTGGTCATTGAGAGATTGAGAGATTGATCTCAGGGATTATTGAGTTTGGGTGGGATCTCTGAGTGCATACCTTTCTATTGAAGGTTTGGGATAGAGTGTTAGGAAAGGTTCTCAGGATTCTTTGTTCTAGCACTGATGCAGCAACTTGCACTTCAAGGAGTTGAAGGTGTCCCACTCGTCTTCAAGGAGTTGAAGAAGAAGGAGTTCAACCGACAAAGCTTCCATAGAGGCTAGCACCTCAAAGAAGAAGAAGAAATCGCTCTACACATGATGTGACCACCCGTAGAGCGTCTTAGATGTTGTTATACAGTCAATTTTTTCTACAGGTTTGTGCCATCCTCACGACTAACACTCGGACTTCTGGTTTTTCCCAGTGAACGTCATCAAGATGCACTTATTTCATATTATCCATACATGCATCCATGTCGTATATGTAATAGTTATTTCCATATTTTATTCTTTAGTTGAATGATTTCATATTTATTATCTCTTCTATATCATCTTAATTATTGATATAACATAACATCTTGATAAAATAGTTTATATCGCATTCCGTGATGCTGCTCTTAGAAAAGTTTTAAAATGCATGTATTGTCCCTAGGAACAGTTCCTTTCAATGGTATCAGGCCAGGTTTTCTGTATGCATCTAGTTTAATGTTTCATATGAAATCAATTTGATTTCCTTTATGTAGTACTCAGATTAAGATGGATTCGCCATGGCTGTCCGGTCATATGAGAGAAGTATGGTTTAAAGACCATCTCTTCCCATTACAAGGGATTCTTCTATGGTGTGTAGGAGTGCCGATGCATCATGATCTTATGAAGAAGAAAGTAAGGAATTTTATGGATTAAAATTGTTTTACTCTTTAATTTATAGATCATAATTACATTTAGATAAGATCTAAAAAAATTGATTTAAAACCTTGAAAGTTTATGTGAAATGTTGAAGTTTGGAAAAACAATGTTTTGGAAGAGTTGGCTCTTTATTAGAGCTGACTAGAAGAGTTGGCTCGTAAGAGTTGACTGGAAGAGCTGGCTCATTCAGAAGAGCTGACCAGAAGAGCTGGCTCGGTTCATAAGCTAACCCGACCAGAAATCTGTGTTCTAGAAGAGTCGGCTCGAGCAGCTGAAGAGTCGGCTCGAGCAGCACAGTTGACTGAAGAGTCGGCTCGAGTAGCAAAACTGATAGAAGAGCCGACCTGACCAGAAATGTATTAGGAAGAGCTAACTCGATCTGCAAGAGCTGTCTCGACCAGAAAATTAAGAAAGTGATTTTAAGCTTCAAACTTTTATGAAATTGTTTCATTTCACTTTGAAAATATTTCAAATAGTGTGATGCACTTAATTGAGAATTAGATGTATATTTTTAAGATTTAGGATATGATTCTAATCTTATTTCATGATTCATAAATCATGGGTTAAATGGGATGGACTACGAATAGATCCTTATTTGGGTTAGACCTATGTTTAGATGCAATTGGATTAATTAGAGATAAAACCCTAATCAAAAGTTGAATTATGTTTCATTTCTTTATAGTTTCTAATAGTTAGAAAGTATGATCCAAACATCTAAAAGGATCTATTGTGGCTCTGTGTTTGATCTAGTTCTTTGAGTCTGATCTGGTTGAGGAAGGTGAACCGAATTGGTGTCTAGGCAAGCTGCGTTATGGTATATGGTTTTGAGGGTACCTCTTTCCTGGCTAGCTCCTTTGTAGCTAGTGCCTAAAGAAAGATGGTTAGTGTCGCAACTCATTCCTTGACCGCGCTTACCTGACTGATACGGCTAACTGGAATGACTCATGAGAAGCTTATTGAATTGGATTAACCCATGTCACCTAAGGTTAATCAGATTTGTCTGATTTTAGGTGCCCATGGACCAAGATGTTCATGGACTTTCTACAAGTTAGTGGGAGGATTCTTGATCATAGTCCATGTATTCTTCATATGTCACATTTTTAAATCCTCTAAAATTATTAGGTCCTTAAAAAGATGAAGTTATAGGGATAACTGAGTCTTAGCCTCCCATTAAGTTGGATGGTAATGTGTCCTTTAGTTGGGTGATCATCGACAGTACCAAAGTACAGGTGGTCATCAGGCTATTGGAATTGCCATTCATAATATGATGGCTCAGTGCAACTCTCTTAATGGTGGTCAGGTGAGCTGGCCAAAGTAGGGCTTGATCATTAATGCTAGAAGCACTGATTCAGTCATGTTAATGGTTGGACCTAACCAGGATCTTCTTTAACAGGAAGCCCAAAGGCCAATTAAAGTGTTCCTGGGGCAAAATTTTAAAATACTAGAAATTGATTGGAAGAAGCAATTGATTTATTGAACCTACCTTTAGGTTCACGTGGGTGAGCCGGCCAAAGTCAGGCTCATGTGGCACCTTTAAGATTCTAGTACCCACTAAGGAATTAAGTGTAATTCCTCGGATTAGAGGTAGAGGCTACTAATCTGAATAAAATATGTGGGAAAACCTTTAGACTAAAGTCCATGTCTTTAGGATTAAAATTGAAATTCATATACTAATTGGCCTTTTAGTTTTCTTTTTAGAAAAATGTCTGCTAACTTGTCCCTTCGCTCATTGCTTGACAATGACAAACTTTCTGGCCCAAACTTTGATAATTGGTATCGAAGGCTCAAGATTGTCTTAGAGCATGAAAGGATCCTGTATGTTGTATCGGATCCGGCACTTGAAGTCCCCGTAGCTAATGCTCCTATATCTATCAGGGACACTTATCAGAAGTGGGTTTCTGATAGAACTACTGTACGTTGCATTATGCTAGCGGCTATGAATGACGAGTTCAGTCGCAAATTCGAGAAGGCCCAACCGGAGAAAATCTTACAAAAGTTATGGGAATCCTTCGGCATGCATGACGATGTAGAGCGGTATAGTCTTCCTGTGCCATCTATAATGCCCAAATGCAAGATGGGGCATCAGTAACTGATCATGTATTGTACATGTCCGAGTTATTTGAACGCCTAGCTAAACTCGGATGTCCCCTGCATGAACAGTTGGGGAATGATGCTATACTGAATTCTCTGCCCCCTTCTTACCTCAGTTTCCTCGATCACTTCCAGATGCATAGGCCTGTAGTGAACTACCACAGTTTGTTGGGGTTATTACAGAACTATGAGAAGGACCACAACTTGGTGTACTTGGTGAGAGGAAACAAGGCAGTGCGTCGTCCCCTTGGGAAGGGGAAGAAAAATAAAAAGAAAAAGACCAAAAAGGTGCAGAGTGTTGGTGGGCCCAGTCAGGCTGGGAAGAAAAGGATGGACCAGAGTCGGGCGGAGTGCTTCTATTGTAAGAAGCAAGGTCTCTGGAAGAGAAATTGTCCTCTGTATATTGCTTCCCTTAGCCCAAACAGGCCGAAGAAGAAGAATCAGCAAGATGTTGCTGTTCAAGGTATTTATATGATAAATCCTTGTACCTATTCTTTTTGTGATACTACTAATTGGGTACTTGATACTGGGAGTCCTTATCATATTTGCAATAAATTGCAGGGACTTCGAATTAGTAGGAGGTTCGAGGATGGAGAAAGGTTTTTGAACATTGGAGATGGAAATCGAGTTCCAGTTCTGGCATTAGAAGATTTTTCTCTTATTTTTGAATCTTGTAAAGTCATTTTATATGACTGCCATTATTGTCCTACATTTCTTATAGATATTATCTCTGTAGGCTTGTTAGCCAATGAATGTTTTGAACTTTCAATAAAGAGAAATGTTTGTAACATTACTTTGAATGGTTCAGTTGTAATGAATGGAAATTTGGTAAATGTCATCTATTTGCTATCACAGCCTGTGAGTGTAATGTACACAGCTAACAAACACCCTAGAATGGATAATATCAGTGATGCTTATCTTTGGCACTGTTAGGCTAGGTCATATAAACAAGAACAAGATAAACAGGTTAAGACAAGAAGGTCTTTTAGAGGTAAATGATTTTGAATCATTACCTACCTGTGAATCTTGTTTACTTAGGAAAATGACCAAATCATCTTTTTTTGGAAAAGGTGAAAGAGCCAAAGAAATTCTAAGTCTAGTACATACAGATGTATTACCTATGAATGTCAGTGCTAGAGGTGGGTATAATTTTTCATTACTTTTATAGATGACCTATCAAGGTTCGGTTATGTATATCTTATGAGACATAAGTCTGAGTCGTTTGAAATGTTCAAACAATATCATAATAAAGTTGAAAAGCAAACTATAAAGAGTATAAAGACTCTTCAATCGAATTGAGGAGGGGATATCTTTCTAGTGAATTTCTGGCTTATCTTCAAGAGGATGAGATTCTCTCTCAATGGACACCTCCGAGGACACCCCAACTGAATGGTGTGTCCGAAAGGAGGAATAGGACTTTGTTGGACATGGTCCGGTCCATGATGGGATTTGCTACTCTACCTATCTTTTTCTGGGGTTATGCCTTGGAGTCTGCTTGTTATCTTCTTAATAGGTCTCCTAGTAAGTCTGTGGACAGGACTCCATATGAGATGTGGTCTAAACAGAAACCGGTACTCTCATACCTTAGGATCTGGGGGTGTCCAGCGTATGTTAAGCATTTGCAGACTGATAAACTAGGACCTAGGTCTGACCATTGCCTATTTGTTGGGTATCCGAAAGAATTTAAAGGGTATTTCTTTTACTTGCCTGATGAACAAAAACTGTTTGTCGTCTTAGGGCTATCTTTTTGGAAAAGGAGTTCTTTAGTGAAAGAACTATAGCCACTAAGATTAAACTTAGTGAAGTTTACAGGTAGAAGAACCGACACATTTAGGAGACATCTTAAAACTGGATTTGACTAATTCAAATCTGGAGCCCATTGAGCACCCATATAAGGATATATGTAGAGTACCATGTCAACCGGACAATACTATGATTTCTTGGTCCAGGATAGAGATCCCATTGAACTTGATAAAAATAATGAGGATCTGATCACCTATATGGATGCTCTACAAAGGTTTAACTCTGATAAGTATTGGCTAGAAGCCATGAAATCTGAAATGGAATCCATGGAGATCAATAATGTGTGGACATTAGTTGATCCACCTGAAGGGATAAAACCCATTGGGTGTAGATGGATTTTCAAAAGGAAACGGGGCACAGACGAGAAGGTAAAGACCTACAAAGCCTGTCTGGTTTCTAAGGGATATCGTCAGTGTTATGGTATTGACTATGATGAGACGTTCTCCCCTGTGGCAATGCTCAAATCCATTCAGATTATGTTTGCTTTAGCTGCATACTTCGACTATGAAATCTGGCAAATGGATATTTGAACAGCTTTCCTAAATGGTGAGCTGGAAGAGGAGGTGTATATGATACAACCTGAAGGGTTCACATCCATTGATGAGTCAAAGGTTTGCAAACTTCAGAGGTCCATCTATGGATTGAAGCAGGTATCTCGGAGTTGGAACATATGATTTGATAAGTGTATCAAGTTGTATGGCTTCGTTAAGAATGGAGAAGAACCTTGTATTTATAAGTGAACTAATGGTTCTATTGTTGTATTCCTTGTATTGTATGTGGATGATATTCTCCTAATCGAGAATGACATTCCAGCATTTCAGGAAATAAAGGTCTAGCTTTCATCCCAATTCTCTATGAAAGACTTGGGCGAAGCCTCGTTCATAATGGGTATGAAGATCTATAGAGATAGATTTAAGAGGCTTCTAGGATTGTCCCAGTCAATGTACATTGATACCGTACTGAAACGGTTCAGCATGGAAAATTTCAAAAAAGGCTATCTTTTTGATAGGCCATGGAATTACTCTCTCCAAAAAGGATTGTGCTTCAACTCCTGAGGAAAGAGAGTGTATGAGTCGAGTACCATATGCTTCGGTAGTGGGATGTATTATATATGCAATGACATGTACTAGACCAGATGTGGCATACTCACTAGGAGTAGTGAGTAGATACCAGTCTGACCCAGGTGAAGCACATTGAAAGGTGGTAAAAACCATTCTGAAGTATTTAAGAAATACTAAAGACCAATGGCTTATCTATGGAGATCCTGACCTAAAGCTTGTCGGTTATACTGATTCAAGTTTTTGGCCAGATAGAGATGATAGTAAAAGTGTGTCGGGCTTTATATTTACCCTCAATGGAGGAGCCATTTGCTGGAAAAGTTCCAAGCAACATACTGTGGCAGACTTGATTTGCGAAGCAGAATACATTGCAGCACCTTATGTAGCGAAGGAAGCTGTGTGGCTACGGAAGTTCCTAGGTGAGCTAGGAGTGGCACCCTCCCTGAATGGCCCTGTTCTAGTATTTTATGACAGCACTGGAGCCATTGCTCAAGCCAAAGAGCCAAAGCCTCATCAGCACACCAAGCACATTCTGCGCCGCTTCCATCTCGTGCGAGAGATTGTGGCACGAGGGGACATCGACCTTCAGAAGATCGATAGAAAAGAAAATTTGGCCAACCCCTTCAATAAAGCAGTCAGAATTCAAGAGTTTAAAGATTGTAATTGGAAAATGGGAATGCGATTCTATTCTGATTGGTTTTAGTCCAAGTGGGAGTTGTTAGGAATTGTGTCCCAAAGCCAATCGTCTAAGCTGTAGATGGTTGTGATATTTATATATAAATTTGATATAAATAAAAGTTATCTTTGGCTATTCATCACAGGTTCATTTTCCTTAATTTAAACTCTTTTGTGATGATGTCCTTTGAGCTACCTTGTATGTGATGTAGAGAGGATGCAACATGTAGTTCATAAATTAGTTCGCGACCAAAGGATATGCTATTTCAGGATGATGGTGTATCAAGAGTAGGTCGTTGGTGTCATATCTGTTGGTTGTCCTCTTAACCAAGTAGCATGGAGATGCTGGTATGACATCGGGTGTTGTATTTGACACTTCACTGAATGTGACTCTCATGCCAGATTCTCTTGCTACTGAAGAGGAATCTTGCATTAGAATGTGGACATGAATTATTTCTTTGACTTAAGATCACTATGGCAGCTTGCAAGCAACTCAATATGCCTTGGTGCCGGACTACCCGGATTTTTAATCTGGTGATGGAAGGTTGCTGGGTATAGTCAATTACTTGTGTAGCGGTAGTAGGATCGAGATAGGATTGACCTCTCCAAATGATTTGGATTGAATGCTTTATATGCCTCATTTAGAAAGTCCTTGGCTAGGCATTCCTTATAAAGTGTTGCAGGGATTCTTTGAGATATATTCAGATGGACTGCTTAGGGTGGGTAGTTTAACCCTATGCTATCCGGAGCATTAGGAGGTGCAGGGAATAAGTTCAATGCTATTCCATGTTCGATAGGTTCTTGTTGCTCTGCAACCTTCAACCTATCCGGACGCCGGGTGTTATTATAAATGGTGACTTTGGCTAGTACTGAAAATGTTCCTGTGCTACCGTTTAGTATTTGAAGCTATGGGGTCGCACACCGAGGGTTTCTTCTTGCTTTGTTGGTATGTGAATGATTGGAAATCGTTCCGGACTCGTTTGACATAGTATTGTCAAATTTCTGTTCGAGTCAAGTCGACTCGAGTCATTTGACAAACTGTTGTCAAACTTTTGTTCGAGCCGACTCTCTTTGGACGAGTCAACTCGAGCCAAGTCAACTCGAATGGTCGAGTCAACTTAAATGACGGACTGCTAAAATTCGAAAACCTTTCATTAAATGTTGTAATTGTTATGGGATTTAATGCTGGAGTTTCGAGTTTTAATTATTGCTATTGCTGAATTCCAAGGAACTTCTAACCTTCCTGGAATTTCTAGAGACCCCATAACTCCCCAATAATCTCTCATTAATCCCTCTTATTGTTTTGAGGGCTGCTTCTATTATTTAATGGCTGGGCTACTGAAAGTGAATGGTTAACTTCTCATATCCCATTCCCAAATATCTAGATCAAGTTTTTACTCTACCAAAATTTTGGGTTAGAGTTCTTCCTTGGTCATTGAGAGATTGAGAGATTTGATCTTAGGGATTATTGAGTTTGGGTGGGATCTCTGAGTGCATACCTTTTATTGAAGGTTAAGGATAGAGTGTTAGGAAAGGTTCTCAGGATTCATTATTCCAGCACTGCTGCAGCAACTTGCACTTCAAGGAGTTGAAGGAGTCCCACTCATCTTCAAGGAGTTGAAGGAGTTCAACCGACAAAGCTTCCGTTGAAGCTAACACCTCAAAGGAAGAAGAAGAAATCACGTTACACGATGTGAACCACCCGTAGAGGCGGTACCCGAGTGCTGCTTGCATATTCGAATTTTTCTACAGGTTTGTGCCATTCCTGGGATCGTAACTAACACTCGAACTTCTAGTTTTTCCGATGAACGTCACCAAGGTTTGTACTTATTTTATGTATGACATAATTGTCCATACCGCATCATTGTATAGTTATGTGAATAGTTCCATATTTTATACTTTGGTTACATGATTTCATATTTATATTACTCTAGATGCATCTAAATCCTGATTTGGGGGTTATGTTAATTAGATTAACATCTTGATAAAATAGTTTTATCGCATTCTGCTAATGCATGCTCTTAGAAAAGTTCTAAAATGCATGCATCGCCCCAAGGAACGGTTCCTTTCAGAGGTCACCTCTTTGAATCCAATTAATGATCTCTTCCCTGAACTTACTGACCCGTTCTTCATTAAAGTGGACTTTTTGCTACCTGTAGATCCATGTCCATACTTTAAGGTCACTCGCATGAATCCAAACCCAGTTGTCAAACCCACCTCATATTTCCTGCCCTTTCTTAAGGCTTCCAATATTTTTAGAACCACCCAGTTGCACTTTGTTGAGGTTAGCATGTTTCATTAATGCTTTGAGCCAATTTGCTACCTACTTTTGGAAGACCTTATGGCACTTATTAGGAGTCCATGTCAATTTTTATCTGCATATCCATCAACTAGGGATCAAGCCCAAACCTGTAGTTGTAGACCTAATAAATTTCGTTCGATAGGAATGCATAGTTGAGTCCATTAGATGTTGGTAAGAGTCATATGCACAGCATATTAAGGAATTGCATAAAGAGATAAATAAAAAAATTAATGAAAGCAATGAATCTTATGAGCATATAAATGTTTCAAAGAATTTAATGAGGGTGACTTTGTCCTGATCAAGCTTTGTCCTGAACGATTCCCACCAGGAACCATGAAAAAATTACATGCCCGTAGTGTGGGACTATATAAGATCATAAACAAAATTTGGTCTAATGCCTATGTGTTAGAATTACCACTAGAATTAGGTATTAGTCTATCCTTCAATGTATCAGATCTTGTTGAGTATAAGGAGCCAATAATGATACTTAGTGAGCCATTTGGACCTGATTCCATCTTTGATAGTGACCCTATCCCTGAGTGTCCACTAGCCAAATTACCAAAATGGAGAGATAAGATTAAGCAAATTTTGGATGACAAAACTATTACTACTAGGAGTAAAGATTATCAATGTTATCTGGTTCGATGGCAAGGTAGACCGAAATCTGATGATTCATGGATCACTCGAGAGATCTACAAAGAATTAGCCCAGATTTGCTAGAACATTACCATAGCAGAGTCAACCCATAGTCGACAGGGTCGAGTTCCTCCCATCCTGGGAGAATTGGTGAGGACACCAAAGCTAGGAAGAGATGTCAGAACCCTTCGAGCTCATTGTAGATCACCAATGAATAGTTGTTTAATTTTAATTTTAGCTTGAGTCCCGTGAATAAATTAGTTTGCTTGAATTTGCAAATTAGTCAAGTTAGGTTTGCTTGAAGTTGAGTTTTAAAATTGAATGAGTCAATGGGGTTCAAGCTCAATTGTTAGCCAAGGCCAAGCCTAGTTGTTGAAGCCATGTCACTATGCCATCATGCCACATCACCTTGGTGGATCAATTCCATGTCAAAAGAAGGTTGTCCAAGATTTTCACCAGACATTGGGACATCGAGACATCAGGACAATGTTTGGGATTCAAGTTTATCCAAGGAAGGTGCCAACAATTCTTTTCTCATCATCCATTTTAAATCCAAGGAGGATGCCATTTAAGAAGAGTAAAATGGAAGGATTTTTCCTCCCATTTAGTGCCATCTATCATGAATTGTCGCCCACTCCAAATGGTCGGCCAACTCAATGAATTATTCAAATTTAAATGGAAGTTCATCCAAGAAGAATCTAAGATTAAATGGAGGTCCATCCAAATTTCAACGGAGTCCTAATTCCTATGGACTCCATTCATCATTCAAAGATGTTTACGTAAATCCAAGGATGTAAATGAGGATTATCTTGCCTACCTTCAAATTTGAAAAACAAGAAAAGTTCATGCCAAGAGGAGAAGAGGATTAACGCTAATTATGGAAGTGAGATGAGATGCCATCTCATTTTGTCACCATATTCTTTTTAACACTATGGAATGCCTCATTCATTGCCCAAGTCATGGAGAAGTCTAAGAGCAAAGGAGTCTGCCCAATTTAAATTACAAAGAGTCTTCATCAAGGTTAAGAAGGAAATTAGAGTCCATTGACATCTTAATTATTTTTGTATTCAAAAGAATATTTTCTTATCTTGCTACCATGAGTTTATTCTTATCAAGCTACTATGTAAGGGGTCTATAAATACCATCCCATTCCCCTTTTGTAATCCAACTTATGATTGATTAATGAAACTCTGTCAGTTTTTTCTCAATTGCTGGATAAGTATTGAGAGTGAATTTGCAGGTTAAGTAATTGTAGTATGTGAGTGCTCTGCTGGTTATGCTTTGCATTAGTGTGTGTGGAGTACTGAAGCCTTAGTTATCTCCCGAGTCTAAGATCTAAGAAGAAAGGTGCCACCATCTTTAACATCCGGTCCATATCCAATCCAAGCCGACATCATTCTTTCTCTCTCTCTTTTCATATTTCCACTTCATTTCCACCATTCTAATCAAAGTTCTCTTGCAGGATCTCTAGTGTTCTTGATCGGAAGAGGAGGTTTCCCTTGCCATCCAACCATCAACGAGAAGATCTGCTCCGAAGAAACTGAAGTTTGCAATCCTACCGTGAGATCTTGAGAGTTGAATCCAAATCTATTGAAATGGAGGAGGGAAAAGTGTTATTGGTAAGTAACCATCCGAATCTCATTAGATATGGTTGATTGAAGTCAGAACATCCTAGTTTCGGTGGTTTCTCAATCATCAGATCCAGGATTCTTTATGTGATTGCATGCTGATTATATTATGGATAGCTAGTAGAGACTTAGTCTAATTTCTTAAATTAATTTGATAGCTTATTTGAGTTTGCTACCATTGCTCATCAAAATTAAATTCTTAATTATTAAAAGTAGTCTTTGCATCTATCCCGCATCAACTTTGGTATCAGAGCTGGAATCCCGCATCAGTTTTGGTTATCAGAGCTGGTGTCCCACATCACTTGGTCTTTTGATGAGATCTCGTTCCTTAGCTTGCACGATAGCTCTAGTGTTATCACAATAAAGTGACACTAGTTGTTGTATATCAAGAACAATGCCCAATTTCATAACGAGTTTCTTCATCCACATAGCTTCCTTTGCGGCTTCACTTGCAGTTATGTACTCTATCTCAATGACTGAGTTAGCTATAGTTTGCTACTTTGTACTCTTTCAACTCACTACACTGCTATATAGGGTGAAGACATATATCCTGATATGGATTTGCTATCATCTGGATCTAATTGAAAACTAGAACTCGTATACCCTTCTAGTTTCAACTTTGATCTACCATATATTAGAAAAACCATCTTTAGTCCTCAGGTACTTAAGAATGTTTTTTATAACTTTTCAATGATCTTCCTCTGGATCAGCCTCGAACATGCTTACTATGCCTAAGGTATAAGCAACATCAGGCCTGGTACATAACATAGTATACATAATCCTATAGTCGATGCATAAGGAATCATGCTCATCCATTGTGTCTCTTCTGGTGTCTTAGGAGACATCTTCTTGGAGAGATGTATACCTTTATTCATGGGCAAGTAACCTCTCTTACTTCCCTCCATGTTGAATCTCTTCAACACTAAGTCATTATACCTAGATTGGGATAAGCCAAGCATTCTCTTAGATCTATCTCTATAGATCTTTATACCCAGTATATAGGATGCCTCCCCCAAATCCTTCATGGAGAACTACTTTGATAGCCAAGACTTGATCGATTGCAATATTGGTATATCATTCCTAATGATAAGTACATCATCAACATACAAAACCAAGAAAACAAGGGCACTTCCACTTGTCTTCTTATACACACATGGTTCATTCATATTCTTGATGAAACCAAACTCTTTAATCGTCTCATCAAAATGAAGTTCCAACTCCTTGATGCTAGCTTCAATCCATAAATGGATTTCTTAAGCCTGAATACTTGGTTTGGTCTCTCACTTGAGACAAACCCCTCTGGTTGTGACATATAGACTTCTTCCACAAGATATAAGGAAAGCAGTCTTTATGTCCATCTGTCAGATCTCATAACCATAGTATGCAGCTATGGCAAGTAATATCAGAATAGACTTGAGTAGCCATACTCAAGTCAATACCATGTCTTTGTCTGAAACCTTTTGCCACCAGCCTGGCTTTGTAGGTCTCAACTTGACCATCTGCTCCTATCTTCTTCTTGAAGACCCATTTATACCCAATTGGTTTTACTTAGGTGGATTAACTAATGTCCAAACCTGATTAGAGCACATGGAATCCATCTCAGATTTCATGGCTTATAGCTATTTGTCAGAGTCTCTACTCATGATAGCTCTAGTATAGGTCACAGGATCATCATCATGTATGATAGTGGCTTCATTGTCATTCCAATGACAAAGCCATATCTAAGAGATGCACTTCACACTCTCTCTGATCTATGGCAAGGAGGTGTGTGTTGTGGTTGTTTTTAAACCTTAGGAACATCGGTTGAGGAATTGCTTCAGGTGTAGGTTGAACTTCTTCAAGCTTAAATATCCTCCCACTGCCTCGTTTTGGGATAAACTCCTTTTCTATGAATGTGGCATGCCTACTGATAAATACTTTTTGCTTAGTAGGGGATAGAAAAGGTATCCCATACCTTCTTTAAGATATCCTACAAACCTGTACTTATCAGTCCTAGCACTTAGCTTATGTCCAAAAATATTCCTGACATAAGCAGGGCAACCCCAAATCTTAAAATACTTAAGACTTGGCCTTTTTCCTTTTTATAATTCATATGGGATACTTTTAACTATCTTTGAGATGGCACCTTATTCATATGTAGGAAGCAGTCTCTAGGGCATATCCCTAGAAGGATACTAGAAGATCCGTGAAGTACATCATGGACCGTACCATGTCCAACAAGATATGATTCCTCCTTTCTGCTACACCATTTACCCGTGGTGTGTATGGAGGGGTCCATTCATAGAGAACATCTTTGTCTTTAAGATGATCAAGAAGTTCACTAGACAAGTATTCTCCTCCTCGATTAGATCAAAAGATTTTAATACTATGCCCAGTTTGTTTCTCAACCTTACTTTGATACTCGAATTTATCAAAGATTTCGAACTTGTGTTTCATAAGATACAATATTCAAACCTTGATAAATCATCAATAAAATTGATAAAATAAGAGTATTCTCCTCTGGCCTGGGTTGTCATAAGACCACACACATCTATATGTACTAGACCTAACAACTTAGTTGCCTTATCTCCATGTCTAGTGAACGGAGACTTGGTCATCATACCCATGAGACAAGACTCACAAGTTCTTAATGATTCATAATCAAAGGGTTCAAAGAAATTATCTTTGTATAACTTGTTTATCCTAGACTCATTGATATGACCCAAATGGCAATGCTAAAGATAAGTGACATTCACATTATCTCTCTTTCTTTTCTTGTTTTCAACAAGCATAATCTCATCATTGAGTGATAGAATTAAAAGACCATTAGAAAATGTACCACAACCAAAGAATTTATTTGAAAAGAAAATCGAGTACCCATGGTTCGTCAAATTTATTTCATAACATTGTTTCATCAATAAAGGTATAGAAATAATATTCTTTATAATATTGAGTATATAATAACAATCTTTCAATTCAAGAATATTGCCTACTGGCAATAACAAAAGATAGGTGCCAACTGCTTCAGCCTTAATGGGTTCATCACTCATGCCAAACAGCTCGAAATCATCCTTCTTCAAGCTTCTAGGTCTTTGTAACCCATGCAATGACTTACAGATATGAGACCCACATCAGTATCTAATACCCATGAATCAGAAACTAAAGAACTCAATGTCAAGTTTGTTTATAGAATGTACAAACCTTTAGATGCTCCACCAGCATCATGCTTCAGACTTGTAGATACAACTTACAATTTTTTTTCCAGTGCTTTTGCTTTCCACAGTGATGGCAGGTTCCATTAGCAAAGGGCTTCCTCACCTTCTTCCTATTCTAGAAGTTACCTAAGGTCCTCTTCCTCTTTGAACCCTTCTTCATTGCCTGCTTCTTCTTTTCATCAACCAGAAGAAGCCGAGCCTTATCACCTTTAAAGTGGCTGTCTACTGTCTTGAGCATATTCAGTAGCTCAGGCAATGACAAATTCAATTTATTCATGTGGTAATTCATGAAAAATTATGAGAAGGAATCCGGGAGTGATTGCAAGATTAAGTCCTGATTAAGCTCTCTATCCATCACAAACCCTAGTTATCCTAATTGAGCGATCAGGTAAATCATCTTGAGGACATGTGCCTGAATGGAAGAGCCCTCACTCATGCATGCTCGGAATAATTGCTTCTATGTCTCATATCGAGCAGTCCGACTATGCTCTCCATAAAGCTCTTTAAAATTGAGCAATATGGACTGAGGTTCCATTTCCTCATGTTGTCTCTGCAACTCGTTGCTCATAGAGGCTAAAATGATGTACTTGATAGTTATGCTGTCATCTTGCCACATTTTATATGTGGTCCTTTCCTCCTTAGTAGCTGTTGCCCAGGTGGCTTTTCCAAGAGGGGGGTGAATTAGAAATTTTTAAAAAATAAGAAATAATGTGCTCTTTGAAAATCCTTGAAGTGTTAAGTGATCTTCAACCAAAGATCTAGTGTCTCTATCATAACCTAATTAGGATAATGGTTGTCAATTAATTTTAGAGCAACACTTGATCTCTAAATCTTATGAGTCAGTTATGCAAAGATCCCAAGCTCTACCCATTTAATGGCCCAAATTTATTTCATCTTCAACCAAAGTTTGTCTCCATCACCCCCACCCCCCTGGGGGCCCCCTCATTCACATGCATGCATGCAGACACAGACTTGTATGATCCCTCTGTTATGTTTTTGATTAACACATTTGGCTCTAGCCAACTATGTCGGGCCTCAACTATAATAAATGAATTAAATCAAATCTTGTTCAAGTCTAATCCATGATATGGTGACCCAAATATTCGAACATTAAAAAAAATTAATTAATTATTCTTAAATTTAAATATCTGTATAACATTTAAATATTTAAAAAAATAAATTTGTGATATCAGTGCATATTAAACGAAACCGTGCATGTACGTTAAAATTTCTTTGTGCCATAGAATTAGCAAATTCTTTGTGCCACTCTCATGCAGCACGAACCTGGAACGAAAAAATTAGCCTAGTCTGTTAGTATGCTAAAAGTTAATATTACCTGCTGATAAATAAATGCGATAGCCAAAGGAGCCTTGTAGGTCATATGCTTGTTGGACCAATTGATTGTTTAGTGCACCATTAGTTGCCCAACTTATTCATTCTTTTCGGTTGTTGGAACATCTTGGCTCTGAAAGGACTGCGACTGGACATTGGATGATTTGAGATTCTTTGTTTCGAGATCCACTATCTTGATATCGGATACCGTACCAGTAAAAATGTTATTACAGTTTAAATACATGGTTTGGTACCATATGGCAACACCGGCGTACTCCCAAATGATATAACAATGGTGCACCATTGTTTAGTGCACCATTAGTTGACCAAAGTGGAAAGCTTAAATGCATGCATGTACATGCATTCTTGTAGTCTGGAATAGCATTACACCAGTACAAGAATAATCTGACTGCTTCAATGGGTAAGAAATTGCAACATACAACCATAATACAAATATAATATACAGCTCATAGCCTTTCTCACATCTGACAATATTGCTTCAAATCAATATGGCAAGAGAACATAGTCACCCCAGAAGTTCATTATACAAATAAGCAGCATTTATGTCATGACAAATGCTACGAAAACTATACTGCTGCAGTTTATAGCAAACTATACTAAATTACCTACCAATAAATTGACAATCCTGATGGAACCTGATAAAGCAAAGTAACCGATCATAACAGGAAGGAATTTGAAAATGGGAAGCAAGTTTTTGAAGCTGGATCATCAGTCTGCCATTCAAAATCATCAAACCAATCAAGTTCACATGCTTGACGCATTCACAAAAAAGAAATTTAAAAGGACAGTGCAGCAGACTTCAAAAGATAACTATTTACCTGAGGGGGTTTCATGATCTCCATGATCCTATACTGAGAAACAACAAGAAGCACAGGTAGAACAAGGTAAGCTGCTGTGTCTGACCAGCCCAAAGGTGGATGGCCATCCTGCACAAGGTACATGTAACAATCACCAATGACATGTACCAGTTATAACATTCCTCCAGTTTGCTGGGTCTTCAGTACCCTCACAGTTCTGCCATAGATAAATCAATCACCTTCATTTAACGATGTCAAAATAGCATACTTTGTGAAATTTCCTAAAGCTTATTACACTAGTTTCTTAAGCTTTAAGTAGAAAAATTAGTAAGGGGAATATAAGACAGAGGATGTTAGAGATAGTTGGAGATATTGTATTTATGAGAGCTAAGGTGCTTTATAAAAATGCTAAGAAGTCATTGATGCACTAAGATTTACAAGGGAAAGAATCAAGTTCAAAGTGTGGTACAGATCTTTTCTTCATAATGCATATGCATTTTTGAATATGCTACCATGTTTTCCTAGCAGAAGAATAACCTTCATATGTTTGAATGCTCGCAAGATGTTTTGGAACACTTGCCAGCAAATGGTGATAGGCATTGAGAACAATGTGCTATGAATTACATTTTTGATCAAAGGGCAGGGCCAGAGGTAATACAATCATGGCCATATGTTCAAGCTGAGAGACATTGTCAACAATGATAAGACCCATATGTTCTTAATAAGTGCCTTCATTTGAGAAAGGGGCACCAGTTGGATTTGCATAAGACCCCTTCTAGAAATCTTGCAGCATGACAACAATGATAAGCAAGCTCAACAGTCAACACATTAGAGGCACATGAAGGATGAGTAAATAACAGTGAATATTTATCATTGCGCTGTCTCATCTGAAAATGAGCAAAATAAAGAATTTTGAACTTCAATTAGTCCAAGATCAAGTTTGATACCAAGGTAAGAGATATGATAGGAAAGACATGATAGGAAAAGAAAGAGAGAGCAGAGAGTATGCTTTCCATGGTTGTTATCCTCTTATGATATGCTTATTCTTGCATGAATCTCCATGTGTTGGTCTGCTACTGAAAAAACCAACCACAAAGGAATTTTAATTGCTCTATATATTCAGTAGTTCTCATTTAACTTTGCATACATCTATTCTGGAATATATTGCACTTAGTATATCCTGGACCAGTTACAAATATGCCAAAGACCAAAGATAATTCATCCAAAGACCAAAGATATTTATCAACGCAAATATGCATTACATCGGACTCATTCATCCAAAGACCAAAGATAATTCAGTTACCACAAATGGTATGAGCCAGGAAATGCCAGATCCATTTTGTCAAGCAGCAATTGTAGTTGGGCCCCCCAGAAGGAATCCAGAAAAATCCTTCTGTCAGCAAACCCTTGAGTTACAACAGGTGCTCAAGTCAGCAAGCAAGTTATATATATATATATATTTAAAAAAATCTAATAAAGTAATATGCAGAAATGAAGTATGATTTACCTCATTTGCTACATTTGAGAGAGCTTGATAAAGACCAATCCACACGGGTATGGTAGCCAAAGTTGGCAAACATCCTATTGAAATACAGAGAGATGGAAATGGAAAAGGCTAAATCTTCAATGAATATAGAGTCATGATACAACATCGCAGAAGCTATAGAATATGCCAAACAAAGTAATGTTGCACTTTGAAATGAAAGGGATAATGCTCAGGAAAAAAAAGGTGACATAAAATATATGAATTATTGAAGGAAATGCTTGGAAAGACCATCACAGGTTAGCTTCTATTGAAATATGGAAATGTTGCCACCTTAACGATAACTGTGAGCAAGATGATAGCAAAACCATAAGCATATGGTATGTGTACAGCTGCAAGGCCATCTTTTAGCACCTGAAACCAGCAATATCATGTTATCCTTTTATTTTATTCTGCATATACAAATCAGCAACTTATCCTGCATGTATCTTCACTGGTCTCTGATGGACCACTAATTTGATTCAACATTATCATTGTTAACATGATGCTTTGATGAAAAAGCCTGAGAGAACGGCATGCATTTGTAGGTCAAACCTTCTATTGCAATATGACCAATTGTCAGCATTTTTAGGATGTCACAATGGCAAACCTTCATGCCTGGGAAGCTTTTACGTGGTCAACAAATGTAATCTCCGATAAGCAGATATGGCGACCATGTTCCATATATGAGCACCAATTATTGTTACATGCATACTAATGGAAATCCTAAAGAATGTGAACACACTTGTAACAGTTCATAATGAACACTTACACTAATGAATTTTCACCAAATCTAAGATAGAATCACAGACAAATGCACATAGGAATAAAATTCACAAGAATTTATGAACAAATATAAAAATAATCAGGATATCATATAAAAGCCACTCTTCTTATTGACTAAGAGAGCCAAGACATCCAATAGGAATGGTGCTTGCGTTAAAAAACAGATATCATATAAAAGCTATTACTCTTCTTATTAAAAAACAGAGACCAATTCTTTCTTTCCAGCAAAATCGGAAGTCTCAAAAGCAACAGACGTTACAGGAAATCTCAAAAAGCAAAACATACCTCTTCAGTTGGATATACATTAATTATAACATCAGCATCAACCATATATTTATCCTCCATGGTCCACCTGAGTGTCAATGTAATGCATATCCAAATAGACAATGGATCAAACATAGCATCATACTCACCTGAGTACCAGCTAGATCAATCATATTGCCCTTTTTGGCTAACAATTCATCTACAGTTTTTTCAGAGTCAAAGACTACAAATCCAAAGCCTCGAGATCGATTGGTTGAGTGGTCGCATATAATCTCAAGATACACCACCCTCCCAAACTTGCAAAAGAAATCCTTGAATTCATCTGCTCAGTTTTAATGCCAGAAAGAATAACTGGTTATGAAAACTGGCATTCAAATGACATGCCAAATAGCTATAGAATATCTTAAAAAGAAAGTTACAGTACCTTCTGTCAGAGTTGTCGGTATCCCACCAACAAATATCTTCTTTGTTTTAAAATCTTTTAATGGAGCAGCGCCTTTTGGGATGGTCCTTTTAATTTCAACCTGCAAGTTTCAAACCATCAATAATTTGAGGTGATGAGCAGATGCTTGTACCCAAGTCTAAAAACCATCAATAATTTTAACAGCTTGAAGAAAACATGTCCATACAGGCTCATATGCTATTACAACATTTTCCCAGCTTGTGATACTATCTGAATGAAATAATGAAGAAGACGACAAATTAGAAATTTATCCTATTCTTCTGCAGCAACATGTACAAAGTTGCATCATGAAAGACTTAACATCATAGTTAGCCCTAAATAAGAATTCTTTGTGAATGGGGATTCACAAAGATGGCCTCATATAGTTGAGATATGGCTTGAAAATTATAGCTATGGAAACACAAAGCAAACAACTTACCTGCAAAAGCCTGCATCTAGTGAAAACAGACATCAAAAGTTTTTCCTGCTTCTCTTTCTTCTAACTTCTCCCCTTTACACACAATAACCTTAAGATTCTGGCTCAGGGCATATGCAGCCTTTTTCCCAATAAACTGAAAGTAAAAAAAGTGATTTTATCTGTTACAAACTTGAGTTAAGTCAGACAAGTGAATATGAAATCTCTGACCTTTTTTCAGTACATACATAACTAGGGTTATTGATAGTTAATACGTCAAAAGCATTCAGGTATTAATTCTCTAACTGGAACCTGGTCATCTTCGCCAATAATATGTCTGCGCTCAGGATGCCCAAGAATAACCCACTTGCAACCCATATCTATCAGTTGCTCTGCACTGTATATAGTAAATTGAAAATTAGCAGCTGCATGATGGCATATTGAAAATTAGCAACTTCTTGATGGCATAGCTACATGACCCAAGAAATTATTTTGTTAAAAAATATCAGAATAAAATGAGAGAATGGATACAAGCAAGTTACAAATAAGATATCGAATTGATTGCCAAGCTGACAGTAAAGCTTATTTTGCCCAACTCACCAAAACGATAATACTTGCATGAGCTCCAAGACAAGTGCAGAGGCTCCCCCACACCATTGCAAATTCTAGCAACTCTAAATTTGCCATTTGTGTGTCTAAGAACCTGCACAATGCTATATAATAAAGATCAGTTGACAATATTCCAGCGATGACAGAATCTTTGTCACGCCTACCATATTATCATTCTTCAGCAGCACTCGCTGCACTCAGATCCACACTGAGATCAACATCCTGCAGCAATAAGATTGTCTTATACACTCATTGAGAATAAATGCAAGAAAGAGTGACAACTAGAGAACTTAATGAGCTTTGTGATTCATATATCATATTTTAGAAACATGCATGAATATATACCAAGTATGGAATGTTAGTTTTTATTTTCAACTATAAGAGAATATTGTTAAGATTCGATATTTGTTCAGAGCAATGAGCAAACATTACATATGAATACAATGAAAAAATAATGCTGAGAGATCCATTCTCACCAATGTCCTTATTGGGTTGTTGGATAGTAGAGAAAGTTTCTTTTATTTTCTTTCTTTTGTCAGGTATATATCATGATGAATGTTATAAATCAACTTGTTGGAAGGCCCACTATGCATTTTTTTCATCGGGATATAATGCTGCAATTCACTCTCAGAAGAAAAAGAACCCTACTTTATGTGACTCTCTTCGTGCCCTCTCCTTCCCAATCCCGTTCCCACGCCGCACCCTCTCATTCATCCGATAGATCTTGGTTCTCGTGTTACAAGTTTCTCCATCATCCTCCCCAATTTTTTGGCCGTCCTATCATGGAAACATCCTATTCCGAGAATAAAGAGTGGAGATTCCAATTCCAAGGATGTGGTGAACCAGGCCTAGGCTGTATAAAAAGTTCCCATCCTAATTAAAAGCCAACCAGTCATCATCACTAATCATATATTACACACAAACATCTTGAGGTTGAATCCAGTTTCTAGGATAACCTACATGCCTTTCTTCCTTAACCATGGCATTCTCAATCATTTTGCATGCTTTGATCAGACTACAACACTATTTAACACAATCAGGTTCAAAATGAAGGGTAACAAATGGAACAAAATTAATTATTAAGCAAAAGAATATATAACCATACCAATCAGCAAAACAAGCTTCAGGGCTTCTACTAAAGAACTGCCTAACCTTGTGTTCCTTGGGGGTGATTGTCCTGCCCAAGAAGAAAGATTGAACACTTAAGAGTCCTGCAAAGGATGGATCTACTTCCATGAATAAGGAATCAGACAGGAGAGTAAGATTCTTAAACATAAATCTGTCATAATTTTTACCATATTTCTCTTCTTCTATTTATATCAAACTTTGATATGAAATTTATTTTTCCATGCCAAATTACCCCAACCACAAATGGACCTAAAAAGATTAATCATTAAAGCATTATCCAAGAGAATAAACAAACCTAATCTGTCTAAAGAACCAGAAAAAGGAGATGGAAAAAGATCCAAGAAACCAACAAAGCCTAATATGCAAGAAGGATACCAGTAAACTCAATGAATTCCAAATATAACACAAAACTATGGACAGACCTAAAAGATATTAAGGCATCAACCCAAGAGCCTGACAATCTAAACCGGCCAACAAAACCCAAAAATACGTTCCACAAACCAGAAAATCGTGACCTAAGCGCAGCACAAATGGCTCCACTACGAGAAACATCCAGAAAGGAGTAGCTAAACGAAGACCTGCTCGGGACTGAGAGCAAGAACACGATCAGAAGGCTTCCATTGATCGAAGACAGGCTCCAGCACGGAGAGCGCCCTCGAGTGCTGAGACACGAGGAGGCCACCGTCGGCGCTTGGCCGGCGGCCGGGGGAGAGGAAGGAGGCGGCGGCCGCGGCGGCGCCATCCCTGGGGATGGAAGAGGGGAGCGACCGGACGGTCTCTAGGATTCCGGTGGAAGGCTTCGCGGTGACGCTCCGATGGTGCGATGAGGGGCTCACCGCAGTGGGGGATGGAGCGGGAGTAGCTGCGGCCGTTCGGAGATGAGGCGGAATATAAGACATCCTTTCGTCTTGTACTGGTTTTCTGGATGGGCGGGGACGGCAGGCGAAGGGCACTAGGCAGCCGTGGAACCCTCGAAGGGCTGCGGCGAGGAGGAGGCCACCGTCAGCGCTTGGCGGGCGGCCGGGGGAGGGAAGGAGGCGGCGGCCGCGGCGGCGCCATCCCTGGGGATGGAAGAGGGGAGCGACCGGACGGTCTCTAGGATTCCGGTGGAAGGCTTCGCGGTGACGCTCCGATGGTGCGATGAGGGGCTCACCGCAGGGGGGATGGAGCGGGAGTAGCTGCGGCCGTTCGGAGATGAGGCGGAATATAAGACATCCTTTCGTCTTGTACTGGTTTTCTTGGATGGGCGGGGACGGCAGGCGAAGGGCACTAGGCAGCCGTGGAACCCTCGAAGGGGCTGCGGCGAGGAGGAGGCCACGTCAGCGCTTGGCCGGCGGCCGGGGGAGAGGAGAGGAAGGAGGCGCGGCCGCGGCGGCGCCATCCCTGGGGATGGAAGAGGGGAGCGACCGGACGGTCTCTAGGATTCCGGTGGAAGGCTTCGCGGTGACTCGATGGTGCGATGGGGGCTCACCGCAGTGGGGGATGGAGCGGGAGTAGCTGCGGCGTTCGGAGATGAGGCGGAATATAAGACATCCTTTCGTCTTGTACTGGTTTTCTTGGATGGGCGGGGACGGTAGGCGAAGGGCACTAGGCAGCGTGGAACCCTCGAAGGGGCTGCGGCGAGGAGGAGGAGGTCAGTGGACAAGGAGGAGGCGTAGACGCCGTCGAGGGGAGCAGAATCGGAGGAAGGCGATCTTGGCCTTGAGATCCTCGATCTCCCGCTTGAGCTCCTCCGTCTCTGCGAACGAAGAGAAGGAGGAGGAGATGGAGGAGAAGGGAGGGAGAGGGTCAGGAAATTAGAGAACCTCCCGACGCTTAAATGCGTCACTAAATCCCTCCCCACTCCGGAAAATGACGGTCGGCTTCGAATAACGACAAGCTTCGAAAAATACGACGCTACCCTAAAGCAAAAATCGGTTGCCTTTGCCTATTTCATCGTAGTATATGCTTATCCATGTCCATATAAATACACATCCGCATGTATATAAATAAGCATCCATGCATAATAAATAAGGGCATACATATATGCAAAACAAAAACTAAAATGTGACATGCATATATTATTTTATTTTTATAAAAAAATAAAATTTATACGAAGAGCCACTAAATAGTAAAGAAAGAATTAGACTCTTTGATCCTGTAGTTAAAAGTGGCTTTTTTTTTTTTTTTTTTAACCAAAAAAATGCCGCAAGGAGATGAGAAAACACATGGGATAGAAAAAGTGGGATAGAAAAATGCAGACAGCCAGGAAATTGGCATTATAGAATAGAATAGATAATACACACATATAGACTTGCTAGAATTTGTGCATCTATACAATGATCCAAGAGACAACCTACTAGGCATTTAAAGGTTTCAATTGATCATGTTCATGCTCAATTCTGTGTTTTTCTTAGAAAAAAGATCAGCAACAAGTCTCATCTTTTAATGAAATTAGCTAATTGGCATGTTTAATGCATATTTAAACTTTATTGTGATTCAGTATAATTCCACATCATCAGTTCTCTGTATCATATTCATTAATTTGGTTCTACGATCCGTAATTAAGTTGTCACACAATGAGTTCACAGCTAGATAGAAATTTCTTAGGAACATTTTAGGTTATTCTATTTTTAATAGTCTTTGCAAAGACATACTTGATTCATCTACATTCCACTTGCATACTTGTCTTCCCTGAGAACACTATTGGATTCATATTGGACTTGAATGTTGTTCCCCTCAAAGCAATTTATTACCTTTGCTCACAATTTTCCTTAAAATATGGTTTTCTAAACCTAGCTTCCATAAGGGAATAGGACTTGTCTTTTGCACCATCACCACAAAGGTCATGAGTAAGCATAATAGATGTCTTAGTCTATTTTATTCAATTGATTGTATTTCTATCAACCAAAAGAACAGCAGCAAAAGTAGTTAGCAGTGCCATCTCCAATGAATTCCTTCAAAGTAAAGATGACAGCATAAAGAAAAGCAAGCAATAGCAATGTAAGTCCAGAATTATGCAAGTACAAGGATGGAATGCATACCTTGAGGGACTTCCTTAACTCTTCCATAGGATCTTCCACTTCTATTTTGAGGCATGAAATCATTCCTCAATGGCTATGAAAATCGCTTTATGCCTTCAGATGGTGCAACTTAATATATATAAATATGAATTTAAAAGAAATGTTTGTCAGATAATGCAACTTAATAAATATGAATTTAAAAAAAAAAAGAGGATTGGTTTCTCTCTTAAACATTTTTCAGATGGTGCAACTTAGTATATATACTTTAAAGAAGAAGAAGAAGGTTATGAGTAAGACGCAATTCGCATGGATGGAGCTGGAGAGTCAAAGATTTCATGATTTAACAAGTACACTCAACACCAAGAGATTGATATATTTATTCACGTTGCCATTAGTTTCCCAATGCTATAAGATCAGAATTTGGTAGTGCAGGGAAAGTTAATAAATTGGAGTAACAGATGTACAAAACCCTGAAAAGGCATTGCAAGTGAGGACTGTAAGTAACTAGATAGTAACAGATCATAGAAGTTAATCTTCGGATCAAAGAAAAAGCACCACAACCGAAGGACTCCAAGAGATTAAAGCAGTCATGGAAATACCTAGAAATATCGAACACTTCTCCAAAGAAGCAATAAAAGAAAACATGTTCCATAAAATATGAAAAGTCAAAACTAGAAGAAGTATTGTGAATCATTCTTGAAATTTCAAAGAAGAGAGCCGATTCCCCCTAGAGGTCAAAGGCCAATGCATACAACATGCTTCAATCACATACTTGCACATTATCAAAACAAGGACGCAAAGATCATGGTCCCAGAAAAATTCAAGAAAAATCAAGAATCAAGATCGCATGAGATCGTCTTAATCTCAGTAAGCTAATTCCCACTCCGATGACACATCATCAAAACAAAAATCAAGAAATGTTCTTGAATTTTTAACGGCAGCGTGCCAATTCCCCTAAAGATTCAAGTGAGCTCGTGCATATTACATCGACACAAGAAAAATGAGAAAAGAAAAATCAAGAAATTTGAAAAAGACAAACAAAAAGCCGTAGAAGCAGAAGAAATTGAGGCTTTCTTTTCTTCCTCGCAACGGCCGAGCGATAGCACCAGCAACCACCGCAGTGGCCCGCTTCCTGTTGGCTGTTGTCTGCTATAAACAAAAATCAAGAAATGTTCTTGAATTTTAACAACAGCTTGCCAATTCCCCCTAAAGATTCAAGTGAGCCCGTGCATATTACATCGACATAAGAAAAACGAGAAAAGAAAATGAAATTCGAAAAAGACAATAAAAAAAAAAAACCCGTAGAAGTAGAAGAAATTGAGGCTTTCTTTTCTTCCTCGCAGTGGCCGAGCAATAACACCAGCAACCACCGTAGTAGCCCGCTTCCTGTTGGAAGCTGTCTGTTGTAAACAATCGAAAAAAAGAGGAAACAAAGAGTAGGAAGGGAGAAGAGGAGGGAGAAGAGGAGGAAGGGGAAGAAGACGATAAAAATTATCCAAAAAAAAAAGAAATGGAAGACCTGCCGGCCCGTGTGCTGACGCCGGTGGCTTGGCTGCCGTCAAGCGTAACCACCCTCTTTTCTTGTTTTTTTTCCCTCTTGTTGCCTTCCCTCGCTCCCTTTCCTCTTCTTCTCATGCTCTTCTCCTCTCGCTCTCAAGATTTGGGGCCTGGGCACGGGGGTCGGGGAGGTTTAAAAAGGCCTTGGCCCGACCCGGGTTTATATGAAGCTTATGCATGGCTCGCTTTCATTTGCTGATCCAGTGACGCTGCCTGATCCATCAACCTTTTTAACTGAGGAAAAAAAATTTTTATAGAAAAAAAAAAGGGTAGGGGGTTTTACCCTGGTGTAGCACCCTCTGGCCCCAGCCCGCTAGGCCTTTGTTCGATACAGGCCACAAATTTTCGCATACCTTCCCCACCCTCCGGGGTTTACCCGAACCGGAGAGTACGTCAGCCTAGCCCCTCTACGATGTCGGAGTATCAGCCGGTCCACCCCCCAGTCACGTACACCCGAAAATTTCGATATTTTAATCGAGTCACCTATTGGATCATTTCTCGAACCCGTGACCAGGCAAGGGGGGAGCCAAGCCTTTACCAACCACACTATCCCCGTAGAGGTAGGAAAAGTCTTTGTGCACCGTGTGCAGTGCACTAAATTTAACGTGGCCCGCACCACATTTTTCTATTGGTCCAAATGTATCCGCTGTGGCATGATGGGACGGGAGCTGAGCATAACTAGCATTAATTAGCATTCAGCTTTTATTTAAATTTTTATCCAGACCAAAATACCCTCCCTCCAGTCCTTGTTTTTTCGTCATATTGCTTGAAGTAGGATGTCGTAGTTTTGAACTAAGGTGTCGTAGCTTTTGAACTAGGGTGTCATAATACTGTTTCATATTTTCTGCATGGTTATTATTTTTGAACTAGGATGTCGTAAGTTTTGAACTAGGATGTCGTAGATTTTGAACTAGGATGTCGTAATATTGTTCAGGTCATTTTTGAACTAGGATGTCGTAGGTTTTGAACTAGGATGTCATAGGTTTTGAGCTAGGATGTCGTAATACTGTTTCAGGTCATTTTTGAACTAGGGTGTCATAGGTTTTGAACTAAGATATTATAACTTTTGAACTAGGATATGGTAATACTGTTTCATATTTTCTACATTATTGTCATTTTTGAACTAAGGTATCATAGATTTTGAACTATGATGTTGTAGGTTTTGAACTAGGATGTCGTAATATTGTTTTAGGTCATTTTTGAACTAGGATGTCGTAGGTTTTGAACTAGAGTATCGTAATACTATTTCAGGTTATTTTTGAACTAGGGTGTCGTATGTTTTGAACTAGGGTGTTGTATGTTTTGAACTAAGGTGTCGTAATACTATTTCAGGGTATTTTGGGCTGAACGAAAATTTCAAATAAAAGCTGAATGGTAATTAATGCTAGTCACGTTCAGCTCCCGTCCCATCACGCCATCATGGATATATTTGAACTAATAAAAATACATGGTATGGGCCACATTGAATTTACTGCACCACGTGCGGTGCAGCAAATCCAGCGTGGCCCGCATCGCATGCTTCTATTGGTCCAAATATATCCGCTATGGCATGATGGGACAGAAGCTGAGGTGATTAGCATTAATTAATGTTTAACTTTTATTTGAAATTTTGTCCATACCAAAATACCCTTTACGACATTCTAGTTCAAAAATGACCTGAAATTGTATTACGACATCCTAGTTCAAAACCTATGACATCCTAGTTCAAAACCTATGATATCATAGTTCAAAAATGATCTGAAACAGTATTACGACATCCTAGTTCAAAACCTACGATACCGTAGTTCAAAATGACCTGAAACAGTATTACGATACCCTAGTTAAAAAATGAAAACCATGCAGAAAATATAAATTAAAACATGAAACAGTATTACGATGCCCTAGTTCAAAAGATACAACACCCTAGTTTAAGGGACTGGAAGGAAGGGTATTTTGGTCTGCACGAAAATTTCAAATAAAAGCTGAATGGTAATTAATGCTAGTCATGCTCAGCTCCCATCTTGTCATGCTACAGTGGATACATTTAGACCAATAAAAAAATACGATGCCGGCCACGTTGGATTTGCTGCACCGCACGCGGTGCACAAAGACTTTTCCTTTTAATTTTTGCACCCGCCTGGTGCCCACACCCGCTCTCCACTTGCCTAAACCAGGCCAACCATCCGGTACACCGAGAAGAGAAAGAGTTAAAGAGTTGAATCCTTATACAATATACTCTTAAACATATCAACAATTACACATATACATACTTCAACAACATTCATACATATGCCCTCATAATATTATTTTTACATAATAAATATTTAAAATTATATGTACAACATTATAATTTTTTTAATATACATATAGATATATATATATATTATATATATATATATATATATATATCTTATAAATTATTATTTGTATGTATATCTTTATTTTTTTTTTGCATGTATAGCTTTGAAGTAAATATATGCACAAAAAAAAAAAAAATTTATAAGGATATTATATATAAATAAATTATAAATATATACATGCAAAAAGGTATAATTTATAAAAAGATACACACAGTAGTACTAAATTTGCAAAGTTACACATTAATTTTAGATTTTTATAAAGATATGCGTACCAAAAAAAAGTGCTTACATGCAAAAATAATAACTTTGCAAATATATTCATATAATTTCAAATATTATAAATGTATACATACAAAATAATATAAAAATATTTTTTTATGTATAGCCTTCTAAGTATACAATATTATATAAACATTTTCAAAAAATTGCTATTTGAATATATATTCTTATAAAATATTCTTTTTACATACATATCTTTCACATTATAATCCTATTGATGATGTAGTTCAAATACAATTTATTTAAATTAAAATGATCAAAATTATGAATTTACCTTTTATCCATCTAATAATCAATAGGTTTGTATGTGCATGAAATAATATTTTATAAGGGTATAGATATAGATACAAATTTTGCAAGAGTAATCATATATTTTGATACATTTATGAGGGTATATGAGCAAAAAAAACCTTTAGATTAAAGATTTTGTAAATTGCTAGCATTAATGAAGTGTATTTCGAGTCTTTATTCATACTTTTAGTTGTTATATAAGGGCTCATGACCAAGGATGCAATTAAGCTGAGTTGACTCAAGTAACTAGAGACTTGAGCTTGACTCAATTCAAAATATTTGAACTTGAAACTTGAATTGAATTCGATCAAGCCTTAATATCCAAATCAAACTTAACTCAATAATAAAAGTAATACTTGAAATCAACTCGGCTCGAATAACAATAAGTGATGCTCAAGCTCAAATATAAGCCATCATCATAATAAAAAATATAGTTAATGATAAGAAGTTAGATTATATTAAAAATATATAATTATTATATTTTAAAATATTAAAATAATAATATATTATAAAAAATAATATTGCTAAACTTTTATATACTATACTAGGTTTATGAACTTTTGAGTTAAGTATTTTATTATTTAAAATCGACTCGAAAAAAACTATTCAAGTTATTTAAGTTCGATTATAATCAAGTCTAATCGAGTTTTGGTCCAAGTTAAGCTTGAGCAACACATGAGCTAATAAAAGTGTGACCTTAAAATTAATAAGATATCTAATTCCAAGCCAATGGTTAATCTTGATCGGGCCAAATCAAGTTAGCCTAGTTTTGGCTCAATAGACTAACTCGGGTAGGTTTAACTAGGCTTTAGATCAAACTTGACTCCTTTTTTTTTGGATAAGATAGAGAATTCATACTATATAAGTCTATTGTAAATATATCCAAGAAAATCAGAAAGAACAATATTATGAAGCTGGCCTAAGACCTCTCCCATATCAGTCCAAAAGAAGTCTTCCAAGTGCTCTACAATATAAGAGATGATCCAATCAGCTACTGAAATTGCCTCCCGATTAATATGCCGAACAGTAATTAATGCATGCAGTCAAGAGAGCAGCAATGCCACAGAGAAAGGGATGCATAGACTCCCTCTACATATTATTCTAAATCCAAGTCACAACTATAGCAGAGTCACCCTCACTAATTAGGTGGTCTGCATGTAAGATTCTCCATGCATAAGCAATCCTAGTCCATGCACCATGTAGCTCTATCATAAGGACCATCGACTCAAAGAGATAGCTCTTCCTAGCTACCACTAATCCGAGACCCAGGCCTCGAATGACAAAACTGACACCACCATGCTTGTCTCTAATGCTCCCATTGAAGTTGACCTTCATAAACCATGAAGGTAGGGGCTCCTAAGAGATAAACACCGATCAAGTTATTGTACGAGCACGTTGGGAGCCTCAAGTCTCTTTGGTTGTCGAGGTCACTTTTATAATCTTCTCAGCATGAATACAGACTTGCTCCAGAGTAATCCTCACTGGACACCTCCTAGGATCAAATAGCAGACTATTCCTAATAACCATATATGATATGCAATATAAGCTACTCTAATACCAGTTGCTCTGGTTCTATGATCTCTAGCACTTTATCTCAAAACTCCAAAAAGGTGAACAACAAATCCTTAGCCTAATATTAACCTATCTAATCCAGTAGTCTACCACAGCTGACTAGCTCGCAAGCATATGAAAAGCACATGCTCCAAAGTTTTATCTTTATATCCACAACCTCGATATACTGAATGGAGATGCATCCCTTTGGCAATAAGGAAAGATCTGGTATGAAACCATCTCCAAACAACCTTTTAGAGGAATAGACTCATCCTCAGGTGGACAACCATTTTCCAAATCCAACTACCATCAAGGCTTCTAAGAGAATCCTTCCGATATAGATAATAAAGGTCATACATAATGATGGGGGACGAATTTGATGAAATGGATATGTGGAGGTGTGATTTACTCACTTAGCAACAATATACTAGCATTAGAGCTCCAGATATGGCCAAAATTATGCATAGAAGAGATGAAAAATTCAATATAAAAACTAGGTGAGTAGAATTCTGAACACCTTTGTTCAAGCTTTCTTTCAAAAAAAATAAAAAGTAGGATCTAAGGGCATAGAATCTCAAACTAGGCTGTGGCTCCACCCAGTGATTTGATGAATAACAAAACATTGAGTGCATATTGTATTCTAATGAGGATTTCAAGTTGTGAGTTTTCAGGATGAAAGCACCTCAAAATCTCAAAAACTTATGGTTTATGGCACGTAATGGCACGGAGCAATTCTCACAAACCGGGCATCTCTTCATTGAAAAATGGCATCTAAATGTTTAAATATTTGTATTTATATTTCTAGAATTATATTTATGTTTTCGAGGCATTTACACTTGAATCTGAGATTTTTTCAAGTGTCAACACCTGGACAGTCAAGTGTCGACACTTCAGCATTTGGCACAGACAAAAATCCTTGGCACGCCAAGTATCGACACCTATATCCAAGTGTCGACACGAAATTCTAGGTTCCAAGTGTCGACTCAAGGCCTGAGAATTTTGAAAAAGAACGAACTTGCTTGAGGATTTTGTGTCAAGTGTCGACACCTGTGCATCAAGTGTCGACACTTGAATGTTCAAGTGTCGACACCCAGAGATCAAGTGTCGACACTTGACAGCCAAGTGTCGACCCTGACAGCCTGACAGCTCTAACGGATCTATTTTCTGGCTTGCAGAACTTGCTTTTTAAGCTCCAAACGGCTATTTCCGAGGTACCAACGGTCACAAACCATTTTTTGAAAGGTTCTTGGTGTATTTAACCTCCACCAACCTCATTTAAAGATAGGCAAGTGTATTGAAGTGCATTCAAGTCTACTCAAAAGCCAAAAAGCCAATATTCTCTCAAATACTTCACATCAAAAGCCTCTTATAGTTTGATTCCTTGAAAAGCCTACAAGCTCATCCTTATTTCATTCCAAAAGAGGCACTTTGAAGGAGATTCCAAGGAAGAGTGAAGACAAAGCATCTACTTGAGCTTCAAAGATTCCAATCAACTCTTGAAGAGAGTTTGTTTTAGTTTTAAATTGTATATCTGTTTTATTGTGATTTGACCTTGCTTTCAAGGGTGTCTTGAAAGAAGGTTATTGTGGTTTGTTGGTGAGCCAAAGAGATAAAACCAACTAGGATAACTTGTGAGCCCGAAGACAAAACAAGTGTTAAGGTTTGTTGGTAAGCCTAAGTGATAAAACCAACTTAGGTTTGACTTGTGAGCCTTGTGAAAAACAAGTCAACTGTAATCTAGTTTGGATTATAGTGAAATTCCCAAGGGTGGCTTGGGGAGTGGATGTAGTTGCTAGGTTTGCACCGAACCACTATAAACCTTGTGTTTGTGGTGTGATTCCTCTCTTCCCTCTGCTCTTTAATTATTGCTAACATCTTGCATTGAATTCATCATTGTTCACAAGCACCACTAGTCCCTCTCATTTTTGTCTTAAATTTTTAAAAGACCAAATTCACCCCCCTCTTGGGCTCCATTTCTGGGCAACATAGGCTAAGCTACTTTAAAAATCTCAAATCTAAGGATCAAGAGGGTCTCTTTCCAAACAAGAAGAGAAATCAAGATTCAAATGGAAGGGAAGCTCTCATCACTCAAGAATTGAAGGCTAGAGACAAGATCAACACTCCCTACATAGAACTTACCATTGGAGCTTGGTCCTTGGATAGAGCCTTCATCTTCAGCTTCAAATCATCAAGGAAAAACCTGCAAATAATCCAAAGTGAGGCGTGGTGGTGAAGGAATGAAAGAAAAATGAATGAATTCAACAAGGAAAGTGAAGGTTTTGAAGAATGTTGCTGAATTTTGGGCAGCGCTTCACCTCATTCTGGACTACTATTGGATCCTAGTAGAAGGAGCTTGGAAAATGGAACTAAGGTCTTTCAAACTCAAAGGAACTCACCAAAATCAGCACTCCAACTCAAATTTCAAGAGAAACACTCAAATTTTCCAAGAAGAACTCATGAACTTAGCAAGGTGGAAGAGAAGACAAACTAGCAAGCTTTCATTCAACTCAAATATTGCATGCCTTACAAGAGGAGGCCTTGGTCCTATTTATAGGCCAAGGGCATCCAAAATGGGTGGCAAAAGGATGGGTTAAGGAGCCAACTAATTCAGATTTAGTTGGTAATTAATTACACGATTAGTTCTTAGTCTAACTAATCCTAACAAGAGAAAGTCCTAGAAGCTCCATGTGGTGCCATCTCCTTGAACATTTGTCTTCATCCAATCCTTCCATATGTCCTTTTAAGTTTGGTCTTTCAATAGGCTCCAAAGTAGATGAATGCTTCATAGCTTGGTCGGTCCAAGATGGGCTTCAATGTAGATGATCTTGGTCGGCCCATGGACTTGAAAAAGAAGGGTCTTCACTAATTTTATTTGTGGACATGAACACTTCATACTTGCTTCATTCAAATGGAATTAGGGGTCTTCAATAGGTGCTTTATAAATTTGGATTTCTTCTTCATACATTGGTGGGAACTTGAAAAAATGATTGGACTAAAACGAAAGATTGTTAGTTTGTAGTTTCTTCTTCTTACCATGTTTTAATTACATAACTACTCCCAGAATGCAAGAAGATCTCCATACCTGAACATTCTGGCTGGTATGAACAAGAAGAGTCATAGACAAACATGCATACCCAATATGTCCCCAAAAACTTAGGTCACCGCCACCAAGTTCCACCCTCCTCAGTCCATAGTAGATCATAAATTATCATAGTCTGAAATCTCGATACTAATAAAGGTCGGCCATCGTTCAGTGCTAGGTTAACAATCCACGGGTCAAGTATGAGAATCACTAGCTGTCCATCTCCCCAAATCCATTTGGTATGAGAAATTACCGCTAGAGCTCGAGCATAGATCTCTCACCCCAAATCCATCTGGTATGATTTGCACTATGGTCTCCTCGCATATCACATTTGTCACTATGCAATTATGTTCTTAAAAGCTCCAATATGTTACCACATGTCCAACCGAGAGGATTCTCAACTTTGAGTTCATTTATAAATTGGTAATCGGCATACTTAAGTTTATGATTGAACTTTATCGAATATATGTGCATCTCTGCAACAGTTACCGTGGTAGTTACAACTACCGCTACAACAGTTATAGCGGTAATTGATCGCTGCTGCGACGGTTACAGTGGTAGTTATAATTATCACTGTAACCATCGCTGCAACTGTTACAGCGATAGTTGCAACTGTTACAGCGATAGTTGCAACTGTTACAGCGATAGTTGCAACTGTTACAGCGATAGTTGCAACTGTTACAGCGATAGTTGCAACTGTTACAGCGATAGTTGTAACTGTCGCCGACAGTTACAGCGACCGTTACAACTACTGTTGTAACTATCGCTATGACAGTTACAACGATAGTTATAACTACTGCTGTAACTGCCAGTAATAGTTGCAGCGACAGTTATAACTATCACTGTAACTATCGGTGACAATTACAACTGCAGCTGTAATTGTCGATGATAGTTACCGCAATAGTTGTAACTGTCACTGTAACTGCCGGCAACAGTTGTAACTATCACTGTAGTTGTCACCGGCAGTTACGACGACAGTTGTAACTGCCACAGTTACAATTGCTGCTGTAACTGCCAATAGTTTTCTACATTGTAATTTTTTTGTTGGATATGGATAATAATAGTGAACTTGCAATATTTTATTTCATGTTTGAAGGTGGGGAATGAGGGTCGTGAATTACTTTTTTTTTTTGAGAGAGGTAAAAAAGAATTCATGGATGGGACACGAGTCATATTTAAAGGTGGGTAATGGTTTTGGTGATTCATCCTTTTCCTCTTGTACAACCTTTTCTATAATGTTTTCATAGTCTCTTCCATTCTCTCTAATGTCCAGTTGCCTAAGGTTTGTTTAGGTTATTAAAATAGGGGAAATTAATTCTCACTCCCCATTTTGACCCTACTATAACAAATCATTTCTATTGATTAAAACTCTAACTTTCGATCCTTCGTTTAAGATTTATCGTAATACGACATCCTTTATGATGTCATATTTTTCTAAAAATATCCAAAATATCCTTTATCATATTCTATTTTCTCTTCCATGCTATAATTCTAAAATTTAAATGCTTTCTCATATTCCGTTTATTGTTCCTTCTGAGGCTGTGCTGACATTTGTTGCCATCTGTTGATTCTTAAGTTGAGCTTCTCCTATTCGATGATAGCGTATGGCGATGCAAACACCATGATGCAGGACTGGCCATTGAAGACGAGCCTGTTCATCCCTTCCTCGCACGCTGCAGCAACTACTAGATCATAGAAATCAACCTAGAAGAGCCCCTTTGACTTCATACTCGCCTTCTCATCGTAGAATTTTACCTCCTTCAGCTGCCCGTACTTGATGAGCTCTGCCTCGAGATCAATGTCCATCGTCCACCAATGAAGCTCTCCCATGAAGAGAGTAGTCCTCCCAGCTCCTTCTCTACCATTCACACTCCCTCCCACCGCTGGCCCGCCTCCTCCTTGTTGATTTCTTCTGGATACTCTTCCATGCCATGTTTACAAAACTTTCTTCTGATTTCTTCTGAATCATCTTCCTAATTATTATCTTGGTTTTTAATAGTTATGGATCCTAAAGACATTAAAAATTTAATTTTTATGGCTGTGCGCTCCTATGATAATGAAGCTCATATCTTTTCATTTTCAAAAGGCAACTCTTAATTATATTGTCAATAAAAATTGTGAAGATATGGAAGCATTTATTCCCTACAATGTTTGATATGAAATTCTATATTCATAATAATTCAAGAATGCTCGTTACACTTATAGCAGATAAGAATGTCAGCAATATGTACGAAATACATCAAAAGTTAAAAGTTACAATAATTGAAATGGTTGTATTTCATGTAGCGTCGATGACTAAATCGTCTAATGTGATAATTAATTTGAGATAATTCAAAGTCTATTGATAATTTATTTTAGTATATTATTTTTTATAATTAATCTAAATCATATAATGTGATGTTCAATGTGAGGTAATATTATTTACGGGAAGAACCAATCTTTTGTACTTATAGGGATGTTGTCCCATCTGAAAATGTTGAACATATAAATTATTCTAAGAATTATTGAAAGGACAGTTCTCTCTTTTTTTTCTTATTTGGCAGTTCAAGTAATTTTGTTCGAGTGGTCGAAGAAACAAGGATGAACCAAATCCAAGGAATACTTTGGATGCTTAGTAAAACTCTATAGAGGGTGCAGGTCAACAATTCAAGGATGTTGAAATCCTTCATGATACAATTAGTTAGTTCTGCATTGCAAATTGTAGAGATTTTATATTTATAAAGAATGATCGTCAATGTGTTACTGTTGAATATGCATATGAAGGATATGGATGGCATATTCAAGCTTCTCATCTTAGAAATCAAGATAGATTTGTAATTAAAATAATGAGCAATCAACATACATGCAAAGTAGGGTTACAAGTTCGATCTCATTCCAAGGCTTCGAAGCATTGGGTTTCAAATATTGTGAAAGAGAAAATTCATGATATGCCTTTGTATAGGCCAAGTGATATTGTAAACGATATTCATCGTGAATTTGGTGTGGAATTACCATATCAACAAGCTTGGCATGGAAAAGAGGTTGCTATGAAGGAGCTATATGGTCAAAAGTCAATATCTTATGAATGGATACGATGGTATTATAATGCCATTCTTGAGACCAACCTTGGTAGCATAACAGAGTATGAAACTCTCGAAGATCAATTTAGACATTTATTCATTTCCTTTAGAGTCTTAATCAATGGTTTCCTTAGATGTTGTAGACCTCTAATATTCATGGATGCAACATTTGTTAAACATAGGGATGGAGAAGTTTTACTTGGTGCTATGGACAAAGATGTGAATGATGATATGTTTCCTATAGCATATGTCGTTGATATAGAGAATGATAAAAATGGGACTGATTTTTTCAGATTTTAAAAGGAGCCATAGAGTCTTGTGTTGAGTACCATAGACAACCATTCATAATTATGACAGATAGACATCAGGGATTCATGAAAGCAATGTCCAAGTACTTTTTCGATAGCTACCACTCTTACTGCATCCATCATATCAAAGAAAATTTTAAAAATTAGGCATCAACATCGTTTTCAAAACTTTTAGTTCTTATTTTTAAATCATTATGTATGTTAACATACAATCATTGTCACGTGCAGGTGCTTGTTCATTATCGTGCAGTTGAAAGGAAGAGATTGGTTGATTTGTTAAATACTGCTGCATATTGTTACAGCCGTGACAGTGACGTGGCCAGGCTCAGGTATCGCCGAATGCGAGCGAGCCACGTGTGAGTTTCCCTGCCAGGATCAGTGCCACGTCCTCAAAGCTAGGGTCGGCAAGACCGCACCGCCCGACGACTATCTGAAGCAAACAGCTCCCGCCGAGGTCGATTTCGGCGCGGAGTTCCCCCACCGACTCATCTGCGCCCGGGCTCGGAGGAGTCCGCCCCGAGTGAGGTCGGCCGAGGTCGGCTGACCCTCCGCCTTGCGCCAGGTGGCCACCCGGGACGGGTCCACCTCGGCCGAAGCCAGGCGATCTTCTGCCACCTCGCCAGGTGTCCACCCAGGAGGGGTCCACCTAGGCCGAGGTCGGCTGACCCTCCGCCTTGCGCCAGGTGGCCACCCGGAGACGGGTCCACCTCGCCGAAGCCAGGCGATCTTCTGCCACCTCGCCAGGTGTCCACCCAGGAGGGGTCCACCTAGGCCGAGGTCGGCTGACCCCCCCGCCTTGCGCCAGGTGGCCACCCGGAGATGGGTCCACCTCGGCCGAAGCCAGGCGATCTTCTGCCACCTCGCCAGGTGTCCACCCAGGAGGGGTCCACCTAGGCCGAGGTCGGCTGACCCTCCGCCTTGCGCCAGGTGGCCACCCGGAGACGGGTCCACCTCGGCCGAAGCCAGGAGATCTTCTGCCACCTCGCCAGGTGTCCACCCAGGAGGTCCACCTAGGCCGAGGTCGGCTGACCCTCCGCCTTGCGCCAGGTGGCCACCCGGAGACGGGTCCACCTCGGCCGAAGCCAGGCGATCTTCTGCCACCTCGCCAGGTGTCCACCCAGGAGGGGTCCACCTAGGCCGAGGTCGGCTGACCCCCCGCCTTGCGCCAGGTGGCCACCCGGAGACGGGTCCACCTCGGCCGAAGCCAGGCGACCTCCTGCCACCTTCGCCAGGTGTCCACCCAGGAGGGGTCCACCTACGCCGAGGTCGGCCGATCCCTCGCCTCTCGCCAGTTGGCCCCCGGAGACAGGTCCAACTCAGCCGAGGTCAGACCGCTCGTACGGAGAGGCCCCCGGGGAAAGCGACAGGTCCCGAGGCCATCCCTCGGGCCGTACCGACCCCAGACGGCGTCCCGTACGGAGGGCGGCGGCACGCGGAACGTCACTTACATTGGCCCGACAGGTCCCGCAGTCGAGAGACCCGATCCTGACGGAACAGGCCCCGTAAACGGATGGCGCCCATGCTCGGGGAAAAGAGCACTCTCACGGAGCCCGAAGCCTGACGACTGGCCGCTCTGCCAGCGCCGCCCCCCCTCCTTTTCTCTTCTGTCCTTGCCTTCTCCCTGCTGGGCCCGTGGACGAGGTCGGAAAGCCGCCTGGCCTCCTTCACCAAAAGGGAAAAGAAAGGAAGACAGGGAGAGGAGTTTTCAAGGAGGAAAAGGACAGGCGCACGACGGAGGGAGATAAAGATGGAAGAATCTGGAGACTGCAAGGTAAGCCAACTAGCCTGGGGACAAGGAGGAAGCACCGGCACAAGGCCTCGCTCCGAAAAAGAAACCAGAGATCCCGAGAGGGGAATACTGGACGTGAGCTCGGCAAGCAGGCCCAGCCGAGATTCTGGTCCCCAGCGCGTTCCCTTCACCAGTCAACTCTCCAAATCTGGGGCCCTTTAGAGGGCCTGGGAGGGAGAGTCTGTTCCTTCTCGTCGTCTACTAACTTGACCGTCGGAGCCCCCTCGCCGGAATCCCCGGCCAGGGTCCTCTAACCCCTTTGTCGCAGGTTCTCCGCAGGAAGGGAGGCTCCATCGCCAGGCGGTCAGGAAGGATCGGCTGATCCACGGCACGGGCGCGGCGACGAGAACGGCAACAGATTGGCGCGCCAGGTAGGGGAGCAGGACACTAACCCCCAGAGGGAACTAGCTTTTTGCAGGTGTCACGCTCTCCAGCAATGGTGGTCACTCGTGGTCGCGAGGCGTCCACCAGCCGTGTAGGAGAAGCCCACTCCCCTCCGGGGGCCATACCCCCGAACGGGAGCTTCCGGCTCCCCCTCCTCTTCCGCAGCAGCCTACCCCGGCGGACGGATCCCTTGCGGCCATCGTCCAGCAGCTGCAGACCTTGACCTCAGCGGTCCGACAGCTACAGCATCAGCAACGATCCCTGGCCACTCAGCCGCAGCCAGGGACTCCCGCGGCCCGAGCCGCAGGACAGCGTGGGAGCCTGCGCTCAATCCAGGGCAGGCCGTCCCATCCACAAGCCATCTCCAACCCCCGAGGGAGCCGCCAAGCTCCCCGAAGAGAAACTATTCCGGTTCGGAGGATCACGAGAGTCGATCCCCGGCCGATGGGGCCGAAACGGCGCATCGCTGCAAGCGACGCCGGGGCCAGACCTCGCGCCGAGACCGATCGGTGCCCCCTTCACCTGCAGTCTCGGTGGAAGACTCCACCGACGAAGCCGTCAGGCGCCAGGCTGAGAGGCGTCTAGAAGAGCACGAGCGCAAGTTGGCGGAGTTCGCCCGACGGTTCGCCGACCTGCAGAACTCGTCAGCTGACCCGGCGGGCTACGACTCCCGCCCCCCTTTCTCCGAAGAAATCCAGGCGGAACCGATCCCGAAACGGTTCCGCATGCCGCAGCTGGACCGCCTACGACGGACCACCACCGACCCCCACCTCCGGACTTTGAGTTATAACTCGTCATGAGGGTCCAGGGCGCCACCGACGCCCTTCTGTGCATCGCCTTCCAGCAACCTCGAAGGCCGCTCGAGTCTGGTTCGCCCGCCGCTCGCGCCCGGATCCATTTGCTCCTTCCAGCAGTTGGAAGGAAAGTTTTGGCGCACTTCGACGCTTGTCGAAAGGTGCCAAGGGAGGTAGACAGCCTCTCTCCATCCGCCAGCAGGACCAGGAGTTGCCGAGCACGGACATCACGTGACGACTGCCGCACTGGAGACTACCTCTGACGAGCCTCGTAGCTACCTGGGCGAGCCCGGTGCATGACGCCTGACCTGAGCAGACCCCGCCCATTGGGATCGAGTCCCCCTCGCGCCCCAATCATCCGCGCTGGTCGGAGCTCGCTGACCGAGAGCTGGACAGGAGAGATTCCGAAGAAAAGTCCACGGTCAGCCTACTTCGGAGGCCCTGGCCGTCCGCCGACCCTCACCTCCGATCCAAGGCCGAGGCACCGTCTACTTCCGAGCGGAGGTACTCCCCTCCCTGCACCGCGTCCAGCAAAGAATCCGTGGCAGATCGAGGGCCGCTATGACTCCGCAACCTCCACCTCAGACCGAGAGCTCGCCGCAGAGAAGATCAAGAGCCATGCCTGCCCTGTCCACGCGAGGCCCGAGAGCTGCCGGCGTGCCATACGGCGCGTCGCGCCAGCCCACGCCCGTGGCCGAGTCTAGGCCGAGGGCCGACCCTCTCGACGAGCTTCCGGCGAGCCGACTCGACTGCACCCTCGAGCACCGACTCCAGACTGAACCGCCAGCCGCCGACGACACCTCGCGAGCCTGCACCTCAGACCGGCCAGACCGACGGACATCCAGCTCACCGATCGTAGACTGCCAAGATTTGAGGCGTGCGACGGTGAGGAGGGAGCCACCACGGAGAGCATCGTCATCGAGGAGGGAGGTCCTTCTAGTAGAGTGCTGAGGACTGGACTGCTGTTCCGAGATGACAGCCAGCCTTCCGCAGGATTTGAGCGCGACACCGGGGTTACCAGTTCGAGCGATCTGAGATCCGCGCGCCCGTGCCGACACCGCCAGAGAAGCCCGTGGGCATGATCTCGCGCGGGTCCGGACGAGCAGAGGAGAAGCCCGGAAGTCCCGGAGAATGTAATCCCTCCCAAGGGAGGGGAGTTTAATGACAATGTAAACAATGATGCCGTGGTGGTCGAGATGACCATCGCGAAGCATCCTGTACATCGAATCATGGTGGATAGTGGAAGCTCGGCCGACGTACTTTTTACGATGCTTTCTCTCGGATGAATTTATCTCCGACCAGCTAAAGCCAGTGCACATCCCACTGGTAGGTTTTACAGGGACTCCGTGGAAGTCGAAGGAAATCACTCTCCCGGTCACCGCCGGATCCCCACCTCGGCAGCGACCATCATGGCAACATCACTGTCGTCAAGCTCCCTTCGCCTTACAACGCCATTCTCGGGCGTCCCGGGCTCAACCAACTAGACGCCACCATCTCCACGAGGAGACTACTGGTGCAGTTCCCCACGCCCTTCGGGCTCGGAAATGAAGGGGACGATTCAGCTGGTCCCGTTCTGCCTACAGACAATCCCAGGCACCAGGAGCGCAGAGCTCGCCCACGATATCGAGGATCTCGACCTGAGAGAGAAGGAACCCAGGGAAGGGCCCGTAGAGCGCCTGCTACCCTTTCCCCTTGGTTCGGACCCCCTGAAGACGGTGCAAGTCGGGCCCAGCTCCCCGAAGAGGAGCGAACCCGCCTGCTGGAGTTCCTCCGTGCCAGCCGATGTGTTCGCCTGGTCGGCGGCCGACATGCCGGGTATCCCCCCGAGATTATCATGCACAGCCTGAACGTGGACCCAGGTTGCCGCCCGGTCCGCCAGAAGAGAAGCTTTGCCATGGAGAGGCAGAAGGCGATCAACGAGGAGGTAGAAAAGCTCCTCGCCGCCGGTTTCGTCCGAGAAGTCCAATACCCCAGCTGGTTAGCAAACGTGGTCATGGTAAAGAAGAGTAGTGGTGGAAGTGGAGGATCTGTGTGGACTACACCGACCTCAATCGAGCTTGCCCGAAGGACAGCTTCCCTCTGCCGAAGATCGACCAGCTGGTCGACACCACCTCGGGGCATCGTCTCCTGTCATTCATGGACGCTTTTTCCGGATACAACCAGATCCGGATGAATCCGGAGGACGAAGAGCGCACTGCCTTCATAACTGACCGCGGGACTTTCTGTTACAGGATGATGCCTTTCGGCCTCAAGAACGCGGGGGCGACGTACCAACGTCTGGTCAATAAGTCTTCAAAGACCAGATAGGCCGCAACATGCAGGTATACGTGGACGACATGCTAGTAATGAGCAAACTTGACTCGGACCACGTGGCCGACCTGACGGAGACGTTCGGCAACCTCCGCGCCACCAGATGAAGCTGAACCCGGCGAAGTGCGCCTTCGGGGTCTCCGCCGGAAAGTTCCTAGGGTTCATGGTGACCCAAAGAGGAATCGAGGCCAACCCAGAGAAGGTCCAGGCCATCCTGGACATGGAGCAGCCAGCCTCCAAGAAGCAAGTGCAGCAACTGACCGGCCGGTTTGCGGCCCTTAGCCGTTTTATTTCCAGGTCGGCGGATCGCTGCCGTCCCTTCTTCAAGGTGCTGAGGAAGATGAATGGTTTCGCCTGGACCGAGGAGTGCCAGCAGGCCTTCGAGGAGTTGAAGAAGACGCTCGCATCGCCACCTTTGCTGTCCAGGCCCGAGGAGGGGGAGGAGCTTACCCTCTACTTGGCCGTTACCCCGGAGGCCGTCAGCTCTGTCCTGGTCCGAACCGACGACCACGGGATCCAGCGGCCGGTGTACTATACCAGCAAACTCCTCCGGGACGCGGAGCTCAGGTATTCCCGGCCCGAGAAACTCGTTTTTGCGCTAATAGTGTCTGCCCAGCGTCTCAGGCCCTATTTCCAAGCGCACCCCATCGCCGTCTTGACGGATCAACCGCTGAAAGCGGTGCTCAGCCGACCTGATACCTCGGGGCGATTGGCCAAGTGGGCACTGAAACTCAGCGAGTTCGACATTACGTACCGACCGAGGTCGGCAATGAGGCACAGGTGCTGGCCGATTTCTTGGTCGAGTGCGCAGGTTTGGGCAAGGAGCCCGAGGAGGACCCCCCGGCCCGGCCAATGGAGGTCGGCACCGACGAGCCCGGAGAGGACGCCTGGATCCTCCATGTAGACGGAGCCTCAACTCCGGCGGGAGCGGAGCTGGGCTCATCCTTGCCAACGGCGACGGAGTCGTCGCCGAGTGCGCGCTCCGTTTCCAGTTCCCTGCGACAAATAACCAAGCGGAATACGCGGCACTTCTCGCCGGACTGAGAGTCTCCCGCGAGCTGGGCGTGACCAACCTCAGAGCCTTCACTGACTCCCAGCTCGTGGCGGGGCAGGTGTCCGGGGAGTACGTCGCTCACGACCCCCAGATGGCGAAGTATTTGGAGCTCGTCAAGGCGGGCGCGTCCAAGTTCCGGCGCTTCAACATCTTCCATATCCCCCGCGAGGAGAACGCCCGCGCGGATGCCCTCTCTCGGCTGGCGACCCTGCCGGACACGATGCTGGGACGCGCTCATGTGGAGCGACTCGAAGTCCCAAGCCTCGAAGTACCGGCGGAGGTCATCAGGTCAGCCAGGAGCTCGGCTGGATGGACAAGTACGCTGCGTACATCACCAGCGGCACCCTGCCGGAAGACCGAGACGCGGCTCGCCTCATCAGGAAGAAGGCCGTGCGGTTTGTCCTGATGGACGGCAGCTGTATCGAAGGTCCTACTCTTATCCCCTCCTCAAGTGCATTGGACCCACAGAAGCCAAGCTTGTGCTCCAGGAGATTCACGAAGGCATCTGTGGGAACCACGTGGGGGGCAGGGCATTGGCGTACAAGGCCCTTCGTCAAGGATACTTCTGGGAGACGATGAAGGAGGACGCCGCCGACTTCGTGAAGAAATGCGACCGTGCCAGCGTCACGCCACGGTACAGCGGCAACCCTCCAACCCGATCTCTCAGCTCTCAGCCCCCTGGCCGTTCGCCCAGTGGGGGATGGACCTCCTGGGCCCATTCCCGCCGCGTCCGGCCAGCGGAAGTTCTTGATAGTGGCTATCGACTACTTCACAAAGTGGGTCGAGGCCGAACCCTTGGCAAAAATCACCGAGGCAAACGTCGCCAAGTTCTCTGGAAGTCCATCGTCTGCCGCTTCGGCCTCCCCACACCGTGGTCACCGACAACGACGCCAGTTCGACGTCGGGAGTTCGAAGAGGGAAAGTTTCTGCAACGACCTCGGCATCAAGCATCGCTTCACTTCGGTGGCGCACCCCCAGACCAACGGGGAAGCCGAGGTCACGAACAGGACCATTCTTCAGGGCCTCCGCACGCGGCTAGACCAAGCCAAGGGCAGGTGGGCCGACGAGCTTCCCAGCGTTCTTTGGGCATACCACACCACCCCAAGGACGGCTACTGACGAAACTCCATTCAACCTCGTCTTCGGGGCCGAAGCAGTCATCCCGATCGAGCTCAGCATACCCACGCTGCGCGTGGAGCAATACGACGAGACAGAAAACCCAGCCAGGATGATGCTCAGCCTAGACCTCCTCGAAGAAACGAGGGACAAGGCCCGAATCCGAATGGCGGCATACCGACAACGTGTAGCCAGATATTACAACTCCCGAGTACGGCCGAAGGTTTTTCGTCCCGGGGACTTGGTCCTTCGCGCGCAGAAGCCTCCCAGCCACGGGAATGCGGCAAGCTTTCACCCAACTGGGAAGGCCCTTATCGGGTGGCGGAAGCCCTCCCTCACGGAGCATGTTACTTGGAAGAATTGGGAGGTGCCAGGTTCCCCCGGACATGGAACCCCTCGAACCTGAGAATGTACTACCAGTGATGTAGGGCTCCCAGTTTCTGTAACAAAGCTTCTCCACTTTAAACACTCTTCTCTAACTTCAACAAGAAGGCCTGCGGCATCGAGCTCAGTCCGGAAGATCCTGGGCTTCGGCCTGGAAGGTGGCACCGAACCTAGTTCGCCCACGCAAGCCCGGAGCACAGCTCAGCAAGCCGCGCAAGGTTTGAGAAAGCCTGCGGCATCGAGCTCAGTCCGGAAGATCCTGGGCTTCGGCCTAGAAGGTGGCACCGAACCTAGTTCGCCCACGCAAGCCCGGAGCACAGCTCAGCAAGCCGCGCAAGGTTTGAGAAAGCCTGCGGCATCGAGCTCAGTCCGGAAGATCCTGGGCTTCGGCCTGGAAGGTGGCACCGAACCCAGTTCGCCCACGCAAGCCCGGAGCACAGCTCAGTAAGCCGCGCAAGGTTTGAGAAAGCCTGCGGCATCGAGCTCAGTCCGGAAGATCCTGGGCTTCGGCCTGGAAGGTGGCGTCGAACCCAGTTCGCCCACGCAAGCCCGGAGCACAGCTCAGCAAGCCGCGCAAGGTTTGAGAAAGCCTGCGGCATCGAGCTCAGTCCGGAAGATCCTGGGCTTCGGCCTGGAAGGTGGCACCGAACCTAGTTCGCCCGCGCAAGCCCGGAGCACAGCTCAGCAAGCCGCGCAAGGTTTTGAGAAAGCCTGCGGCATCGAGCTCAGTCCGGAAGATCCCGGGTTTCGGCCCGGAAGATGGTGCAGAAACTGTGTTGTCCGCGCAAGCATGAAGGCAGCCCAAAGTCGGACCTGCTCAGGGTTTGCCCTGCCGCGACATGACTCTGCAGACCCCGTCCTTCGATTTAGTATAGAAGGGCCAGGCCTGCAGTTATCTCAGGTGTCCCAGACCGACATCTCATAAACAAAAAGAAAGGCAAAATGATGAACGAGTTTTGGTAAAAGCTGTGTCTTCATTAAACGAAGTCTTTCAGTACAAACTGGGAGCCCCGACAGGCCGGGACTCCCCAAAAGAAGAAAAAGAAAGGAAAACAAAACTACAGCAACGATCACTGGGGCGCAGGGTCGGTGCCGTCCGCCGGAGGCGCGGGTGCCACTTCTTCGATTTCCACGACGACCGGCTCCTGGGGCTGTGCCGGGACCGCGGCGTCGCCGGTCGGAGGTGCTACAGGTGTCGCCTGAGATGTCGCCTGGGTCGCGCCGGGACCCTGCTCTCGCTCCCCGGCTTCCTGCCGCCGACGACGACCCCACTCAAGTCCAGCTAGGGGTAGAAGGCCCCCACCTTCTCCCGGCACATCCGGAACCCCTTCAGGAAGGAGTCCACGGCGGCCTCCCGGACTTCCGACGTGAACTCGTCGGAGGCCCGGACTTGGGGACGGCCTCCTGCGCTTCCCGCTTCGCCGCCTCCAGGAGCCCGTTGATGTAGGAGCTCCGGTCCTTCGCCGCGGCCACCTCTCGCCGGGCCTCATCCAGTTGGCGCTCCAAAAACAGGGATGGGCCTGCAGGCGGGCCTTCTCCGCCGCATCCTCCTCAGTCCGCGCTGGTGGAGGTCCGCTCCTCCGCCAAGGAGGCCTCCAATTCTTTGTTCCGCTCCTCGGAACGTGTCAGGTCGGACTGGAGGGCCTGCTTCTCAGCTCGCAGCTCGCCCCCATTGTCCATCAGGTCCTCACATCGGCCGCGAGTTTGCCAAGCTTTAGCTCCCGATCGGAGTCCCGCTTGGCGTTCCCTACGAGGTAATTCCTCAGTAGGAGGACGTCGTTCCCGATCTGCAGGGGCAAAAACAGCGCATGTCAGTATCAAGGCAGAAGGCCTCGGATTGGAAGTAAAGAAGAAGGGAAAGCTCAGACTTACCGTCAAAAGCTGGGGCAGGATGCCGAGCAGCGCGTCCGCATAGTCTCCGGCCGCCCCGAGCTCGGCGGTCCCGGGCGGTGGAAGCATACTCCATCACCCTCTCCGCCAGTCCTCGGTCGAGGATGACCGAGTCTCGGTGCAGATCTCCGGCGCTGGACCCTTCGGCCGACCCCCCGCGGCAGCTGCCCCCTCGGCCGGAGCCGCAACCGACGGGCCGGCGGTCGCCACTGGCGTGCCGTCGGGCTGGTGGCAGGAACGGGCCGGGCGATAGGCAGAGCAGCAGCCCGGAGCTCTCTCTGCAACGCCGCCAGGCCGCGGGGCCGAAGTGCCAGGGGCGCCGCCCTGAGGAGGCCTGGGCGGGAAACGGCAGCAGCTGGGCCGGGCGCGGTCGCCGCCACGACCTCCCGGCTCGTCTCTGTGCGAGCCCTCTTCGCTACGGGCTCTTCCACGTCGACCCTCCCGCTGAGCCGCTCCCTCCAGGAGGTTCTCCAGAGAAAATTTCATCCCTGCAAAATGAAGAAAGCAGAAGGTCAGATAGTTCGATCTTAAGAGAGAGCGGGGGGGGGGGGGGGGGGCAGAAATTAATGCGGGGCCAAATCTCACCGGTCTCACGGATGGGACTGATGCCAGCCTCAAAAAGATTCTGCTCAGAGAGCAGAACCTCGAGCGCCGGGACCACTCACTCAGGAGCTGGGTGTATGACTCCTGGTCCGCAGACTCGACTCGGGAATTCCGGTTCGGCGACCGTCCGGTTCGCTCCAGCCCAGTCGACGTCGTCAACCGAGGCAAAGAAAAACCGGCTCTTCCATCCCTTGACCGAGGAAGGGAGGTCGAACCGGAGACACCTAGGCCGGGGCGAATGTACCACCAGCCGTCATCGGTGGAGCACTTCTTCAGGGTGAACAGGCCCTGAAGAGAGAAAAACGGGCAACAAACCCGTGGAAATGGCAGAAGACGATGAAGGAGAAGATGACCCGGATGGCATTAGGAGCCAGCTGGGCCGGGACGAGTCGAAAATGGCTGAGGAAGGAAAGAAAGAAAGGGTGCAGAGGAAAACGAAGACCCCCGAGGAGGAAGTCTTCGTAGAAGGCAATGCGGCCGGGGCCACTCATGGTGACACGCTCCCCGGACCGCGGAGCAAACAGACGGACAGATCCCGGATGCCATAGGCATCCCGGAGCAAAAGATCGCCTTCGGTCATGGTAAAGCATGACGGAGGGACCGGCGGGAAGAGGTGGCGGAGCCGGAAGAGAAATTAAGGCGGGGAGTGAACGAGGGGCACGGCAGGCGCAAACCGGGGGGACCGGATCCCCCTGGGGATGCCAATAGTGACACCCCCGGGTTGCAAGCGCCGGCAGACTCCTCTGTGGAATTACCTCCTCATCCGAGGAGGAGAAGATGGAGTCCTCGGCCGGGATGGACCGGCCTCGTCCGGGTTAGAGACGTGGCATGCGACGGCGCGCCATGGAGAGAGAAGAAAGAAAGAAACTGAATAAGAAATGAGAAAGGAGGGGGCTAGAGAGAGAGAGAAGAAGACACTCACCCAAAAATGCACAGACGGGCGCGAGCAGCAGAAGTTGTTAGCCACCCAAACCGCAAAGCCCGCAAGGGAATGCCTCTCAACGCCGTGTCCCCTCCCTTTCACTCAGCCTGGTCAGCACTCCGACCCATCATTCCGCCTCAGACCACTGATCGCCACGTGGCACACGCCGACACCGACCCTCGTTAGCAGAGTAACGGCCTCTGCCCCGAGGCGACGCATTGATTACGGGCAAGTGGACGACGCGTGGCGACCCCCCATAGGTCTTCAGCCGCATCGAGCCACGACGAATGGAGATCGTGCCAATTATGATGCAAGATCTTCGCCTCCCCACGTCATGTCTGCAATTAATCCCGACGTTCCGTTTTACGATGCCCCGACGGAACGGCGGGCTGGGGGCAACTGTTACAGCCGTGACAGTGACGTGGCCAGGCTCAGGTATCGCCGAATGCGAGCGAGCCACGTGTGAGTTTCCCTGCCAGGATCAGTGCCACGTCCTCAAAGCTAGGGTCGGCAAGACCGCACCGCCCGACGACTATCTGAAGCAAACAGCTCCCGCCGAGGTCGAGTTCGGCGCGGAGTTCCCCCACCGACTCATCTGCGCCCGGGCTCGGAGGAGTCCGCCCCGAGTGAGGTCGGCCGAGGTCGGCTGACCCTCCGCCTTGCGCCAGGTGGCCACCCGGGACGGGTCCACCTCGGCCGAAGCCAGGCGATCTTCTGCCACCTCGCCAGGTGTCCACCCAGAGGGGTCCACCTAGGCCGAGGTCGGCTGACCCTCCGCCTTGCGCCAGGTGGCCACCCGGAGACGGGTCCACCTCGGCCGAAGCCAGGCGATCTTCTGCCACCTCGCCAGGTGTCCACCCAGGAGGGGTCCACCTAGGCCGAGGTCGGCTGACCCCCCGCCTTGCGCCAGGTGGCCACCCGGAGACGGGTCCACCTCGGCTGAAGTCAGGCGATCTTCTGCCACTCGCCAGGTGTCCACCCAGGAGGGGTCCACCTAGGCCGAGGTCGGCTGACCCTCCGCCTTGCGCCAGGTGGCCACCCGGAGATGGGTCCACCTCGGCCGAAGCCAGGAGATCTTCTGCCACCTCGCCAGGTGTCCACCCAGGAGGGGTCCACCTAGGCCGAGGTCGGCTGACCCTCCGCCTTGCGCCAGGTGGCCACCCGGAGACGGTTCCACCTCGGCCGAAGCCAGGCGATCTTCTGCCACCTCGCCAGGTGTCCACCCAGGAGGGGTCCACCTAGGCCGAGGTCGGCTGACCCCGCCTTGCGCCAGGTGGCCACCCGGAGACGGGTCCACCTCGGCCGAAGCCAGGCGACCTCCTGCCACCTCGCCAGGTGTCCACCCAGGAGGGGTCCACCTACGCCGAGGTCGGCCGATCCCTCGCCTCTCGCCAGTTGGCCCCCGGAGACAGGTCCAACTCAGCCGAGGTCAGACCGCTCGTACGGAGAGCCCCCGGGGAAAGCGACAGGTCCCGAGGCCATCCTCGGGCCGTACCGACCCCAGACGGCGTCCCGTACGGAGGGCGGCGGCACGCGGAACGTCACTTACATTGGTCCGACAGGTCCCGCAATCGAGAGACCCGATCCTGACGGAACAGGCCCCGTAAACGGATGGCGCCCATGCTCGGGAAAGAGCACTCTCACGGAGCCCGAAGCCTGACGACTGGCCGCTCTGCCAGCGCCGCCCCCCCTCCTTTTCTCTTCTGTCCTTGCCTTCTCCCTGCTGGGCCCGGTGGACGAGGTCGGAAAGCCGCCTGGCCTCCACCAAAAAGGGAAAAGAAAGGAAGACAGGGGAGAGGAGTTTTCAAGGAGGAAAGGACAGGCGCACGACGGAGGGAGATAAAGATGGAAGAATCTGGAGACTGCAAGGTAAGCCAACTAGCCTGGGGACAAGGAGGAAGCACCGGCACAAGGCCTCGCTCCAAAAAGAAACCAGAGATCCCGAGAGGGGAATACTGGACGTGAGCTCGCAAGCAGGCCCAGCCGAGATTCTGGTCCCCAGCGCGTTCCCTTCACCAGTCAACTCTCCAAATCTGGGGCCCTTAGAGGGCCTGGGAGGGAGAGTCTGTTCCTTCTCGTCGTCTACTAACTTGACCGTCGGAGCCCCCTCGCCGGAATCCCCGGCCAGGGTCCTTTAACCCCTTTGTCGCAGGTCTCCGCAGGAAGGGAGGCTCCCTCGCCAGGCGGTCAGGAAGGATCGGCTGATCCACGGCACGGGCGCGGCGACGAGAACGGCAACACATATAGTCTAAAACTAAATATTTTTCAAAAATTAATGAGTAAACTTGTAGCTAAAGTTCCAGGTGCAAGTAACTTTATAATACATTCAAACCAGAGCACTGGGCAAATTCAGTATTTCCAAGTCTGCGTTGGGATATTATGACATTTAATGTTGCCGAATATTTTAATAGTTGGATTCTAAAGGTTCGATATCTTACTATTCCTCAGATGGTTGATCATATAAGACTTCAAATTATGCAATTGATGAATGCTAGATGAATGCGATGACATAGCATCCAAACCCATCTTTGTCCTAATCCTGAAAAAATATTGCAATGAAATGTGGAAGAGGGTCGAAAGTTATCTATGTTTACATCAAGCATCATGATTTATGATGTAAAGGACACAAAGTACTCATGTAAGGTTGACCTACAAGATTGCACGTGCTCTTGTAGTGAATGGCAAATCTTTCGGATGCCATGTAAGCATACATGTGCATGTATTGAGAAGGCTGGTAGGTCATTATATCACTTCAGTGATACTTATTTTCAGGCTGAAATATATAGAGCAGCATATGAAGAATGTATCAATCCAATTTCTGATATTGAGATAAGCCATGGTAGTTCAAATGAGGTGCATATTTTACCTCCTATCATCAAGACTCGTCCTGGTAAGCCTAGGAAGAAGAGAAGAGCTTCACAAATGGATTCATCGAGAACTACACAATATGGATGATGCAGAAAAGAATGACACAATAGGACTTGTAATGAGATTATTGAGTAACATTTATTGTTGTTCTGTATTTACTATTCTTTCTTACTGAAAGAATTGAATTTGGCATAATAGAAAGAAGGCTGCTAATATTATTTTATTCTTATTCTAAATTTTGTATTTTTCTTAAACAACTGAATTTCGTACAATGTTAATAGGGATGTTGATATTTGTTGTTCTTATCTTAATGAATTATGAATTCTGTTTTTCTTTACTATATCCAAATTTGGGATAATGTTAATAGAGCTATTGATATTAGTTTGCTCTTATGTCAATAAATTTTAAATTTTGATTTTTTTTTTATTGAATTTGCCATATTGTTCATATTAGGGCTATGTATCGAAATGCTCTAATATCTTATGAAAGAAATAAAATTGGCATAATATTGATATTACCATCTTGTACTTCATCTTACTGAATCCTGAATTTGGCACATATTAATGAGATTATTGATATCGGGTTTGTTGGCTTTGGCTCCTTAACTTAGATAAATAACAAAATACTGAATATATGTTTGGACTAATGTTTCAATTGGAGTATCAATTTCAGGCCTTAGATACATCAATTTCTCCAACAAAAAGGTATCAAGTTTACTATTTTGAGAGCAAGAGGTTTCTCTTGTTTGATTAAGCTTTTCATCTTGGAACATTGTCAAAACAACCTCTTTGGCCTTTATGAAGAACCATTAAATGCATTAAATTCAAGTTTGGCATGCTTTTTTGAATGGCACAGAATCAAGTGTCGACTCACAAGGTCGACTCATAAAGAAAATTTAGAAATTTCAGAAGACCGGCATGCAAAGTTTCAGTGGCATGCCCAAGTGTCGACTCATGAGGTCGACTCACACTTCAAGTATCGACTCATGAGATCAACTCATCATCTGAAAAAATTCTATGACAGAACTTCAAGATTTATGGATTCTACATCAAGTGTCGACTCATGCATCAAGTGTCGACTCATGAGGTCGACTCAAGGTCTAATAGCTAGTTTTCAGAATTTCAGATTTGTCTCCAAATAGCTTTTATGACTAGTTTTTCAATCTCAACGATCTTCAATGGTCTTTTCAGTGGATTTGAAATATTTAACACTCACCAAACCTCATAAAGTTAATAAGGAAGAGTGAAATCATATGAGACAAACTCCAATCATTTGAAAAGATAAGAAGTGTGTGTTTAAAGAGATTACCTCACAAAAAGCCTTCCATATTTGAGTTGTTAAGGTTTCAAGTGCTTGGCCATAATTGTGCATTCAAAAGATTCCAAGGAGAAGTCAACTCAAGCAATCAGGAGAGCTTTCAACTACCTTCATTTCAGCTCATTTTAGGAGCTTTTATGCTCTTTTATTACATTCATGTTCTCATTTTTTGTATCTATCGGTTTCAAAGATTTTGAAACTAGATTTAAGGTTGTTGGTGAGCCAAAGGATAAAACCAACTAGGATTTAACTTGTGAGCCCAAAGACAAAAACAGTTGTAAAGGTTGTTGGTGAGCCAAAGGGATAAACCAATTAGGATTTGATATTGTGATCCCGTAGACAAAATAGTTGTAAAGGTTGTTGGTGAGCCTAGGTGATAAAATCAACTTAGATTTTGACTTGTACTCAAGTTGGCTGTAATCTTAGAGATATTATAATAAATATCCAAGGAAAAACTTGGAGAGTGGATGTGGGTGCTTGGAGTACACTGAACCACTATAAATCTTTGTGTCTGTGTATGATTGCTTTCTTTATTACTTGCTCTTCAATACTTGTATTTAATTTGCTATTATCCGCTGCATATCTCTTAGAGCTAAACCACTTTATTTCATAAATATTTCAAGAACAGCACATAATTGTTTAAAATTTTAAAGACCCAGTTCACCCCCCCTCTTGGGCTCCATTTCTGGGCAACAAGTGATATCAGAGCACCGGTACTCTACTTGTAAGTCCAACGATCTTGAGTGAAAGATCATGGCAGCTCCAGTTGGTATAGGTGTTGTAGAAGGACAAGCCTTTAACCGTCCCCCATTGTTAATAGCACGAATTATACATACTGAAAGACACACATGCACATTTACTTATAAGCTATCGATTACAATATTTGGAGAATTATAGTTAAAGGGCCTCATCAGCCCACTCACTTAGTTAATGGCATTCTCATCACTAAACTAAAAGAAGATTGGGATGAGAATGACATTAAGCGAGCTAAAATTAATGCCAAGGCTATGAACTTATTATTTTGTGCACTTGATCCTGGTGAATTCAATAGAATTTCAAATTATCTCCGCCAAAAAAATATGAGACACGCTTGAAGTTATCCATGAGGGTATACATCAAGTGAAGACTACCAAAGTGAATATGCTCATTCACACCTATGAAACATTTAGAATAGAACCAACTAAATCTATAAGTGAAATGTATACTAGATTTACAAACATTGTGAATGGCATAAGAAGCTTAGGTAAAGTTATTTCTAATGGTAAACTTGTTAATAAACTTAAATTTTTTTGGCTTCTGGAATGCTAAAGTTACCACCATAGAAGAAGCCAAAGATGTCAATACACTACCACTTGAGCAGCTTTGGGACTCATTGATAACTTATGGGCTCTTCTTGAAACAAAAGACAGTGGACAATGATAAAAAGAAAAAAGCCATTGCCTTCCAGTCCACTACCAAAGGAGAATCAAGTGATGAATCTGAATAAGAGGATGATAAAGATGTGACGACCTTCATTACTAGAAAGTTCAAAAGATTTATGAGGAAGAAAAGAGGTTTTTATAAGAAAAAGTCTCAAAAAGAGACTATAGCAAAGACAAAGAAAAGGAGAAGGAAGGAAGCAACCCACTTGCTTCGAGTGTAAGAAACCCGGTCACTTCAAGTTGGATTGCCCCATACTCAAGAAAAGCAAAAAGAAACTCAGGAAAAAGGCCATGATGGCAACATGGAGCGAGAGTGAAGACTCGAGTTCTAATGAAGAGCAGTAAGAGGTCGCCAACCTTTGCTTTATGGCCAACGAAGAAGAAGAGGTAAGCCTTGAACTTGAAGAAGAATTTACTTTCGAAGAATTGCATGAAGTTTTTGATGAACTAGTAGTTGAATATCGAAATCTTAAGATAAAGAACAAAGAACTAAGAAAGCAAAATTTGGAGTTGATTAAAATAAATGATAAGTTTTTGATAGAAAATGATTATTTGTTTTAAGAAAATAAATAGTTAATTATTAAGATTACTTCTTTGGAAAAGGAAAAGAAAGATTTGAAAAATGATAAATCTTTTGCCACTAATGAAAAGCTTGTCAAAGAGAACAAAGAGTATTTGCAAAAGAATAAGAAGTACAAGGAAGAACTTGAAAAACTAAAATCTTTTGTTGAAAAGTTTACTTATAGTTCGGAAAAACTTAACATGTTTTTAAATAACCAAAGAGCTATTTTTAACAAAGCTGGGTTAGGCTTTAAACCACAAAAATAATAAAAGTATTTTAAAAATTTCTTTATACCTGCTTTATCTAATATTACTTGTTATGCATGTGGTAAAGTAGGGCATAAATCATATATATGCAATAAAAAAAATTAAATCTTGTTAGAAAGGTATGGGTTCCAAAAGGAACTATTTCAACTAACCCTAAAGGATCCAAGATGACATGGGTATCTAAAGTTTCCACTTGACTTATTTTTGTAGCTGTGTCTTGCAACCAAGGATAAAATAAGAATGTGGTATCTTAACAGTAGTTGTTCAAGGTACATGACTGGGGATGTGAGACAGTTCTCATATTTAGAAGCTATGAATGATGGAAACGTGACAAATCATTGGTATCGATAGTCCATATCATCCCTACTTCCTTTGTTGATAATGTTCTGTTAGTAGATGGTTTAAAGCATAATTATTTAGCATAAGTCAATTTTGTGACAAAGAATTTAAAGTACTTTTTGAATCTTCTTTATACATGGTATCTAGTATAGAGAACAATGGCATCAAGTTCATTGGTCATAGTCATGGAAATATTTATACGGTTGATCTTGATAATCTACCTATGAAAAATGGTCAATGCCTGGTGGCAAAAGAAGCCAAGACAAATGAAACTAGTTAGCTTTGCATCGTAAGCTAGGACATGCAAGTATGTATTTGATTTCAAAATTAAATAGAAAGAATCTTGTAAAAGATTTGTCAAAACTCACTTTTGAAAAGGATAGAGTTTGTAGTACATGTCAACTTAAAAATAGACAAAATCTTCTTTCAAACTTAAAGGAGTAGTATCTACCACTAGATCCTTAGAATTACTTTATATGGACCTCTTTAGACCAACTAGAACAACTAGTTTAGGAGGTAAGGAGTATGGGTTAGTGATTGTAGATGACTATTCATGTTTTACATGAATAATATTTTTGGCACACAAAGATGAAACTTTTTTAGCATTCATTAAATTTCATAAAAGGTTTCAAATGAAAAAGATGTTTCAATTATCTCTTTAAAAGTGATCATAGTACTAAATTTGAAAATCATGATTTTAAAAACTTTTACAATGAAAATGACATAGATCATAATTTTTCTGCACCTAAGATACCTCAACAAAATGTAGTAGAAAGAAAAAATAAAACTCTTGAAGAAATGACATGCACAATGCTTTGTAAAAATGATTTACCTAGATATTTTTGGATAGAAGCTATAAAATCTGCATGCTATGTTTTAAATCGTGTTTTAATTCGACCTATTTTGAAGAAAACACCATATGAACTGTGGAAAAATAAAGGTTGTACTAATACCCATTTCAGGTGGAGTTTCAAAACATATGCATTAGGCCCTATTTCTTTAAGATCTTGAAAGGTCCCGCTCCACGGGCATGCAGCTTCTTTATGGTTCCAGGTGGGAACCGTTCAGGGTTGAGCCTAATCATTGCATAATCTCCTTCACAGAATTCTTTAGCCCTCTATGTGAATCAGCTAAATGTTTGTAAGTCTCATTGCTCAGTTTGATCTTATTACTGATTTCTTTATGCAAATTTGTGACATGCTGTGCAAAAGATTCAGCAGACTCAGAAATTTACACAAGCACTTACAAAATGCAGACTGAACTAGGCATCCTTATTGAGAGGAATTTTATTGGACTTTCTAGGACCTAAACCTAACAGATTAACGACTCTCTAGGTTTGACCCTGGTCTGGAATGCACATGAGAATTTACCATGGGTTCCTAGCAAATGCATAAGGTTTTCCAAAAGTATGCAGCAAAAGGAATAGGCTTTAAAAGCTCATGCATCCTAGTAATCTCATCAAAATGAAACTTAATGGCTCTAAAATTATGATAAGACTCAGGGAAAGGCAGGAAATAGGAATCCGAGACTTGGGGTAATTTAGGGGAATCTTGAAACAGACCTTGGTTACTCATGATGACCTTAAGATTAGAATTTTGATCTACAGGCGGGATGCTTCTAGGTAGTTGAAGGTCATCAGGAAGTCTTCTAAAATAATGATTGGGTTCTTCTCAGGTACCTGAAGGAGTTCTTGTGTCGAAGATAAAGTATTGGGTTCTTCCTGAGGGCATTGTCTTATGGGAACCAAGTCCTCAATAAATTTTGGTTGTTCTGATGTTTCAGGACTAGGCTCAATAATCTTTTCTTTACCAAAGGTTTCCTCAGGTAAGGTACTAAAGTTGTTCTCTTCACAGTCTTCCCTTCATATTCATCTATTAAACTTATGTCAGTCTCATACACATATTTACTAGGTTCAAATTTACCTTCTTCCTTTCCTAGCCCTTCAGTTTGAGGATATCCTAAGTCTTGAGTATTCATGAACTCAACTTGTACTTCAGGGTTCTTACTCCTATCATTCATATAAGCTAATGGGATAGTAGGAGTTGGTTGGTCTAAGGAAAATTGTTTAGCCAGCATTTGGTTCAATTGGGCCATTAGATCATTTAGGCCTCTCAGCATGGTTTCAATATTCGGGTCCATGGCTACACTAGACTGGGTCTGGACTGGTGAATATGAGGCTCCTGATCTAATTTTCATGCATGCAAGTAGACTCAAGCTCGAGCTAAGGTTTCCTAGACCTAGAGCACAATTAGAGGTCTAAATTAAGTAGTGGTACTGTAGAGTGAGCTTATAGGTCTGATTGCATGCCCAGACATAGTGAGCTAGTAGTACTTGGTCTTAGCCAGTAGGTGGTGAGGATGAAGGTCCCTGATTGCCAATCCTTGCACCAATCTGAGATGGCCAGTAGAGACCAATCACAGCCCTGATGCACCAATCCTAGACACCAACCAGTAAGCACACCCAATTAGCTGACACATTTAACTTGACCCTAACCTGAACCCAACTTGTTGGTGTCCCTATCCCACTAGGGCAATTAACGTTCTACTCAATTTTAATTAATGGGCTGGGATTGATATGCTGGTTGGTGATTTTTTTGGACTAGGGACAGGTGATGAAACCCTGACCCTATGTCAAATTGATGCCCTTATTTGATTCTCATGAGATGAATGAAATGCAAAGGTGCTGCAGAAGTGTGTTGCATTTGAAAGTGGTGTGGAAAACGTGATGAAAAAAAATGTCCAAAAATTCTGAAAAATTCACAGAGGATTCTTAACTTATATGTTCAATACAGATGAAAGGAATTTTAAAACTAAAATCTGTACTACTCTAAGCAGATCCTACAAATGAAGATAAATAAAAGGACAAAACAGAACCCTAATGACAGTGTCGAACTGCAGAAATTTTTATTTTTTTTTTAATATTTTTTTTGATGATGAGATTTAACATGGTGATAACTGACTTAAAAAGGAACAAGAAAAAAATATTTCAATAAAAAATTAGCAACTTGCCTTTGGAGCTGCAGACGGATTACAGTAAATAGATGCAAATTTTCAGAAAAACAGAACCTAATCAAACGTGCAATGGCTTACCCAAGCTTCAATCTAAAAAAATTCATGTCCGGCCAGGGGCTCATTATTCCCATGGGTCGTGACAGTGTACTGGAGTACACCCACTCAGGAGGCGTGAATTTTAGATCTTGCTTGGATTTAAAGAAACTATTCTACCCTAATGCAACCATGCTTTGATACCAATTGATGCGGCAAGCATGATATAATTTTTGAATATGGTTTGTAGAGAATGAAACCTAATTACACTAGCATTGTACTCATCATAATAAGTCTTAAGGGTTACATGAAAGGGACTATTACATGATTAGACACAATCCTAAACTAAGAAGAAGAAGATCTAGACAATAGGGCTAATGATTTGAGGACTTACCTTGTTGAGCTTTCCAACCTCCTAATGATTTCAAACCTTGAAACTACCGATGCTCTGGACTGGAGAACTTAGATAACAGAGATCAGAACGCTGGGCTTGGCTTCAGCTTGTTGGTTCATTGTCAGGGGGAACCCTGTTCACAACTCAAAGACTTCGAAGGACCCTGCAATGAAGATCAAAAGTTAAGGAAGAAGAAAGCAAGCATATGGAAGGGATGGAATAATTTATGAGCAAGGAATGAAGTCTGAGATGGTTTGGCCGGCTCCAATGTCTCCTTCTTGAACTTGGCGTTGGATGGCTTGGAGAAGAAGTAGATTCGAGTGGGGGGGGGGGGGGGCTTAGGAACAATCACTCAAAGAAATAACATAAGACTACAACTTCAACTTCACTTCATTTTTCATTCATCTCCATCAATAATTTATCAATGGGACGTCCAAGGGCTAAAAAAAAAAGCCTTACAACTCATTTGAAATTTGAAACCCAGAGATTAAGGACATTACAAGGGGGGTTGGAGGATTTGGCTGGAGGGTTTTGGTTACAAAGGATTTGGAGGATGTTGCTCGACCTCCGTGAATTTGACATTTTCCTTGGTGGCCACCTTTGGATTCTTTGAATTTTCCTTTTGTTGGCGCAAAAGGTGATGAGGTGGCTGGTGAGGTGGCGTCCTTATTGGCTGATGACGTGGCATGTTGAGGTGGCCTTCTACTTGGATATGAATTTCAGGATGACATGTGGTGCCAAGTGGGGTCACTTGATTAAATCTTGCTGATGTGCCATCTTTGTTGATATTGTGCCATAAGTGGGTCCTAATTGATGGTCCTTCTCTCTTTCTTGGTTGGTGTGTCTTCTCTTCCTCATGTGGTCAAATTCTGGGGTCCAAAATTTGAGTCTTGTTGTTGGCTTTCATGACTTAACTCAACTGAACTGACTTGACTGACCTAGACTTTAAAACTTGAAATGGACTTACAGTAAATGAAATTTAGAAGTAATTACAGGACTAAAAAAAATAAAACACTCTTGATCAGGAATTAAAACTCAAAATTAATTACAGGACTCAAGGTAACCTAATTATCTTCGATCCAAATTGGAATAAGGCTAACCTTGTTGGAGTGAAGTTTCTTTCTGCTTCTGGTGTCCACACCACGGGTCAAGGAGGTGTTGGCAAAGCTGGCAGCGGCCCATAAGAAGATGACATACATCACAGGGCTTTTGGAAGCTGCACAGAGGGAAGCCCTCAAGGCTGTGCTGAAGTTCAAGGCATCCAGGAGGAGTTTAAGGATGAGGTCCACGAGGCTGCTGTGGACTCACTCTTGAAGGGGTTCGAGATCTGCCGGGAGAAGGTAGCCTCACTCTTCCCGGAGCTCTACCTAGGAGGCATCGTGATTGACGACACGAGGAGCAGCCTGAGGAGGGGGGCATCTTCAGGTGCGACCGAGGAAGTGACCGCCGAGCAGCCAGTTGAGCAGGCAGCTGGTGATGCGGAGGCCCGCCAACCTGGGAGGGAGCTGGTGACCCAGTGACCCCAGGTCCTTCATTTCATGTTTTGTACTTAGCATAGGATTTTTTTTCATTTTGTCTTCTTGGGGTCGCTCGGCCTGTCGGGGTCCCTTCCAGTTGTAGAAACCTCATCACAGAAATGAAGTTCTTTTCTTCATACCTTCGAGATCTTTGTCTTTTGTCTGGCCATATGACTTCTTGTAACTTCATTTGCTCCGATCGTGCCTGACTTCAGCCTCTTGATCCTCCCCAAAATGCCATCGCCATCGTGATGACTTAGAATATTCCAAGGGCTTCCAACCAGTCGTCTATATGGGATCGAGGTGATCTTTGAGGTCGATGGTGGATCTGGGACCCCTTTGTTTCTTGCTATAGCCAAGTTTGTAATTTGGATAGAAATTCGACTCCGACTCTCGGCCAAAAGGTAGGTTTTTGGAGGCTTCCAAGCTTGGTGTAGGACTCCTGGAGCTTCCATTGCCGAGGCTTCCGACCTTAAGTTCCCGGGCTTCATGAGTTTCCAGTACCGGGGTTTCCGGTCTTTAGGTGCTGGGCTTGAAGAGTTTCTGGTCTTTGGTTTTCGGGCTTCAAGAGTTTTCGATGTCAGGGCTTCCGGTCTTTGGTTCCCGGGCTTCAAGAGTTTCCAGTGGGCTTAAAGAGTTTCCGACTTTAGGCGTCGGACTGGAATCCGTGCTTTAGGTGCTAGAATGGAATCCGGGCTTTAGCTACCAGACTGGACTCCGGGCTTTAGCTGCCAGACTGGGCTTCAGGCTTTTGCTACTTCTAGCGAACCACTTGCGGGACTCCTGGCACCCCATCTTCGATCGCCATGATTATTGGTAATACATCCTTAAGTTGGCGGTGTTCCAAGTCCGTGGGAATCGTGCACCATCGAGCTCGGCGAGGTAGTAGGCCCCGTGAGGAAGGGCTTCGACCACCCTGTAAAGGCCTTCCCAATTCAGAGAGAGCTTGCCGCACTCTCGAGGTTGGGAGGCTTCTGCCATCATAGCACCAGATCTCTCGGGTGGAAGGACTTCGGCCTCATCCTGGAGTTATAATACTTGGCCACTCGTACCGGTAGGTTTCCATCCGAACTCGAGCCTTGTCCCTTATCTCTTCAAGTAGATCTAGATTAAGCAGGAGGCGTGCTGGGTTCTCGACCTCGTCGCACTGCTCCACCCGCAGCGTTGGCAGACTTAGTTCCACTGGGATCATCGCTTCTACACCGAAGACGAGGTTGAATGGCATTTCATCTATGGCCATCCTCGACATTGTGTGGTATGTCCATAGGACACTGGGGAGTTCTTCGGCCCACCTATCCTTGGCTTGGTCCAGTCTGGTTCGGAGCCCTTGATGGATAGTCCGGTTGGTCACCTCGGCCTCTCCGTTGGTCTAATGGTGTGCCACCGAGGTGAAGCGATGGCGGATGCCGAGGTCATCCTCGAACTCCTGATTATCGAACTGTTGTCCATTGTTGGTGATGATTGTGTGGGAGAGTTCGAAGTGGCATATGATTGATTTTCAGAAAAACTTAATGACGTTTGCCTCCATGATTCGGGCTAACGGTTCAGCCTCGACCCACTTCGTGACGTAGTCGATGGCAACTATCAGGAACTTACGCTACCTGGATGCAGGAGGAAAGGGGCCAAGGATATCCATGCCCTACTGGGTGAACGGCCAGGGGGCAGAGAGCTAGGAGAGCGGCGCAGCCGACTGGTGTTGCATGACAGCATGATGCTGGCAGCGGTCACACCTCTTGACGAAGTTGGCTGCGTCCTCCCTCATTGTTTCCCAGTAGTTTCCTGGTGGAGGGCCTTGTATGCCAAAGTTCTGCCCCCCACGTGATTCCCACAGAGGCCTTCGTGTATCTCCTGGAGCACGACTGCTGCCTCTGAAGGTCTCAAACATTTAAAGAATGGGTAGGAGTAGAACCTTGGGTAGAGTAGTTCGTCCATCAGCACAAAGCGCGCGGCCTTTCTTTTGATGAGGTCGGCCTCTATTCGATCTTCAGGCAAGATACCGTCAGTGATGTATTTGATGTACTTGTCCATCCAACTGGACTTTAGGGTGACTTGTTGGACCTCTCTAGGTGCTTCGCAGCTTGGGGTCCGAAGGTGCTCGACGTAGGTGCGGCCCAGGGACGAGTCCGGCAAGGTTGCCAGCCGGGAGAGGGCATCGGCATGAGCGTTCTCTCCACGTGAAATGTGGGAGATGCTGAAGTGCTTGAAACTTGCCACACTTGCATGTACCAACTCCAAGTACTTCGACATTTGAGGGTCCCAGGCCTCGAATTTGCCCGAGACTTGCCCGGCCACCAATTATGAGTTGGTGAAGACTTTCAAACTGGGTACGCCCAATTCGCTAGAGACTCTTAGTCCCGCGAGGAGCACCTTATACTCCGCCTGATATGGTGGCGACAAACTGGAAGTGGAGTGAGCATTCGGCGATGACTCCTTCGCTATTAGCGAGGATGAGTCCAGCTCCACTTCTGCCAGAGTTGGATGCTCCGTCCACATGTAGGACCCATATGTCCCTCTCTGGTTCAGGTTCTGGTTGTTGACTCTGGGGTCTCTTTTCCGGCCCCTCACCCAGGCCTGCACACTCAACCAAGAAGTCAGCCAGTACCTGCACCTTCATGGATGACCTTGGGCAGTAGGCGATGTCAAACTCGCTGAGCTTCAGCGCCCATTTCGCCAGGCATTTGGATGTGTCGGGGCGGCTTAGTACGGCTTTCAACGGTTGATCTATTAGAACCGTTATTGGGTGTGCTTGAAAGTAAGGCCTAAGGCACTGGGCAAATACAATGAGCGCAAAAATTAACTTCTCAGATCGAGAGTACTTGACCTCGGCATTGCAAAGAAGCTTGCTTGTATAATACACGGGCCTTTGGATCCCTCCTTCGTCTGTACAGACCAGGATCGAGTTGACGATATCCGGAGTGACCGCCAAGTATAGGAGGAGCTCTTATCCCTTCTCTGGCTGGGAGAGCAATGGTGCTGATGCCAGAGTCTTCTTCAGCTTTTCAAAGGCCTCCTGGCACTCCTTCATTCAAGTGAAGTCATGCATCTTCCGCAGCGCCTTGAAGAAGGGTGGCAACGATCGGCAGATCGTGAGATGAATCAGCTTAGGGCTGCTATCCGGCCGGTGAGTCGCTAGACTTGCTTCTTGGAGATGGGCTGCTCCATGTCAAGAATCGCTCGGACTTTCTCTGGGTTAGCCTCGATCCCCCTCTGGGTGACCATGAAGCCAAGAAATTTTCCTGCTACTACACCAAACGTGTACTTCGCCGGGTTCAACTTTATCTGATGGAGGCAAAGGTTGCAGAAGGTCTCTGCCAGGTCGTCGATGTGGTTCGAGGTTGGCTTGCTCATGACGAGCATGTCATCCATGTACACCTGCATGTTATGGACAATTTGGTCTTTGAAGACCCTGTTGACTAGTCACTAGTACGTGGTGCCAGCATTTTTCAGGCTGAAGGACATCATCGTAGCAGTACGTCCCACGGTCTGTGATGAAGGTAGTGTGCTCCTCGTTCTCTGGATGCATCCAGATCTAGTTATACCCAGAGAATGCATCCATGAAGGAGAGGAGGCGGTGCCTCGAGGTGGCGTCCACGAGCTGGTCGATCTTTGAAAGGGGAAAACTGTCCTTTGGTCAAGCATGGTTGAGGTCGATGTAGTCTACACAGATCCTCCACTTTCCGTTGTTCTTCTTAACCATGACTACGTTCGCCAACCAACTGGGATACTGCACCTCACGAACGAAGCCAGCGGTAAGGAGTTTCTCCACCTCATCGTTGATAGCCTTTTGCTTCTCCGAGGCAAAGCTCCTCTTCTTCTGCCAAACTGGGTGGCACTTTGGATCGTCGTCCCTTGGACTCTCATAAGAGCTTTATAGCTCTCCAGGTGGTCCAGGGGATCGGTGGTCCCATCATAGGGATCTACTTGAGGCATGCGGAATCGACTCGAATCGATTCCTCTTGGATTTTCTGGGAGAAAGGGGTCGGGCGTCATAGCCCACTAGCTCCTTGGAGGAGCCCTATATGTTGGCAAACTGGCGGGAGAGCTCCGCCAGCTTGCACTCTTGCTCTTCTAGGCACCTCTCAGCCAGGCACCGGATGACCTCGTCAGTGGAACCTTTCACTGAGGCCGCTGGAGGAGTTGATAGCTAGGGTTGGTCACGACGGGGGGCCTTGCCTCGACGGTGATTGCCGTGCTTGATGACAGCATTGTCGTTCACCGAGGATCGGCTCTCCCGGTCCACCGACCCGGAGTGATTTCTCGTTGCGAGGGTCTAGTGACTCCTGCGGGGGTTGGTTGTGACCCGTGAATGGGATGGCCTGCCTTGGATGGAGTGCAGGCTTATGCGGGGGCCCACGGTTTGGGCTGTGGAGGTCCGTGGTTGAGGTTGAGTGACAAGGGAGCGCTGTTGATGCTGCAATTGCCTCACGGCCATGGTTAGCGCCTGTATCTGTTGGACAAGTGAGGCATACTGGACGTCTGCCGAGGGCAGTTGAGGAGGAGCGGGAAGCTCCCTCTCTGAGCTATGTGGGCCCAGGGGAGAGGGGGCGTCGCCCACTCGGCTGGTGGAAGCTTCTCTCCCGCGAGTCACCACCATGCTTCAAGTAGAGCTGTCAAGCTCGTGGGGGGGCTTGTACAGGGATTTTTCTCCTCTACCTAGCATGCCAATCTGTTGCCGACCTTACCGTCATGGCTTGCAGCTATGAAGTGGCACTGGATGTCAACCCCTTTACTCCAGAATCCTGGTGCTCCCGGACCTTCAAAATAATGTTAGAGATCCGGGCGGGGATCCCGATGAGGGCACTCTGATGATCAAGTTAGTGGAAGGCAAAGTGGAACATATTTCCTAAGGTGGATTCCACTCTGATCTCCGTACTTAGAGGAGTTTTCAATAGAAAATTGAGTAGGAGAAAATGAGAGAGGGACGGTGCTTGAGCTGCGGCGATGATGCTCACGAGACTCACTCCAGGAGTCCTCTGGGAGCCTCCTATCTTCAAGTCACTCGTCTCGATGCTTCGTGTATTTGCCCTCTTTGATTGCTTACCTTCCTTCTCGCCCGTTGGTGCCTTTTAGATCGTCGATCACTCCAGTGCCTCGATTTTTACCCTCTACGGGGGCTTAGGGATCAACGATATCCGTTGGCCGCTCTCCCAAGTCACTTTCTCTTACAGTTAGGAGTTAAGTTGCGATCTTGTCTTGCCCGACGTGTTATTACGGAGGGGGGAATTAGGCGGTACCTCGATCTGGGCGCAGCCACCCTCGAATATGCAACCTTCTCCTTCGGGGAGTTTCAGGTGGTCGGTCGCAGGATCTGATACCTCGATTGGGATGCCCTCCTAAATTGGTGCAAACAAGGTTACGCGCACCACTACAGATCTAGGGACATCGTACTGGACATGCCATACTGCGTGCACCTGCTTCGACGGTGGTCTTGGAGCTGGTGCCCTCGTTCTTCTCGATGCTTCGAAGGAGAGGTTTCAACTTTGATCGAGGTGAACTCGACCCTTGGGGAGCCACCTGGCAAAGGAGCGGAGGAGGGCTCGACTCCGGCCGAGGTGGGCTCGACCCATAGGGAGCCACCTGGTGAAGGAGCGGAGGAGGGCTCGACTCCGGCCAAGGTGGGCTCGACCCTTGAGGAGCCACCTGATGAAGGAGCAGAGGCAGGCTTGACTCCAACCGAGGTGGGCTCGATCCTGGGGAGCCACTTGGTGAAGGAGCGGAGGAGGGCTCGACTCCGATCGAGGTAGGCTCAACCTTTGGGGAGCCACCTGGCGAAGGAGCGAGGCAAGCTCGACTTTGGCCGAGGTGGGCTCAACCCTTAGGGAGCCACCTGGCGAATGAGCAGAGGCAGGCTCGACTCCGACCGAGGTGAGCTTGACCCTTGGGGATCCACCTAGCGAAGGAGCGGAGGAGGGCTCGACTCTGACCGAGATGGGCTCGACTCTGACCGAGATGGGCTCGACCATTAGGGAGCCACCTGGTGAAGGAGCAGAGGCAGGCTCGACTCTAGCCAAGGTGGGCTCGACCCTTGGGGAGCCACCTGGTGAAGGAGCAGAGGCAGGCTCGACCCTTGGGGAGCCACCTGACGAAGGAGCAGAGGAAGGCTCGACCCTTGGGGAGCCACCTGACGAAGGAGCAGAGGCAGGCTCGACCCTTGGGGAGCCACCTGGCAAAGGAGCAGAGGCAGGCTCGACTTCGGCCGAGGTGGGCTCGACCCTTGGGGAGCCACCTGGCGAAAGAGCAGAGGTGCTAAGCTCGGGCTAAGGTGGGCACGACCGTTGGTGAGGCCACTTGGTGGGGGAGCTCAAAAAAAAACTTAATGCGGCTCTTTCTGCCTGTTTGGCTGCCAGCTGGATCCGAGGTGTAAACATCAAGATTTAAACAGCCATAGTTTAACCAAATAAGACAAGTTAAACCAAATTAGAAATGAAACATTAGACAAGTTCAACCAAATTTCAGCAAGAACAACTACAAACAGCCACAGTTCATACAAGCTCTAAAAATAAGATTAAACATCAAGATTTAAACAGCCACAGTTTAACCAAATTAGACAAGTTCAACAAAATTAGACATGAAACATTAGACAAGTTCAACCATCTCAGCAAGAACAACTACAAACAGCCACAGTTCATACAAGCTGCGTAAATAAGATTCAAAATCAATATATAAACTTTAATAAAAAATTAAAATCGGTCAAAACAGCCATAGTTCATATACTGGGGCTGCCATAACAACTAGCATAAATAAATATTTACAAAATATGGCTCAGGACAGTGAATGTAATCTCACTTGAGCATCACGGCAACAAGAGGAAAATACCAAATGTGTAAATCCACTCCTGCTTCCAAGCAATGCTCAATCAATAGGCAGCTATCATCATTGCCATACAAGTAATATATAACTTACGAAATATTGAGGGTGCCAACAATATAACCATAGCACATAACAGCTGCCTTAACTACAATTACAAATACATAGTTATAAATAATGTAACAGGACAGCAAGGCTAATGTACTTGAGCATTACGGCAACAAGGGCAAAACAAGACAAACATTCCACTCATGCCTCCAAGCAATGTTCAATCAGCAGAATGTTTGGTGAATCATCTGGGGCTATATTCGAGCATAGCTCAAACAATATGCAGCACATGTTAACAACACACGAACCAAAAATAATAATAATAATATAAATTGATCTCTTACTGAGTCGTAACCTCAAATAAACAACATTACAAGGCCAATTATATTTTCAAATATACCAATGGTGACATGAAGCACCATGGTTAAACAAAACAAACATTAGACAAGTTCATACAAGCTTTGATAGAGAAAAAAATTTAAGCAAGAACAACTACAACAGCCACAGTTAATACAAGCTGCCTAAATAAGATTAAACATCGATATTTAAATAGCCACGGTTTAACCAAGTTAGACAAGTTCAACTAAATTAGACATGAAAAATTAGACAAGTTCAACCAATTTTCAGCAAGAACAACTACAAACAGCCACGGTTCATACAAGCTGCGTAAATCAGATTCAAAATCAAGATATAAACTTTAATAAAAAATTAAAATCGGTCAAAATAGCTACGGTTCATACACTGGGGCTGCCAAAACAACTAGTATGAATAAATATTTACAAAATTTAGCTCAGGACAATGAATGTAATCTCACTTGAGCATCATAGCAACAAGAGAGAAATACCAAATGTGTAAATCCACTCCTGCTTCCAAGCAATGCTCGATCAATAGGCTGCCTGTCATCATTGCCACACAAGTAATATATAACTTACGAAATATTGAGGGCTGCCAACAATATAACCATAGCACATAACAGCTGCCTTAACTACAATTACAAATACATAGTTACAAATAATGTAACAGGATAGCAAAGCTAATGTTACTTGAGCATTACGGCAACAAGAGCAAAAACAAACAAATGTGTCATTCCACTCATGCCTCCTAGCAATGTTCAATCAGCAGAATGTTTGCTGAATCATCTGGGGCTATATTCGAGCATAGCTCAAACAATAGGCAGCACATGTTAACAACACACATGAGCCAAAAATAATAATAATTAAAATATAATTGACCTTATACTGAGTCGTAACCTCAAATAAACAACATTAACAAGGCCAATTATATTTTCAAATTTACCAATGGTGACATGAAGCACCATGGTTAACAAAACAAACATTAGACAAGTTCATACAAGCTTTGATAGAGAAAAAATTTCAGCAAGACAACTACAAACAGCCACAGTTCATACAAGCTGCCTACATAAGATTAAACATCAAGATTTAAACAGCCATAGTTTACCAAATTAGAAAAGTTAAACCAAATTAGAAATGAAACATTAGACAAGTCAACCAAATTTCAGCAAGAACAACTACAAACAGCCACAGTTCATACAAGCTACCTAAATAAGATTAAACATCAAGATTTAAACAGCCACAGTTTAACCAAATTAGACAAGTTCAACAAAATTAGACATGAAACATTAGACAAGTTCAACCAAATCTCAGCAAGAACAACTACAAACAGCCACAGTTCATACAAGCTCCGTAAATAAGATTCAAAATCAATATATAAACTTTAATAAAAAATTAAAATCGGTCAAAGCAGCCACAGTTCATATACTGGGGCTGCCATAACAACTAGCATAAATAAATATTTACAAAATATGGCTCAGGATAGTGAATGTAATCTCACTTGAGCATCACGGCAACAAGAGGAAAATACCAAATGTGTAAATCCACTCCTGCTTCCAAGCAATGCTCAATCAATAGGCAGCCTATCATCATTGCCATACAAGTAATATATAACTTACGAAATATTGAGGGCTGCCAATAATATAACCATAGCACTTAACAGCTGCCTTAACTACAATTACAAATACATAGTTATAAATAATGTAACAGGACAGCAAGGCTAATGTTACTTGAGCATTACGGCAACAAGGGCAAAACAAGACAAACATTCCACTCATGCCTCCAAGCAATGTTCAATCAGCAGAATGTTTGGTGAATCATCTGGGGCTATATTCGAGCATAGCTCAAACAATATGCAGCACATGTTAACAACACACGAACCAAAAATAATAATAATTAAAATATAATTGATCTTACATTGAGTCGTAACCTCAAATAAACAACATAACAAGGCCAATTATATTTTCAAATATACCAATGGTGAAATGAAGCACCATGGTTAAACAAAACAAAATTAGACAAGTTCATACAAGCTTTGATAGAGAAAAAAATTTAAGCAAGAACAACTACAAACAGCCACAGTTAATACAAGCTGCCTAAATAAGATTAAACATCGATATTTAAATAGCCACAATTTAACCAAGTTAGACAAGTTCAACTAAATTAGACATGAAAAATTAGACAAGTTCAACCAATTTTCAGCAAGAACAACTACAAACAGCCACGGTTCATACAAGCTGCGTAAATCAGATTCAAAATCAAGATATAAACTTTAATAAAAAATTAAAATCGGTCAAAATAGCCACGGTTCATACACTGGGGCTGCCAAAACAACTAGTATAAATAAATATTTACAAAATTTAGCTCAGGACAATGAATGTAATCTCACTTGAGCATCATGGCAACAGAGAGAAATACCAAATGTGTAAATCCACTCCTGCTTCCAAGCAATGCTCAATCAATAGGCTGCCTGTCATCATTGCCACACAAGTAATATATAACTTACAAAATATTGAGGGCTGCCAGCAATATAACCATAGCACATAACAGCTGCCTTAACTACAATTACAAATACATAGTTACAAATAATGTAACAGGATAGCAAAGCTAATGTTACTTGAGCATTACGGCAACAAGAGCAAAACAAGACAAACATGTCATTCCACTCATGCCTCCTAGCAATGTTCAATCAGCAGAATGTTTGCTGAATCATCTGGGGCTATATTCGAGCATAGCTCAAACAATAGGCAGCACATGTTAACAACACACATGAACCAAAAATAATAATAATTAAAATATAATTGACCTTATACTGAGTCGTAACCTCAAATAAACAACATTAACAAGGCCAATTATATTTTCAAATTTACCGATGGTGACATGAAGCACCATGGTTAAACAAAACAAACATTAGACAAGTTCATACAAGCTTTGATAGAGAAAAAAATTTCAGCAAGAACAACTACAAACAGCCACAGTTCATACAAGCTGCCTACAGAAGATTAAACATCAAGATTTAAACAGCCATAGTTTAACCAAATTAGACAAGTTAAACAAATTAGAAATGAAACATTAGACAAGTTCAACCAAATTTCAGCAAGAACAACTACAAACAGCCACGGTTCATACAAGCTACCTAAAAATAAGATTAACATCAAGATTTAAACAGCCACAGTTTAACCAAATTAGACAAGTTCAACAAATTAGACATGAAACATTAGACAAGTTCAAAAATCTCAGCAAGAACAACTACAAACAGCCACAGTTCATACAAGCTGCGTAAATAAGATTCAAAATCAATATATAAACTTTAATAAAAATTAAAATCGGTCAAAACAGCCACAGTTCATATACTGGGGCTGCCATAACAACTAGCATAAATAAATATTTACAAAATATGGCTCAGGACAGTGAATGTAATCTCACTTGAGCATCACGGCAACAAGAGGAAAATACCAAATGTGTAAATCCACTCCTGCTTCCAAGCAATGCTCAATCAATAGGCAGCCTATCATCATTGCCATACAAGTAATATATAACTTACGAAATATTGAGGGCTGCCAATAATATAACCATAGCACGTAACAGCTGCCTTAACTACAATTACAAATACATAGTTATAAATAATGTAACAGGACAGCAAGGCTAATGTTACTTGAGCATTACGGCAACAAGGGCAAAACAAGACAAACATTCCACTCATGCCTCCAAGCAATGTTCAATCAGCAAAATGTTTGGTGAATCATCTGGGGCTATATTCAAGCATAGCTCAAACAATATGCAGCACTTGTTAACAACACACGAACCAAAAATAATAATAATTAAAAATAATTGATCTTATACTGAATCGTAACCTCAAATAAACAACATTAACAAGGCCAATTATATTTTCAAATATACCAATGGTGACATGAAGCACCATGGTTAAACAAAACAAACATTAGACAAGTTCATACAAGCTTTGATAGAGAAAAAATTTAAGCAAGAACAACTACAAACAGCCACAGTTAATACAAGCTGCCTAAATAAGATTAAACATCGATATTTAAATAGCCACAATTTAACCAAGTTAGACAAGTTCAACTAAATTAAACATGAAAAATTAGACAAGTTCAACCAATTTTCAGCAAGAACAACTACAAACAGCCACGGTTCATACAAGCTGCGTAAATCAGATTCAAAATCAAGATATAAACTTTAATAAAAAATTAAAATCGGTCAAAATAGCCACGGTTCATACACTGGGGCTGCCAAAACAACTAGTATGAATAAATATTTACAAAATTTAGCTCAGGACAATGAATGTAATCTCACTTGAGCATCATGGCAACAAGAGAGAAATACCAAATGTGTAAATCCACTCCTGCTTTCAAGCAATGCTCAATCAATAGGCTGCCTGTCATCATTGCCACACAAGTAATATATAACTTACGAAATATTGAGGGCTGCCAGCAATATAACCATAGCACATAACAGCTGCCTTAACTACAATTACAAATACATAGTTACAAATAATGTAACAGGATAGCAAAGCTAATGTTACTTGAGCATTACGGCAACAAGAGCAAAACAAGACAAACGTGTCATTCCAATAATGCCTCCTAGCAATGTTCAATCAGCAGAATGTTTGCTGAATCATCTGGGGCTATATTCGAGCATAGCTCAAACAATAGGCAGCACATGTTAACAACACACATGAACCAAAAATAATAATAACTAAAATATAATTGACCTTATACTGAGTCGTAACCTCAAATAAACAACATTAACAAGGCCAATTATATTTTCAAATTTACCAATGGTGACATGAAGCACCATGGTTAAACAAAACAAACATTAGACAAGTTCATACAAGCTTTGATAGAGAAAAAAATTTAAGCAAGAACAACTACAAACAGCCACAGTTAATACAAGCTGCCTAAATAAGATTAAACATCGATATTTAAATAGCCACAATTTAACCAAGTTAGACAAGTTCAACTAAATTAGACATGAAAAATTAGACAAGTTCAACCAATTTTCAGCAAGAACAACTACAAACAGCCACGGTTCATACAAGCTGCGTAAATCAGATTCAAAATCAAGATATAAACTTAATAAAAAATTAAAATCGGTCAAAATAGCCACGGTTCATACACTGGGGCTGCCAAAATAACTAATATGAATAAATATTTACAAAATTTAGCTCAGGACAATGAATGTAATCTCACTTGAGCATCATGGCAACAAGAGAGAGAAGTACCAAATATGTAAATCCACTCCTGCTTCCAAGCAATGCTCAATCAATAGGCTGCCTGTCATCATTGCCACACAAGTAATATATAACTTACGAAATATTGAGGGCTGCCAGCAATATAACCATAGCACATAACAGCTGCCTTAACTACAATTACAAATACATAGTTAAATAATGTAACAGGATAGCAAAGCTAATGTTACTTGAGCATACGGCAACAAGAGCAAAACAAGACAAATGTGTCATTCCACTCATGCCTCCTTGCAATGTTCAATCAGCAGAATGTTTGCTGAATCATCTGGGCTATATTCGAGCATAGCTCAAACAATAGGCAGCACATGTTAACAACACACATGAACCAAAAATAATAATAATTAAAATATAATTGACCTTATACTGAGTCGTAACCTCAAATAAACAACATTAACAAGGCCAATTATATTTTCAAATTTACCAATGGTGACATGAAGCACCATGGTTAAACAAAAACAAACATTAGACAAGTTCATACAAGCTTTGATGAAAAAAAAATTTCAGCAAGAACAACTATACAACAGCCACAGTTCATACAAGCTGCCTACATAAGATTAAACATCAAGATTTAAACAGCCATAGTTTAACCAAATTAGACAAGTTAAACCAAATTAGAAATGAAACATTAGACAAGTTCAACCAAATTTCAGCAAGAACAACTACAAACAGCCACAGTTCATACAAGCTACCTAAAAATAAGATTAAACATCAAGATTTAAACAGCCACAGTTTAACCAAATTAGACAAGTTCGACAAAATTAGACATGAAACGTTAGACAAGTTCAACAAATCTCAGCAAACAACTACAAACAGCCACAGTTCATATAAGCTGCGTAAATAAATTCAAAATCAATATATAAACTTTAATAAAAAATTAAAATCGGTCAAAACAGCCACAGTTCATATACTGGGGCAGCCATAACAACTAGCACAAATAAATATTTACAAAATATGGCTCAGGACAGTGAATGTAATCTCACTTGAGCATCACGGCAACAAGAGGAAATACCAAATGTGTAAATCCAATCCTGCTTCCAAGCAATGCTCAATCAATAGGCAGCCTATCATCATTGCCATACAAGTAATATATAACTTACGAAATATTGAGGGCTGCCAATAATATAACCATAGCACGTAACAGCTGCCTTAACTACAATTACAAATACATAGTTATAAATAATGTAACAGGACAGCAAGGCTAATGTTACTTGAGCATTACGGCAACAAGGGCAAAACAAGACAAACATTCCACTCATGCCTCCAAGCAAATGTTCAATCAGCAGAATGTTTGGTGAATCATCTGGGGCTATATTCGAGCATAGCTCAAACAATATGCAGCACATGTTAACACACCGAACCAAAAATAATAATAATTAAAATATAATTGATCTTACACTGAGTCGTAACCTCAAATAAACAACATTATCAAGGCCAATTATATTTTCAAATACCAATGGTGACATGAAGCACCATGGTTAAACAAAACAAACATTAGACAAGTTCATACAAGCTTTGATAGAGAAAAAAATTTAAGCAAGAACAACTACAAACAGCCACAGTTAATACAAGCTGCCTAAATAAGATTAAACATCGATATTTAAATAGCCACAATTTAACCAAGTTAGACAAATTCAACTAAATTAGACATGAAAAATTAGACAAGTTCAACCAATTTTCAGCAAGAACAACTACAAACAGCCACGGTTCATACAAGCTGCGTAAATCAGATTCAAAATCAAGATATAAACTTTAATAAAAAATTAAAATCGGTCAAAATAGCCACGGTTCATACACTGGGGCTGCCAAAACAACTAGTATGAATAAATATTTACAAAATTTAGCTCAGGACAATGAATGTAATCACTTGAGCATCATGCAACAAGAGAGAAATACCAATGTGTAAATCCACTCCTGCTTCCAAGCAATGCTCAATCAATAGGCTGCCTGTCATCATTGCCACACAAGTAATATATAACTTACGAAATATTGAGGGCTGCCAGCAATATAACCATAGCACAAACAGCTGCCTTAACTACAATTACAAATACATAGTTACAAATAATGTAACAGGATAGCAAAGCTAATGTTACTTGAGCATTACGGCAAAAAGAGAAAAACAAGACAAATGTGTCATTCCACTCATGCCTCCTAGCAATGTTCAATCAGCAGAATGTTTGCTGAATCATCTGGGGCTATATTCGAGCATAGCTCAAACAATAGGCAGCACATGTTAACAACACACATGAGCCAAAAATAATAATAATTAAAATATAATTGACCTTATACTGAGTCGTAACCTCAAATAAACAACATTAACAAGGCCAATTATATTTTCAAATTTACCAATGGTGACATGAAGTACCATGGTTAAACAAAACAAACATTAGACAAGTTCATACAAGCTTTGATAGAGAAAAAAATTTAAGCAAGAACAACTACAAACAGCCACAGTTAATACAAGCTGCCTAAATAAGATTAAACATCGATATTTAAATAGCCACAATTTAACCAAGTTAGACAAGTTCAACTAAATTAGACATGAAAAATTAGACAAGTTCAACCAATTTTCAGCAAGAACAACTACAAACAGCCACGTTCATACAAGCTGCGTAAATCAGATTCAAAATCAAGATAAACTTTAATAAAAAATTAAAATCGGTCAAAATAGCCACGGTTCATACACTGGGGCTGCCAAAACAACTAATATGAATAAATATTTACAAAATTTAGCTCAGGACAATGAATGTAATCTCACTTGAGCATCATGGCAACAAGAGAGAAATACCAAATGTGTAAATCCACTCCTGCTTCCAAGCAATGCTCAATCAATAGGCTGCCTGTCATCATTGCCACACAAGTAATATATAACTTACGAAATATTGAGGGCTGCCAGCATATAACCATAGCACATAACAGCTGCCTTAACTACAATTACAAATACATAGTTACAAATAATGTACAGGATAGCAAAGCTAATGTTACTTGAGCATTACGGCAACAAGAGAAAAAACAAGACAAATGTGTCATTCCACTCATGCCCCTGCAATGTTCAATCAGCAGAATGTTTGCTGAATCATCTGGGGCTATATTCGAGCATAGCTCAAACAATAGGCAGCACATGTTAACAACACACATGAATCAAAAATAATAATAATTAAATATATTGACCTTATACTGAGTCGTAACCTCAAATAAACAACATTAACAAGGCCAATTATATTTTCAAATTTACCAATGGTGACATGAAGCACCATGGTTAAACAAAACAAACATTAGACAAGTTCATACAAGCTTTGATAGAAAAAAAATTTCAGCAAGAACAACTATAACAGCCACAGTTCATACAAGCTGCCTACATAAGATTAAACATCAAGATTTAAACAGCCATAGTTTAACCAAATTAGACAAGTTAAACCAAATTAGAAATGAAACATTAGACAAGTTCAACCAAATTTCAGCAAGAACAACTACAAACAGCCACAGTTCATACAAGCTACCTAAAAATAAGATTAAACATCAAGATTTAAACAGCCACAGTTTAACCAAATTAGACAAGTTCAACAAAATTAGACATGAAACTTAGACAAGTTCAACCAAATCTCAGCAAGAACAACTACAAACAGCCACAGTTCATACAAGCTGCGTAAATAAGATTCAAAATCAATATATAAACTTTAATAAAAAATTAAAATCGGTCAAAAAGCCACAGTTCATATACTGGGGCTGCCATAACAACTAGCATAAATAAATATTTACAAAATATGGCTCAGGACAGTGAATGTAATCTCACTTGAGCATCACGGCAACAAGAGGAAAATACCAAATGTGTAAATCCACTCCTGCTTCCAAGCAATGCTCAATCAATAGGCAGCCTATCATCATTGCCATACAAGTAATATATAACTTACGAAATATTGAGGGCTGCCAATAATATAACCATAGCACGTAACAGCTGCCTTAACTACAATTACAAATACATAGTTATAAATAATGTAACAGGACAGCAAGGCTAATGTTACTTGAGCATTACGGCAACAAGGGCAAAACAAGACAAACATTCCACTCATGCCTCCAAGCAATGTTCAATCAGCAGAATGTTTGTGAATCATCTGGGGCTATATTCGAGCATAGCTCAAACAATATGCAGCACATGTTAACAACACACGAACCAAAAATAATAATAATTAAAATATAATTGATCTTACACTGAGTCGTAACCTCAAATAAACAACATTAACAAGGCCAATTATATTTTCAAATATACCAATGGTGACATGAAGCACCATGGTTAAACAAAACAAACATTAGACAAGTTCATACAAGCTTTGATAGAGAAAAAATTTAGCAAGAACAACTACAAACAGCCACAGTTAATACAAGCTGCCTAAATAAGATTAAACATCGATATTTAAATAGCCACAATTTAACCAAGTTAGACAATTCAACTAAATTAGACATGAAAAATTAGACAAGTTCAACCAATTTCAGCAACAACTACAAACAGCCACGGTTCATACAAGCTGCGTAAATCAGATTCAAAATCAAGATAAACTTTAATAAAAAATTAAATCGGTCAAAATAGCCACGGTTCATACACTGGGGCTGCCAAAACAACTAGTATAATAAATATTTACAAAATTTAGCTCAGGACAATGAATGTAATCTCACTTGAGCATCATGGCAACAAGAGAGAAATACCAAATGTGTAAATCCACTCCTGCTTCCAAGCAATGCTCAATCAATAGGCTGCCTGTCATCATTGCCACACAAGTAATATATAACTTACGAAATATTGAGGGCTGCCAGCAATATAACCATAGCACATAACAGCTGCCTTAACTACAATTACAAATACATAGTTACAAATAATGTAACAGGATAGCAAAGCTAATGTTACTTGAGCATTACGGCAACAAGAGCAAAACAAGACAAATGTGTCATTCCACTCATGCCTCCTAGCAATGTTCAATCAGCAGAATGTTTGCTGAATCATCTGGGGCTATATTCGAGCATAGCTCAAACAATAGGCAGCACATGTTAACAACACACATGAACCAAAAATAATAATAATTAAAATATAATTGACCTTATACTGAGTCGTAACCTCAAATAAACAACATTAACAAGGCCAATTATATTTTCAAATTTACCAATGGTGACATGAAGCACCATGGTTAAACAAAACAAACATTAGACAAGTTCATACAAGCTTTGATAGAGAAAAAAATTTCAGCAAGAAGAACAACTACAAACAGCCACAGTTCATACAAGCTGCCTACAGAAGATTAAACATCAAGATTTAAACAGCCATAGTTTAACCAAATTAGACAAGTTAAACCAAATTAGAAATGAAACATTAGACAAGTTCAACCAAATTTCAGCAAGAACAACTACAAACAGCCACAGTTCATACAAGCTACCTAAAAATAAGATTAAACATCAAGATTTAAACAGCCACAGTTTAACCAAATTAGACAAGTTCAAAAATTAGACATGAAACATTAGACAAGTTCAACCAAATCTCAGCAAGAACAACTACAAACAGCCACAGTTCATACAAGCTGCGTAAATAAGATTCAAAATCAATATATAACCTTAATAAAAAATTAAAATCGGTCAAAACAGCCACAGTTCATATACTGGGGCTGCCATAACAACTAGCATAAATAAATATTTACAAAATATGGCTCAGGACAGTGAATGTAATCTCACTTGAGCATCACGGCAACAAGAGGAAAATACCAAATGTGTAAATCCACCTGCTTCCAAGCAATGCTCAATCAATAGGCAGCCTATCATCATTGCCATACAAGTAATATATAACTTACGAAATATTGAGGGCTGCCAATAATATAACCATAGCACGTAACAGCTGCCTTAACTACAATTACAAATACATAGTTATAAATAATGTAACAGGACAGCAAGGCTAATGTTACTTGAGCATTACGGCAACAAGGGCAAAACAAGACAAACATTCCACTCATGCCTCCAAGCAATGTTCAATCAGCAGAATGTTTGGTGAATCATCTGGGGCTATATTCGAGCATAGCTCAAACAATATGCAGCACATGTTAACAACACACGAACCAAAAATAATAATAAAATATAATTGATATTATACTGAGTCGTAACCTCAAATAAACAACATTAACAAGGCCAATTATATTTTCAAATATACCAATGGTGACATGAAGCACCATGGTTAAACAAAACAAACATTAGACAAGTTCATACAAGCTTTGATAGAGAAAAAAATTTAAGCAAGAACAACTACAAACAGCCACAGTTAATACAAGCTGCCTAATAAGATTAAACATCGATATTTAAATAGCCACAATTTAACCAAGTTAGACAAGTTCAACTAAATTAGACATGAAAAATTAGACAAGTTCAACCAATTTTCAGCAAGAACAACTACAAACAGCCACGGTTCATACAAGCTGCGTAAATCAGATTCAAAATCAAGATATAAACTTTAATAAAAAATTAAAATCGGTCAAAATAGCCACGGTTCATACACTGGGGCTGCCAAAACAACTAGTATAAATAAATATTTACAAAATTTAGCTCAGGACAATGAATGTAATCTCACTTGAGCATCATGGCAACAAGAGAGAAATACCAAATGTGTAAATCCACTCCTGCTTCCAAGCAATGCTCAATCAATAGGCTGCCTGTCATCATTGCCACACAAGTAATATATAACTTACGAAATATTGAGGGCTGCCAGCAATATAACCATAGCACATAACAGCTGCCTTAACTACAATTACAAATACATAGTTACAAATAATGTAACAGGATAGCAAAGCTAATGTTACTTGAGCATTACGGCAACAAGAGCAAAACAAGACAAACGTGTCATTCCACTCATGCCTCCTAGCAATGTTCAATCAGCAGAATGTTTTGCTGAATCATCTGGGGCTATATTCGAGCATAGCTCAAACAATAGGCAGCACATGTTAACAACACACATGAACCAAAATAATAATAACTAAAATATAATTGACCTTATACTGAGTCGTAACCTCAAATAAACAACATTAACAAGGCCAATTATATTTCAAATTTACCAATGGTGACATGAAGCACCATGGTTAAACAAAACAAACATTAGACAAGTTCATACAAGCTTTGATAGAGAAAAAAATTTCAGCAAGAACAACTACAAACAGCCACAGTTCATACAAGCTGCCTACATAAGATTAAACATCAAGATTTAAACAGCCATAGTTTAACCAAATAGACAAGTTAAACCAATTAGAAATGAAACATTAGACAAGTTCAACCAAATTTCAGCAAGAACAACTACAAACAGCCACAGTTCATACAAGCTACCTAAAAATAAGATTAAACATCAAGATTTAAACAGCCACAGTTAACCAAATTAGACAAGTTCAACAAAATTAGACATGAAACATTAGACAAGTTCAACCAAATCTCAGCAAGAACAACTACAAACAGCCACAGTTCATACAAGCTGCGTAAATAAGATTCAAAATCATTATAAATTTAATAAAAAATTAAAATCGGTCAAAACAGCCACAGTTCATATACTGGGGCTGCCATAACAACTAGCATAAATAAATATTTACAAAATATGGCTCAGGACAGTGAATGTAATCTCACTTGAGCATCACGGCAACAAGAGGAAAATACCAAATGTGTAAATCCACTCCTGCTTCCAAGCAATGCTCAATCAATAGGCAGCCTATCATCATTGCCATACAAGTAATATAAATTACGAAATATTGAGGGCTGCCAATAATATAACCATAGCACGTAACAGCTGCCTTAACTACAATTACAAATACATAGTTATAAATAATGTAACAGGACAGCAAGGCTAATGTTACTTGAGCATTACGGCAACAAGGGCAAAACAAGACAAACATTCCACTCATGCCTCCAAGCAATGTTCAATCAGCAGAATGTTTGGTGAATCATCTGGGGCTATATTCGAGCATAGCTCAAACAATATGCAGCACATGTTAACAACACACGAACCAAAAATAATAATAATTAAAATATAATTGATCTTATACTGAGTCGTAACCTCAAATAAACAACATTAACAAGGCCAATTATATTTTCAAATATACCAATGGTGACATGAAGCACCATGGTTAAACAAAAACAAACATTAGACAAGTTCATACAAGCTTTGATAGAGAAAAAATTTAAGCAAGAACAACTACAAACAGCCACAGTTAATACAAGCTGCCTAAATAAGATTAAACATCGATATTAAATAGCCACAATTTAACCAAGTTAGACAAGTTCAACTAAATTAGACATGAAAATTAGACAAGTTCAACCAATTTCAGCAAGAACAACTACAAACAGCCACGGTTCATACAAGCTGCGTAAATCAGATTCAAAATCAAGATATAAACTTTAATAAAAAATTAAATCGGTCAAAATAGCCACGGTTCATACACTGGGGCTGCCAAACAACTAGTATAAATAAATATTTACAAAATTTAGCTCAGGACAATGAATGTAATCTCACTTGAGCATCATGGCAACAAGAGGAAATACAAATGTGTAAATCCACTCCTGCTTCCAAGCAATGCTCAATCAATAGGCTGCCTATCATCATTGCCATACAAGTAATATATAACTTACGAAATATTGAGGGCTGCCAGCAATATAACCATAGCACATAACAGCTGCCTTAACTACAATTACAAATACATAGTTACAAATAATGTAACAGGATAGCAAAGCTAATGTTACTTGAGCATTACGGCAACAAGAGCAAAACAAGACAAACGTGTCATTCCAATAATGCCTCCTAGCAATGTTCAATCAGCAGAATGTTTGCTGAATCATCTGGGGCTATATTCGAGCATAGCTCAAACAATAGGCAGCACATGTTAACAACACACATGAACCAAAAATAATAATAATTAAAATATAATTGACCTTATACTGAGTCGTAACCTCAAATAAACAACATTAACAAGGCCAATTATATTTTCAAATTTACCAATGGTGACATGAAGCACCATGGTTAAACAAAACAAACATTAGACAAGTTCATACAAGCTTTGATAGAGAAAAAAATTCAGCAAGAACAACTACAAAACAGCCACAGTTCATACAAGCTGCCTACATAATATTAAACATCAAGATTTAAACAGCCATAGTTTAACCAAATTAGACAAGTTAAACTAAATTAGACATGAAAAATTAGACAAGTTCAACCAATTTTCAGCAAGAACAACTACAAACAGCCACGGTTCATACAAGCTGCGTAAATCAGATTCAAAATCAAGATATAAACTTTAATAAAAAATTAAAATCGGTCAAAATAGCCCAGTTCATACACTGGGGCTGCCAAAACAACTAGTACAATAAATATTTACAAAATTTAGCTCAGGACAATGAATGTAATCTCACTTGAGCATCATGGCAACAAGAGAGAAATACCAAATGTGTAAATCCACTCCTGCTTCCAAGCAATGCTCAATCAATAGGCTGCCTGTCATCATTGCACACAAGTAATATATAACTTACGAAATATTGAGGGCTGCCAGCAATATAACCATAGCACATAACAGCTGCCTTAACTACAATTACAAATACATAGTTACAAATAATGTAACAGGATAGCAAAGCTAATGTTACTTGAGCATTACGGCAACAAGAGCAAAACAAGACAAACGTGTCATTCCACTCATGCCTCCTAGCAATGTTCAATCAGCAGAATGTTTGCTGAATCATCTGGGGTATATTCGAGCATAGCTCAAACAATAGGCAGCACATGTTAACAACAACATGAACCAAAAATAATAATAATTAAAATATAATTGACCTTATACTGAGTCGTAACCTCAAATAAACAACATTAACAAGGCCAATTATATTTTCAAATTTACCAATGGTGACATGAAGCACCATGGTTAAACAAAACAAACATTAGACAAGTTCATACAAGCTTTGATAGAGAAAAAAATTTCAGCAAGAACAACTACAAAGCCACAGTTCATACAAGCTGCCTACAGAAGATTAAACATCAAGATTTAAACAGCCATAGTTTAACCAAATTAGACAAGTTAAACCAAATTAGAAATGAAACATTAGACAAGTTCAACCAAATTTCAGCAAGAACAACTACAAACAGCCACAGTTCATACAAGCTACCTAAAAATAAGATTAAACATCAAGATTTAAACAGCCACAGTTTAACCAAATTAGACAAGTTCAACAAAATTAGACATGAAACATTAGACAAGTTCAACCAAATCTCAGCAAGAACAACTACAAACACCACAGTTCATACAAGCTGCGTAAATAAGATTCAAAATCAATATATAAACTTTAATAAAAAATTAAAATCGGTCAAAACAGCCACAGTTCAGATACTGGGGCTGCCATAACAACTAGCATAAATAAATATTTACAAAATATGGCTCAGGACAGTGAATGTAATCTCACTTGAGCATCACGGCAACAAGAGGAAAATACCAAATGTGTAAATCCACTCCTGCTTCCAAGCAATGCTCAATCAATAGGCAGCCTATCATCATTGCCATACAAGTAATATATAACTTACGAAATATTGAGGGCTGCCAATAATATACCATAGCACGTAACAGCTGCCTTAACTACAATTACAAATACATAGTTATAAATAATGTAACATGACAGCAAGGCTAATGTTACTTGAGCATTACGGCAACAAGGGCAAAACAAGACAAACATTCCACTCATGCCTCCAAGCAATGTTCAATCAGCAGAATGTTTGGTGAATCATGGGGCTATATTCGAGCATAGCTCAAACAATATGCAGCACATGTTAACAACACACGAACCAAAAATAATAATAATTAAAATATAATTGATCTTACACTGAGTCGTAACCTCAAATAAACAACATTATCAAGGCCATTATATTTTCAAATATACCAATGGTGACATGAAGCACCATGGTTAAACAAAACAAACATTAGACAAGTTCATACAAGCTTTGATAGAGAAAAAATTTAAGCAAGAACAACTACAAACAGCCACAGTTAATACAAGCTGCCTAATAAGATTAAACATCGATATTTAAATAGCCACAATTTAACCAAGTTAGACAAGTTCAACTAAATTAGACATGAAAAATTAGACAAGTTCAACCAATTTTCAGCAAGAACAACTACAAACAGCCACGGTTCATACAAGCTGCGTAAATCAGATTCAAAATCAAGATATAAACTTTAATAAAAAATTAAAATCGGTCAAAATAGCCACGGTTCATACACTGGGGCTGCCCAAAACAACTAGTATGAATAAATATTTACAAAATTTAGCTCAGGACAATGAATGTAATCTCACTTGAGCATCATGGCAACAAGAGAGAAATACCAAATGTGTAAATCCACTCCTGCTTCCAAGCAATGCTCAATCAATAGGCTGCCTGTCATCATGCCACACAAGTAATATATAACTTACGAAATATTGAGGGCTGCCAGCAATATAACCATAGCACATAACAGCTGCCTTAACTACAATTACAATACATAGTTACAAATAATGTAACAGGATAGCAAAGCTAATGTTACTTGAGCATTACGGCAACAAGAGCAAAACAAGACAAACGTGTCATTCCACTCATGCCTCCTAGCAATGTTCAATCAGCAGAATGTTTGCTGAATCATCTGGGGCTATATTCGAGCATAGCTCAAACAATAGGCAGCACATGTTAACAACACACATGAACCAAAAATAATAATAATTAAAATATAATTGACCTTATACTGAGTCGTAACCTCAAAAAACAACATTAACAAGGCCAATTATATTTTCAAATTTATCAATGGTGACATGAAGCACCATGGTTAAACAAAAAACATTAGACAAGTTCATACAAGCTTTGATAGAGAAAAAATTTCAGCAAGAACAACTACAAACAGCCACAGTTCATACAAGCTGCCTACAGAAGATTAAACATCAAGATTTAAACAGCCATAGTTTAACCAAATTAGACAAGTTAAACCAAATTAGAAATGAAACATTAGACAAGTTCAACCAAATTTCAGCAAGAACAACTACAAACAGCCACAGTTCATACAAGCTACCTAAAAATAAGATTAAACATCAAGATTTAAACAGCCACAGTTTAACCAAATTAGACAAGTTCAACAAAATTAGACATGAAACATTAGACAAGTTCAACCAAATCTCAGCAGCAAGAACAACTACAAACAGCCACAGTTCATACAAGCTGCGTAAATAAGATTCAAAATCAATATATAAACTTTAATAAAAAATTAAATCGGTCAAAACAGCCACAGTTCATATACTGGGGCTGCCATAACAACTAGCATAAATAAATATTTACAAAATATGGCTCAGGACAGTGAATGTAATCTCACTTGAGCATCACGGCAACAAGAGGAAAATACCAAATGTGTAAATCCACTCCTGCTTCCAAGCAATGCTCAATCAATAGGCAGCCTATCATCATTGCCATACAAGTAATATATAACTTACGAAATATTGAGGGCTGCCAATAATATAACCATAGCACGTAACAGCTGCCTTAACTACAATTACAAATACATAGTTAAAATAATGTAACAGGACAGCAAGGCTAATGTTACTTGAGCATTACGGCAACAAGGGCAAAACAAGACAAACATTCCACTCATGCCTCCAAGCAATGTTCAATCAGCAGAATGTTTGGTGAATCATCTGGGGCTATATTCGAGCATAGCTCAAACAATATGCAGCACATGTTAACAACACACGAACCAAAAATAATAATAATTAAAATATAATTGATCTTATACTGAGTCGTAACCTCAAATAAACAACATTACAAGGCCAATTATATTTTCAAATATACCAATGGTGACATGAAGCACCATGGTTAAACAAAACAAACATTAGACAAGTTCATACAAGCTTTGATAGAGAAAAAAATTTAAGCAAGAACAACTACAAACAGCCACAGTTAATACAAGCTGCCTAAATAAGATTAAACATCGATATTTAAATAGCCACAATTTAACCAAGTTAGACAAGTTCAACTAAATTAGACATGAAAAATTAGACAAGTTCAACCAATTTTCAGCAAGAACAACTACAAACAGCCACGGTTCATACAAGCTGCGTAAATCAGATTCAAAATCAAGATATAAACTTTAATAAAAAATTAAAATCGGTCAAAATAGCCACGGTTCATACACTGGGGCTGCCAAAACAACTAGTATGAATAAATATTTACAAAATTTAGCTCAGGACAATGAATGTAATCTCACTTGAGCATCATGGCAACAAGAGAGAAATACCAAATGTGTAAATCCACTCCTGCTTCCAAGCAATGCTCAATCAATAGGCTGCCTGTCATCATTGCCACACAAGTAATATATAACTTACGAAATATTGAGGGCTGCCAGCAATATAACCATAGCACATAACAGCTGCCTTAACTACAATTACAAATACATAGTTACAAATAATGTAACAGGATAGCAAAGCTAATGTTACTTGAGCATTACGGCAACAAGAGCAAAACAAGACAAACGTGTCATTCCACTCATGCCTCCTAGCAATGTTCAATCAGCAGAATGTTTGCTGAATCATCTGGGGCTATATTCGAGCATAGCTCAAACAATAGGCAGCACATGTTAACAACACACATGAACCAAAAATAATAATAATTAAAATATAATTGACCTTATACTGAGTCGTAACCTCAAATAAACAACATTAACAAGGCCAATTATATTTCAAATTTACCAATGGTGACATGAAGCACCATGGTTAAACAAAACAAACATTAGACAAGTTCATACAAGCTTTGATAGAGAAAAAAATTTCAGCAAGAACAACTACAAACAGCCACAGTTCATACAAGCTGCCTACAGAAGATTAAACATCAAGATTTAAACAGCCATAGTTTAACCAAATTAGACAAGTTAAACCAAATTAGAAATGAAACATTAGACAAGTTCAACCAAATTTCAGCAAGAACAACTACAAACAGCCACAGTTCATACAAGCTACCTAAAAATAAGATTAAACATCAAGATTTAAACAGCCACAGTTTAACCAAATTAGACAAGTTCAACAAAATTAGACATGAAACATTAGACAAGTTCAACCAAATCTCAGCAAGAACAACTACAAACAGCCACAGTTCATACAAGCTGCGTAAATAAGATTCAAAATCAATATATAAACTTTAATAAAAAATTAAAATCGGTCAAAACAGCCACAGTTCATATACTGGGGCTGCCATAACAACTAGCATAAATAAATATTTACAAAATATGGCTCAGGACAGTGAATGTAATCTCACTTGAGCATCACGGCAACAAGAGGAAAATACCAAATGTGTAAATCCACTCCTGCTTCCAAGCAATGCTCAATCAATAGGCAGCCTATCATCATTGCCATACAAGTAATATATAACTTACGAAATATTGAGGGCTGCCAATAATATAACCATAGCACGTAACAGCTGCCTTAACTACAATTACAAATACATAGTTATAAATAATGTAACAGGACAGCAAGGCTAATGTTACTTGAGCATTACGGCAACAAGGGCAAAACAAGACAAACATTCCACTCATGCCTCCAAGCAATGTTCAATCAGCAGAATGTTTGGTGAATCATCTGGGGCTATATTCGAGCATAGCTCAAACAATATGCAGCACATGTTAACAACACACGAACCAAAAATAATAATAATTAAAATATAATTGATCTTACACTGAGTCGTAACCTCAAATAAACAACATTAACAAGGCCAATTATATTTTCAAATATACCAATGGTGACATGAAGCACCATGGTTAAACAAAACAAACATTAGACAAGTTCATACAAGCTTTGATAGAGAAAAAAATTTAAGCAAGAACAACTACAAACAGCCACAGTTAATACAAGCTGCCTAAATAAGATTAAACATCGATATTTAAATAGCCACAATTTAACCAAGTTAGACAAGTTCAACTAAATTAGACATGAAAAATTAGACAAGTTCAACCAATTTTCAGCAAGAACAACTACAAACAGCCACGGTTCATACAAGCTGCGTAAATCAGATTCAAAATCAAGATATAAACTTTAATAAAAAATTAAAATCGGTCAAAATAGCCACGGTTCATACACTGGGGCTGCCAAAACAACTAGTATGAATAAATATTTACAAAATTTAGCTCAGGACAATGAATGTAATCTCACTTGAGCATCATGGCAACAAGAGAGAAATACCAAATGTGTAAATCCACTCCTGCTTCCAAGCAATGCTCAATCAATAGGCTGCCTGTCATCATTGCCACACAAGTAATATATAACTTACGAAATATTGAGGGCTGCCAGCAATATAACCATAGCACATAACAGCTGCCTTAACTACAATTACAAATACATAGTTACAAATAATGTAACAGGATAGCAAAGCTAATGTTACTTGAGCATTACGGCAACAAGAGCAAAACAAGACAAACGTGTCATTCCACTCATGCCTCCTAGCAATGTTCAATCAGCAGAATGTTTGCTGAATCATCTGGGGCTATATTCGAGCATAGCTCAAACAATAGGCAGCACATGTTAACAACACACATGAACCAAAAATAATAATAATTAAAATATAATTGACCTTATACTGAGTCGTAACCTCAAATAAACAACATTAACAAGGCCAATTATATTTTCAAATTTACCAATGGTGACATGAAGCACCATGGTTAAACAAAACAAACATTAGACAAGTTCATACAAGCTTTGATAGAAAAAAAATTTCAGCAAGAACAACTACAAACAGCCACAGTTCATACAAGCTGCCTACAGAAGATTAAACATCAAGATTTAAACAGCCATAGTTTAACCAAATTAGACAAGTTAAACCAAATTAGAAATGAAACATTAGACAAGTTCAACCAAATTTCAGCAAGAACAACTACAAACAGCCACGGTTCATACAAGCTACCTAAAAATAAGATTAAACATCAAGATTTAAACAGCCACAGTTTAACCAAATTAGACAAGTTCAACAAAATTAGACATGAAACATTAGACAAGTTCAACCAAATCTCAGCAAGAACAACTACAAACAGCCACAGTTCATACAAGCTGCGTAAATAAGATTCAAAATCAATATATAAACTTTAATAAAAAATTAAAATCGGTCAAAACAGCCACAGTTCATATACTGGGGCTGCCATAACAACTAGCATAAATAAATATTTACAAAATATGGCTCAGGACAGTGAATGTAATCTCACTTGAGCATCACGGCAACAAGAGGAAAATACCAAATGTGTAAATCCACTCCTGCTTCCAAGCAATGCTCAATCAATAGGCAGCCTATCATCATTGCCATACAAGTAATATATAACTTACGAAATATTGAGGGCTGCCAATAATATAACCATAGCACGTAACAGCTGCCTTAACTACAATTACAAATACATAGTTATAAATAATGTAACAGGACAGCAAGGCTAATGTTACTTGAGCATTACGGCAACAAGGGCAAAACAAGACAAACATTCCACTCATGCCTCCAAGCAATGTTCAATCAGCAGAATGTTTGGTGAATCATCTGGGGCTATATTCGAGCATAGCTCAAACAATATGCAGCACATGTTAACAACACACGAACCAAAAATAATAATAATTAAAATATAATTGATCTTATACTGAGTCGTAACCTCAAATAAACAACATTATCAAGGCCAATTATATTTTCAAATATACCAATGGTGACATGAAGCACCATGGTTAAACAAAACAAACATTAGACAAGTTCATACAAGCTTTGATAGAGAAAAAAATTTAAGCAAGAACAACTACAAACAGCCACAGTTAATACAAGCTGCCTAAATAAGATTAAACATCGATATTTAAATAGCCACAATTTAACCAAGTTAGACAAGTTCAACTAAATTAGACATGAAAAATTAGACAAGTTCAACCAATTTTCAGCAAGAACAACTACAAACAGCCACGGTTCATACAAGCTGCGTAAATCAGATTCAAAATCAAGATATAAACTTTAATAAAAAATTAAAATCGGTCAAAATAGCCACGGTTCATACACTGGGGCTGCCAAAACAACTAGTATGAATAAATATTTACAAAATTTAGCTCAGGACAATGAATGTAATCTCACTTGAGCATCATGGCAACAAGAGAGAAATACCAAATGTGTAAATCCACTCCTGCTTCCAAGCAATGCTCAATCAATAGGCTGCCTGTCATCATTGCCACACAAGTAATATATAACTTACGAAATATTGAGGGCTGCCAGCAATATAACCATAGCACATAACAGCTGCCTTAACTACAATTACAAATACATAGTTACAAATAATGTAACAGGATAGCAAAGCTAATGTTACTTGAGCATTACGGCAACAAGAGCAAAACAAGACAAACGTGTCATTCCACTCATGCCTCCTAGCAATGTTCAATCAGCAGAATGTTTGCTGAATCATCTGGGGCTATATTCGAGCATAGCTCAAACAATAGGCAGCACATGTTAACAACACACATGAACCAAAAATAATAATAATTAAAATATAATTGACCTTATACTGAGTCGTAACCTCAAATAAACAACATTAACAAGGCCAATTATATTTTCAAATTTACCAATGGTGACATGAAGCACCATGGTTAAACAAAACAAACATTAGACAAGTTCATACAAGCTTTGATAGAGAAAAAAATTTCAGCAAGAACAACTACAAACAGCCACAGTTCATACAAGCTGCCTACATAAGATTAAACATCAAGATTTAAACAGCCATAGTTTAACCAAATTAGACAAGTTAAACCAAATTAGAAATGAAACATTAGACAAGTTCAACCAAATTTCAGCAAGAACAACTACAAACAGCCACAGTTCATACAAGCTACCTAAAAATAAGATTAAACATCAAGATTTAAACAGCCACAGTTTAACCAAATTAGACAAGTTCAACAAAATTAGACATGAAACATTAGACAAGTTCAACCAAATCTCAGCAAGAACAACTACAAACAGCCACAGTTCATACAAGCTGCGTAAATAAGATTCAAAATCAATATATAAACTTTAATAAAAAATTAAAATCGGTCAAAACAGCCACAGTTCATATACTGGGGCTGCCATAACAACTAGCATAAATAAATATTTACAAAATATGGCTCAGGACAGTGAATGTAATCTCACTTGAGCATCACGGCAACAAGAGGAAAATACCAAATGTGTAAATCCACTCCTGCTTCCAAGCAATGCTCAATCAATAGGCAGCCTATCATCATTGCCATACAAGTAATATATAACTTACGAAATATTGAGGGCTGCCAATAATATAACCATAGCACGTAACAGCTGCCTTAACTACAATTACAAATACATAGTTATAAATAATGTAACAGGACAGCAAGGCTAATGTTACTTGAGCATTACGGCAACAAGGGCAAAACAAGACAAACATTCCACTCATGCCTCCAAGCAATGTTCAATCAGCAGAATGTTTGGTGAATCATCTGGGGCTATATTCGAGCATAGCTCAAACAATATGCAGCACATGTTAACAACACACGAACCAAAAATAATAATAATTAAAATATAATTGATCTTATACTGAGTCGTAACCTCAAATAAACAACATTAACAAGGCCAATTATATTTTCAAATATACCAATGGTGACATGAAGCACCATGGTTAAACAAAACAAACATTAGACAAGTTCATACAAGCTTTGATAGAGAAAAAAATTTAAGCAAGAACAACTACAAACAGCCACAGTTAATACAAGCTGCCTAAATAAGATTAAACATCGATATTTAAATAGCCACAATTTAACCAAGTTAGACAAGTTCAACTAAATTAGACATGAAAAATTAGACAAGTTCAACCAATTTTCAGCAAGAACAACTACAAACAGCCACGGTTCATACAAGCTGCGTAAATCAGATTCAAAATCAAGATATAAACTTTAATAAAAAATTAAAATCGGTCAAAATAGCCACGGTTCATACACTGGGGCTGCCAAAACAACTAGTATGAATAAATATTTACAAAATTTAGCTCAGGACAATGAATGTAATCTCACTTGAGCATCATGGCAACAAGAGAGAAATACCAAATGTGTAAATCCACTCCTGCTTCCAAGCAATGCTCAATCAATAGGCTGCCTGTCATCATTGCCACACAAGTAATATATAACTTACGAAATATTGAGGGCTGCCAGCAATATAACCATAGCACATAACAGCTGCCTTAACTACAATTACAAATACATAGTTACAAATAATGTAACAGGATAGCAAAGCTAATGTTACTTGAGCATTACGGCAACAAGAGCAAAACAAGACAAACGTGTCATTCCACTCATGCCTCCTAGCAATGTTCAATCAGCAGAATGTTTGCTGAATCATCTGGGGCTATATTCGAGCATAGCTCAAACAATAGGCAGCACATGTTAACAACACACATGAACCAAAAATAATAATAATTAAAATATAATTGACCTTATACTGAGTCGTAACCTCAAATAAACAACATTAACAAGGCCAATTATATTTTCAAATTTACCAATGGTGACATGAAGCACCATGGTTAAACAAAACAAACATTAGACAAGTTCATACAAGCTTTGATAGAGAAAAAAATTTCAGCAAGAACAACTACAAACAGCCACAGTTCATACAAGCTGCCTACATAAGATTAAACATCAAGATTTAAACAGCCATAGTTTAACCAAATTAGACAAGTTAAACCAAATTAGAAATGAAACATTAGACAAGTTCAACCAAATTTCAGCAAGAACAACTACAAACAGCCACAGTTCATACAAGCTACCTAAAAATAAGATTAAACATCAAGATTTAAACAGCCACAGTTTAACCAAATTAGACAAGTTCAACAAAATTAGACATGAAACATTAGACAAGTTCAACCAAATCTCAGCAAGAACAACTACAAACAGCCACAGTTCATACAAGCTGCGTAAATAAGATTCAAAATCAATATATAAACTTTAATAAAAAATTAAAATCGGTCAAAACAGCCACAGTTCATATACTGGGGCTGCCATAACAACTAGCATAAATAAATATTTACAAAATATGGCTCAGGACAGTGAATGTAATCTCACTTGAGCATCACGGCAACAAGAGGAAAATACCAAATGTGTAAATCCACTCCTGCTTCCAAGCAATGCTCAATCAATAGGCAGCCTATCATCATTGCCATACAAGTAATATATAACTTACGAAATATTGAGGGCTGCCAATAATATAACCATAGCACGTAACAGCTGCCTTAACTACAATTACAAATACATAGTTATAAATAATGTAACAGGACAGCAAGGCTAATGTTACTTGAGCATTACGGCAACAAGGGCAAAACAAGACAAACATTCCACTCATGCCTCCAAGCAATGTTCAATCAGCAGAATGTTTGGTGAATCATCTGGGGCTATATTCGAGCATAGCTCAAACAATATGCAGCACATGTTAACAACACACGAACCAAAAATAATAATAATTAAAATATAATTGATCTTATACTGAGTCGTAACCTCAAATAAACAACATTAACAAGGCCAATTATATTTTCAAATATACCAATGGTGACATGAAGCACCATGGTTAAACAAAACAAACATTAGACAAGTTCATACAAGCTTTGATAGAGAAAAAAATTTAAGCAAGAACAACTACAAACAGCCACAGTTAATACAAGCTGCCTAAATAAGATTAAACATCGATATTTAAATAGCCACAATTTAACCAAGTTAGACAAGTTCAACTAAATTAGACATGAAAAATTAGACAAGTTCAACCAATTTTCAGCAAGAACAACTACAAACAGCCACGGTTCATACAAGCTGCGTAAATCAGATTCAAAATCAAGATATAAACTTTAATAAAAAATTAAAATCGGTCAAAATAGCCACGGTTCATACACTGGGGCTGCCAAAACAACTAGTATAAATAAATATTTACAAAATTTAGCTCAGGACAATGAATGTAATCTCACTTGAGCATCATGGCAACAAGAGAGAAATACCAAATGTGTAAATCCACTCCTGCTTCCAAGCAATGCTCAATCAATAGGCTGCCTGTCATCATTGCCACACAAGTAATATATAACTTACGAAATATTGAGGGCTGCCAGCAATATAACCATAGCACATAACAGCTGCCTTAACTACAATTACAAATACATAGTTACAAATAATGTAACAGGATAGCAAAGCTAATGTTACTTGAGCATTACGGCAACAAGAGCAAAACAAGACAAACGTGTCATTCCACTCATGCCTCCTAGCAATGTTCAATCAGCAGAATGTTTGCTGAATCATCTGGGGCTATATTCGAGCATAGCTCAAACAATAGGCAGCACATGTTAACAACACACATGAACCAAAAATAATAATAATTAAAATATAATTGACCTTATACTGAGTCGTAACCTCAAATAAACAACATTAACAAGGCCAATTATATTTTCAAATTTACCAATGGTGACATGAAGCACCATGGTTAAACAAAACAAACATTAGACAAGTTCATACAAGCTTTGATAGAGAAAAAAATTTCAGCAAGAACAACTACAAACAGCCACAGTTCATACAAGCTGCCTACAGAAGATTAAACATCAAGATTTAAACAGCCATAGTTTAACCAAATTAGACAAGTTAAACCAAATTAGAAATGAAACATTAGACAAGTTCAACCAAATTTCAGCAAGAACAACTACAAACAGCCACAGTTCATACAAGCTACCTAAAAATAAGATTAAACATCAAGATTTAAACAGCCACAGTTTAACCAAATTAGACAAGTTCAACAAAATTAGACATGAAACATTAGACAAGTTCAACCAAATCTCAGCAAGAACAACTACAAACAGCCACAGTTCATACAAGCTGCGTAAATAAGATTCAAAATCAATATATAAACTTTAATAAAAAATTAAAATCGGTCAAAACAGCCACAGTTCATATACTGGGGCTGCCATAACAACTAGCATAAATAAATATTTACAAAATATGGCTCAGGACAGTGAATGTAATCTCACTTGAGCATCACGGCAACAAGAGGAAAATACCAAATGTGTAAATCCACTCCTGCTTCCAAGCAATGCTCAATCAATAGGCAGCCTATCATCATTGCCATACAAGTAATATATAACTTACGAAATATTGAGGGCTGCCAATAATATAACCATAGCACGTAACAGCTGCCTTAACTACAATTACAAATACATAGTTATAAATAATGTAACAGGACAGCAAGGCTAATGTTACTTGAGCATTACGGCAACAAGGGCAAAACAAGACAAACATTCCACTCATGCCTCCAAGCAATGTTCAATCAGCAGAATGTTTGGTGAATCATCTGGGGCTATATTCGAGCATAGCTCAAACAATATGCAGCACATGTTAACAACACACGAACCAAAAATAATAATAATTAAAATATAATTGATCTTATACTGAGTCGTAACCTCAAATAAACAACATTAACAAGGCCAATTATATTTTCAAATATACCAATGGTGACATGAAGCACCATGGTTAAACAAAACAAACATTAGACAAGTTCATACAAGCTTTGATAGAGAAAAAAATTTAAGCAAGAACAACTACAAACAGCCACAGTTAATACAAGCTGCCTAAATAAGATTAAACATCGATATTTAAATAGCCACAATTTAACCAAGTTAGACAAGTTCAACTAAATTAGACATGAAAAATTAGACAAGTTCAACCAATTTTCAGCAAGAACAACTACAAACAGCCACGGTTCATACAAGCTGCGTAAATCAGATTCAAAATCAAGATATAAACTTTAATAAAAAATTAAAATCGGTCAAAATAGCCACGGTTCATACACTGGGGCTGCCAAAACAACTAGTATGAATAAATATTTACAAAATTTAGCTCAGGACAATGAATGTAATCTCACTTGAGCATCATGGCAACAAGAGAGAAATACCAAATGTGTAAATCCACTCCTGCTTCCAAGCAATGCTCAATCAATAGGCTGCCTGTCATCATTGCCACACAAGTAATATATAACTTACGAAATATTGAGGGCTGCCAGCAATATAACCATAGCACATAACAGCTGCCTTAACTACAATTACAAATACATAGTTACAAATAATGTAACAGGATAGCAAAGCTAATGTTACTTGAGCATTACGGCAACAAGAGCAAAACAAGACAAACGTGTCATTCCACTCATGCCTCCTAGCAATGTTCAATCAGCAGAATGTTTGCTGAATCATCTGGGGCTATATTCGAGCATAGCTCAAACAATAGGCAGCACATGTTAACAACACACATGAACCAAAAATAATAATAATTAAAATATAATTGACCTTATACTGAGTCGTAACCTCAAATAAACAACATTAACAAGGCCAATTATATTTTCAAATTTACCAATGGTGACATGAAGCACCATGGTTAAACAAAACAAACATTAGACAAGTTCATACAAGCTTTGATAGAGAAAAAAATTTCAGCAAGAACAACTACAAACAGCCACAGTTCATACAAGCTGCCTACAGAAGATTAAACATCAAGATTTAAACAGCCATAGTTTAACCAAATTAGACAAGTTAAACCAAATTAGAAATGAAACATTAGACAAGTTCAACCAAATTTCAGCAAGAACAACTACAAACAGCCACAGTTCATACAAGCTACCTAAAAATAAGATTAAACATCAAGATTTAAACAGCCACAGTTTAACCAAATTAGACAAGTTCAACAAAATTAGACATGAAACATTAGACAAGTTCAACCAAATCTCAGCAAGAACAACTACAAACAGCCACAGTTCATACAAGCTGCGTAAATAAGATTCAAAATCAATATATAAACTTTAATAAAAAATTAAAATCGGTCAAAACAGCCACAGTTCATATACTGGGGCTGCCATAACAACTAGCATAAATAAATATTTACAAAATATGGCTCAGGACAGTGAATGTAATCTCACTTGAGCATCACGGCAACAAGAGGAAAATACCAAATGTGTAAATCCACTCCTGCTTCCAAGCAATGCTCAATCAATAGGCAGCCTATCATCATTGCCATACAAGTAATATATAACTTACGAAATATTGAGGGCTGCCAATAATATAACCATAGCACGTAACAGCTGCCTTAACTACAATTACAAATACATAGTTATAAATAATGTAACAGGACAGCAAGGCTAATGTTACTTGAGCATTACGGCAACAAGGGCAAAACAAGACAAACATTCCACTCATGCCTCCAAGCAATGTTCAATCAGCAGAATGTTTGGTGAATCATCTGGGGCTATATTCGAGCATAGCTCAAACAATATGCAGCACATGTTAACAACACACGAACCAAAAATAATAATAATTAAAATATAATTGATCTTATACTGAGTCGTAACCTCAAATAAACAACATTAACAAGGCCAATTATATTTTCAAATATACCAATGGTGACATGAAGCACCATGGTTAAACAAAACAAACATTAGACAAGTTCATACAAGCTTTGATAGAGAAAAAAATTTAAGCAAGAACAACTACAAACAGCCACAGTTAATACAAGCTGCCTAAATAAGATTAAACATCGATATTTAAATAGCCACAATTTAACCAAGTTAGACAAGTTCAACTAAATTAGACATGAAAAATTAGACAAGTTCAACCAATTTTCAGCAAGAACAACTACAAACAGCCACGGTTCATACAAGCTGCGTAAATCAGATTCAAAATCAAGATATAAACTTTAATAAAAAATTAAAATCGGTCAAAATAGCCACGGTTCATACACTGGGGCTGCCAAAACAACTAGTATAAATAAATATTTACAAAATTTAGCTCAGGACAATGAATGTAATCTCACTTGAGCATCATGGCAACAAGAGAGAAATACCAAATGTGTAAATCCACTCCTGCTTCCAAGCAATGCTCAATCAATAGGCTGCCTGTCATCATTGCCACACAAGTAATATATAACTTACGAAATATTGAGGGCTGCCAGCAATATAACCATAGCACATAACAGCTGCCTTAACTACAATTACAAATACATAGTTACAAATAATGTAACAGGATAGCAAAGCTAATGTTACTTGAGCATTACGGCAACAAGAGCAAAACAAGACAAACGTGTCATTCCACTCATGCCTCCTAGCAATGTTCAATCAGCAGAATGTTTGCTGAATCATCTGGGGCTATATTCGAGCATAGCTCAAACAATAGGCAGCACATGTTAACAACACACATGAACCAAAAATAATAATAATTAAAATATAATTGACCTTATACTGAGTCGTAACCTCAAATAAACAACATTAACAAGGCCAATTATATTTTCAAATTTACCAATGGTGACATGAAGCACCATGGTTAAACAAAACAAACATTAGACAAGTTCATACAAGCTTTGATAGAGAAAAAAATTTAAGCAAGAACAACTACAAACAGCCACAGTTAATACAAGCTGCCTAAATAAGATTAAACATCGATATTTAAATAGCCACAATTTAACCAAGTTAGACAAGTTCAACTAAATTAGACATGAAAAATTAGACAAGTTCAACCAATTTTCAGCAAGAACAACTACAAACAGCCACGGTTCATACAAGCTGCGTAAATCAGATTCAAAATCAAGATATAAACTTTAATAAAAAATTAAAATCGGTCAAAATAGCCACGGTTCATACACTGGGGCTGCCAAAATAACTAGTATGAATAAATATTTACAAAATTTAGCTCAGGACAATGAATGTAATCTCACTTGAGCATCATGGCAACAAGAGAGAAATACCAAATGTGTAAATCCACTCCTGCTTCCAAGCAATGCTCAATCAATAGGCTGCCTGTCATCATTGCCACACAAGTAATATATAACTTACGAAATATTGAGGGCTGCCAGCAATATAACCATAGCACATAACAGCTGCCTTAACTACAATTACAAATACATAGTTACAAATAATGTAACAGGATAGCAAAGCTAATGTTACTTGAGCATTACGGCAACAAGAGCAAAACAAGACAAATGTGTCATTCCACTCATGCCTCCTAGCAATGTTCAATCAGCAGAATGTTTGCTGAATCATCTGGGGCTATATTCGAGCATAGCTCAAACAATAGGCAGCACATGTTAACAACACACATGAACCAAAAATAATAATAATTAAAATATAATTGACCTTATACTGAGTCGTAACCTCAAATAAACAACATTAACAAGGCCAATTATATTTTCAAATTTACCAATGGTGACATGAAGCACCATGGTTAAACAAAACAAACATTAGACAAGTTCATACAAGCTTTGATAGAGAAAAAATTCAGCAAGAACAACTACAAACAGCCACAGTTCATACAAGCTGCCTACAGAAGATTAAACATCAAGATTTAAACAGCCATAGTTTAACCAAATTAGACAAGTTAAACCAAATTAGAAATGAAACATTAGACAAGTTCAACCAAATTTCAGCAAGAACAACTACAAACAGCCACAGTTCATACAAGCTACCTAAAAATAAGATTAAACATCAAGATTTAAACAGCCACAGTTTAACCAAATTAGACAAGTTCAACAAAATTAGACATGAAACATTAGACAAGTTCAACCAAATCTCAGCAAGAACTACAAACAGCCACAGTTCATACAAGCTGCGTAAATAAGATTCAAAATCAATATATAAACTTTAATAAAAAATTAAAATCGGTCAAAACAGCCACAGTTCATATACTGGGGCTGCCATAACAACTAGCATAAATAAATATTTACAAAATATGGCTCAGGACAGTGAATGTAATCTCACTTGAGCATCACGGCAACAAGAGGAAAATACCAAATGTGTAAATCCACTCCTGCTTCCAAGCAATGCTCAATCAATAGGCAGCCTATCATCATTGCCATACAAGTAATATATAACTTACGAAATATTGAGGGCTGCCAATAATATAACCATAGCACGTAACAGCTGCCTTAACTACAATTACAAATACATAGTTATAAATAATGTAACAGGACAGCAAGGCTAATGTTACTTGAGCATTACGGCAACAAGGGCAAAACAAGACAAACATTCCACTCATGCCTCCAAGCAATGTTCAATCAGCAGAATGTTTGGTGAATCATCTGGGGCTATATTCGAGCATAGCTCAAACAATATGCAGCACATGTTAACAACACACGAACCAAAAATAATAATAATTAAAATATAATTGATCTTATACTGAGTCGTAACCTCAAATAAACAACATTAACAAGGCCAATTATATTTTCAAATATACCAATGGTGACATGAAGCACCATGGTTAAACAAAACAAACATTAGACAAGTTCATACAAGCTTTGATAGAGAAAAAAATTTAAGCAAGAACAACTACAAACAGCCACAGTTAATACAAGCTGCCTAAATAAGATTAAACATCGATATTTAAATAGCCACAATTTAACCAAGTTAGACAAGTTCAACTAAATTAGACATGAAAAATTAGACAAGTTCAACCAATTTTCAGCAAGAACAACTACAAACAGCCACGGTTCATACAAGCTGCGTAAATCAGATTCAAAATCAAGATATAAACTTTAATAAAAAATTAAAATCGGTCAAAATAGCCACGGTTCATACACTGGGGCTGCCAAAACAACTAGTATAAATAAATATTTACAAAATTTAGCTCAGGACAATGAATGTAATCTCACTTGAGCATCATGGCAACAAGAGAGAAATACCAAATGTGTAAATCCACTCCTGCTTCCAAGCAATGCTCAATCAATAGGCTGCCTGTCATCATTGCCACACAAGTAATATATAACTTACGAAATATTGAGGGCTGCCAGCAATATAACCATAGCACATAACAGCTGCCTTAACTACAATTACAAATACATAGTTACAAATAATGTAACAGGATAGCAAAGCTAATGTTACTTGAGCATTACGGCAACAAGAGCAAAACAAGACAAACGTGTCATTCCACTCATGCCTCCTAGCAATGTTCAATCAGCAGAATGTTTGCTGAATCATCTGGGGCTATATTCGAGCATAGCTCAAACAATAGGCAGCACATGTTAACAACACACATGAACCAAAAATAATAATAATTAAAATATAATTGACCTTATACTGAGTCGTAACCTCAAATAAACAACATTAACAAGGCCAATATATTTTCAAATTTACCAATGGTGACATGAAGCACCATGGTTAAACAAAACAAACATTAGACAAGTTCATACAAGCTTTGATAGAGAAAAAAATTTCAGCAAGAACAACTACAAACAGCCACAGTTCATACAAGCTGCCTACATAAGATTAAACATCAAGATTTAAACAGCCATAGTTAACCAAATTAGACAAGTTAAACCAATTAGAAATGAAACATTAGACAAGTTCAACCAAATTTCAGCAAGAACAATACAAACAGACAGTTCATACAAGCTACCTAAAAATAAGATTAAACATCAAGATTTAAACAGCCACAGTTTAACCAAATTAGACAAGTTCAACAAAATTAGACATGAAACATTAGACAAGTTCAACCAAATCTCAGCAAGAACAACTACAAACAGCCACAGTTCATACAAGCTGCGTAAATAAGATTCAAAATCAATATATAAACTTTAATAAAAAATTAAAATCGGTCAAAACAGCCACAGTTCATATACTGGGGCTGCCATAACAACTAGCATAAATAAATATTTACAAAATATGGCTCAGGACAGTGAATGTAATCTCACTTGAGCATCACGGCAACAAGAGGAAAATACCAAATGTGTAAATCCACTCCTGCTTCCAAGCAATGCTCAATCAATAGGCAGCCTATCATCATTGCCATACAAGTAATATATAACTTACGAAATATTGAGGGCTGCCAATAATATAACCATAGCATAACAGCTGCCTTAACTACAATTACAAATACATAGTTATAAATAATGTAACAGGACAGCAAGGCTAATGTTACTTGAGCATTACGGCAACAAGGGCAAAACAAGACAAACATTCCACTCATGCCTCCAAGCAATGTTCAATCAGCAGAATGTTTGGTGAATCATCTGGGGCTATATTCGAGCATAGCTCAAACAATATGCAGCACATGTTAACAACACACAAACCAAAAATAATAATAATTAAAATATAATTGATCTTATACTGAGTCGTAACCTCAAATAAACAACATTAACAAGGCCAATTATATTTTCAAATTACCAATGGTGACATGAAGCACCATGGTTAAACAAAACAAACATTAGACAAGTTCATACAAGCTTTGATAGAGAAAAAAATTTAAGCAAGAACAACTACAAACAGCCACAGTTAATACAAGCTGCCTAAATAAGATTAAACATCGATATTTAAATAGCCACAATTTAACCAAGTTAGACAAGTTCAACTAAATTAAACATGAAAAATTAGACAAGTTCAACCAATTTTCAGCAAGAACAACTACAAACAGCCACGGTTCATACAAGCTGCGTAAATCAGATTCAAAATCAAGATATAAACTTTAATAAAAAATTAAAATCGGTCAAAATAGCCACGGTTCATACACTGGGGCTGCCAAAACAACTAGTATAAATAAATATTTACAAAATTTAGCTCAGGACAATGAATGTAATCTCACTTGAGCATCATGGCAACAAGAGAGAAATACCAAATGTGTAAATCCACTCCTGCTTCCAAGCAATGCTCAATCAATAGGCTGCCTATCATCATTGCCACACAAGTAATATATAACTTACGAAATATTGAGGGCTGCCAGCAATATAACCATAGCACATAACAGCTGCCTTAACTACAATTACAAATACATAGTTACAAATAATGTAACAGGATAGCAAAGCTAATGTTACTTGAGCATTACGGCAACAAGAGCAAAACAAGACAAACGTGTCATTCCATCATGCCTCCTAGCAATGTTCAATCAGCAGAATGTTTGCTGAATCATCTGGGGCTATATTCGAGCATAGCTCAAACAATAGGCAGCACATGTTAACAACACACATGAACCAAAAATAATAATAATTAAAATATAATTGACCTTATACTGAGTCGTAACCTCAAATAAACAACATTAACAAGGCCAATTATATTTTCAAATTTACCAATGGTGACATGAAGCACCATGGTTAAACAAAACAAACATTAGACAAGTTCATACAAGCTTTGATAGAGAAAAAAATTTAAGCAAGAACAACTACAAACAGCCACAGTTAATACAAGCTGCCTAAATAAGATTAAACATCGATATTTAAATAGCCACAATTTAACCAAGTTAGACAAGTTCAACTAAATTAGACATGAAAATTAGACAAGTTCAACCAATTTTCAGCAAGAACAACTACAAACAGCCACGGTTCATACAAGCTGCGTAAATCAGATTCAAAATCAAGATATAAACTTTAATAAAAAATTAAAATCGGTCAAAATAGCCACGGTTCATACACTGGGGCTGCCAAAACAACTAGTATGAATAAATATTTACAAAATTTAGCTCAGGACAATGAATGTAATCTCACTTGAGCATCATGGCAACAAGAGAGAAATACCAAATGTGTAAATCCACTCCTGCTTCCAAGCAATGCTCAATCAATAGGCTGCCTGTCATCATTGCCACACAAGTAATATATAACTTACGAAATATTGAGGGCTGCCAGCAATATAACCATAGCACATAACAGCTGCCTTAACTACAATTACAAATACATAGTTACAAATAATGTAACAGGATAGCAAAGCTAATGTTACTTGAGCATTACGGCAACAAGAGCAAAACAAGACAAATGTGTCATTCCACTCATGCCTCCTAGCAATGTTCAATCAGCAGAATGTTTGCTGAATCATCTGGGGCTATATTCGAGCATAGCTCAAACAATAGGCAGCACATGTTAACAACACACATGAACCAAAAATAATAATAATTAAAATATAATTGACCTTATACTGAGTCGTAACCTCAAATAAACAACATTAACAAGGCCAATTATATTTTCAAATTTACCAATGGTGACATGAAGCACCATGGTTAAACAAAACAAACATTAGACAAGTTCATACAAGCTTTGATAGAGAAAAAAATTTCAGCAAGAACAACTACAAACAGCCACAGTTCATACAAGCTGCCTACATAAGATTAAACATCAAGATTTAAACAGCCATAGTTTAACCAAATTAGACAAGTTAAACCAAATTAGAAATGAAACATTAGACAAGTTCAACCAAATTTCAGCAAGAACAACTACAAACAGCCACAGTTCATACAAGCTACCTAAAAATAAGATTAAACATCAAGATTTAAACAGCCACAGTTTAACCAAATTAGACAAGTTCGACAAAATTAGACATGAAACATTAGACAAGTTCAACCAAATCTCAGCAAGAACAACTACAAACAGCCACAGTTCATACAAGCTGCGTAAATAAGATTCAAAATCAATATATAAACTTTAATAAAAAATTAAAATCGGTCAAAACAGCCACAGTTCATATACTGGGGCTGCCATAACAACTAGCATAAATAAATATTTACAAAATATGGCTCAGGACAATGAATGTAATCTCACTTGAGCATCACGGCAACAAGAGGAAAATACCAAATGTGTAAATCCACTCCTGCTTCCAAGCAATGCTCAATCAATAGGCAGCCTATCATCATTGCCATACAAGTAATATATAACTTACGAAATATTGAGGGCTGCCAATAATATAACCATAGCACGTAACAGCTGCCTTAACTACAATTACAAATACATAGTTATAAATAATGTAACAGGACAGCAAGGCTAATGTTACTTGAGCATTACGGCAACAAGGGCAAAACAAGACAAACATTCCACTCATGCCTCCAAGCAATGTTCAATCAGCAGAATGTTTGGTGAATCATCTGGGGCTATATTCGAGCATAGCTCAAACAATATGCAGCACATGTTAACAACACACGAACCAAAAATAATAATAATTAAAATATAATTGATCTTATACTGAGTCGTAACCTCAAATAAACAACATTAACAAGGCCAATTATATTTTCAAATATACCAATGGTGACATGAAGCACCATGGTTAAACAAAACAAACATTAGACAAGTTCATACAAGCTTTGATAAAGAAAAAAATTTAAGCAAGAACAACTACAAACAGCCACAGTTAATACAAGCTGCCTAAATAAGATTAAACATCGATATTTAAATAGCCACAATTTAACCAAGTTAGACAAGTTCAACTAAATTAGACATGAAAAATTAGACAAGTTCAACCAATTTTCAGCAAGAACAACTACAAACAGCCACGGTTCATACAAGCTGCGTAAATCAGATTCAAAATCAAGATATAAACTTTAATAAAAAATTAAAATCGGTCAAAATAGCCACGGTTCATACACTGGGGCTGCCAAAACAACTAGTATGAATAAATATTTACAAAATTTAGCTCAGGACAATGAATGTAATCTCACTTGAGCATCATGGCAACAAGAGAGAAATACCAAATGTGTAAATCCACTCCTGCTTCCAAGCAATGCTCAATCAATAGGCTGCCTGTCATCATTGCCACACAAGTAATATATAACTTACGAAATATTGAGGGCTGCCAGCAATATAACCATAGCACATAACAGCTGCCTTAACTACAATTACAAATACATAGTTACAAATAATGTAACAGGATAGCAAAGCTAATGTTACTTGAGCATTACGGCAACAAGAGCAAAACAAGACAAACGTGTCATTCCACTCATGCCTCCTAGCAATGTTCAATCAGCAGAATGTTTGCTGAATCATCTGGGGCTATATTCGAGCATAGCTCAAACAATAGGCAGCACATGTTAACAACACACATGAACCAAAAAAATAATATTAAAATATAATTGACCTTATACTGAGTCGTAACCTCAAATAAACAACATTAACAAGGCCAATTATATTTTCAAATTTACCAATGGTGACATGAAGCACCATGGTTAAACAAAACAAACATTAGACAAGTTCATACAAGCTTTGATAGAGAAAAAAATTTAAGCAAGAACAACTACAAACAGCCACAGTTAATACAAGCTGCCTAAATAAGATTAAACATCGATATTTAAATAGCCACAATTTAACCAAGTTAGACAAGTTCAACTAAATTAGACATGAAAAATTAGACAAGTTCAACCAATTTTCAGCAAGAACAACTACAAACAGCCACGGTTCATACAAGCTGCGTAAATCAGATTCAAAATCAAGATATAAACTTTAATAAAAAATTAAAATCGGTCAAAATAGCCACGGTTCATACACTGGGGCTGCCAAAACAACTAGTATGAATAAATATTTACAAAATTAGCTCAGGACAATGAATGTAATCTCACTTGAGCATCATGGCAACAAGAGAGAAATACCAAATGTGTAAATCCACTCCTGCTTCCAAGCAATGCTCAATCAATAGGCTGCCTGTCATCATTGCCACACAAGTAATATATAACTTACGAAATATTGAGGGCTGCCAGCATATAACCATAGCACATAACAGCTGCCTTAACTACAATTACAAATACATAGTTACAAATAATGTAACAGGATAGCAAAGCTAATGTTACTTGAGCATTACGGCAACAAGAGCAAAACAAGACAAACGTGTCATTCCACTCATGCCTCCTAGCAATGTTCAATCAGCAGAATGTTTGCTGAATCATCTGGGGCTATATTCGAGCATAGCTCAAACAATAGGCAGCACATGTTAACAACACACATGAACCAAAAATAATAATAATTAAAATATAATTGACCTTATACTGAGTCGTAACCTCAAATAAACAACATTAACAAGGCCAATTATATTTTCAAATTTACCAATGGTGACATGAAGCACCATGGTTAAACAAAACAAACATTAGACAAGTTCATACAAGCTTTGATAGAGAAAAAAATTTAAGCAAGAACAACTACAAACAGCCACAGTTAATACAAGCTGCCTAAATAAGATTAAACATCGATATTTAAATAGCCACAATTTAACCAAGTTAGACAAGTTCAACTAAATTAGACATGAAAAATTAGACAAGTTCAACCAATTTTCAGCAAGAACAACTACAAACAGCCACGGTTCATACAAGCTGCGTAAATCAGATTCAAAATCAAGATATAAACTTTAATAAAAAATTAAAATCGGTCAAAATAGCCACGGTTCATACACTGGGGCTGCCAAAATAACTAGTATGAATAAATATTTACAAAATTTAGCTCAGGACAATGAATGTAATCTCACTTGAGCATCATGGCAACAAGAGAGAAATACCAAATGTGTAAATCCACTCCTGCTTCCAAGCAATGCTCAATCAATAGGCTGCCTGTCATCATTGCCACACAAGTAATATATAACTTACGAAATATTGAGGGCTGCCAGCAATATAACCATAGCACATAACAGCTGCCTTAACTACAATTACAAATACATAGTTACAAATAATGTAACAGGATAGCAAAGCTAATGTTACTTGAGCATTACGGCAACAAGAGCAAAACAAGACAAATGTGTCATTCCACTCATGCCTCCTAGCAATGTTCAATCAGCAGAATGTTTGCTGAATCATCTGGGGCTATATTCGAGCATAGCTCAAACAATAGGCAGCACATGTTAACAACACACATGAACCAAAAATAATAATAATTAAAATATAATTGACCTTATACTGAGTCGTAACCTCAAATAAACAACATTAACAAGGCCAATTATATTTTCAAATTTACCAATGGTGACATGAAGCACCATGGTTAAACAAAACAAACATTAGACAAGTTCATACAAGCTTTGATAGAAAAAAAAATTTCAGCAAGAACAACTACAAACAGCCACAGTTCATACAAGCTGCCTACATAAGATTAAACATCAAGATTTAAACAGCCATAGTTTAACCAAATTAGACAAGTTAAACCAAATTAGAAATGAAACATTAGACAAGTTCAACCAAATTTCAGCAAGAACAACTACAAACAGCCACAGTTCATACAAGCTACCTAAAAATAAGATTAAACATCAAGATTTAAACAGCCACAGTTTAACCAAATTAGACAAGTTCAACAAAATTAGACATGAAACATTAGACAAGTTCAACCAAATCTCAGCAAGAACAACTACAAACAGCCACAGTTCATACAAGCTGCGTAAATAAGATTCAAAATCAATATATAAACTTAATAAAAAATTAAAATCGGTCAAAACAGCCACAGTTCATATACTGGGGCTGCCATAACAACTAGCATAAATAAATATTTACAAAATATGGCTCAGGACAGTGAATGTAATCTCACTTGAGCATCACGGCAACAAGAGGAAAATACCAAATGTGTAAATCCACTCCTGCTTCCAAGCAATGCTCAATCAATAGGCAGCCTATCATCATTGCCATACAAGTAATATATAACTTACGAAATATTGAGGGCTGCCAATAATATAACCATAGCACGTAACAGCTGCCTTAACTACAATTACAAATACATAGTTATAAATAATGTAACAGGACAGCAAGGCTAATGTTACTTGAGCATTACGGCAACAAGGGCAAAACAAGACAAACATTCCACTCATGCCTCCAAGCAATGTTCAATCAGCAGAATGTTTGGTGAATCATCTGGGGCTATATTCGAGCATAGCTCAAACAATATGCAGCACATGTTAACAACACACGAACCAAAAATAATAATAATTAAAATATAATTGATCTTACACTGAGTCGTAACCTCAAATAAACAACATTATCAAGGCCAATTATATTTTCAAATATACCAATGGTGACATGAAGCACCATGGTTAAACAAAACAAACATTAGACAAGTTCATACAAGCTTTGATAAAGAAAAAATTTAAGCAAGAACAACTACAAACAGCCACAGTTAATACAAGCTGCCTAAATAAGATTAAACATCGATATTTAAATAGCCACAATTTAACCAAGTTAGACAAGTTCAACTAAATTAGACATGAAAAATTAGACAAGTTCAACCAATTTTCAGCAAGAACAACTACAAACAGCCACGGTTCATACAAGCTGCGTAAATCAGATTCAAAATCAAGATATAAACTTTAATAAAAAATTAAAATCGGTCAAAATAGCCACGGTTCATACACTGGGGCTGCCAAAACAACTAGTATGAATAAATATTTACAAAATTTAGCTCAGGACAATGAATGTAATCTCACTTGAGCATCATGGCAACAAGAGAGAAATACCAAATGTGTAAATCCACTCCTGCTTCCAAGCAATGCTCAATCAATAGGCTGCCTGTCATCATTGCCACACAAGTAATATATAACTTACGAAATATTGAGGGCTGCCAGCAATATAACCATAGCACATAACAGCTGCCTTAACTACAATTACAAATACATAGTTACAAATAATGTAACAGGATAGCAAAGCTAATGTTACTTGAGCATTACGGCAACAAGAGCAAAACAAGACAAACGTGTCATTCCACTCATGCCTCCTAGCAATGTTCAATCAGCAGAATGTTTGCTGAATCATCTGGGGCTATATTCGAGCATAGCTCAAACAATAGGCAGCACATGTTAACAACACACATGAACCAAAAATAATAATAATTAAAATATAATTGACCTTATACTGAGTCGTAACCTCAAATAAACAACATTACAAGGCCAATTATATTTTCAAATTTACCAATGGTGACATGAAGCACCATGGTTAAACAAAACAAACATTAGACAAGTTCATACAAGCTTTGATAGAGAAAAAAATTTAAGCAAGAACAACTACAAACAGCCACAGTTAATACAAGCTGCCTAAATAAGATTAAACATCGATATTTAAATAGCCACAATTTAACCAAGTTAGACAAGTTCAACTAAATTAGACATGAAAAATTAGACAAGTTCAACCAATTTTCAGCAAGAACAACTACAAACAGCCACGGTTCATACAAGCTGCGTAAATCATATTCAAAATCAAGATATAAACTTTAATAAAAAATTAAAATCGGTCAAAATAGCCACGGTTCATACACTGGGGCTGCCAAAATAACTAGTATGAATAAATATTTACAAAATTTAGCTCAGGACAATGAATGTAATCTCACTTGAGCATCATGGCAACAAGAGAGAAATACCAAATGTGTAAATCCACTCCTGCTTCCAAGCAATGCTCAATCAATAGGCTGCCTGTCATCATTGCCACACAAGTAATATATAACTTACGAAATATTGAGGGCTGCCAGCAATATAACCATAGCACATAACAGCTGCCTTAACTACAATTACAAATACATAGTTACAAATAATGTAACAGGATAGCAAAGCTAATGTTACTTGAGCATTACGGCAACAAGAGCAAAACAAGACAAATGTGTCATTCCACTCATGCCTCCTAGCAATGTTCAATCAGCAGAATGTTTGCTGAATCATCTGGGGCTATATTCGAGCATAGCTCAAACAATAGGCAGCACATGTTAACAACACACATGAACCAAAAATAATAATAATTAAAATATAATTGACCTTATACTGAGTCGTAACCTCAAATAAACAACATTAACAAGGCCAATTATATTTTCAAATTTACCAATGGTGACATGAAGCACCATGGTTAAACAAAACAAACATTAGACAAGTTCATACAAGCTTTGATAGAGAAAAAAATTTCAGCAAGAACAACTACAAACAGCCACAGTTCATACAAGCTGCCTACAGAAGATTAAACATCAAGATTTAAACAGCCATAGTTTAACCAAATTAGACAAGTTAAACCAAATTAGAAATGAAACATTAGACAAGTTCAACCAAATTTCAGCAAGAACAACTACAAACAGCCACGGTTCATACAAGATACCTAAAAATAAGATTAAACATCAAGATTTAAACAGCCACAGTTTAACCAAATTAGACAAGTTCAACAAAATTAGACATGAAACATTAGACAAGTTCAACCAAATCTCAGCAAGAACAACTACAAACAGCCACAGTTCATACAAGCTGCGTAAATAAGATTCAAAATCAATATATAAACTTTAATAAAAAATTAAAATCGGTCAAAACAACCACAGTTCATATACTGGGGCTGCCATAACAACTAGCATAAATAAATATTTACAAAATATGGCTCAGGACAGTGAATGTAATCTCACTTGAGCATCACGGCAACAAGAGGAAAATACCAAATGTGTAAATCCACTCCTGCTTCCAAGCAATGCTCAATCAATAGGCAGCCTATCATCATTGCCATACAAGTAATATATAACTTACGAAATATTGAGGGCTGCCAATAATATAACCATAGCACGTAACAGCTGCCTTAACTACAATTACAAATACATAGTTATAAATAATGTAACAGGACAGCAAGGCTAATGTTACTTGAGCATTACGGCAACAAGGGCAAAACAAGACAAACATTCCACTCATGCCTCCAAGCAATGTTCAATCAGCAGAATGTTTGGTGAATCATCTGGGGCTATATTCGAGCATAGCTCAAACAATATGCAGCACATGTTAACAACACACGAACCAAAAATAATAATAATTAAAATAATTGATCTTATACTGAGTCGTAACCTCAAATAAACAACATTAACAAGGCCAATTATATTTTCAAATATACCAATGGTGACATGAAGCACCATGGTTAAACAAAACAAACATTAGACAAGTTCATACAAGCTTTGATAGAGAAAAAAATTTAAGCAAGAACAACTACAAACAGCCACAGTTAATACAAGCTGCCTAAATAAGATTAAACATCGATATTTAAATAGCCACAATTTAACCAAGTTAGACAAGTTCAACTAAATTAGACATGAAAAATTAGACAAGTTCAACCAATTTTCAGCAAGAACAACTACAAACAGCCACGGTTCATACAAGCTGCGTAAATCAGATTCAAAATCAAGATATAAACTTTAATAAAAAATTAAAATCGGTCAAAATAGCCACGGTTCATACACTGGGGCTGCCAAAACAACTAGTATAAATAAATATTTACAAAATTTAGCTCAGGACAATGAATGTAATCTCACTTGAGCATCATGGCAACAAGAGAGAAATACCAAATGTGTAAATCCACTCCTGCTTCCAAGCAATGCTCAATCAATAGGCTGCCTATCATCATTGCCATACATGTAATATATAACTTACGAAATATTGAGGGCTGCCAGCAATATAACCATAGCACATAACAGCTGCCTTAACTACAATTACAAATACATAGTTACAAATAATGTAACAGGATAGCAAAGCTAATGTACTTGAGCATTACGGCAACAAGAGCAAAACAAGACAAACGTGTCATACCAGCAGCTTGTATGAGCTGTGCAAAAACCGATTTTAATTTTTTATTAAAGTTTATATATTGATTGAATCTTATTTACGCAGCTTGTATGAACTGGCTGTTGTAGTTGTTCTTGCTGAGATTTGGTTGAACTTGTCTAATGTTTCATGTCTAATTTTGTTGACTTGTCTAATTTGGTTAAAAAGTGGCTGTTTAAATCTTGATTTAATCTTATTTTTAGGTAGCTTGTATGAACTGTGGCAGTTAGTAGTTGTTCTTGCTGAAATTTGGTTGAACTTTCTAATGTTTCATTTCTAATTTGGTTTAACTGTCTAATTTGGTTAAACTATGGCTGTTTAAATCTTGATGTTTAATATTATGTAGGCAGCTGAATGAACTGTGGTGTTTGTAGTTGTTCTTGCTGAAATTTTTTCTCTATCAAAGCTTGTATGAACTGTCTAATGTTGTTTTGTTTAACCATGGTGCTTCATGTCACCATTGGTAATTTGAAAATATAATTGGCCTTGTTAATGTATTTATTTGAGGTACGACTAGTATAAGGTCAATTATATTTTAATTATTATTATTTTTGGTCATGTGTGTTGTTAACATGTGCTGCCTATTGTTTGAGCTATGCTCGAATATAGCCCAAGATGATGTAACACGATAGCAAAGCTAATGTTACTTGAGCATTACGGCAACAAGAGCAAAACAAGACAAACGTGTCATTCCACTCATGCCTCCTAGCAATGTTCAATCAGCAGAATGTTTGCTAAATCATCTGGGGCTATATTCGAGCATAGCTCAAACAATAGGCAGCACATGTTAACAACACACATGAACCAAAAATAATAATAAATAAAATATAATTGACCTTATACTGAGTCGTAACCTCAAATAAACAACATTAACAAGGCCAATTATATTTTCAAATTTACCAATGGTGACATGAAGCACCATGGTTAAACAAAACAAACATTAGACAAGTTCATACAAGCTTTGATAGAGAAAAAAATTTCAGCAAGAACAACTACAAACAGCCACAGTTCATACAAGCTGCCTACATAAGATTAAACATCAAGATTTAAACAGCCATAGTTTAACCAAATTAGACAAGTTAAACCAAATTAGAAATGAAACATTAGACAAGTTCAACCAAATTTCAGCAAGAACAACTACAAACAGCCACAGTTCATACAAGCTACCTAAAAATAAGATTAAACATCAAGATTTAAACAGCCACAGTTTAACCAAATTAGACAAGTTCAACAAAATTAGACATGAAACATTAGACAAGTTCAACCAAATCTCAGCAAGAACAACTACAAACAGCCACAGTTCATACAAGCTGCGTAAATAAGATTCAAAATCAATATATAAACTTTAATAAAAAATTAAAATCGGTCAAAACAGCCACAGTTCATATACTGGGGCTGCCATAACAACTAGCATAAATAAATATTTACAAAATATGGCTCAGGACAGTGAATGTAATCTCACTTGAGCATCACGGCAACAAGAGGAAAATACCAAATGTGTAAATCCACTCCTGCTTCCAAGCAATGCTCAATCAATAGGCAGCCTATCATCATTGCCATACAAATAATATATAACTTACGAAATATTGAGGGCTGCCAATAATATAACCATAGCACGTAACAGCTGCCTTAACTACAATTACAAATACATAGTTATAAATAATGTAACAGGACAGCAAGGCTAATGTTACTTGAGCATTACGGCAACAAGGGCAAAACAAGACAAACATTCCACTCATGCCTCCAAGCAATGTTCAATCAGCAGAATGTTTGGTGAATCATCTGGGGCTATATTCGAGCATAGCTCAAACAATATGCAGCACATGTTAAACACACATGAACCAAAAATAATAATAATTAAAATATAATTGATCTTATACTGAGTCGTAACCTCAAATAAACAACATTAACAAGGCCAATTATATTTTCAAATATACCAATGGTGACATGAAGCACCATGGTTAAACAAAACAAACATTAGACAAGTTCATACAAGCTTTGATAGAGAAAAAAATTTAAGCAAGAACAACTACAAACAGCCACAGTTAATACAAGCTGCCTAAATAAGATTAAACATCGATATTTAAATAGCCACAATTTAACCAAGTTAGACAAGTTCAACTAAATTAGACATGAAAAATTAGACAAGTTCAACCAATTTTCAGCAAGAACAACTACAAACAGCCACGGTTCATACAAGCTGCGTAAATCATATTCAAAATCAAGATATAAACTTTAATAAAAAATTAAAATCGGTCAAAATAGCCACGGTTCATACACTGGGGCTGCCAAAACAACTAGTATAAATAAATATTTACAAAATTTAGCTCAGGACAATGAATGTAATCTCACTTGAGCATCATGGCAACAAGAGAGAAATACCAAATGTGTAAATCCACTCCTGCTTCCAAGCAATGCTCAATCAATAGGCTGCCTGTCATCATTGCCACACAAGTAATATATAACTTACGAAATATTGAGGGCTGCCAGCAATATAACCATAGCACATAACAGCTGCCTTAACTACAATTACAAATACATAGTTACAAATAATGTAACAGGATAGCAAAGCTAATGTTACTTGAGCATTACGGCAACAAGAGCAAAACAAGACAAACGTGTCATTCCACTCATGCCTCCTAGCAATGTTCAATCAGCAGAATGTTTGCTGAATCATCTGGGGCTATATTCGAGCATAGCTCAAACAATAGGCAGCACATGTTAACAACACACATGAACCAAAAATAATAATAATTAAAATATAATTGACCTTATACTGAGTCGTAACCTCAAATAAACAACATTAACAAGGCCAATTATATTTTCAAATTTACCAATGGTGACATGAAGCACCATGGTTAAACAAAACAAACATTAGACAAGTTCATACAAGCTTTGATAGAGAAAAAAATTTCAGCAAGAACAACTACAAACAGCCACAGTTCATACAAGCTGCCTACAGAAGATTAAACATCAAGATTTAAACAGCCATAGTTTAACCAAATTAGACAAGTTAAACCAAATTAGAAATGAAACATTAGACAAGTTCAACCAAATTTCAGCAAGAACAACTACAAACAGCCACAGTTCATACAAGCTACCTAAAAATAAGATTAAACATCAAGATTTAAACAGCCACAGTTTAACCAAATTAGACAAGTTCAACAAAATTAGACATGAAACATTAGACAAGTTCAACCAAATCTCAGCAAGAACAACTACAAACAGCCACAGTTCATACAAGCTGCGTAAATAAGATTCAAAATCAATATATAAACTTTAATAAAAAATTAAAATCGGTCAAAACAGCCACAGTTCATATACTGGGGCTGCCATAACAACTAGCATAAATAAATATTTACAAAATATGGCTCAGGACAGTGAATGTAATCTCACTTGAGCATCACGGCAACAAGAGGAAAATACCAAATGTGTAAATCCACTCCTGCTTCCAAGCAATGCTCAATCAATAGGCAGCCTATCATCATTGCCATACAAGTAATATATAACTTACGAAATATTGAGGGCTGCCAATAATATAACCATAGCACGTAACAGCTGCCTTAACTACAATTACAAATACATAGTTATAAATAATGTAACAGGACAGCAAGGCTAATGTTACTTGAGCATTACGGCAACAAGGGCAAAACAAGACAAACATTCCACTCATGCCTCCAAGCAATGTTCAATCAGCAGAATGTTTGGTGAATCATCTGGGGCTATATTCGAGCATAGCTCAAACAATATGCAGCACATGTTAACACACATGAACCAAAAATAATAATAATTAAAATATAATTGATCTTATTCTGAGTCGTAACCTCAAATAAACAACATTAACAAGGCCAATTATATTTTCAAATATACCAATGGTGACATGAAGCACCATGGTTAAACAAAACAAACATTAGACAAGTTCATACAAGCTTTGATAGAGAAAAAAATTTAAGCAAGAACAACTACAAACAGCCACAGTTAATACAAGCTGCCTAAATAAGATTAAACATCGATATTTAAATAGCCACAATTTAACCAAGTTAGACAAGTTCAACTAAATTAGACATGAAAAATTAGACAAGTTCAACCAATTTTCAGCAAGAACAACTACAAACAGCCACGGTTCATACAAGCTGCGTAAATCAGATTCAAAATCAATATATAAACTTTAATAAAAAATTAAAATCGGTCAAAATAGCCACGGTTCATACACTGGGGCTGCCAAAACAACTAGTATAAATAAATATTTACAAAATTTAGCTCAGGACAATGAATGTAATCTCACTTGAGCATCATGGCAACAAGAGAGAAATACCAAATGTGTAAATCCACTCCTGCTTCCAAGCAATGCTCAATCAATAGGCAGCCTGTCATCATTGCCACACAAGTAATATATAACTTACGAAATATTGAGGGCTGCCAGCAATATAACCATAGCACATAACAGCTGCCTTAACTACAATTACAAATACATAGTTACAAATAATGTAACAGGATAGCAAAGCTAATGTTACTTGAGCATTACGGCAACAAGAGCAAAACAAGACAAACGTGTCATTCCACTCATGCCTCCTAGCAATGTTCAATCAGCAGAATGTTTGCTGAATCATCTGGGGCTATATTCGAGCATAGCTCAAACAATAGGCAGCACATGTTAACAACACACATGAACCAAAAATAATAATAATTAAAATATAATTGACCTTATACTGAGTCGTAACCTCAAATAAACAACATTAACAAGGCCAATTATATTTTCAAATTTACCAATGGTGACATGAAGCACCATGGTTAAACAAAACAAACATTAGACAAGTTCATACAAGCTTTGATAGAGAAAAAAATTTCAGCAAGAACAACTACAAACAGCCACAGTTCATACAAGCTGCCTACAGAAGATTAAACATCAAGATTTAAACAGCCATAGTTTAACCAAATTAGACAAGTTAAACCAAATTAGAAATGAAACATTAGACAAGTTCAACCAAATTTCAGCAAGAACAACTACAAACAGCCACAGTTCATACAAGCTACCTAAAAATAAGATTAAACATCAAGATTTAAACAGCCACAGTTTAACCAAATTAGACAAGTTCAACAAAATTAGACATGAAACATTAGACAAGTTCAACCAAATCTCAGCAAGAACAACTACAAACAGCCACAGTTCATACAAGCTGCGTAAATAAGATTCAAAATCAATATATAAACTTTAATAAAAAATTAAAATCGGTCAAAACAGCCACAGTTCATATACTGGGGCTGCCATAACAACTAGTATAAATAAATATTTACAAAATATGGCTCAGGACAGTGAATGTAATCTCACTTGAGCATCACGGCAACAAGAGGAAAATACCAAATGTGTAAATCCACTCCTGCTTCCAAGCAATGCTCAATCAATAGGCAGCCTATCATCATTGCCATACAAGTAATATATAACTTACGAAATATTGAGGGCTGCCAATAATATAACCATAGCACGTAACAGCTGCCTTAACTACAATTACAAATACATAGTTATAAATAATGTAACAGGACAGCAAGGCTAATGTTACTTGAGCATTACGGCAACAAGGGCAAAACAAGACAAACATTCCACTCATGCCTCCAAGCAATGTTCAATCAGCAGAATGTTTGCTGAATCATCTGGGGCTATATTCGAGCATAGCTCAAACAATATGCAGCACATGTTAACAACACATGAACCAAAAATAATAATAATTAAAATATAATTGATCTTATACTGAGTCGTAACCTCAAATAAACAACATTAACAAGGCCAATTATATTTTCAAATATACCAATGGTGACATGAAGCACCATGGTTAAACAAAACAAACATTAGACAAGTTCATACAAGCTTTGATAGAGAAAAAAATTTAAGCAAGAACAACTACAAACAGCCACAGTTAATACAAGCTGCCTAAATAAGATTAAACATCGATATTTAAATAGCCACAATTTAACCAAGTTAGACAAGTTCAACTAAATTAGACATGAAAAATTAGACAAGTTCAACCAATTTTCAGCAAGAACAACTACAAACAGCCACGGTTCATACAAGCTGCGTAAATCAGATTCAAAATCAAGATATAAACTTTAATAAAAAATTAAAATCGGTCAAAATAGCCACGGTTCATACACTGGGGCTGCCAAAACAACTAGTATAAATAAATATTTACAAAATTTAGCTCAGGACAATGAATGTAATCTCACTTGAGCATCATGGCAACAAGAGAGAAATACCAAATGTGTAAATCCACTCCTGCTTCCAAGCAATGCTCAATCAATAGGCTGCCTATCATCATTGCCACACAAGTAATATATAACTTACGAAATATTGAGGGCTGCCAGCAATATAACCATAGCACATAACAGCTGCCTTAACTACAATTACAAATACATAGTTACAAATAATGTAACAGGATAGCAAAGCTAATGTTACTTGAGCATTACGGCAACAAGAGCAAAACAAGACAAACGTGTCATTCCACTCATGCCTCCTAGCAATGTTCAATCAGCAGAATGTTTGCTGAATCATCTGGGGCTATATTCGAGCATAGCTCAAACAATAGGCAGCACATGTTAACAACACACATGAACCAAAAATAATAATAATTAAAATATAATTGACCTTATACTGAGTCGTAACCTCAAATAAACAACATTAACAAGGCCAATTATATTTTCAAATTTACCAATGGTGACATGAAGCACCATGGTTAAACAAAACAAACATTAGACAAGTTCATACAAGCTTTGATAGAGAAAAAAATTTCAGCAAGAACAACTACAAACAGCCACAGTTCATACAAGCTGCCTACATAAGATTAAACATCAAGATTTAAACAGCCATAGTTTAACCAAATTAGACAAGTTAAACCAAATTAGAAATGAAACATTAGACAAGTTCAACCAAATTTCAGCAAGAACAACTACAAACAGCCACAGTTCATACAAGCTACCTAAAAATAAGATTAAACATCAAGATTTAAACAGCCACAGTTTAACCAAATTAGACAAGTTCAACAAAATTAGACATGAAACATTAGACAAGTTCAACCAAATCTCAGCAAGAACAACTACAAACAGCCACAGTTCATACAAGCTGCGTAAATAAGATTCAAAATCAATATATAAACTTTAATAAAAAATTAAAATCGGTCAAAACAGCCACAGTTCATATACTGGGGCTGCCATAACAACTAGCATAAATAAATATTTACAAAATATGGCTCAGGACAGTGAATGTAATCTCACTTGAGCATCACGGCAACAAGAGGAAAATACCAAATGTGTAAATCCACTCCTGCTTCCAAGCAATGCTCAATCAATAGGCAGCCTATCATCATTGCCATACAAGTAATATATAACTTACGAAATATTGAGGGCTGCCAATAATATAACCATAGCACGTAACAGCTGCCTTAACTACAATTACAAATACATAGTTATAAATAATGTAACAGGACAGCAAGGCTAATGTTACTTGAGCATTACGGCAACAAGGGCAAAACAAGACAAACATTCCACTCATGCCTCCAAGCAATGTTCAATCAGCAGAATGTTTGGTGAATCATCTGGGGCTATATTCGAGCATAGCTCAAACAATATGCAGCACATGTTAACAACACACGAACCAAAAATAATAATAATTAAAATATAATTGATCTTATACTGAGTCGTAACCTCAAATAAACAACATTAACAAGGCCAATTATATTTTCAAATATACCAATGGTGACATGAAGCACCATGGTTAAACAAAACAAACATTAGACAAGTTCATACAAGCTTTGATAAAGAAAAAAATTTAAGCAAGAACAACTACAAACAGCCACAGTTAATACAAGCTGCCTAAATAAGATTAAACATCGATATTTAAATAGCCACAATTTAACCAAGTTAGACAAGTTCAACTAAATTAGACAAAAAATTAGACAAGTTCAAACAATTTTCAGCAAGAACAACTACAAACAGCCACGGTTCATACAAGCTGCGTAAATTAGATTCAAAATCAAGATATAAACTTTAATAAAAAATTAAAATCGGCCAAAATAGCCACGGTTCATACACTGGGGCTGCCAAAACAACTAGTATAAATAAATATTTACAAAATTTAGCTCAGGACAATGAATGTAATCTCACTTGAGCATCATGGCAACAAGAGAGAAATACCAAATGTGTAAATCCACTCCTGCTTCCAAGCAATGCTCAATCAATAGGCTGCCTATCATCATTGCCACACAAGTAATATATAACTTACGAAATATTGAGGGCTGCCAGCAATATAACCATAGCACATAACAGCTGCCTTAACTACAATTACAAATACATAGTTACAAATAATGTAACAGGATAGCAAAGCTAATGTTACTTGAGCATTACGGCAACAAGAGCAAAACAAGACAAACGTGTCATTCCACTCATGCCTCCTAGCAATGTTCAATCAGCAGAATGTTTGCTGAATCATCTGAGGCTATATTCGAGCATAGCTAAAACAATAGGCAGCACATGTTAACAACACACATGAACCAAAAATAATAATAATTAAAATATAATTGACATTATACTGAGTCGTAACCTCAAATAAACAACATTAACAAGGCCAATTATATTTTCAAATTTACCAATGGTGACATGAAGCACCATGGTTAAACAAAACAAACATTAGACAAGTTCATACAAGCTTTGATAGAGAAAAAAATTTCAGCATGAACAACTACAAACAGCCACAGTTCATACAAGCTGCCTACATAAGATTAAACATCAAGATTTAAACAGCCATAGTTTAACCAAATTAGACAAGTTAAACCAAATTAGAAATGAAACAATAGACAAGTTCAACCAAATTTCAGTAAGAACAACTACAAACAGCCACAGTTCATACAAGCTACCTAAAAATAAGATTAAACATCAAGATTTAAACAGCCACAGTTTAACCAAATTAGACAAGTTCAACAAAATTAGACATGAAACATTAGACAAGTTCAACCAAATCTCAGCAAGAACAACTACAAACAGCCACAGTTCATACAAGCTGCGTAAATAAGATTCAAAATCAATATATAAACTTTAATAAAAAATTAAAATCGGTCAAAACAGCCACAGTTCATATACTGGGGCTGCCATAACAACTAGCATAAATAAATATTTACAAAATATGGCTCAGGACAGTGAATGTAATCTCACTTGAGCATCACGGCAACAAGAGGAAAATACCAAATGTGTAAATCCACTCCTGCCTCCAAGCAATGCTCAATCAATAGGCAGCCTATCATCATTGCCATACAAGTAATATATAACTTACGAAATATTGAGGGCTGCCAATAATATAACCATAACACGTAACAGCTGCCTTAACTACAATTACAAATACATAGTTATAAATAATGTAACAGGACAGCAAGGCTAATGTTACTTGAGCATTACGGCAACAAGGGCAAAACAAGACAAACATTCCACTCATGCCTCCAAGCAATGTTCAATCAGCAGAATGTTTGGTGAATCATCTGGGGCTATATTCGAGCATAGCTCAAACAATATGCAGCACATGTTAACAACACACGAACCAAAAATAATAATAATTAAAATATAATTGATCTTATACTGAGTCGTAACCTCAAATAAACAACATTAACAAGGCCAATTATATTTTCAAATATACCAATGGTGACATGAAGCACCATGGTTAAACAAAACAAACATTAGACAAGTTCATACAAGCTTTGATAGAGAAAAAAATTTAAGCAAGAACAACTACAAACAGCCACAGTTAATACAAGCTGCCTAAATAAGATTAAACATCGATATTTAAATAGCCACAATTTAACCAAGTTAGACAAGTTCAACTAAATTAGACATGAAAAATTAGACAAGTTCAACCAATTTTCAGCAAGAACAACTACAAACAGCCACGGTTCATACAAGCTGCGTAAAACATATTCAAAATCAAGATATAAACTTTAATAAAAAATTAAAATCGGTCAAAATAGCCACGGTTCATACACTGGGGTTGCCAAAACAACTAGTATAAATAAATATTTACAAAATTTAGCTCAGGACAATGAATGTAATCTCACTTGAGCATCATGGCAACAAGAGAGAAATACCAAATGTGTAAATCCACTCCTGCTTCCAAGCAATGCTCAATCAATAGGCTGCCTGCCATCATTGCCACACAAGTAATATATAACTTACGAAATATTGAGGGCTGCCAGCAATATAACCATAGCATTACAGCTGCCTTAACTACAATTACAAATACATAGTTACAAATAATGTAACAGGATAGCAAAGCTAATGTTACTTGAGCATTACGGCAACAAGAGCAAAACAAGACAAACGTGTCATTCCACTCATGCCTCCTAGCAATGTTCAATCAGCAGAATGTTTGCTGAATCATCTGGGGCTATATTCGAGCATAGCTCAAACAATAGGCAGCACATGTTAACAACACACATGAACCAAAAATAATAATAACTAAAATATAATTGACCTTATACTGAGTCGTAACCTCAAATAAACAACATTAACAAGGCCAATTATATTTTCAAATTTACCAATGGTGACATGAAGCACCATGGTTAAACAAAACAAACATTAGACAAGTTCATACAAGCTTTGATAGAGAAAAAAAATTCAGCAAGAACAACTACAAACAGCCACAGTTCATACAAGCTGCCTACATAAGATTAAAATCAAGATTTAAACAGCCATAGTTTACCAAATTAGACAAGTTAAACCAAATTAGAAATGAAACATTAGACAAGTTCAACCAAATTTCAGCAAGAACAACTACAAACAGCCACAGTTCATACAAGCTACCTAAAAATAAGATTAAACATCAAGATTTAAACAGCCACAGTTTAACCAAATTAGACAAGTTCAACAAAATTAGACATTAAACATTAGACAAGTTCAACCAAATCTCAGCAAGAACAACTACAAACAGCCACAGTTCATACAAGCTGTGTAAATAAGATTCAAAATCAATATATAAACTTTAATAAAAAATTAAAATCGGTCAAAACAGCCACAGTTCATATACTGGGGCTGCCATAACATCTAGCATAAATAAATATTTACAAAATATGGCTCAGGACAGTGAATGTAATCTCACTTGAGCATCACGGCAACAAGAGGAAAATACCAAATGTGTAAATCCACTCCTGCTTCCAAGCAACGCTCAATCAATAGGCAGCCTATCATCATTGCCATACAAATAATATATAACTTACGAAATATTGAGGGCTGCCAATAATATAACCATAGCACGTAACAGCTGCCTTAACTACAATTACAAATACATAGTTATAAATAATGTAACACGACAGCAAGGCTAATGTTACTTGAGCATTACGGCAACTAGGGCAAAACAAGACAAACATTCCACTCATGCCTCCAAGCAATGTTCAATCAGCAGAATGTTTGGTGAATCATCTGGGGCTATATTCGAGCATAGCTCAAACAATATGCAGCACATGTTAAACATCACATGAACCAAAAATAATAATAATTAAAATATAATTGATCTTATTCTGAGTCGTAACCTCAAATAAACAACATTAACAAGGCCAATTATATTTTCAAATATACCAATGGTGACATGAAGCACCATGGTTAAACAAAACAAACATTAGACAAGTTCATACAAGCTTTGATAGAGAAAAAAATTTAAGCAAGAACAACTACAAACAGCCACAGTTAATACAAGCTGCCTAAATAAGATTAAACATCGATATTTAAATAGCCACAATTTAACCAAGTTAGACAAGTTCAACTAAATTAGACATGAAAAATTAGACAAGTTCAACCAATTTTCAGCAAGAACAACTACAAACAGCCACGGTTCATACAAGCTGCGTAAATCAGATTCAAAATCAAGATATAAACTTTAATAAAAAATTAAAATCGGTCAAAATAGCCACGGTTCATACACTGGGGCTGCCAAAACAACTAGTATAAATAAATATTTACAAAATTTAGCTCAGGACAATGAATGTAATCTCACTTGAGCATCATGGCAACAAGAGAGAAATACCAAATGTGTAAATCCACTCCTGCTTCCAAGCAATGCTCAATCAATAGGCTGCCTATCATCATTGCCATACATGTAATATATAACTTACGAAATATTGAGGGCTGCCAGCAATATAACCATAGCACATAACAGCTGCCTTAACTACAATTACAAATACATAGTTACAAATAATGTAACAGGATAGCAAAGCTAATGTTACTTGAGCATTACGGCAACAAGAGCAAAACAAGACAAACGTGTCATACCAGCAGCTTGTATGAGCTGTGGCAAAACCGATTTTAATTTTTTATTAAAGTTTATATATTGATTTTGAATCTTATTTACGCAGCTTGTATGAACTGTGGCTGTTTGTAGTTGTTCTTGCTGAGATTTGGTTGAACTTGTCTAATGTTTCATGTCTAATTTTGTTGAACTTGTCTAATTTGGTTAAACTGTGGCTGTTTAAATCTTGATGTTTAATCTTATTTTTAGGTAGCTTGTATGAACTGTGGCTGTTAGTAGTTGTTCTTGCTGAAATTTGGTTGAACTTGTCTAATGTTTCATTTCTAATTTGGTTTAACTTGTCTAATTTGGTTAAACTATGGATGTTTAAATCTTGATGTTTAATATTATGTAGGCAGCTTGTATGAACTGTGGCTGTTTGTAGTTGTTCTTGCTGAAATTTTTTCTCTATCAAAGCTTGTATGAACTTGTCTAATGTTTGTTTTGTTTAACCATGGTGCTTCATGTCACCATTGGTAAATTTGAAAATATAATTGGCCTTGTTAATGTTATTTATTTGAGGTTACGACTCAGTATAAGGTCAATTATATTTTAATTATTATTATTTTTGGTTCATGTGTGTTGTTAACATGTGCTGCCTATTGTTTGAGCTATGCTCGAATATAGCCCCAGATGATGTAACAGGATAGCAAAGCTAATGTTACTTGAGCATTACGGCAACAAGAACAAAACAAGACAAACGTGTCATTCCACTCATACCTCCTAGCAATGTTCAATCAGCAGAATGTTTGCTAAATCATCTGGGGCTATATTCGAGCATAGCTCAAACAATAGGCAGCACATGTTAACAACACACATGAACCAAAAATAATAATAAATAAAATATAATTGACCTTATACTGAGTCGTAACCTCAAATAAACAACATTAACAAGGCCAATTATATTTTCAAATTTACCAATGGTGACATGAAGCACCATGGTTAAACAAAACAAACATTAGACAAGTTCATACAAGCTTTGATAGAGAAAAAAATTTAAGCAAGAACAACTACAAACAGCCACAGTTAATACAAGCTGCCTAAATAAGATTAAACATCGATATTTAAATAGCCACAATTTAACCAAGTTAGACAAGTTCAACTAAATTAGACATGAAAAATTAGACAAGTTCAACCAAATTTCAGCAAGAACAACTACAAACAGCCACAGTTCATACAAGCTACCTAAAAATAAGATTAAACATCAAGATTTAAACAGCCACAGTTTAACCAAATTAGACAAGTTCAACAAAATTAGACATGAAACATTAGACAAGTTCAACCAAATCTCAGCAAGAACAACTACAAACAGCCACAGTTCATACAAGCTGCGTAAATAAGATTCAAAATCAATATATAAACTTTAATAAAAAATTAAAATCGGTCAAAACAGCCACAGTTCATATACTGGGGCTGCCATAACATCTAGCATAAATAAATATTTACAAAATATGGCTCAGGACAGTGAATGTAATCTCACTTGAGCATCACGGCAACAAGAGGAAAATACCAAATGTGTAAATCCACTCCTGCTTCCAAGCAATGCTCAATCAATAGGCAGCCTATCATCATTGCCATACAAATAATATATAACTTACGAAATATTGAGGGCTGCCAATAATATAACCATAGCACGTAACAGCTGCCTTAACTACAATTACAAATACATAGTTATAAATAATGTAACATGACAGCAAGGCTAATGTTACTTGAGCAATACGGCAACTAGGGCAAAACAAGACAAACATTCCACTCATGCCTCCAAGCAATGTTCAATCAGCAGAATGTTTGGTGAATCATCTGGGGCTATATTCGAGCATAGCTCAAACAATAAGCAGCACATGTTAAACATCACATGAACCAAAAATAATAATAATTAAAATATAATTGATCTTATTCTGAGTCGTAACCTCAAATAAACAACATTAACAAGGCCAATTATATTTTCAAATATACCAATGGTGACATGAAGCACCATGGTTAAACAAAACAAACATTAGACAAGTTCATACAAGCTTTGATAGAGAAAAAAATTTAAGCAAGAACAACTACAAACAGCCACAGTTAATACAAGCTGCCTAAATAAGATTAAACATCGATATTTAAATAGCCACAATTTAACCAAGTTAGACAAGTTCAACTAAATTAGACATGAAAAATTAGACAAGTTCAACCAATTTTCAGCAAGAACAACTACAAACAGCCACGGTTCATACAAGCTGCGTAAATCATATTCAAAATCAAGATATAAACTTTAATAAAAAATTAAAATCGGTCAAAATAGCCACGGTTCATACACTGGGGCTGCCAAAACAACTAGTATAAATAAATATTTACAAAATTTAGCTCAGGACAATGAATGTAATCTCACTTGAGCATCATGGCAACAAGAGAGAAATACCAAATGTGTAAATCCACTCCTGCTTCCAAGCAATGCTCAATCAATAGGCTGCCTGTCATCATTGCCACACAAGTAATATATAACTTACGAAATATTGAGGGCTGCCAGCAATATAACCATAGTACATAACAGCTGCCTTAACTACAATTACAAATACATAGTTACAAATAATGTAACAGGATAGCAAAGCTAATGTTACTTGAGCATTACGGCAACAAGAGCAAAACAAGACAAACGTGTCATTCCACTCATGCCTCCTAGCAATGTTCAATCAGCAGAATGTTTGCTGAATCATCTGGGGCTATATTCGAGCATAGCTCAAACAATAGGCAGCACATGTTAACAACACACATGAACCAAAAATAATAATAACTAAAATATAATTGACCTTATACTGAGTCGTAACCTCAAATAAACAACATTAACAAGGCCAATTATATTTTCAAATTTACCAATGGTGACATGAAGCACCATGGTTAAACAAAACAAACATTAGACAAGTTCATACAAGCTTTGATAGGGAAAAAAATTTCAGCAAGAACAACTACAAACAGCCACAGTTCATACAAGCTGCCTACATAAGATTAAAATCAAGATTTAAACAGCCATAGTTTAACCAAATTAGACAAGTTAAACCAAATTAGAAATAAAACATTAGACAAGTTCAACCAAATTTCAGCAAGAACAACTACAAACAGCCACAGTTCATACAAGCTACCTAAAAATAAGATTAAACATCAAGATTTAAACAGCCACAGTTTAACCAAATTAGACAAGTTCAACAAAATTAGACATGAAACATTAGACAAGTTCAACCAAATCTCAGCAAGAACAACTACAAACAGCCACAGTTCATACAAGCTGCGTAAATAAGATTCAAAATCAATATATAAACTTTAATAAAAAATTAAAATCGGTCAAAGCAGCCACAGTTCATATACTGGGGCTGCTATAACAACTAGCATAAATAAATATTTACAAAATATGGCTCAGGACAGTGAATGTAATCTCACTTGAGCATCACGGCAACAAGAGGAAAATACCAAATATGTAAATCAACTCCTGCTTCCAAGCAATGCTCAATCAATAGGCAGCCTATCATCATTGCCATACAAGTAATATATAACTTACGAAATATTGAGGGCTGCCAACAATATAACCATAGCACATAACAGCTGCCTTAACTACAATTACAAATACATAGTTATAAATAATGTAACAGGACAGCAAGGCTAATGTTACTTGAGCATTACGGCAAGGGCAAAACAAGACAAACATTCCACTCATGCCTCCAAGCAATGTTCAATCAGCAGAATGTTTGGTGAATCATCTGGGGCTATATTCGAGCATAGCTCAAACAATATGCAGCACATGTTAACAACACACGAACCAAAAATAATAATAATTAAAATATAATTGATCTTATACTGAGTCGTAACCTCAAATAACAAGGCCAATTATATTTTCAAATATACCAATGGTGACATGAAGCACCATGGTTAAACAAAACAAACATTAGACAAGTTCATACAAGCTTTGATAGAGAAAAAAATTTAAGCAAGAACAACTACAAACAGCCACAGTTAATACAAGCTGCCTAAATAAGATTAAACATCGATATTTAAATAGCCACAATTTAACCAAGTTAGACAAGTTCAACTAAATTAGACATGAAAAATTAGACAAGTTCAACCAATTTTCAGCAAGAACAACTACAAACAGCCACGGTTCATACAAGCTGCGTAAATCATATTCAAAATCAAGATATAAACTTTAATAAAAAATTAAAATCGGTCAAAATAGCCACGATTCATACACTGGGGCTGCCAAATAACTAGTATGAATAAATATTTACAAAATTTAGCTCAGGACAATGAATGTAATCTCACTTGAGCATCATGGCAACAAGAGAGAAATACCAAATGTGTAAATCCACTCCTGCTTCCAAGCAATGCTCAATCAATAGGCTGCCTATCATCATTGCCACACAAGTAATATATAACTTACGAAATATTGAGGGCTGCTAGCAATATAACTATAGCACATAACAGCTGCCTTAACTATAATTACAAATACATAGTTTTCAAATAATGTAACAGGATAGCAAAGCTAATGTTACTTGAGCATTACGGCAACAAGAGCAAAACAAGACAAACGTGTCATTCCACTCATGCTTCCTAGCAATGTTCAATCAGCAGAATGTTTGCTGAATCATCTGGGGCTATATTCGAGCATAGCTCAAACAATAGGCAGCACATGTTAACAACACACATGAACCAAAAATAATAATAATTAAAATATAATTGACCTTATACTGAGTCGTAACCTCAAATAAACAACATTAACAAGGCCAATTATATTTTCAAATTTACCAATGGTGACATGAAGCACCATGGTTAAACAAAACAAACATTAGACAAGTTCATACAAGCTTTGATAGAGAAAAAATTTCAGCAAGAACAACTACAAACAGCCACAGTGCATACAAGCTGCCTACATAAGATTAAACATCAAGATTTAAACAGCCATAGTTTAACCAAATTAGACAAGTTAAACCAAATTACACAAGTTAAACCAAATTAGAAATGAAACAATAGACAAGTTCAACCAAATTTCAGCAAGAACAACTACAAACAGCCACAGTTCATACAAGCTACCTAAAAATAAGATTAAACATCAAGATTTAAACAGCCACAGTTTAACCAAATTAGACAAGTTCAACATAATTAGACATGAAACATTAGACAAGTTCAACCAAATCTCAGCAAGAACAACTACAAACAGCCACAGTTCATACAAGCTGCGTAAATAAGATTCAAAATCAATATATAAACTTTAATAAAAAATTAATGGTTACCACAGTTCATACTTGGCACTAAATTTTAGCAAACCGAGAAAATAAGAAACAAACAACCATCAGCGAACTTCAAATAAATGAATGAATCAACACAAGCACCCAAAACAATATCCATTATCTTAAAACTTTAATGGTTACCATCTTTATCATTATTAGCCTCTTCACCTTCCAGATTAACATGACTAATTGGTGACTAATTGCATGGGTAAGAGAAAAGGCAAATTAATCTTTTACATGGTTTACATCACAAGACTGCCTTCTCAATTTTGATATCAAAAGAAATCTTCAAAACAGTTTGGCCATTAAAAGTCCAATAATCATCTTCAGTGTATTATGGCATCAAGTGAATCAACAACTCATTAACAATTGGTTGCTACTTCCGCTGATGGCAATAAATCTAAAGAAAACATATATCTACCATGATACAAGCCATAAGATGATTTCATATGTCATGGCATATCTGAACAAGTTGTCAATTCTAAACTGATAACAATGATTAAATAATAGCAAACATGACCGGGATAGTCAGAAAATATGCATGTATTTCTTTAAAATATTATAAAGAAACTGATAACTTAAGAAAAGATATTATTGTAAAACTACCTCATAAACAAATGTGTTTACAGACTCATTACCTGGTCCAGCATCACGTCCCTTACAAGCGATCTATAACAATAGGGGAAGATCAAATTATATAAGACCTGGAAGATACATGGATGACAATGACAACAGCAACAAAAATAACAGCAATGACGGCAAGACAAAAAGTTTCTCACCTTAACATGCTTTATACCTTGATTTGTCCATTCTGGTGGCAAATAATAGCGAGTAGTATTTGTCAAATCAATTACCAACCCAAGCTAGATAAAGAACCAGAAAAGAACTTAAATAAAAACATCATAGACAACCTCCAAAAAAGTACATTAGTTATCAAATATAGATGACATCGTAACAGTATTCAACCATAAACTACAGCTCATAATGCTGCCAAGTATTCAGAAATATTGAATTATGTTCTAAACATTGTCAAGTATAGTTCAACGGGTGGTGTTTTATACTAGATTAAAAAATCAACAAGTATTTGCTTAATTTAGTCAAAAAAGATCATCCATCTGTAGTAGAAATTCAAGTTCTCTGCTTAATTTAGTCAAAAAAGATCATCCAACAGCACTAGAATTGAAGATCTAAGATGGGCATGTAAATTGAAGATCTGAGCCCTAGTGGGGAGAGGAGCTCAAATTGCTTGAGGGTCAAGACAATAAAGAAATGTACATGGATATAGAATATGTAGAAGTGTCTTGAAAAAGCTCCAATCAAAAAAATAAAATGGGTATAAACATTGCAGAAATGAATAATGACAAAACCAAAAATCATATAACTGGGACTAGTATTCAGGCTAATGTAACATATGCACATAAATCATATGAATCAATGATGTCAACAAATCAACACTTTCCATCAAAATAATTTAAAATCTTCAACCAAAGATCTAGTGTCTCTATCATAACCTAATTAGGATAATGGTTGTCAATTAATTTTAGAGCAACACTTGATCTCTAAATCTTATGAGTCAGTTATGCAAAGATCCCAAGCTCTACCCATTTAATGGCCCAAATTTATTTCATCTTCAACCAAAGTTTGTCTCCATCACCCCCACCCCCCTGGGGGCCCCCTCATTCACATGCATGCATGCAGACACAGACTTGTATGATCCCTCTGTTATGTTTTTGATTAACACATTTGGCTCTAGCCAACTATGTCGGGCCTCAACTATAATAAATGAATTAAATCAAATCTTGTTCAAGTCTAATCCATGATATGGTGACCCAAATATTCGAACATTAAAAAAAATTAATTAATTATTCTTAAATTTAAATATCTGTATAACATTTAAATATTTAAAAATATAAATTTGTGATATCAGTGCATATTAAACGAAACCGTGCATGTACATTAAAATTTCTTTGTGCCATAGAATTAGCAAATTCTTTGTGCCACTCTCATGCAGCACGAACCTGGAACGAGAAAATTAGCCTAGTCTGTTAGTATGCTAAAAGTTAATATTACCTGCTGATAAATAAATGCGATAGCCAAAGGAGCCTTGTAGGTCATATGCTTGTTGGACCAATTGATTGTTTAGTGCACCATTAGTTGCCCAACTTATTCATTCTTTTCGGTTGTTGGAACATCTTGGCTCTGAAAGGACTGCGACTGGACATTGGATGATTTGAGATTCTTTGTTTCGAGATCCACTATCTTGATATCGGATACCGTACCAGTAAAAATGTTATTACAGTTTAAATACATGGTTTGGTACCATATGGCAACACCGGCGTACTCCCAAATGATATAACAATGGTGCACCATTGTTTAGTGCACCATTAGTTGACCAAAGTGGAAAGCTTAAATGCATGCATGTACATGCATTCTTGTAGTCTGGAATAGCATTACACCAGTACAAGAATAATCTGACTGCTTCAATGGGTAAGAAATTGCAACATACAACCATAATACAAATATAATATACAGCTCATAGCCTTTCTCACATCTGACAATATTGCTTCAAATCAATATGGCAAGAGAACATAGTCACCCCAGAAGTTCATTATACAAATAAGCAGCATTTATGTCATGACAAATGCTACGAAAACTATACTGCTGCAGTTTATAGCAAACTATACTAAATTACCTACCAATAAATTGACAATCCTGATGGAACCTGATAAAGCAAAGTAACCGATCATAACAGGAAGGAATTTGAAAATGGGAAGCAAGTTTTTTGAAGCTGGATCATCAGTCTGCCATTCAAAATCATCAAACCAATCAAGTTCACATGCTTGACGCATTCACCAAAAAAGAAATTTAAAAGGACAGTGCAGCAGACTTCAAAAGATAACTATTTACCTGAGGGGGTTTCATGATCTCCATGATCCTATACTGAGAAACAACAAGAAGCACAGGTAGAACAAGGTAAGCTGCTGTGTCTGACCAGCCCAAAGGTGGATGGCCATCCTGCACAAGGTACATGTAACAATCACCAATGACATGTACCAGTTATAACATTCCTCCAGTTTGCTGGGTCTTCAGTACCCTCACAGTTCTACCATAGATAAATCAATCACCTTCATTTAACGATGTCAAAATAGCATACTTTGTGAAATTTCCTAAAGCTTATTACACTAGTTTCTTAAGCTTTAAGTAGAAAAATTAGTAAGGGGAATATAAGACAGAGGATGTTAGAGATAGTTGGAGATATTGTATTTATGAGAGCTAAGGTGCTTTATAAAAATGCTAAGAAGTCATTGATGCACTAAGATTTACAAGGGAAAGAATCAAGTTCAAAGTGCGGTACAGATCTTTTCTTCATAATGCATATGCATTTTTGAATATGCTACCATGTTTTTCCTAGCAGAAGAATAACCTTCATATGTTTGAATGCTCGCAAGATGTTTTGGAACACTTGCCAGCAAATGGTGATAGGCATTGAGAACAATGTGCTATGAATTACATTTTTGATCATAGGGCAGGGCCAGAGGTAATACAATCATGGCCATATGTTCAAGCTGAGAGACATTGTCAACAATGATAAGACCCATATGTTCTTAATAAGTGCCTTCATTTGAGAAAGGGGCACCAGTTGGATTTGCATAAGACCCCTTCTAGAAATCTTGCAGCATGACAACAATGATAAGCAAGCTCAACAGTCAACACATTAGAGGCACATGAAGGATGAGTAAATAACAGTGAATATTTATCATTGCGCTGTCTCATCTGAAAATGAGCAAAATAAAGAATTTTGAACTTCAATTAGTCCAAGATCAAGTTTGATACCAAGGTAAGAGATATGATAGGAAAGACATGATAGGAAAAGAAAGAGAGAGCAGAGAGTATGCTTTCCATGGTTGTTATCCTCTTATGATATGCTTATTCTTGCATGAATCTCCATGTGTTGGTCTGCTACTGAAAAAACCAACCACAAAGGAATTTTAATTGCTCTATATATTCAGTAGTTCTCATTTAACTTTGCATACATCTATTCTGGAATATATTGCACTTAGTATATCCTGGACCAGTTACAAATATGCCAAAGACCAAAGATAATTCATCCAAAGACCAAAGATATTTATCAACGCAAATATGCATTACATCGGACTCATTCATCCAAAGACCAAAGATAATTCAGTTACCACAAATGGTATGAGCCAGGAAATGCCAGATCCATTTTGTCAAGCAGCAATTGTAGTTGGGCCCCCCAAAGAAGGAATCCAGAAAAATCCTTCTGTCAGCAAACCCTTGAGTTACAACAGGTGCTCAAGTCAGCAAGCAAGTTATATATATATATATTTTAAAAAAATCTAATAAAGTAATATGCAGAAATGAAGTATGATTTACCTCATTTGCTACATTTGAGAGAGCTTGATAAAGACCAATCCACACGGGTATGGTAGCCAAAGTTGGCAAACATCCTATTGAAATACAGAGAGATGGAAATGGAAAAGGCTAAATCTTCAATGAATATAGAGTCATGATACAACATCGCAGAAGCTATAGAATATGCCAAACAAAGTAATGTTGCACTTTGAAATGAAAGGGATAATGCTCAGGAAAAAAAAGGTGACATAAAATATATGAATTATTGAAGGAAATGCTTGGAAAGACCATCACAGGTTAGCTTCTATTGAAATATGGAAATGTTGCCACCTTAACGATAACTGTGAGCAAGATGATAGCAAAACCATAAGCATATGGTATGTGTACAGCTGCAAGGCCATCTTTTAGCACCTGAAACCAGCAATATCATGTTATCCTTTTATTTTATTCTGCATATACAAATCAGCAACTTATCCTGCATGTATCTTCACTGGTCTCTGATGGACCACTAATTTGATTCAACATTATCATTGTTAACATGATGCTTTGATGAAAAAGCCTGAGAGAACGGCATGCATTTGTAGGTCAAACCTTCTATTGCAATATGACCAATTGTCAGCATTTTTAGGATGTCACAATGGCAAACCTTCATGCCTGGGAAGCTTTTACGTGGTCAACAAATGTAATCTCCGATAAGCAGATATGGCGACCATGTTCCATATATGAGCACCAATTATTGTTACATGCATACTAATGGAAATCCTAAAGAATGTGAACACACTTGTAACAGTTCATAATGAACACTTACACTAATGAATTTTCACCAAATCTAAGATAGAATCACAGACAAATGCACATAGGAATAAAATTCACAAGAATTTATGAACAAATATAAAAATAATCAGGATATCATATAAAAGCCACTCTTCTTATTGACTAAGAGAGCCAAGACATCCAATAGGAATGGTGCTTGCGTTAAAAAACAGATATCATATAAAAGCTATTACTCTTCTTATTAAAAAACAGAGACCAATTCTTTCTTTCCAGCAAAATCGGAAGTCTCAAAAGCAACAGACGTTACAGGAAATCTCAAAAAGCAAAAACATACCTCTTCAGTTGGATATACATTAATTATAACATCAGCATCAACCATATATTTATCCTCCATGGTCCACCTGAGTGTCAATGTAATGCATATCCAAATAGACAATGGATCAAACATAGCATCATACTCACCTGAGTACCAGCTAGATCAATCATATTGCCCTTTTTGGCTAACAATTCATCTACAGTTTTTTCAGAGTCAAAGACTACAAATCCAAAGCCTCGAGATCGATTGGTTGAGTGGTCGCATATAATCTCAAGATACACCACCCTCCCAAACTTGCAAAAGAAATCCTTGAATTCATCTGCTCAGTTTTAATGCCAGAAAGAATAACTGGTTATGAAAACTGGCATTCAAATGACATGCCAAATAGCTATAGAATATCTTAAAAAGAAAGTTACAGTACCTTCTGTCAGAGTTGTCGGTATCCCACCAACAAATATCTTCTTTGTTTTAAAATCTTTTAATGGAGCAGCGCCTTTTGGGATGGTCCTTTTAATTTCAACCTGCAAGTTTCAAACCATCAATAATTTGAGGTGATGAGCAGATGCTTGTACCCCAAGTCTAAAAACCATCAATAATTTTAACAGCTTGAAGAAAACATGTCCATACAGGCTCATATGCTATTACAACATTTTCCCAGCTTGTGATACTATCTGAATGAAATAATGAAGAAGACGACAAATTAGAAATTATACATCCTATTCTTCTGCAGCAACATGTACAAAGTTGCATCATGAAAGACTTAACATCACATAGTTAGCCCTAAATAAGAATTCTTTGTGAATGGGGATTCACAAAGATGGCCTCATATAGTTGAGATATGGCTTGAAAATTATAGCTATGGAAACACAAAGCAAACAACTTACCTGCAAAAGCTGAAAACAGACATCAAAAGTTTTTCCTGCTTCTCTTTCTTCTAACTTCTCCCCTATACACACAATAACCTTAAGATTCTGGCTCAGGGCATATGCAGCCTTTTTCCCAATAAACTGAAAGTAAAAAAAGTGATTTTATCTGTTACAAACTTGAGTTAAGTCAGACAAGTGAATATGAAATCTCTGACCTTTTTTCAGTACATACATAACTAGGGTTATTGATAGTTAATACGTCAAAAGCATTCAGGTATTAATTCTCTAACTGGAACCTGGTCATCTTCGCCAATAATATGTCTGCGCTCAGGATGCCCAAGAATAACCCACTTGCAACCCATATCTATCAGTTGCTCTGCACTGTATATAGTAAATTGAAAATTAGCAGCTGCATGATGGCATATTGAAAATTAGCAACTTCTTGATGGCATAGCTACATGACCCAAGAAATTATTTTGTTAAAAAATATCAGAATAAAATGAGAGAATGGCTACAAGCAAGTTACAAATAAGATATCGGATTGATTGCCAAGCTGACAGTAAAGCTTATTTTGCCCAACTCACCAAAACGATAATACTTGCATGAGCTCCAAGACAAGTGCAGAGGCTCCCCCACCACCATTGCAAATTCTAGCAACTCTAAATTTGCCATTTGTGTGTCTAAGAACCTGCACAATGCTATATAATAAAGATCAGTTGACAATATTCCAGCGATGACAGAATCTTTGTCACGCCTACCATATTATCATTCTTCAGCAGCACTCGCTGCACTCAGATCCACACTGAGATCAACATCCTGCAGCAATAAGATTGTCTTATACACTCATTGAGAATAAATGCAAGAAAGAGTGACAACTAGAGAACTTAATGAGCTTTGTGATTCATATATCATATTTTAGAAACATGCATGAATATATACCAAGTATGGAATGTTAGTTTTTATTTTCAACTATAAGAGAATATTGTTAAGATTCGATATTTGTTCAGAGCAATGAGCAAACATTACATATGAATACAATGAAAAAATAATGCTGAGAGATCCATTCTCACCAATGTCCTTATTGGGTTGTTGGATAGTAGAGAAAGTTTCTTTTATTTTCTTTCTTTTGTCAGGTATATATCATGATGAATGTTATAAATCAACTTGTTGGAAGGCCCACTATGCATTTTTTTCATCGGGATATAATGCTGCAATTCACTCTCAGAAAGAAAGAACCCTACTTTATGTGACTCTCTTCGTGCCCTCTCCTTCCCAATCCCGTTCCCACGCCGCACCCTCTCATTCATCCGATAGATCTTGGTTCTCGTGTTACAAGTTTCTCCATCATCCTCCCCAATTTTTTGGCCGTCCTATCATGGAAACATCCTATTCCGAGAACAAAGAGTGGAGATTCCAATTTCCAAGGATGTGGTGAACCAGGCCTAGGCTGTATAAAAAGTTCCCATCCTAATTAAAAGCCAACCAGTCATCATCACTAATCATATATTACACACAAACATCTTGAGGTTGAATCCAGTTTCTAGGATAACCTACATGCCTTTCTTCCTTAACCATGGCATTCTCAATCATTTTGCATGCTTTGATCAGACTACAACACTATTTAACACAATCAGGTTCAAAATGAAGGGTAACAAATGGAACAAAATTAATTATTAAGCAAAAGAATATATAACCATACCAATCAGCAAAACAAGCTTCAGGGCTTCTACTAAAGAACTGCCTAACCTTGTGTTCCTTGGGGGTGATTGTCCTGCCCAAGAAGAAAGATTGAACACTTAAGAGTCCTGCAAAGGATGGATCTACTTCCATGAATAAGGAATCAGACAGGAGAGTAAGATTCTTAAACATAAATCTGTCATAATTTTTACCATATTTCTCTTCTTCTATTTATATCAAACTTTGATATGAAATTTATTTTTCCATGCCAAATTACCCCCAACCACAAATGGACCTAAAAAGATTAATCATTAAAGCATTATCCAAGAGAATAAACAAACCTAATCTGTCTAAAGAACCAGAAAAAGGAGATGGAAAAAGATCCAAGAAACCAACAAAGCCTAATATGCAAGAAGGATACCAGTAAACTCAATGAATTCAAATATAACACAAAACTGCGACAGACCTAAAAAGATATTAAGGCATCAACCCAAGAGCCTGACAATCTAAACCGGCCAACAAAACCCAAAAATACGTTCCACAAACCAGAAAATCGTGACCTAAGCGCAGCACAAATGGCTCCACTACGAGAAACATCCAGAAAGGAGTAGCTAAACGAAGACCTGCTCGGGACTGAGAGCAAGAACACGATCAGAAGGCTTCCATTGATCGAAGACAGGCTCCAGCACGGAGAGCGCCCTCGAGTGCTGAGACACGAGGAGGCCACCGTCGGCGCTTGGCCGGCGGCCGGGGGAGAGGAAGGAGGCGGCGGCCGCGGCGGCGCCATCCCTGGGGATGGAAGAGGGGAGCGACCGGACGGTCTCTAGGATTCCGGTGGAAGGCTTCGCGGTGACGCTCCGATGGTGCGATGAGGGGCTCACCGCAGTGGGGGATGGAGCGGGAGTAGCTGCGGCCGTTCGGAGATGAGGCGGAATATAAGACATCCTTTCGTCTTGTACTGGTTTTCTTGGATGGGCGGGGACGGCAGGCGAAGGGCACTAGGCAGCCGTGGAACCCTCGAAGGGGCTGCGGCGAGGAGGAGGAGGTCAGTGGACAAGGAGGAGGCGTAGACGCCGTCGAGGGGAGCAGAATCGAGGAAGGCGATCTTGGCCGTCTCGCTTGCTTCCTCGTAGCACTCCTTGCACGTCTCGGAGATACAATCGCCGGTGCGAACGAAAGAGGAGGAGGAGGAAGAGGAGATGGAGGAGAAGGCCGGTGCGAACGAAAAGAGGAGGAGGAGGAAGAGGAGATGGAGGAGAAGGGAGGGAGAGGGTAGGGAAATTAGAGAACCTCCCGATGCTTAAATGCGTCGTTAAATCCCTTCCCCACTCCGGAAAATGACGGCTGGCTTCGAATAACGGCAAGCTTTGAATAACGGCAAGCTTCGAAAAATACGACGCTACCCTAAAGCAAAAATCGGTTGCCTTTGCCTATTTCATCGTAGTGTATGCATATCCATGTCTATATAAATACACATCCGCATGTATATAAATAAGCATCCATGCATAACAAATGAGGGCATACATATATGCAAAACAAAAACTAAATGTGACATGCATATATTATTTTGTTTTTAATAAAAAAATAAAATTTATACAAAGAGCCACTAAATAGTAAAGAAAGAATTAGACTCTTTGATCCTGTAGTTAAAAGCGGCTTTTTTTTTTTTTTTTAACCAAAAAAAATGCCGCAAGGAGATGAGAAAACACATGGGATGGAAAAAGTGGGATAGAAAAATGCAGACAGCCAGGAAATTGGCATTATAGAATAGAATAGATAATACACACATATAGACTTGCTAGAATTTGTGCATCTATACAATGATCCAAGAGACAACCTACTAGGCATTTAAAGGTTTCAATTGATCATGTTCATGCTCAATTCTGTGTTTTTCTTAGAAAAAAGATCAGCAACAAGTCTCAGCTTTTTAATGAAATTAGCTAATTGGCATGTTTAATGCATATTTAAACTTTATTGTGATTCAGTATGATTCCACATCATCAGTTCTCTGTATCATGTTCATTAATTTGGTTCTACGATCCGTAATTAAGTTGTCACACAATGAGTTCACAGCTAGATAGAAATTTCTTAGGAACATTTTAGGTTATTCTATTTTTAATAGTCTTTGCAAAGACATACTTGATTCATCTACATTCCACTTGCATACTTGTCTTCCCTGAGAACACTATTGGATTCATATTGGACTTGAATGTTGTTCCCCTCAAAGCAATTTATTACCTTTGCTCACAATTTTCCTTAAAATATGGTTTTCTAAACCTAGCTTCCATAAGGGAATAGGACTTGTCTTTTGCACCATCACCACAAAGGTCATGAGTAAGCATAATAGATGTCTTAGTCTATTTTATTCAATTGATTGTATTTCTATCAACCAAAAGAACAGCAGCAAAAGTAGTTAGCAGTGCCATCTCCAATGAATTCCTTCAAAGTAAAGATGACAGCATAAAGAAAAGCAAGCAATAGCAATGTAAGTCCAGAATTATGCAAGTACAAGGATGGAATGCATACCTTGAGGGACTTCCTTAACTCTTCCATAGGATCTTCCACTTCTATTTTGAGGCATGAAATCATTCCTCAATGGCTATGAAAATCGCTTTATGCCTTCAGATGGTGCAACTTAATATATATAAATATGAATTTAAAAGAAATGTTTGTCAGATAATGCAACTTAATAAATATGAATTTAAAAGAAAAAAAGAGGATTGGTTTTCTCTCTTAAACATTTTTCAGATGGTGCAACTTAATATATATATACTTTAAAGAAGAAGAAGAAGGTTATGAGTAAGACGCAATTCGCATGGAGCTGGAGAGTCAAAGATTTCATGATTTAACAAGTACACTCAACACCAAGAGATTGATATATTTATTCACGTTGCCATTAGTTTCCCAATGCTATAAGATCAGAAATTTGGTAGTGCAGGAAAAGTTAATAAATTGGAGTAACAGATGTACAAAACCCTGAAAAGGCATTGCAAGTGAGGACTGTAAGTAACTAGATAGTAACAGATCATAGAAGTTAATCTTCGGATCAAAGAAAAAGCACCACAACCGAAGGACTCCAAGAGATTAAAGCAGTCATGGAAATATCTAGAAATATCGAACACTTCTCCAAAGAAGCAATAAAAGAAAACATGTTCCATAAAATATGAAAAGTCAAAACTAGAAGAAGTATTGTGAATCATTCTTGAAATTTCAAAGAAGAGAGCCGATTCCCCCTAGAGGTCAAAGGCCAATGCATACAACATGCTTCAATCACATACTTGCACATTATCAAAACAAGGACGCAAAGATCATGGTCCCAGAAAAATTCAAGAAATCACAAGAATCGCACGAGATCGTCTTAATCTCAGTAAGCTAATTCCCACTCCGATGACACATCATCAAAACAAAAATCAAGAAATGTTCTTGAATTTTTAACGGCAGCGTGCCAATTCCCCTAAAGATTCAAGTGAGCTCGTGCATATTACATCGACACAAGAAAAATGAGAAAAGAAAAATCAAGAAATTTGAAAAAGACAAACAAAAAAGCCGTAGAAGCAGAAGAAATTGAGGCTTTCTTTTCTTCCTCGCAACGGCCGAGCGATAGCACCAGCAACCACCGCAGTGGCCCGCTTCCTGTTGGCTGTTGTCTGCTATAAACAAAAATCAAGAAATGTTCTTGAATTTTTAACAACAGCTTGCCAATTCCCCCTAAAGATTCAAGTGAGCCCGTGCATATTACATCGACATAAGAAAAACGAGAAAAGAAAATGAAATTCGAAAAAGACAATAAAAAAAAAAAACCCGTAGAAGTAGAAGAAATTGAGGCTTTCTTTTCTTCCTCGCAGTGGCCGAGCAATAACACCAGCAACCACCGTAGTAGCCCGCTTCCTGTTGGAAGCTGTCTGTTGTAAACAATCGAAAAAGAGGGAAACAAAGAGTAGGAAGGGAGAAGAGGAGGGAGAAGAGGAGGAAGGGGAAGAAGACGATAAAAATTATCCAAAAAAAAAAGAAATGGAAGACCTGCCGGCCACCGTGTGCTGACGCCGGTGGCTTGGCTGCCGTCAAGCGTAACCACCCTCTTTTCTTGTTTTTTTTCCCTCTTGTTGCCTTCCCTCGCTCCCTTTCCTCTTCTTCTCATGCTCTTCTCCTCTCGCTCTCAAGATTTGGGGCCTGGGCACGGGGGTCGGGGAGGTTTAAAAAGGCCTTGGCCCGACCCGGGTTTATATGAAGCTTATGCATGGCTCGCTTTCATTTGCTGATCCAGCGACGCTGCCTGATCCATCAACCTTTTTAACTGAGGAAAAAGTTTTTTTTTTATAGAAAAAAAAAGGGTAGGGGGTTTTACCCTGGTGTAGCACCCTCTGGCCCCAGCCCGCTAGGCCTTTGTTCGATACAGGCCACAAATTTTCGCATACCTTCCCCACCCTCCGGGGTTTACCCGAACCGGAGAGTACGTCAGCCTAGCCCCTCTACGATGTCGGAGTATCAGCCGGTCCACCCCCCAGTCACGTACACCCGAAAATTCCGATATTTTAATCGAGTCACCTATTGGATCATTTCTCGAACCCGTGACCAGGCAAGGGGGGAGCCAAGCCTTTACCAACCACACTATCCCCGTAGAGGTAGGAAAAGTCTTTGTGCACCGTGTGCAGTGCACTAAATTTAACGTGGCCCGCACCACATTTTTCTATTGGTCCAAATGTATCCGCTGTGGCATGATGGGACGGGAGCTGAGCATAACTAGCATTAATTAGCATTCAGCTTTTATTTAAAATTTTTATCCAGACCAAAATACCCTTCCCTCCAGTCCTTGTTTTTTCGTCATATTGCTTGAAGTAGGATGTCGTAGTTTTGAACTAAGGTGTCGTAGCTTTTGAACTAGGGTGTCATAATACTGTTTCATATTTTCTGCATGGTTATTATTTTTGAACTAGGATGTCGTAAGTTTTGAACTAGGATGTCGTAGATTTTGAACTAGGATGTCGTAATATTGTTCAGGTCATTTTTGAACTAGGATGTCGTAGGTTTTGAACTAGGATGTCATAGGTTTTGAGCTAGGATGTCGTAATACTGTTTCAGGTCATTTTTGAACTAGGGTGTCATAGGTTTTGAACTAAGATATTATAACTTTTGAACTAGGATATGGTAATACTGTTTCATATTTTCTACATTATTGTCATTTTGAACTAAGGTATCATAGATTTTGAACTATGATGTTGTAGGTTTTGAACTAGGATGTCGTAATATTGTTTTAGGTCATTTTTGAACTAGGATGTCGTAGGTTTTGAACTAGGGTATCGTAATACTATTTCAGGTTATTTTTGAACTAGGGTGTCGTATGTTTTGAACTAGGGTGTTGTATGTTTTGAACTAAGGTGTCGTAATACTATTTCAGGGTATTTTGGGCTGAACGAAAATTTCAAATAAAAGCTGAATGGTAATTAATGCTAGTCACGTTCAGCTCCCGTCCCATCACGCCATCATGGATATATTTGAACTAATAAAAATACATGGTATGGGCCACATTGAATTTACTGCACCACGTGCGGTGCAGCAAATCCAGCGTGGCCCGCATCGCATGCTTCTATTGGTCCAAATATATCCGCTATGGCATGATGGGACAGAAGCTGAGGTGATTAGCATTAATTAATGTTTAACTTTTATTTGAAATTTTTGTCCATACCAAAATACCCTTTACGACATTCTAGTTCAAAAATGACCTGAAATAGTATTACGACATCCTAGTTCAAAACCTATGACATCCTAGTTCAAAACCTATGATATCATAGTTCAAAAATGATCTGAAACAGTATTACGACATCCTAGTTCAAAACCTACGATACCGTAGTTCAAAAATGACCTGAAACAGTATTACGATACCCTAGTTAAAAAATGAAAACCATGCAGAAAATATAAATTAAAACATGAAACAGTATTACGATGCCCTAGTTCAAAAGATACAACACCCTAGTTTAAGGGACTGGAAGGAAGGGTATTTTGGTCTGCACGAAAATTTCAAATAAAAGCTGAATGGTAATTAATGCTAGTCATGCTCAGCTCCCATCTTGTCATGCTACAGTGGATACATTTAGACCAATAAAAAAATACGATGCCGGCCACGTTGGATTTGCTGCACCGCACGCGGTGCACAAAGACTTTTCCTTTTAATTTTTGCACCCGCCTGGTGCCCACACCCGCTCTCCACTTGCCTAAACCAGGCCAACCATCCGGTACACCGAGAAACGAGTTAAAGAGTTGAATCCTTATACAAATATACTCTTAAACATATCAACAATTACACATATACATACTTCAACAACATTCATACATATGCCCTCATAATAATTATTTTTACATAATAAATATTTAAAATTATATGTACAACATTATAATTTTTTTAATATACATATATATATATATATATATATATCCTTATAAATTTATTATTAGTATGTATATCTTTATTTTTTTTTGCATGTATAGCTTTGAAGTTAAATATATGCACAAAAAAAAAAAAATTTATAAGGATATTATATATAAATAAATTATAAATATATACATGCAAAAAGGTATAATTTATAAAAAGATACACACAAGTACTAAATTTGCAAAGTTACACATTAATTTTAGATTTTTATAAAGATATGCGTACCAAAAAAAAGTGCTTACATGCAAAAATAATAACTTTGCAAATATATTCATATAATTTCAAATATTTATAAATGTATACATACAAAATAATATAAAAATATTTTTTTATGTATAGCCTTCTAAGTATACAATATTATATAAACATTTTCAAAAAATTGCTATTTGAATATATATTCTTATAAAATATTCTTTTTACATACATATCTTTCACATTATAATCCTATTGATGATGTAGTTCAAATACAATTTATTTAAATTAAAAATGATCAAAATTATGAATTTACCTTTTTATCCATCTAATAATCAATAGGTTTGTATGTGCATGAAAATAATATTTTATAAGGGTATAGATATAGATACAAATTTTGCAAGAGTAATCATATATTTTGATACATTTATGAGGGTATATGAGCAAAAAAAACCTTTAGATTAAAGATTTTGTAAATTGCTAGCATTAATGAAGTGTATTTTCGAGTCTTTATTCATACTTTTAGTTGTTATATAAGGGCTCATGACCAAGGATGCAATTAAGCTGAGTTGACTCAAGTAACTAGAGACTTGAGCTTGACTCAATTCAAAATATTTGAACTTGAAACTTGAATTGAATTCGATCAAGCCTTAATATCCAAATTCAAACTTAACTCAATAAATAAAAGTAATACTTGAAATCAACTCGGCTCGAATAACAATTAAGTGATGCTCAAGCTCAAATATAAGCCATCATCATAATTAAAAAATATAGTTAATGATAAGAAGTTAGATTATATTAAAAATATATAATTATTATATTTTAAAATATTAAAATAATAATATATTATAAAAAATAATATTGCTAAATTTTATATACTATACTAGGTTTATGAACTTTTGAGTTAAGTATTTTATTATTTAAAATCGACTCGAAAAACTATTCAAGTTATTTAAGTTCGATTATAATCAAGTCTAATCGAGTTTTGGTCCAAGTTAAGCTTGAGCAACACATGAGCTAATAAAAGTGTGACCTTAAAATTAATAAGATATCTAATTCCAAGCCAATGGTTAATCTTGATCGGGCCAAATCAAGTTAGCCTAGTTTTGGCTCAATAGACTAACTCGGGTAGGTTTAACTAGGCTTTAGATCAAACTTGACTCCTTTTTTTTTGGATAAGATAGAGAATTCATACTATATAAGTCTATTGTAAATATATCCAAGAAAATCAGAAAGAACAATATTATGAAGCTGGCCTAAGACCTCTCCCATATCAGTCCAAAAGAAGTCTTCCAAGTGCTCTACAATATAAGAGATGATCCAATCAGCTACTGAATTTGCCTCCCGATTAATATGCCGAACAGTAATTAATGCATAGTCAGTCAAGAGAGCAGCAATGCCACAGAGAAAGGGATGCATAGACTCCCTCTACATATTATTCTAAATCCAAGTCACAACTATAGCAGAGTCACCCTCACTAATTAGGTGGTCTGCATGTAAGATTCTCCATGCATAAGCAATCCTAGTCCATGCACCATGTAGCTCTATCATAAGGACCATCGACTCAAAGAGATAGCTCTTCCTAGCTACCACTAATCCGAGACCCAGGCCTCGAATGACAAAACTGACACCACCATGCTTGTCTCTAATGCTCCCATTGAAGTTGACCTTCATAAACCATGAAGGTAGGGGCTCCTAAGAGATAAACACCGATCAAGTTATTGTACGAGCACGTTGGGAGCCTCAAGTCTCTTTGGTTGTCGAGGTCACTTTTATAATCTTCTCAGCATGAATACAGACTTGCTCCAGAGTAATCCTCACTGGACACCTCCTAGGATCAAATAGCAGACTATTCCTAATAACCATATATGATATGCAATATAAGCTACTCTAATACCAGTTGCTCTGGTTCTATGATCTCTAGCACTTTATCTCAAAAACTCCAAAAAGGTGAACAACAAATCCTTAGCCTAATATTAACCTATCTAATCCAGTAGTCTACCACAGCTGACTAGCTCGCAAGCATATGAAAAGCACATGCTCCAAAGTTTTATCTTTATATCCACAACCTCGATATACTGAATGGAGATGCATCCCTTTGGCAATAAGGAAAGATCTGGTATGAAACCATCTCCAAACAACCTTTTAGAGGAATAGACTCATCCTCAGGTGGACAACCATTTTCCAAATCCAACTACCATCAAGGCTTCTAAGAGAATCCTTCCGATATAGATAATAAAGGTCATACATAATGATGGGGGACGAATTTGATGAAATGGATATGTGGAGGTGTGATTTACTCACTTAGCAACAATATACTAGCATTAGAGCTCCAGATATGGCCAAAATTATGCATAGAAGAGATGAAAAACTTCAATATAAAAACTAGGTGAGTAGAATTCTGAACACCTTTGTTCAAGCTTTCTTTCAAGAAAAATAAAAAGTAGGATCTAAGGGCATAGAATCCCTCAAACTAGGCTGTTGGCTCCACCCAGTGATTTTGATGAATAACAAAACATTGAGTGCATATTGTATTCTAATGAGGATTTCAAGTTGTGAGTTTTCAGGATGAAAGCACCTCAAAATCTCAAAAACTTATGGTTTATGGCACGTAATGGCACGGAGCAATTCTCACAAATCCGGGCATCCTCTTCATTGAAAAATGGCATCTAAATGTTTAAATATGTGTTTATATTTTCTAGAATTATATTTATGTTTTCGAGGCATTTACACTTGAATCTGAGATTTTTTTCAAGTGTCAACACCTGGACAGTCAAGTGTCGACACTTCAGCATTTGGCACAGACAAAAATCCTTGGCACGCCAAGTATCGACACCTATATCCAAGTGTCGACACGAAGTGTCGACATTTAGGTTCCAAGTGTCGACTCAAGGCCTGAGAATTTTGAAAATACAGAACTTTGCAATTTGAGGATTTTTGTGTCAAGTGTCGACACCTGTGCATCAAGTGTCGACACTTGAATGTTCAAGTGTCGACACCCAGAGATCAAGTGTCGACACTTGACAGCCAAGTGTCGACACCTGACAGCCTGACAGCTCTAACGGATCTATTTTTCTGGCTTGCAGAACTTGCTTTTTAAGCTCCAAACGGCTATTTCCGAGGTACCAACGGTCACAAACCATTTTTTGAAAGGTTCTTGGTGTATTTAACCTCCACCAACCTCATTTTAAAGATAGGCAAGTGTATTGAAGTGCATTCAAGTCTACTCAAAAGCCAAAAAGCCAATATTCTCTCAAATACTTCACATCAAAAGCCTCTTATAGTTTGATTCCTTGAAAAGCCTACAAGCTCATCCTTATTTCATTCCAAAAGAGGCACTTTGAAGGAGATTCCAAGGAAGAGTGAAGACAAAGCATCTACTTGAGCTTCAAAGATTCCAATCAACTCTTGAAGAGAGTTTGTTTTAGTTTTAAATTGTATATCTGTTTTATTGTGATTTGACCTTGCTTTCAAGGGTGTCTTGAAAGAAGGTTATTGTGGTTTGTTGGTGAGCCAAAGAGATAAAACCAACTAGGATTAACTTGTGAGCCCGAAGACAAAACAAGTGTTAAGGTTTGTTGGTAAGCCTAAGTGATAAAACCAACTTAGGTTTTGACTTGTGAGCCTTGTGAAAAACAAGTCAACTGTAATCTAGTTTGGATTATAGTGAAATTCCCAAGGGTGGCTTGGGGAGTGGATGTAGGTGCTAGGTTTGCACCGAACCACTATAAACCTTGTGTTTGTGTGTGATTCCTCTCTTCCTCTCTTGCTCTTTAATTATTGCTAACATCTTGCATTGAATTCATCATTGTTCACAAGCACCACTAGTCCCTCTCATTTTTGTCTTAAATTTTTTAAAAGACCCAATTCACCCCCCCTCTTGGGCTCCATTTCTGGGCAACATAGGCTAAGCTACCTTTAAAAATCTCAAATCTAAGGATCAAGAGGGTCTTTTCCCAACAATGAAGAGAAATCAAGATTCAAATGGAAGGGAAGCTCTCATCACTCAAGAATTGAAGGCTAGAGACAAGATCAACACTCCCTACATAGAACTTACCATTGGAGCTTGGTCCTTGGCATAGAGCCTTCATCTTCAGCTTCAAATCATCAAGAAAAACCTGCAAATAATCCAAAGTGAGGTCGTGGTGGTGAAGGAATGAAAGAAAATGAATGAATTCAACAAGGAAAGTGAAGGTTTTTGAAGAATGTTGCTGAATTTTTGGGCAGCGCTTCCCCTCCTTCTTGGACTACTTGGATCCTAGGTAGAAGAGCTTGGAAATGGAACTAAGGTCTTTCAAACTCAAGGAACTCACTCAAACTCAGCACTCCAACTCAAATTTCAAGAGAAACACTCAAAATTCCAAGAAGAACTCATGAACTTAGCAAGGTGGAAGAGAAGACAAACTAGCAAGCTTTCATTCAACTCAAATATTGCATGCCTTACAAGAGGAGGCCTTGGTCCTATTTATAGGCCAAGGGCATCCAAAATGGGTGGCAAAAGGATGGGTTAAGGAGCCAACTAATTCAGATTTAGTTGGTAATTAATTACACGATTAGTTCTTAGTCTAACTAATCCTAACAAGAGAAAGTCCTAGAAGCTCCATGTGGTGCCATCTCCTTGAAACATTTGTCTTCATCCAATCCTTCCATATGTCCTTTTAAGTTTGGTCTTTCAATAGGCTCCAAAGTAGATGAATGCTTCATAGCTTGGTCGGTCCAAGATGGGCTTCAATGTAGATGATCTTGGTCGGCCCATGGACTTGAAAAAGAAGGGGTCTTCACTAATTTTATTTGTGGACATGAACACTTCATACTTGCTTCATTCAAATGGAATTAGGGGTCTTCAATAGGTGCTTCATAAATTTGGATTTTTCTTCATACATTGGTGGGAACTTGAAAAAATGATTGGACTAAAACGAAAGATTGTTAGTTTGTAGTTTCTTCTTCTTGCCAATGTTCTAATTACATAACTACTCCCAGAATGCAAGAAGATCTCCATACCTGAACATTCTGGCTGGTATGAACAAGAAGAGTCATAGACAAACATGCATACCCAATATGTCCCCAAAAACTTAGGTCACCGCCACCAAGTTCCACCCTCCTCAGTCCAGAGTAGTAGATCATAAATTATCATAGTCTGAAATCTCGATACTAATAAAGGTCGGCCATCGGTTCAGTGCTAGGTTAACAATCCACGGGTCAAGTATGAGAATCACTAGCTGTCCATCTCCCCAAATCCATTTGGTATGAGAAATTACCGCTAGAGCTCGAGCATAGATCTCTCACCCCAAATCCATCTGGTATGATTTGCACTATGGTCTCCTCGCATATCACATTTGTCACTATGCAATTATGTTCTTAAAAGCTCCAATATGTTACCACATGTCCAACCGAGAGGATTCTCAACTTTGAGTTCATTTATAAATTGGTAATCGGCATGCTTAAGTTTATGATTGAACTTTATCGAATATATGTGCATCTCTGCAATAGTTACAGTGGTAGTTACAACTACCGCTACAACAGTTATAGCGGTAATTGATCGCTGCTGCGACAGTTACAGTGGTAGTTATAATTATCACTGTAACCATCGCTGCAACTGTTACAGCGATAGTTGCAACTGTTACAGCGATAGTTGCAACTGTTACAGCGATAGTTGCAACTGTTACAGCGATAGTTGTAACTGTCGCCGACAGTTACAGCGACCGTTACAACTACTGTTGTAACTATCGCTATGACAGTTACAACGATAGTTATAACTACTGCTGTAACTGCCAGTGATAGTTGCAGCGACAGTTATAACTATCACTGTAACTATCGGTGACAATTACAACTGCAGCTGTAACTGTCGATGATAGTTACCGCAATAGTTGTAACTGTCACTGTAACTGCCGGCAACAGTTGTAACTATCACTGTAGTTGTCACCGGCAGTTACGACGACAGTTGTAACTGCCACAGTTACAATTGCTGCTGTAACTGCCAATAGTTTTCTACATTGTAATTTTTTTGTTGGATATGGATAATAATAGTGAACTTGCAATATTTTATTTCATGTTTGAAGGTGGGGAATGAGGGTCGTGAATTACTTTTTCGTTTTGAGAGAGGTAAAAAAGAATTCATGGATGGGACACGAGTCATATTTAAAGGTGGGTAATGGTTTTGGTGATTCATCCTTTTCCTCTTGTACAACCTTTTCTATAATGTTTTCATAGTCTCTTCCATTCTCTCTAACGTCCAGTTGCCTAAGGTTTGTTTAGGTTATTAAAATAGGGGAAATTAATTCTCACTCCCCATTTTGACCCTACTATAACAAATCATTTCTATTGATTAAAACTCTAACTTTCGATCCTTCGTTTAAGATTTATCGTAATACGACATCCTTTATGATGTCATATTTTTCTAAAAAATATCCAAAATATCCTTTATCATATTCTATTTTCTCTTCCATGCTAGAATTCTAAAATTTAAATGCTTTCTCATATTCCATTTATTGTTCCTTCTGAGGCTGTGCTGACATTTGTTGCCATCTGTTGATTCTTAAGTTGAGCTTCTCCTATTCGATGATAGCGTATGGCGATGCAAACACCATGATGCAGGACTGGCCATTGAAGACGAGCCTGTTCATCCCTTCCTCGCACGCTGCAGCAACTACTAGATCATAGAAATCAACCTAGAAGAGCCCCTTTGACTTCATACTCGCCTTCTCATCGTAGAATTTTACCTCCTTCAGCTGCCCGTACTTGATGAGCTCTGCCTCGAGATCAATGTCCATCGTCCACCAGTGAAGCTCTCCCATGAAGAGAGTAGTCCTCCCAGCTCCTTCTCTACCATTCACACTCCCTCCCACCGCTGGCCCGCCTCCTCCTTGTTGATTTCTTCTGGATACTCTTCCATGCCATGTTTACAAAACTTTCTTCTGATTTCTTCTGAATCATCTTCCTAATTATTATCTTGGTTTTTAATAGTTATGGATCCTAAAGACATTAAAAATTTAATTTTTATGGCTGTGTGCTCCTATGATAATGAAGCTCATATCATTTCATTTTCAAAAGGCAACTCTTAATTATATTGTCAATAAAAATTGTGAAGATATGGAAGCATTTATTCCCTACAATGTTTGATATGAAATTCTATATTCATAATAATTCAAGAATGCTCGTTACACTTATAGCAGATAAGAATGTCAGCAATATGTACGAAATACATCAAAAGTTAAAAGTTACAATAATTGAAATGGTTGTATTTCATGTAGCGTCGATGACTAAATCGTCTAATGTGATAATTAATTTGAGATAATTCAAAGTCTATTGATAATTTATTTTAGTATATTTTTTTTTATAATTAATCTAAATCATATAATGTGATGTTCAATGTGAGGTAATATTATTTACGGGAAGAACCAATCTTTTGTACTTATAGGGATGTTGTCCCATCTGAAAATGTTGAACATATAAATTATTCTAAGAATTATCGAAAGGACAGTTCATCTTGTTTTTTCTTATTTGGCAGTTCAAGTAATTTTGTTCGAGTGGTCGAAGAAACAAGGATGAACCAAATCCAAGGAATACTTTGGATGCTTAGTAAAACTCTATAGAGGGTGCAGGTCAACAATTCAAGGATGTTGAAATCCTTCATGATACAATTAGTTAGTTCTGCATTGCAAATTGTAGAGATTTTATATTTATAAAGAATGATCGTCAATGTGTTACTGTTGAATGTGCATATGAAGGATATGGATGGCATATTCAAGCTTCTCATCTTAGAAATCAAGATAGATTTGTAATTAAAATAATGAGCAATCAACATACATGCAAAGTAGGGTTACAAGTTCGATCTCATTCCAAGGCTTCGAAGCATTGGGTTTCAAATATTGTGAAAGAGAAAATTCATGATATGCCTTTGTATAGGCCAAGTGATATTGTAAACGATATTCATCGTGAATTTGGTGTGGAATTACCATATCAACAAGCTTGGCATGGAAAAGAGGTTGCTATGAAGGAGCTATATGGTCAAAAGTCAATATCTTATGAATGGATACGATGGTATTATAATGCCATTCTTGAGACCAACCTTGGTAGCATAACAGAGTATGAAACTCTCGAAGATCAATTTAGACATTTATTCATTTCCTTTAGAGTCTTAATCAATGGTTTCCTTAGATGTTGTAGACCTCTAATATTCATGGATGCAACATTTGTTAAACATAGGGATGGAGAAGTTTTACTTGGTGCTATGGACAAAGATGTGAATGATGATATGTTTCCTATAGCATATGTCGTTGATATAGAGAATGATAATAATTGGGACTGATTTTTTCAGATTTTAAAAGGAGCCATAGAGTCTTGTGTTGAGTACCATAGACAACCATTCATAATTATGACAGATAGACATCAGGGATTCATGAAAGCAATGTCCAAGTACTTTTTCGATAGCTACCACTCTTACTGCATCCATCATATCAAAGAAAATTTTAAAAATTAGGCATCAACATCGTTTTCAAAACTTTTAGTTCTTATTTTTAAATCATTATGTATGTTAACATACAATCATTGTCACGTGCAGGTGCTTGTTCATTATCGTGCAGTTGAAAGGAAGAGATTGGTTGATTTGTTAAATACTGCTGCATATAGTCTAAAACTAAATATTTTTCAAAAATTAATGAGTAAACTTGTAGCTAAAGTTCCAGGTGCAAGTAACTTTATAATACATTCAAACCAGAGCACTGGGCAAATTCAGTATTTCCAAGTCTGCGTTGGGATATTATGACATTTAATGTTGCCGAATATTTTAATAGTTGGATTCTAAAGGTTCGATATCTTACTATTCCTCAGATGGTTGATCATATAAGACTTCAAATTATGCAATTGATGAATGCTAGATGAATGCGATGACATAGCATCCAAACCCATCTTTGTCCTAATCCTGAAAAAATATTGCAATGAAATGTGGAAGAGGGTCGAAAGTTATCTATGTTTACATCAAGCATCATGATTTATGATGTAAAGGACACAAAGTACTCATGTAAGGTTGACCTACAAGATTGCACGTGCTCTTGTAGTGAATGGCAAATCTTTCGGATGCCATGTAAGCATACATGTGCATGTATTGAGAAGGCTGGTAGGTCATTATATCACTTCAGTGATACTTATTTTCAGGCTGAAATATATAGAGCAGCATATGAAGAATGTATCAATCCAATTTCTGATATTGAGATAAGCCATGGTAGTTCAAATGAGGTGCATATTTTACCTCCTATCATCAAGACTCGTCCTGGTAAGCCTAGGAAGAAGAGAAGAGCTTCACAAATGGATTCATCGAGAACTACACAATATGGATGATGCAGAAAAGAATGACACAATAGGACTTGTAATGAGATTATTGAGTAACATTTATTGTTGTTCTGTATTTACTATTCTTTCTTACTGAAAGAATTGAATTTGGCATAATAGAAAGAAGGCTGCTAATATTATTTTATTCTTATTCTAAATTTTGTATTTTTTCTTAAACAACTGAATTTCGTACAATGTTAATAGGGATGTTGATATTTGTTTGTTCTTATCTTAATGAATTATGAATTCTGTTTTTTCTTTACTATATCCAAATTTGGGATAATGTTAATAGAGCTATTGATATTAGTTTGCTCTTATGTCAATAAATTTTAAATTTTGATTTTTTGTTTATTGAATTTGCCATATTGTTCATATTAGGGCTATGTATCGAAATGCTCTAATATCTTATGAAAGAAATAAAATTGGCATAATATTGATATATACCATCTTGTACTTCATCTTACTGAATCCTGAATTTGGCACATATTAATGAGATTATTGATATCGGGTTTGTTGGCTTTGGCTCCTTAACTTAGATAAATAACAAAATACTGAATATATGTTTGGACTAATGTTTCAATTGGAGTATCAATTTCAGGCCTTAGATACATCAATTTCTCCAACAAAAAGGTATCAAGTTTACTATTTTGAGAGCAAGAGGTTTCTCTTGTTTGATTGAGCTTTTCATCTTGGAACATTGTCAAAACAACCTCTTTGGCCTTTATGAAGAACCATTAAATGCATTAAATTCAAGTTTGGCATGCTTTTTTGAATGGCACAGAATCAAGTGTCGACTCACAAGGTCGACTCATGAAGAAAATTTAGAAATTTCAGAAGACCGGCATGCAAAGTTTCAGTGGCATGCCCAAGTGTCGACTCATGAGGTCGACTCACACTTCAAGTATCGACTCATGAGATCAACTCATCATCTGAAAAAAATTCTATGACAGAACTTCAAGATTTATGGATTCTACATCAAGTGTCGACTCATGCATCAAGTGTCGACTCATGAGGTCGACTCAAGGTCTAACAGCTAGTTTTCAGAATTTCAGATTTGTCTCCAAATAGCTTTTAATGACTAGTTTTTCAATCTCAACGATCTTCAATGGTCTTTTCAGTGGATTTGAAATATTTAACACTCACCAAACCTCATAAAGTTAATAAGGAAGAGTGAAATCATATGAGACAAACTCCAATCATTTGAAAAGATAAGAAGTGTGTGTTTAAAGAGATTACCTCACAAAAAGCCTTCCATATTTGAGTTGTTAAGGTTTCAAGTGCTTGGCCATAATTGTGCATTCAAAAGATTCCAAGGAGAAGTCAACTCAAGCAATCAGGAGAGCTTCAACTACCTTCATTTCAGCTCATTTTAGGAGCTTTTATTATGCTCTTTTATTACATTCATGTTCTCATTTTTGTTGATCTAGGTTTCAAAGATTTTGAAACTAGATTGTAAAGGTTGTTGGTGAGCCAAAGGGATAAAACCAACTAGGATTTAACTTGTGAGCCCAAAGACAAAAACAAGTTGTAAAGGTTGTTGGTGAGCCAAAGGGATAAAACCAATTAGGATTTGATATTGTGATCCCGTAGACAAAATAAGTTGTAAAGGTTGTTGGTGAGCCTAGGTGATAAAATCAACTTAGATTTTGACTTGTGCTCAAGTTGGCTGTAATCTTAGAGATATTATAATAAAATATCCAAGGAAAAACTTGGAGAGTGGATGTGGGTGCTTGGAGTACACCGAACCACTATAAATCTTTGTGTCTGTGTATGATTGCTTTCTTTATTACTTGCTCTTCAATACTTGTATTTAATTTGCTATTATCCGCTGCATATCTCTTAGAGCTAAACCACTTTATTTCATAAATATTTCAAGAACAGCACATAATTGTTTAAAATTTTAAAAGACCCAGTTCACCCCCCTCTTGGGCTCCATTTCTGGGCAACAAGTGATATCAGAGCACCGGTACTCTACTTGTAAGTCCAACGATCTTGAGTGAAAGATCATGGCAGCTCCAGTTGGTATAGGTGTTGTAGAAGGACAAGCCTTTAACCGTCCCCCATTGTTTAATGGCACGAATTATACATACTGAAAGACACACATGCACATTTACTTATAAGCTATCGATTACAATATTTGGAGAATTATAGTTAAAGGGCCTCATCAGCCCACTCACTTAGTTAATGGCATTCTCATCACTAAACTAAAAGAAGATTGGGATGAGAATGACATTAAGCAAGCTGAAATTAATGCCAAGGCTATGAACTTATTATTTTGTGCACTTGATCCTGGTGAATTCAATAGAATTTCAAATTATCTCCGCCAAAAAAATATGAGACACGCTTGAAGTTATCCATGAGGGTATACATCAAGTGAAGACTACCAAAGTGAATATGCTCATTCACACCTATGAAACATTTAGAATAGAACCAACTAAATCTATAAGTGAAATGTATACTAGATTTACAAACATTGTGAATGGCATAAGAAGCTTAGGTAAAGTTATTTCTAATGGTAAACTTGTTAATAAACTTCTTAAATTTTTTTTGGCTTCTTGGAATGCTAAAGTTACCACCATAGAAGAAGCCAAAGATGTCAATACACTACCACTTGAGCAGCTTTGGGCTCATTGATAACTTATGGGCTCTTCTTGAAACAAAAGACAGTGGACAATGATAAAAAGAAAAAAGCCATTGCCTTCCAGTCCACTACCAAAGGAGAATCAAGTGATGAATCTGAATAAGAGGATGATAAAGATGTGACGACCTTCATTACTAGAAAGTTCAAAAGATTTATGAGGAAGAAAAGAGGTTTTTATAAGAAAAAGTCTCAAAAAAGAGACTATAGCAAAGACAAAGAAAAGGAGAAGGAAAGGAAGCAACCCACTTGCTTCGAGTGTAAGAAACCCGGTCACTTCAAGTTGGATTGCCCCATACTCAAGAAAAGCAAAAAGAAACTCAGGAAAAAGGCCATGATGGCAACATGGAGCGAGAGTGAAGACTCGAGTTCTAATGAAGAGCAGTAAGAGGTCGCCAACCTTTGCTTTATGGCCAACGAAGAAGAAGAGGTAAGCCTTGAACTTGAAGAAGAATTTACTTTCGAAGAATTGCATGAAGTTTTTGATGAACTAGTAGTTGAATATCGAAATCTTAAGATAAAGAACAAAGAACTAAGAAAGCAAAATTTGGAGTTGATTAAAATAAATGATAAGTTTTTGATAGAAAATGATTATTTGTTTTAAGAAAATAAATAGTTAATTATTAAGATTACTTCTTTGGAAAAGGAAAAGAAAGATTTGAAAAATGATAAATCTTTTGCCACTAATGAAAAGCTTGTCAAAGAGAACAAAGAGTATTTGCAAAAGAATAAGAAGTACAAGGAAGAACTTGAAAAACTAAAATCTTTTGTTGAAAAGTTTACTTATAGTTCGGAAAAACTTAACATGTTTTTAAATAACCAAAGAGCTATTTTTAACAAAGCTGGGTTAGGCTTTAAACCACAAAAATAATAAAAGTATTTTAAAAATTTCTTTATACCTGCTTTATCTAATATTACTTGTTATGCATGTGGTAAAGTAGGGCATAAATCATATATATGCAATAAAAAAAATTAAATCTTGTTAGAAAGGTATGGGTTCCAAAAGGAACTATTTCAACTAACCCTAAAGGATCCAAGATGACATGGGTATCTAAAGTTTCCACTTGACTTATTTTTGTAGCTGTGTCTTGCAACCAAGGATAAAATAAGAATGTGGTATCTTAACAGTGGTTGTTCAAGGTACATGACTGGGGATGTGAGACAGTTCTCATATTTAGAAGCTATGAATGATGGAAACGTGACAAATCATTGGTATCGATAGTCCATATCATCCCTACTTCCTTTGTTGATAATGTTCTGTTAGTAGATGGTTTAAAGCATAATTTATTTAGCATAAGTCAATTTTGTGACAAAGAATTTAAAGTACTTTTTGAATCTTCTTTATACATGGTATCTAGTATAGAGAACAATGGCATCAAGTTCATTGGTCATAGTCATGGAAATATTTATACGGTTGATCTTGATAATCTACCTATGAAAAATGGTCAATGCCTGGTGGCAAAAGAAGCCAAGACAAATGAAACTAGTTAGCTTTGGCATCGTAAGCTAGGACATGCAAGTATGTATTTGATTTCAAAATTAAATAGAAAGAATCTTGTAAAAGATTTGTCAAAACTCACTTTTGAAAAGGATAAGATTTGTAGTACATGTCAACTTAAAAAATAGACAAAATCTTCTTTCAAACTTAAAGGAGTAGTATCTACCACTAGATCCTTAGAATTACTTTATATGGACCTCTTTAGACCAACTAGAACAACTAGTTTAGGAGGTAAGGAGTATGGGTTAGTGATTGTAGATGACTATTCATGTTTTACATGAATAATATTTTTGGCACACAAAGATGAAACTTTTTTAGCATTCATTAAATTTCATAAAAAGGTTTCAAATGAAAAAGATGTTTCAATTATCTCTTTAAAAAGTGATCATAGTACTAAATTTGAAAATCATGATTTTAAAAACTTTTACAATGAAAATGACATAGATCATAATTTTTCTGCACCTAAGATACCTCAACAAAATGTAGTAGAAAGAAAAAATAAAACTCTTGAAGAAATGACATGCACAATGCTTTGTAAAAATGATTTACCTAGATATTTTTGGATAGAAGCTATAAAATCTGCATGCTATGTTTTAAATCGTGTTTTAATTCGACCTATTTTGAAGAAAACACCATATGAACTGTGGAAAAATAAAGGTTGTACTAATACCCATATCAGGTGGAAGTTTCAAAACATATGCATTAGGCCCTATTTTCTTTAAGATCTTGAAAGGTCCCGCTCCGCGGGCATGCAGCTTCTTTATGGTTCCAGGTGGGAACCGTTCAGGGTTGAGCCTAATCATTGCATAATCTCCTTCACAGAATTCTTTAGCCCTCTTATGTGAATCAGCTAAATGTTTGTAAGTCTCATTGCTCAGTTTGATCTTATTACTGATTTCTTTATGCAAATTTGTGACATGCTGTGCAAAAGATTCAGCAGACTCAGAAATTTACACAAGCACTTACAAAATGCAGACTGAACTAGGCATCCTTATTGAGAGGAATTTTATTGGACTTTCTAGGACCTAAACCTAACAGATTAACGACTCTCTAGGTTTGACCCTGGTCTGGAATGCACATGAGAATTTACCATGGGTTCCTAGCAAATGCCATAAGGTTTTCCAAAAGTATGCAGCAAAAGGAATAGGCTTTAAAAGCTCATGCATCCTAGTAATCTCATCAAAATGAAACTTAATGGCTCTAAAATTATGATAAGACTCAGGGAAAGGCAGGAAATAGGAATCCGAGACTTGGGGTAATTTAGGGGAATCTTGAAACAGACCTTGGTTACTCATGATGACCTTAAGATTAGAATTTTGATCTACAGGCGGGATGCTTCTAGGTAGTTGAAGGTCATCAGGAAAGTCTTCTAAAATAATGATTGGGTTCTTCTCAGGTACCTGAAGGAGTTCTTGTGTCGAAGATAAAGTATTGGGTTCTTCCTGAGGGCATTGTCTTATGGGAACCAAGTCCTCAATAAATTTTGGTTGTTCTGATGTTTCAGGACTAGGCTCAATAATCTTTTCTTTACCAAAGGTTTCCTCAGGTAAGGTACTAAAGTTGTTCTCTTCACAGTCTTCCCCTTCATATTCATCTATTAAACTTATGTCAGTCTCATACACATATTTACTAGGTTCAAATTTACCTTCTTCCTTTCCTAGCCCTTCAGTTTGAGGATATCCTAAGTCTTGAGTATTCATGAACTCAACTTGTACTTCAGGGTTCTTACTCCTATCATTCATATAAGCTAATGGGATAGTAGGAGTTGGTTGGTCTAAGGAAAATTGTTTAGCCAGCATTTGGTTCAATTGGGCCATTAGATCATTTAGGCCTCTCAGCATGGTTTCAATATTCGGGTCCATGGCTACACTAGACTGGGTCTGGACTGGTGAATATGAGGCTCCTGATCTAATTTTCATGCATGCAAGTAGACTCAAGCTCGAGCTAAGGTTTCCTAGACCTAGAGCACAAATTAGAGGTCTAATTAAGTGACCCAACTAGCTAGTAGTACTTATGGGACTTAGCCAGGTAGGTGGTGGGGAGTGAAGGTCCCTGATTGCCAATCCTTAGACACCAATCTGAGATTGGCCAGGTAGGCAGACCAAATCACAAGCCCTGATGCACCAATCCTAGACACCAAGCCAGTAAGCACACACCAATTAGCTGACACATTTAACTTGACCCTAACCTGAACCCAACTTGTTGGTGTCCCTAACCCACTAGGGCAATTAACGTTCTACTCAATTTTAATTAATGGGCTGGGATTGATATGCTGGTTGGTGATTTTTTTGGACTAGGGACAGGTGATGAAACCCTGACCCTATATCAAATTGATGCCCTTAATTTGATTTCTCATGAGATGAATGAAATGCAAAGGTGCTGCAGAAGTGTGTTGCAGTTTGAAAGTGGTGTGGAAAACGTGATGAAAAAAAATGTCCAAAAATTCTGAAAAATTCACAGAGGATTCTTAACTTATATGTTTCAATACAGATGAAAGGAATTTTAAAACTAAAATCTGTACTACTCTAAGCAGATCCTACAAATGAAGATAAATAAAAAGGACAAAACAGAACCCTAATGACAGTGTCTAACTGCAGAAATTTTTATTTTTTTATAATTTTTTTTGATGATGAAATTTAACATGGTGATAACTGACTTAAAAAGGAACAAGAAAAAAAATATTTCAATAAAAAATTAGCAACTTGCCTTTGGAGCTGCAGATGGATTACAGTAAATAGATGCAAATTTTCAGAAAAACAGAACCTAATCAAACAAGTGCAATGGCTTACCCAAACTTCAATCTAAAAAAATTCATGTCCGGCCAGGGGCTCATTATTCCCATGGGTCGTGACAGTGTACTGGAGTACACCCGCTCAGGAGGCGTGAATTTTAGATCTTGCTTGGATTTAAAGAAAACTATTCTACCCTAATGCAACCATGCTTTGATACCAATTTGATGCGGCAAGCATATGATTAATATTTTGAATATGGTTTGTAGAGCAATGAAACCTAATTACACTAGCATTGTACTCATCATAATAAGTCTTAAGGGTTACATGAAAGGGACTATTACATGATTAGACACAATCCTAAAACTAAGAAGGAAGAAGATCTAGACAATAGGGGCTAATGATTGAGGACTTACCTTGTTGAGCTTTCCAACCTCCTAATGATTTCAAACCTTGAAACTACCGATGCTCTGGACTGGAGAACTTAGATAACAGAGATCAGAACGCTGGGCTTGGGCTTCAACTTGTTGGTTCATTGTCAAGGGGAACCCTGTTCACAACTCAAAGACTTCGAAGGACCCTGCAATGAAGATCAAAAGTTAAGGAAGAAGAAAGCAAGCATATGGAAGGGATGGAATAATTTATGAGCAAGGAAGGAAGTCTGAGATGGTTTGGCCGGCTCCAATGTCTCCTTCTTGAACTTGGCGTTGGATGGCTTGGAGAAGAAAGTAGATTCGAGTGGGGGGGGGGGGGGCTTAGGAACAATCACTCAAAGAAATAACATAAGACTACAACTTCAACTTCAACTTCATTTTTCATTCATCTCCATCAATAATTTCTCAATGGGACGTCCAAGGGCTTAAAAAAAAAGCCTTACAACTCATTTGAAATTTGAAACCCATAGATTAAGGAGGATTACAAGGGGGGTTGGAGGATTTGGTGGAGGGTTTGGTTACAAAGGATTTGGGAGGGATGTGGCCGACCTCCTTGAATTTGAATTTTCCTTTGGTCGGCCACCTTTGGATTCTTTTGAATTTCCTTTGTTGGCGCCAAAAGGTGATGAGGTGGCTGGTGAGGTGGCGTCCTTGGCTGATGACGTGGCATGTTGAGGTGGCCTTCTACTTGGATATGAATTTCAGGATGACATGTGGTGCCAAGTGGGGTCACTTGATTAAATCTTGCTGATGTGGCATCTTTGTTGATATTGTGCCATAAGTGGGTCCTAGTTGATGGTCCTTCTCTCTTTCTTGGTTGGTGTGTCTTCTCTTCCTCATGTGGTCAAATTCTGGGGTCCAAAATTTGAGTCTTGTTGTTGGCTTTCATGACTTAACTCAACTGAACTGACTTGACTGACCTAGACTTTAAAACTTGAAATGGACTTACAGTAAATGAAATTTAGAAGTAATTACAGGACTAAAAAAAATAAAACACTCTTGATCAGGAATTAAAACTCAAAATTAATTACAGGACTCAAGGTAACCTAATTATCTTCGATCCAAATTGGAATAAGGCTAACCTTGTTGGAGTGAAGTTTCTTTCTGCTTCTGGTGTCCACACCACGGGTCAAGGAGGTGTTGGCAAAGCTGGCAGCGGCCCATAAGAAGATGACATACATCACAGGGCTTTTGGAAGCTGCACAGAGGGAAGCCCTCAAGGCTGTGCTGAAGTTCAAGGCATCCCAGGAGTTTAAGGATGAGGTCCACGAGGCTGCTGTGGACTCACTCTTGAAGGGGTTCGAGATCTGCCGGGAGAAGGTAGCCTCACTCTTCCCGGAGCTCTACCTAGGAGGCATCGTGATTGACGACACCGAGGAGCAGCCTGAGGAGTCGGGGGCATCTTCAGGTGCGACCGAGGAAGTGACCGCCGAGCAGCCAGTTGAGCAGGCAGCTGGTGATGCGGAGGCCCGCCAACCTGGGAGGGAGCCGGTGACCCAGTGACCCCAGGTCCTTCATTTCATGTTTTGTACTTAGCATAGGATTTTTTTTCATTTTGTCTTCTTGGGGTCGCTCGGCCTGTCGGGGTCCCTTCCAGTTGTAGAAACCTCATCACAGAAATGAAGTTCTTTTTCTTCATACCTTCGAGATCTTTGTCTTTTGTCTGGCCATATGACTTCTTGTAACTTCATTTGCTCCGATCGTGCCTGACTTCAGCCTCTTGATCCTCCCCAAAATGCCATCGCCATCGTGATGACTTAGAATATTCCAAGGGCTTCCAACCAGTCGTCTATATGGGATCGAGGTGATCTTTGAGGTCGATGGTGGATCTGGGACCCCTTTGTTTCTTGCTAGAGCCAAGTTTGTAATTTGGATAGAAATTCGACTCCGACTCTCGGCCAAAAGGTAGGTTTTTGGAGGCTTCCAAGCTTGGTGTAGGACTCCTGGAGCTTCCATTGCCGAGGCTTCCGACCTTAAGTTCCCGGGCTTCATGAGTTTCCAGTACCGGGGTTTCCGGTCTTTAGGTGCTGGGCTTGAAGAGTTTCTGGTCTTTGGTTTTCGGGCTTCAAGAGTTTTCGATGTCAGGGCTTCCGGTCTTTGGTTCCCGGGCTTCAAGAGTTTCCAGTGTGGGCTTAAAGAGTTTCCGACTTTAGGCGCCGGACTGGAATCCGTGCTTTAGGTGCTAGAATGGAATCCGGGCTTTAGCTACCAGACTGGACTCCGGGCTTTAGCTGCCAGACTGGGCTTCGGGCTTTTGCTACTTCTAGCGAACCACTTGCGGGACTCCTGGCACCCCATCTTCGATCGCCATGATTATTGGTAATACATCCTTAAGTTGGCGGTTCCAAGTCCGTGGGAATCGTGCACCATCGAGCTCGGCGAGGTAGTAGGCCCCGTGAGGAAGGGCTTCGACCACCCTGTAAAGGCCTTCCCAATTCAGAGAGAGCTTGCCGCACTCTCGAGGTTGGGAGGCTTCTGCCCGTCATAGCACCAGATCTCTCGGGTGGAAGGACTTCGGCCTCATCCTGGAGTTATAATACTTGGCCACTCGTTACCGGTAGGTTTCCATCCGAACTCGAGCCTTGTCCCTTATCTCTTCAAGTAGATCTAGATTAAGCAGGAGGCGTGCTGGGTTCTCGACCTCGTCGCACTGCTCCACCCGCAGCGTTGGCAGACTTAGTTCCACTGGGATCATCGCTTCTGCACCGAAGACGAGGTTGAATGGCATTTCATCTATGGCCATCCTCGACATTGTGTGGTATGTCCATAGGACACTGGGGAGTTCTTCGGCCCACCTATCCTTGGCTTGGTCCAGTCTGGTTCGGAGCCCTTGATGGATAGTCCGGTTGGTCACCTCGGCCTCTCCGTTGGTCTAATGGTGTGCCACCGAGGTGAAGCGATGGCGGATGCCGAGGTCATCCTCGAACTCCTGATTATCGAACTGTTGTCCATTGTTGGTGATGATTGTGTGGGAGAGTTCGAAGTGGCATATGATTGATTTTCAGAAAAACTTGCTGACGTTTGCCTCCATGATTCGGGCTAACGGTTCAGCCTCGACCCACTTCGTGACGTAGTCGATGGCAACTATCAGGAACTTACGCTACCTGGACGCAGGAGGAAAGGGGCCAAGGATATCCATGCCCTACTGGGTGAACGGCCAGGGGGCAGAGAGCTAGGAGAGCGGCGCAGCCGACTGGTGTTGCATGACAGCATGATGCTGGCAGCGGTCACACCTCTTGACGAAGTTGGCTGCGTCCTCCCTCATTGTTTCCCAGTAGTTTCCTGGTGGAGGGCCTTGTATGCCAAAGTTCTGCCCCCCACGTGATTCCCACAGAGGCCTTCGTGTATCTCCTGGAGCACGACTGCTGCCTCTGAAGGTCTCAAACATTTAAAGAATGGGTAGGAGTAGAACCTTGGGTAGAGTAGTTCGTCCATCAGCACAAAGCGCGCGGCCTTTCTTTTGATGAGGTCGGCCTCTATTCGATCTTCAGGCAAGATACCGTCAGTGATGTATTTGATGTACTTGTCCATCCAACTGGACTTTAGGGTGACTTGTTGGACCTCTCTAGGTGCTTCGCAGCTTGGGGTCCGAAGGTGCTCGACGTAGGTGCGGCCCAGGGACGAGTCCGGCAAGGTTGCCAGCCGGGAGAGGGCATCGGCATGAGCGTTCTCTCCACGTGAAATGTGGGAGATGCTGAAGTGCTTGAAACTTGCCACACTTGCATGTACCAACTCCAAGTACTTCGACATTTGAGGGTCCCAGGCCTCGAATTTGCCCGAGACTTGCCCGGCCACCAATTATGAGTTGGTGAAGACTTTCAAACTGGGTACGCCCAATTCGCTAGAGACTCTTAGTCCCGCGAGGAGCACCTTATACTCCGCCTGATTATTGGTGGCGCAAACTGGAAGTGGAGTGAGCATTCGGCGATGACTCCTTCGCTATTAGCGAGGATGAGTCCAGCTCCACTTCTGCCAGAGTTGGATGCTCCGTCCACATGTAGGACCCATATGTCCCTCTCTGGTTCAGGTTCTGGTTGTTGACTCTGGGGTCTCTTTTCCGGCCCCTCACCCAGGCCTGCACACTCAACCAAGAAGTCAGCCAGTACCTGCACCTTCATGGATGACCTTGGGCAGTAGGCGATGTCAAACTCGCTGAGCTTCAGCGCCCATTTCGCCAGGCATTTGGATGTGTCGGGGCGGCTTAGTACGGCTTTCAACGGTTGATCTATCAGAACCGTTATTGGGTGTGCTTGAAAGTAAGGCCTAAGGCACTGGGCAAATACAATGAGCGCAAAAATTAACTTCTCAGATCGAGAGTACTTGACCTCGGCATTGCAAAGAAGCTTGCTTGTATAATACACGGGCCTTTGGATCCCTCCTTCGTCTGTACAGACCAGGATCGAGTTGACGATATCCGGAGTGACCGCCAAGTATAGGAGGAGCTCTTATCCCTTCTCTGGCTGGGAGAGCAATGGTGGTGATGCCAGAGTCTTCTTCAGCTTTTCAAAGGCCTCCTGGCACTCCTTCATTCAAGTGAAGTCATGCATCTTCCGCAGCGCCTTGAAGAAGGGTTGGCAACGATCGGCAGATCGTGAGATGAATCAGCTTAGGGCTGCTATCCGGCCGGTGAGTCGCTAGACTTGCTTCTTGGAGATGGGCTGCTCCATGTCAAGAATCGCTCGGACTTTCTCTGGGTTAGCCTCGATCCCCCTCTGGGTGACCATGAAGCCAAGAAATTTTCCTGCTACTACACCAAACGTGTACTTCGCCGGGTTCAACTTTATCTGATGGAGGCAAAGGTTGCAGAAGGTCTCTGCCAGGTCGTCGATGTGGTTCGAGGTTGGCTTGCTCATGACGAGCATGTCATCCATGTACACCTGCATGTTATGGACAATTTGGTCTTTGAAGACCCTGTTGACTAGTCACTAGTACGTGGTGCCAGCATTTTTCAGGCTGAAGGACATCATCGTAGCAGTACGTCCCACGGTCTGTGATGAAGGTAGTGTGCTCCTCGTTCTCTGGATGCATCCGGATCTAGTTATACCCAGAGAATGCATCCATGAAGGAGAGGAGGCGGTGCCTCGAGGTGGCGTCCACGAGCTGGTCGATCTTTGAAAGGGAAAACTGTCCTTTGGTCAAGCATGGTTGAGGTCGATGTAGTCTACACAGATCCTCCACTTTCCGTTGTTCTTCTTAACCATGACTACGTTCGCCAACCAACTGGGATACTGCACCTCACGAACGAAGCCAGCGGTAAGGAGTTTCTCCACCTCATCGTTGATAGCCTTTTGCTTCTCCGAGGCAAAGCTCCTCTTCTTCTGCCAAACTGGGTGGCACTTTGGATCGATCTTCAACTGGTGGGTGATGACATCTGAGGGAATACCTGGCATATCTAACGCAGTCCAAGCGAACACATGTACGTTCGCCCGAAGGAAACTCAGCAAGCGAGCCCATTCATCCTCCGATAGTTGGGCTCCTACTTGCACCATCTTCAATGGGTCCATGCCAAGATAATACGTCAGAAGGCGCTCGACGGGGCCACCCTTAGGGTCCTATGCCCTTTGGTCGAGGTCGTCAATGTCGGAGTCGAGCTTGGCACTTCGAGACCATAGGACGGCCTGCAAGCAATGCGGGATAGGTTGAGGTGCCCCCTCATCTCTCCTACATCGTGAGGGGTCGGGAATTGCACCAATAATCTCTTAGTAGATATGACCGCATCAAGTATGTTAAGCTCGGGATGGCCTAGGATAGCATTGTACGACGACGGGAGTCTAACGACGGTAAAGGTCATCATGACTGTACTCTGCCGGGATGGTGACCCGGTGGTTACAGGGAGGCTAATTTCTTCCTCGACTCTCACAAAATCTCCGGTGAAGCCCATGAGAGAGGTGTGCACTGGCCTTAGTCGATTGGGAGACCAGTTCATCCGAGACAAAGCATCGTAAAAAAGCACATCCGTGAAGCTCCCATTATCAACCATGATATGTTTTACAGGATGCTTAGCGATGGTCATTTCGACCACGACAGCATCGTTGTTTACATTTTCTTCCTCACCTCCCTTCTCCTTCACAAAGGAAAGTATATTTTCAGATCTCCTCCCTCCCGGGCTCTCTTTGATGCGCGCTCTATTTCCCAAGAAATCATGCCCACGAGCTTCTCAGTGGATTGGTTGTCAACTGCAGGAACAAGGGGAGAGCCACAAGTGGTTGATCCTCCGCCGGGACTTCGCTCATCATGAACTTTCTGAGGTAGCCTCTCCTAATCAGGTCTTTGATTTCCCTTCTTAGGTTGCGGCAGTCCTCAGTGTCATGGCCATGGTCGGGGTGGAACTGGCAGTACTTCGTCTTGTCGCGACCGCTCAACGGCTTCAGTGGGGGGGGTCGATGCAAGTAGCGCTCGCCTTTGATCTCTATAAGAATCTTCGACCTCAGAGCTAGGAGGGGAGTGAAAGTCTTCTCGAGAGCGGGACCTTCTCTCTGCTTTGGTCCCACTCGGAAGTCTGCAAGTAGCCCAGGTCTTCGCATCCCAGGTGCATCTCTTAGGACCGGCTTCTTCGGGGGCTTCCCATCCAGTTCTCTCCTGGTACAGTCGACCTCCTCGACATTGATGTACTTGTGGATGCGGAGGAGGAGTTCAGAATATGTCTTTGGCAACTTCTTGTCCAAAGAATAAGTGAGGCGGGAGGTCTTGAGCCCTTGCTTCAACGGCAGCATGGCGACGAGCTCATTCAAACTATAGATCTCTAGGGTGGCAGCTTTGAAGTGGGTTACATAATCCCGTAGGAGCTCATGGTCTTGCTGCCGAATAGAGAAGAGGCTATCCACCTCTCGTAGCACCTTTCAACAAGAGTCGAAGTGGGCCACGAACCTCCTCTCTAGCTGCTGGAAGGAGTCGATGCTTTCGGGCTTGAGGCGGGTGAACTAGACTCGAGCGGCCTTCCAGAGGGTGGCCAGAAAGGTGATGTATAAGAGGGCGTCGTCGTCCCTTGGACTCTCATAAGAGCTTTATAGCTCTCCAGGTGGTCCAGGGGATCGGTGGTCCCATCATAGGGATCTACTTGAGGCATGCGGAATCGACTCGAATCGATTCCTCTTGGATTTTCTGGGAGAAAGGGGTCGGGCGTCATAGCCCACTAGCTCCTTGGAGGAGCCCTGTATGTTGGCAAACTGGCGGGAGAGCTCCGCCAGCTTGCACTCTTGCTCTTCTAGGCACCTCTCAGCCAGGCACCGGATGGCCTCGTCAGTGGAACCTTTCACTGAGGCCGCTGGAGGAGTTGATAGCTAGGGTTGGTCACGACGGGGGGCCTTGCCTCGGCGGTGATTGCCGTGCTTGATGACAGCATTGTCGTTCACCGAGGATCGGCTCTCCCGGTCCACCGACCCGGAGTGATTTCTCGTTGCGAGGGTCTAGTGACTCCTGCGGGGGTTGGTTGTGACCCGTGAATGGGATGGCCTGCCTTGGATGGAGTGCAGGCTTATGCGGGGGCCCACGGTTTGGGCTGTGGAGGTCCGTGGTTGAGGTTGAGTGACAAGGGAGCGCTGTTGATGCTGCAATTGCCTCACGGCCATGGTTAGCGCCTGTATCTGTTGGACAAGTGAGGCATACTGGACGTCTGCCGAGGGCAGTTGAGGAGGAGCGGGAAGCTCCCTCTCTGAGCTATGTGGGCCCAGGGGAGAGGGGGCGTCGCCCACTCGGCTGGTGGAAGCTTCTCTCCCGCGAGTCACCACCATGCTTCAAGTAGAGCTGTCAAGCTCGTGGGGGGCTTGTACAGGGATTTTTCTCCTCTACCTAGCATGCCAATCTGTTGCCGACCTTACCGTCATGGCTTGCAGCTATGAAGTGGCACTGGATGTCAACCCCTTTACTCCAGAATCCTGGTGCTCCCGGACCTTCAAAATAATGTTAGAGATCCGGGCCGGGGATCCCGATGAGGGCACTCCGATGATCAAGTTAGTGGAAGGCAAAGTGGAACATATTTCCTAAGGTGGATTCCACTCTGATCTCGTACTTAGAGGAGTTTTCAATAGAAAATTGAGTAGGAGAAAATGAGAGAGGGACGGTGCTTGAGCTGCGGCGATGATGCTCACGAGACTCACTCCAGGAGTCCTCTGGGAGCCTCCTATCTTCAAGTCACTCGTCTCGATGCTTCGTGTATTTGCCCTCTTTTGATTGCTTACCTTCCTTCTCGCCCGTTGGTGCCTTTTAGATCGTCGATCACTCCAGTGCCTCGATTTTTACCCTCTACGGGGGCTTAGGGATCAACGATATCCGTTGGCCGCTCTCCCCAAGTCACTTTCTCTTACAGTTAGGAGTTAAGTTGCGATCTTGTCTTGCCCGACGTGTTATTACGGAGGGGGGAATTAGGCGGTACCTCGATCTGGGCGCAGCCACCCTCGAATATGCAACCTTCTCCTTCGGGGAGTTTCAGGTGGTCGGTCGCAGGATCTGATACCTCGATTGGGATGCCCTCCTAAATTGGTGCAAACAAGGTTACGCGCACCACTACAGATCTAGGGACATCGTACTGGACATGCCATACTGCGTGCACCTGCTTCGACGGTGGTCTTGGAGCTGGTGCCCTCGTTCTTCTCGATGCTTCGAAGGAGAGGTTTCAACTTTGATCGAGGTGAGCTCGACCCTTGGGGAGCCACCTGGCAAAGGAGCGGAGGAGGGCTCGACTCCGGCCGAGGTGGGCTCGACCCATAGGGAGCCACCTGGTGAAGGAGCGGAGGAGGGCTCGACTCCGGCCAAGGTGGGCTCGACCCTTGAGGAGCCACCTGATGAAGGAGCAGAGGCAGGCTTGACTCCAACCGAGGTGGGCTCGATCCTGGGGAGCCACTTGGTGAAGGAGCGGAGGAGGGCTCGACTCCGATCGAGGTAGGCTCAACCTTTGGGGAGCCACCTGGCGAAGGAGCGAGGCAAGCTCGACTTTGGCCGAGGTGGGCTCAACCCTTAGGGAGCCACCTGGCGAATGAGCAGAGGCAGGCTCGACTCCGACCGAGGTGAGCTTGACCCTTGGGGATCCACCTAGCGAAGGAGCGGAGGAGGGCTCGACTCTGACCGAGATGGGCTCGACTCTGACCGAGATGGGCTCGACCATTAGGGAGCCACCTGGTGAAGGAGCAGAGGCAGGCTCGACTCTAGCCAAGGTGGGCTCGACCCTTGGGGAGCCACCTGGTGAAGGAGCAGAGGCAGGCTCGACCCTTGGGGAGCCACCTGACGAAGGAGCAGAGGCAGGCTCGACCCTTGGGGAGCCACCTGACGAAGGAGCAGAGGCAGGCTCGACCCTTGGGGAGCCACCTGGCAAAGGAGCAGAGGCAGGCTCGACTTCGGCCGAGGTGGGCTCGACCCTTGGGGAGCCACCTGGCGAAAGAGCAGAGGTGCTAAGCTCGGGCTAAGGTGGGCACGAACGTTGGTGAGGCCACTTGGTGGGGGAGCTCAAAAAAAAACTTAATGCGGCTCTTTCTGCCTGTTTGGCTGCCAGCTGGATCCGAGGTGTAAACATCAAGATTTAAACAGCCATAGTTTAACCAAATAAGACAAGTTAAACCAAATTAGAAATGAAACATTAGACAAGTTCAACCAAATTTCAGCAAGAACAACTACAAACAGCCACAGTTCATACAAGCTACCTAAAAATAAGATTAAACATCAAGATTTAAACAGCCACAGTTTAACCAAATTAGACAAGTTCAACAAAATTAGACATGAAACATTAGACAAGTTCAACCAAATCTCAGCAAGAACAACTACAAACAGCCACAGTTCATACAAGCTGCGTAAATAAGATTCAAAATCAATATATAAACTTTAATAAAAAATTAAAATCGGTCAAAACAGCCATAGTTCATATACTGGGGCTGCCATAACAACTAGCATAAATAAATATTTACAAAATATGGCTCAGGACAGTGAATGTAATCTCACTTGAGCATCACGGCAACAAGAGGAAAATACCAAATGTGTAAATCCACTCCTGCTTCCAAGCAATGCTCAATCAATAGGCAGCCTATCATCATTGCCATACAAGTAATATATAACTTACGAAATATTGAGGGTGCCAACAATATAACCATAGCACATAACAGCTGCCTTAACTACAATTACAAATACATAGTTATAAATAATGTAACAGGACAGCAAGGCTAATGTTACTTGAGCATTACGGCAACAAGGGCAAAACAAGACAAACATTCCACTCATGCCTCCAAGCAATGTTCAATCAGCAGAATGTTTGGTGAATCATCTGGGGCTATATTCGAGCATAGCTCAAACAATATGCAGCACATGTTAACAACACACGAACCAAAAATAATAATAATTAAAATATAATTGATCTTATACTGAGTCGTAACCTCAAATAAACAACATTAACAAGGCCAATTATATTTTCAAATATACCAATGGTGACATGAAGCACCATGGTTAAACAAAACAAACATTAGACAAGTTCATACAAGCTTTGATAGAGAAAAAAATTTAAGCAAGAACAACTACAAACAGCCACAGTTAATACAAGCTGCCTAAATAAGATTAAACATCGATATTTAAATAGCCACAGTTTAACCAAGTTAGACAAGTTCAACTAAATTAGACATGAAAAATTAGACAAGTTCAACCAATTTTCAGCAAGAACAACTACAAACAGCCACGGTTCATACAAGCTGCGTAAATCAGATTCAAAATCAAGATATAAACTTTAATAAAAAATTAAAATCGATCAAAATAGCCACGGTTCATACACTGGGGCTGCCAAAACTAGTATAAATAAATATTTACAAAATTTAGCTCAGGACAATGAATGTAATCTCACTTGAGCATCATGGCAACAAGAGAGATACCAAATGTGTAAATCCACTCCTGCTTCCAAGCAATGCTCAATCAATAGGCTGCCTATCATCATTGCCACACAAGTAATATATAACTTACGAAATATTGAGGGCTGCCAGCAATATAACCATAGCACATAATAGCTGCCTTAACTACAATTACAAATACATAGTTACAAATAATGTAACAGGATAGCAAAGCTAATGTTACTTGAGCATTACGGCGACAAGAGCAAAACAATATAAACGTGTCATTCCACTCATGCCTCCTAGCAATGTTCAATCAGCAGAATGTTTGCTGAATCATCTGGGGCTATATTCGAGCATAGCTCAAACAATAGGCAGCACATGTTAACAACACACATGAACCAAAAATAATAATAATTAAAATATAATTGACCTTATACTGAGTCGTAACCTCAAATAAACAACATTAACAAGGCCAATTATATTTTCAAATTTACCAATGGTGACATGAAGCACCATGGTTAAACAAAACAAACATTAGACAAGTTCATACAAGCTTTGATAGAGAAAAAAATTTCAGCAAGAACAACTACAAACAGCCACAGTTCATACAAGCTGCCTACATAAGATTAAACATCAAGATTTAAACAGCCATAGTTTAACCAAATTAGACAAGTTAAACCAAATTAGAAATGAAACATTAGACAAGTTCAACCAAATTTCAGCAAGAACAACTACAAACAGCCACAGTTCATACAAGCTACCTAAAAATAAGATTAAACATCAAGATTTAAACAGCCACAGTTTAACCAAATTAGACAAGTTCAACAAAATTGACATGAAAAATTAGACAAGTTCAACCAAATCTCAGCAAGAACAACTACAAACAGCCACAGTTCATACAAGCTGCGTAAATAAGATTTTCAAAATCAATATATAAACTTTAATAAAAATAAATCGGTCAAAACAGCCACGTTCATATACTGGGGCTGCCATAAAAACTAGCATAAATAAATATTTACAAAATTAAGGCTCAGGACAGTGAATGTAATCTCACTTGAGCATCATGGCAACAAGAGGAAATACCAAATGTGTAAATCCACTCCTGCTTCCAAGCAATGCTCAATCAATAGGCAGCCTATCATCTTGCCATACAAGTAATATATAAATACGAAATATTGAGGGCTGCCAACAATATAACTAGCACGTACTAGCTGCCTTAACTACAATTACAAATACATAGTTATAAAATAATGTAACAGGACAGCAAGGCTAATGTTACTTGAGCATTACGGCAACAAGGGCAAAACAAGACAAACATTCCATAATGCCTCCAAGCAATGTTCAATCAGCAGAATGTTTGCTGAATCATCTGGGGCTATATTCGAGCATAGCTCAAAAACAATAGGCAGCACATGTTAACAACACATGAACCAAAAATAATAATAATTAAAATATAATGACCTTATACTGAGTCGTAACCTCAAATAAACAACATTAACAAGGCCAATTATATTTTCAAATATACCAATGGTGACATGAAGCACCATGGTTAACAAAACAAACATTAGACAAGTTCATACAAGCTTTGATAGAGAAAAAAATTTAGCAAGAACAACTACAAACAGCCACAGTTAATACAAGCTGCCTAAATAAGATTAAACATCGATATTAAATAGCCACAATTTAACCAAGTTAGACAAGTTCAAACTAAATTAGACATGAAAAATTAGACAAGTTCAACCAATTTTCAGCAAGAACAACTACAAACAGCCACGGTTCATACAAGCTGCGTAAATCAATTCAAAATCAGATATAAACTTTAATAAAAAATTAATCGGTCAAAATAGCCACGGTTCATACACTGGGGCTGCCAAAACAACTAGTATAAATAAATATTTACAAATTTAGCTCAGGACAATGAATGTAATCTCACTTGAGCATCATGGCAACAAGAGAGAAATACCAAATTGTAAATCCACCTTCTTTCCAAGCAATGCTCATCACAATAGGCTGCTGTCATCATTGCCACACAAGTAATATATAACTTACGAAATATTGAGGGCTGCCAGCAATATAACCATAGCACATAACAGCTGCCTTAACTACAATTACAAATACATAGTTACAAATAATGTAACAGGATAGCAAAGCTAATGTTACTTGAGCATTACGGCAACAAGAGCAAACAAGACAAACGTGTCATTCCACTCATGCCTCCTAGCAATGTTCAATCAGCAGAATGTTTGCTGAATCATCTGGGGCTATATTCGAGCATAGCTCAAACAATAGGCAGCACATGTTAACAACAACATGAACCAAAATAATAATAATTAAAATATAATTGACCTTATACTGAGTCGTAACCTCAAAAAACAACATTACCAAGCCAATTATATTTTCAAATTTCCAATGGTGACATGAAGCACCATGGTAAAACAAAACAAACATTAGACAAGTTCATACAAGCTTTGATAGAGAAAAAATTTCAGCAAGAACAACTACAAACAGCCACAGTTCATACAAGCTCCTACAGAAGATTAAACATCAGATTTAAACAGCCAGATTTAACCAAATTAGACAAGTTAACCAATTAGAAATGAAACATTAGACAAGTTCAACCAAATTTCAGCAAGAACAACTAAAACAGCCACAGTTCATACAAGCTACCTAAAAATAAGATTAAACATCAAGATTTAAACAGCCACAGTTTAACCAAATTAGACAAGTTCAACAAATTAGACATGAAACATTAGACAAGTTCAACCAAATCTCAGCAAGAACAACTACAAACAGCCACAGTTCATACAAGCTGCGTAAATAAGATTCAAAATCAATATATAAACTTTAATAAAAAATTAAAATCGGTCAAAACAGCCACAGTTCATATACTGGGGCTGCCATAACAACTAGCATAAATAAATATTTACAAAATATGGCTCAGGACAGTGAATGTAATCTCACTTGAGCATCACGGCAACAAGAGGAAAATACCAAATGTGTAAATCCACTCCTGCTTCCAAGCAATGCTCAATCAATAGGCAGCCTATCATCATTGCCATACAAGTAATATATAACTTACGAAATATTGAGGGCTGCCAATAATATAACCATAGCACGTAACAGCTGCCTTAACTACAATTACAAATACATAGTTATAAATAATGTAACAGGAAGCAAGGCTAATGTTACTTGAGCATTACGGCAACAAGGGCAAAACAAGACAAACATTCCACTCATGCCTCCAAGCAATGTTCAATCAGCAGAATGTTGGTGAATCATCTGGGGCTATATTCGAGCATAGCTCAAACAATATGCAGCACATGTTAACAACACACGAACCAAAAATAATAATAATTAAAATATAATTGATCTTATACTGAGTCGTAACCTCAAATAAACAACATTAACAAGGCCAATTATATTTTCAAATATACCAATGGTGACATGAAGCACCATGGTTAAACAAAACAAACATTAGACAAGTTCATACAAGCTTTGATAGAGAAAAAAATTTAAGCAAGAACAACTACAAACAGCCACAGTTAATACAAGCTGCCTAAATAAGATTAAACATCGATATTTAAATAGCCACAATTTAACCAAGTTAGACAAGTTCAACTAAATTAACATGAAAATTAGACAAGTTCAACCAATTTCAGCAAGAACAACTACAAACAGCCACGGTTCATACAAGCTGCGTAAATCAGATTCAAAATCAAGATATAAACTTTAATAAAAAATTAAAATCGGTCAAATAGCCACGGTTCATACACTGGGGCTGCCAAAACAACTAGTATAAATAAATATTTACAAAATTTAGCTCAGGACAATGAATGTAATCTCACTTGAGCATCATGGCAACAAGAGAGAAATACCAAATGTGTAAATCCACTCCTGCTTCCAAGCAATGCTCAATCAATAGGCTGCCTATCATCATTGCCATACAAGTAATATATAACTTACGAAATATTGAGGGCTGCCAGCAAATAACCATAGCACATAACAGCTGCCTTAACTACAATTACAAATACATAGTTACAAATAATGTAACAGGATAGCAAAGCTAATGTTACTTGAGCATTACGGCAACAAGAGCAAAACAAGACAAACGTGCATTCCACTCATGCCTCCTAGCAATGTTCAATCAGCAGAATGTTTGCTGAATCATCTGGGCTATATTCGAGCATAGCTCAAACAATATGCAGCACATGTTAACAACACATGAACCAAAAATAATAATAATTAAAATATAATTGACCTTATACTGAGTCGTAACCTCAAATAAACAACATTAACAAGGCCAATTATATTTTCAAATTTACCAATGGTGACATGAAGCACCATGGTTAAACAAAACAAACATTAGACAAGTTCATACAAGCTTTGATAGAGAAAAAAATTTAAGCAAGAACAACTACAAACAGCCACAGTTAATACAAGCTGCCTAAATAAGATTAAACATCGATATTTAAATAGCCACAATTTAACCAAGTTAGACAAGTTCAACTAAATTAGACATGAAAAATTAGACAAGTTCAACCAATTTTCAGCAAGAACAACTACAAACAGCCACGGTTCATACAAGCTGCGTAAATCAGATTCAAAATCAAGATATAAACTTTAATAAAAAATTAAAATCGGTCAAAATAGCCACGGTTCATACACTGGGGCTGCCAAAACAACTAGTATGAATAAATATTTACAAAATTTAGCTCAGGACAATGAATGTAATCTCACTTGAGCATCATGGCAACAAGAGAGAAATACCAAATGTGTAAATCCACTCCTGCTTCCAAGCAATGCTCAATCAATAGGCTGCCTGTCATCATTGCCACACAAGTAATATATAACTTACGAAATATTGAGGGCTGCCAGCAATATAACCATAGCACATAACAGCTGCCTTAACTACAATTACAAATACATAGTTACAAATAATGTAACAGGATAGCAAAGCTAATGTTACTTGAGCATTACGGCAACAAGAGCAAAACAAGACAAATGTGTCATTCCACTCATGCCTCCTAGCAATGTTCAATCAGCAGAATGTTTGCTGAATCATCTGGGGCTATATTCGAGCATAGCTCAAACAATAGGCAGCACATGTTAACAACACACATGAACCAAAAATAATAATAATTAAAATATAATTGACCTTATACTGAGTCGTAACCTCAAATAAACAACATTAACAAGGCCAATTATATTTTCAAATTTACCAATGGTGACATGAAGCACCATGGTTAAACAAAACAAACATTAGACAAGTTCATACAAGCTTTGATAGAAAAAAAAATTCAGCAAGAACAACTACAAACAGCCACAGTTCATACAAGCTGCCTACAGAAGATTAAACATCAAGATTTAAACAGCCATAGTTTAACCAAATTAGACAAGTTAAACCAAATTAGAAATGAAACATTAGACAAGTTCAACCAAATTTCAGCAAGAACAACTACAAACAGCCACAGTTCATACAAGCTACCTAAAAATAAGATTAAACATCAAGATTTAAACAGCCACAGTTTAACCAAATTAGACAAGTTCAACAAAATTAGACATGAAACATTAGACAAGTTCAACCAAATCTCAGCAAGAACAACTACAAACAGCCACAGTTCATACAAGCTGCGTAAATAAGATTCAAAATCAATATATAAACTTTAATAAAAAATTAAAATCGGTCAAAACAGCCACAGTTCATATACTGGGGCTGCCATAACAACTAGCATAAATAAATATTTACAAAATATGGCTCAGGACAGTGAATGTAATCTCACTTGAGCATCACGGCAACAAGAGGAAAATACCAAATGTGTAAATCCACTCCTGCTTCCAAGCAATGCTCAATCAATAGGCAGCCTATCATCATTGCCATACAAGTAATATATAACTTACGAAATATTGAGGGCTGCCAATAATATAACCATAGCACGTAACAGCTGCCTTAACTACAATTACAAATACATAGTTATAAATAATGTAACAGGACAGCAAGGCTAATGTTACTTGAGCATTACGGCAACAAGGGCAAAACAAGACAAACATTCCACTCATGCCTCCAAGCAATGTTCAATCAGCAGAATGTTTGGTGAATCATCTGGGGCTATATTCGAGCATAGCTCAAACAATATGCAGCACATGTTAACAACACACGAACCAAAAATAATAATAATTAAAATATAATTGATCTTATACTGAGTCGTAACCTCAAATAAACAACATTAACAAGGCCAATTATATTTTCAAATATACCAATGGTGACATGAAGCACCATGGTTAAACAAAACAAACATTAGACAAGTTCATACAAGCTTTGATAGAGAAAAAATTTAAGCAAGAACAACTACAAACAGCCACAGTTAATACAAGCTGCCTAAATAAGATTAAACATCGATATTTAAATAGCCACAATTTAACCAAGTTAGACAAGTTCAACTAAATTAGACATGAAAAATTAGACAAGTTCAACCAATTTTCAGCAAGAACAACTACAAACAGCCACGGTTCATACAAGCTGCGTAAATCAGATTCAAAATCAAGATATAAACTTTAATAAAAAATTAAAATCGGTCAAAATAGCCACGGTTCATACACTGGGGCTGCCAAAACAACTAGTATGAATAAATATTTACAAAATTTAGCTCAGGACAATGAATGTAATCTCACTTGAGCATCATGGCAACAAGAGAGAAATACCAAATGTGTAAATCCACTCCTGCTTCCAAGCAATGCTCAATCAATAGGCTGCCTATCATCATTGCCACACAAGTAATATATAACTTACGAAATATTGAGGGCTGCCAGCAATATAACCATAGCACATAACAGCTGCCTTAACTACAATTACAAATACATAGTTACAAATAATGTAACAGGATAGCAAAGCTAATGTTACTTGAGCATTACGGCAACAAGAGCAAAACAAGACAAACGTGTCATTCCACTCATGCCTCCTAGCAATGTTCAATCAGCAGAATGTTTGCTGAATCATCTGGGGCTATATTCGAGCATAGCTCAAACAATAGGCAGCACATGTTAACAACACACATGAACCAAAATAATAATAATTAAAATATAATTGACCTTATACTGAGTCGTAACCTCAAATAAACAACATTAACAAGGCCAATTATATTTTCAAATTTACCAATGGTGACATGAAGCACCATGGTTAAACAAAACAAACATTAGACAAGTTCATACAAGCTTTGATAGAAAAAAATTTAAGCAAGAACAACTACAAACAGCCACAGTTAATACAAGCTGCCTAAATAAGATTAAACATCGATATTTAAATAGCCACAATTTAACCAAGTTAGACAAGTTCAACTAAATTAGACATGAAAAATTAGACAAGTTCAACCAATTTTCAGCAAGAACAACTACAAACAGCCACGGTTCATACAAGCTGCGTAAATCATATTCAAAATCAAGATATAAACTTTAATAAAAAATTAAAATCGGTCAAAATAGCCACGGTTCATACACTGGGGCTGCCAAAAAACTAGTATGAATAAATATTTACAAAATTTAGCTCAGGACAATGAATGTAATCTCACTTGAGCATCATGGCAACAAGAGAGAAATACCAAATGTGTAAATCCACTCCTGCTTCCAAGCAATGCTCAATCAATAGGCTGCCTGTCATCATTGCCACACAAGTAATATATAACTTACGAAATATTGAGGGCTGCCAGCAATATAACCATAGCACATAACAGCTGCCTTAACTACAATTACAAATACATAGTTACAAATAATGTAACAGGATAGCAAAGCTAATGTTACTTGAGCATTACGGCTACAAGAGCAAAACAAGACAAATGTGTCATTCCACTCATGCCTCCTAGCAATGTTCAATCAGCAGAATATTTGCTGAATCATCTGGGGCTATATTCGAGCATAGCTCAAACAATAGGCAGCACATGTTAACAACACACATGAACCAAAAATAATAATAATTAAAATATAATTGACCTTATACTGAGTCGTAACCTCAAATAAACAACATTAACAAGGCCAATTATATTTTCAAATTTACCAATGGTGACATGAAGCACCATGGTTAAACAAAACAAACATTAGACAAGTTCATACAAGCTTTGATAGAGAAAAAATTTCAGCAAGAACAACTACAAACAGCCACAGTTCATACAAGCTGCCTACAGAAGATTAAACATCAAGATTTAAACAGCCATAGTTTAACCAAATTAGACAAGTTAAACCAAATTAGAAATGAAACATTAGACAAGTTCAACCAAATTTCAGCAAGAACAACTACAAACAGCCACGTTCATACAAGATACCTAAAAATAAGATTAAACATCAAGATTTAAACAGCCACAGTTTAACCAAATTAGACAAGTTCAACAAAATTAGACATGAAACATTAGACAAGTTCAACCAAATCTCAGCAAGAACAACTACAAACAGCCACAGTTCATACAAGCTGCGTAAATAAGATTCAAAATCAATATATAAACTTTAATAAAAAATTAAAATCGGTCAAAACAACCACAGTTCATATACTGGGGCTGCCATAACAACTAGCATAAATAAATATTTACAAAATATGGCTCAGGACAGTGAATGTAATCTCACTTGAGCATCACGGCAACAAGAGGAAAATACCAAATGTGTAAATCCACTCCTGCTTCCAAGCAATGCTCAATCAATAGGCAGCCTATCATCATTGCCATACAAGTAATATATAACTTACGAAATATTGAGGGCTGCCAATAATATAACCATAGCACGTAACAGCTGCCTTAACTACAATTACAAATACATAGTTATAAATAATGTAACAGGACAGCAAGGCTAATGTTACTTGAGCATTACGGCAACAAGGGCAAAACAAGACAAACATTCCACTCATGCCTCCAAGCAATGTTCAATCAGCAGAATGTTTGGTGAATCATCTGGGGCTATATTCGAGCATAGCTCAAACAATATGCAGCACATGTTAACAACACACGAACCAAAAATAATAATAATTAAAATGTAATTGATCTTATACAGAGTCGTAACCTCAAATAAACAACATTAACAAGGCCAATTATATTTTCAAATATACCAATGGTGACATGAAGCACCATGGTTAAACAAAACAAACATTAGACAAGTTCATACAAGCTTTGATAGAGAAAAAATTTAAGCAAGAACAACTACAAACAGCCACAGTTAATACAAGCTGCCTAAATAAGATTAAACATCGATATTTAAATAGCCACAATTTAACCAAGTTAGACAAGTTCAACTAAATTAGACATGAAAAATTAGACAAGTTCAACCAATTTTCAGCAAGAACAACTACAAACAGCCACGGTTCATACAAGCTGCGTAAATCAGATTCAAAATCAAGATATAAACTTTAATAAAAATTAAAATCGGTCAAAATAGCCACGGTTCATACACTGGGGCTGCCAAAACAACTAGTATAAATAAATATTTACAAAATTTAGCTCAGGACAATGAATGTAATCTCACTTGAGCATCATGGCAACAAGAGAGAAATACCAAATGTGTAAATCCACTCCTGCTTCCAAGCAATGCTCAATCAATAGGCTGCCTATCATCATTGCCATACATGTAATATATAACTTACGAAATATTGAGGGCTGCCAGCAATATAACCATAGCACATAACAGCTGCCTTAACTACAATTACAAATACATAGTTACAAATAATGTAACAGGATAGCAAAGCTAATGTTACTTGAGCATTACGGCAACAAGAGCAAAACAAGACAAACGTGTCATACCAGCAGCTTGTATGAGCTGTGACAAAACCGATTTTAATTTTTTATTAAAGTTTATATATTGATTTTGAATCTTATTTACGCAGCTTGTATGAACTGTGGCTGTTTGTAGTTGTTCTTGCTGAGATTTGGTTGAACTTGTCTAATGTTTCATGTCTAATTTTGTTGAACTTGTCTAATTTGGTTAAACTGTGCTGTTTAAATCTTGATGTTTAATCTTATTTTTAGGTAGCTTGTATGAACTGTGGCTGTTAGTAGTTGTTCTTGCTGAAATTGGTTGAACTTGTCTAATGTTTCATTTCTAATTTGGTTTAACTTGTCTAATTTGGTTAAACTATGGCTGTTTAAATCTTGATGTTTAATATTATGTAGGCAGCTTGAATGAACTGTGGCTGTTTGTAGTTGTTCTTGCTGAAATTTTTTTCTCTATCAAAGCTTGTATGAACTTGTCTAATGTTTGTTTTGTTTAACCATGGTGCTTCATGTCACCATTGTAAATTTGAAAATATAATTGGCCTTGTTAATGTTATTTATTTGAGGTTACGACTCAGTATAAGGTCAATTATATTTTAATTATTATTATTTGGTTCATGTGTGTTGTTAACATGTGCTGCCTATTGTTTGAGCTATGCTCGAATATAGCCCAAGATGATGTAACACGATAGCAAAGCTAATGTTACTTGAGCATTACGGCAACAAGAGCAAAACAAGACAAACGTGTCATTCCACTCATACCTCCTAGCAATGTTCAATCAGCAGAATGTTTGCTGAATCATCTGGGGCTATATTCGAGCATAGCTCAAACAATAGGCAGCACATGTTAACAACACACATGAACCAAAAATAATAATAAATAAAATATAATTGACCTTATACTGAGTCGAAACCTCAAATAAACAACATTAACAAGGCCAATTATATTTTCAAATTTACCAATGGTGACATGAAGCACCATGGTTAAACAAAACAAACATTAGACAAGTTCATACAAGCTTTGATAGAGAAAAAAATTTCAGCAAGAACAACTACAAACAGCCACAGTTCATACAAGCTGCCTACATAAGATTAAACATCAAGATTTAAACCGCCATAGTTTAACCAAATTAGACAAGTTAAACCAAATTAGAAATGAAACATTAGACAAGTTCAACCAAATTTCAGCAAGAACAACTACAAACAGCCACAGTTCATACAAGCTACCTAAAAATAAGATTAAACATCAAGATTTAAACAGCCACAGTTTAACCAAATTAGACAAGTTCAACAAAATTAGACATGAAACATTAGACAAGTTCAACCAAATCTCAGCAAGAACAACTACAAACAGCCACAGTTCATACAAGCTGCGTAAATAAGATTCAAAATCAATATATAAACTTTAATAAAAAATTAAAATCGGTCAAAACAGCCACAGTTCATATACTGGGGCTGCCATAACACTAGCATAAATAAATATTTACAAAATATGGCTCAGGACAGTGAATGTAATCTCACTTGAGCATCACGGCAACAAGAGGAAAATACCAAATGTGTAAATCCACTCCTGCTTCCAAGCAATGCTCAATCAATAGGCAGCCTATCATCATTGCCATACAATAATATATAACTTACGAAATATTGAGGGCTGCCAATAATATAACCATAGCACGTAACAGCTGCCTTAACTACAATTACAAATACATAGTTATAAATAATGTAACATGACAGCAAGGCTAATGTTACTTGAGCATTACGGCAACTAGGGCAAAACAAGACAAACATTCCACTCATGCCTCCAAGCAATGTTCAATCAGCAGAATGTTTGGTGAATCATCTGGGGCTATATTCGAGCATAGCTCAAACAATATGCAGCACATGTTAAACATTACATGAACCAAAAATAATAATAATTAAAATATAATTGATCTTATTCTGAGTCGTAACCTCAAATAAACAACATTAACAAGGCCAATTATATTTTCAAATATACCAATGGTGACATGAAGCACCATGGTTAAACAAAACAAACATTAGACAAGTTCATACAAGCTTTGATAGAGAAAAAAATTTAAGCAAGAACAACTACAAACAGCCACAGTTAATACAAGCTGCCTAAATAAGATTAAACATCGATATTTAAATAGCCACAATTTAACCAAGTTAGACAAGTTCAACTAAATTAGACATGAAAAATTAGACAAGTTCAACCAATTTTCAGCAAGAACAACTACAAACAGCCACGGTTCATACAAGCTGCGTAAATCATATTCAAAATCAAGATATAAACTTTAATAAAAAATTAAAATCGGTCAAAATAGCCACGGTTCATACACTGGGGCTGCCAAAACAACTAGTATAAATAAATATTTACAAAATTTAGCTCAGGACAATGAATGTAATCTCACTTGAGCATCATGGCAACAAGAGAGAAATACCAAATGTGTAAATCCACTCCTGCTTCCAAGCAATGCTCAATCAATAGGCTGCCTGTCATCGTTGCCACACAAGTAATATATAACTTACGAAATATTGAGGGCTGCCAGCAATATAACCATAGCACATAACAGCTGCCTTAACTACAATTACAAATACATAGTTACAAATAATGTAACAGGATAGCAAAGCTAATGTTACTTGAGCATTACGGCAACAAGAGCAAAACAAGACAAACGTGTCATTCCACTCATGCCTCCTAGCAATGTTCAATCAGCAGAATGTTTGCTAAATCATCTGGGGCTATATTCGAGCATAGCTCAAACAATAGGCAGCACATGTTAACAACACACATGAACCAAAAATAATAATAATTAAAATATAATTGACCTTATACTGAGTCGTAACCTCAAATAAACAACATTAACAAGGCCAATTATATTTTCAAATTTACCAATGGTGACATGAAGCACCATGGTTAAACAAAACAAACATTAGACAAGTTCATACAAGCTTTGATAGAGAAAAAAATTTCAGCAAGAACAACTACAAACAGCCACAGTTCATACAAGCTGCCTACAGAAGATTAAACATCAAGATTTAAACAGCCATAGTTTAACCAAATTAGACAAGTTAAACCAAATTAGAAATGAAACATTAGACAGGTTCAACCAAATTTCAGCAAGAACAACTACAAACAGCCACAGTTCATACAAGCTACCTAAAAATAAGATTAAACATCAAGATTTAAACAGCCATAGTTTAACCAAATTAGACAAGTTCAACAAAATTAGACATGAAACATTAGACAAGTTCAACCAAATCTCAGCAAGAACAACTACAAACAGCCACAGTTCATACAAGCTGCGTAAATAAGATTCAAAATCAATATATAAACTTTAATAAAAAATTAAAATCGGTCAAAACAGCCACAGTTCATATACTGGGGCTGCCATAACATCTAGCATAAATAAATATTTACAAAATATGGCTCAGGACAGTGAATGTAATCTCACTTGAGCATCACGGCAACAAGAGGAAAATACCAAATGTGTAAATCCACTCCTGCTTCCAAGCAATGCTCAATCAATAGGCAGCCTATCATCATTGCCATACAAGTAATATATAACTTACGAAATATTGAGGGCTGCCAATAATATAACCATAGCACGTAACAGCTGCCTTAACTACAATTACAAATACATAGTTATAAATAATGTAACATGACAGCAAGGCTAATGTTACTTGAGCATTACGGCAACTAGGGCAAAACAAGACAAACATTCCACTCATGCCTCCAAGCAATGTTCAATCAGCAGAATGTTTGGTGAATCATCTGGGGCTATATTCGAGCATAGCTCAAACAATATGCAGCACATGTTAAACATCACATGAACCAAAAATAATAATAATTAAAATATAATTGATCTTATTCTGAGTCGTAACCTCAAATAAACAACATTAACAAGGCCAATTATATTTTCAAATATACCAATGGTGACATGAAGCACCATGGTTAAACAAAACAAACATTAGACAAGTTCATACAAGCTTTGATAGAGAAAAAAATTTAAGCAAGAACAACTACAAACAGCCACAGTTAATACAAGCTGCCTAAATAAGATTAAACATCGATATTTAAATAGCCACAATTTAACCAAGTTAGACAAGTTCAACTAAATTAGACTTGAAAAATTAGACAAGTTCAACCAATTTTCAGCAAGAACAACTACAAACAGCCACGGTTCATACAAGCTGCGTAAATCAGATTCAAAATCAATATATAAACTTTAATAAAAAATTAAAATCGGTCAAAATAGCCACGGTTCATACACTGGGGCTGCCAAAACAACTAGTATAAATAAATATTTACAAAATTTAGCTCAGGACAATGAATGTAATCTCACTTGAGCATCATGGCAACAAGAGAGAAATACCAAATGTGTAAATCCACTCCTGCTTCCAAGCAATGCTCAATCAATAGGCAGCCTGTCATCATTGCCACACAAGTAATATATAACTTACGAAATATTGAGGGCTGCCAGCAATATAACCATAGCACATAACAGCTGCCTTAACTACAATTACAAATACATAGTTACAAATAATGTAACAGGATAGCAAAGCTAATGTTACTTGAGCATTACGGCAACAAGAGCAAAACAAGACAAACGTGTCATTCCACTCATGCCTCCTAGCAATGTTCAATCAGCAGAATGTTTGCTGAATCATCTGGGGCTATATTCGAGCATAGCTCAAACAATAGGCAGCACATGTTAACAACACACATGAACCAAAAATAATAATAATTAAAATATAATTGACCGTATACTGAGTCGTAACCTCAAATAAACAACATTAACAAGGCCAATTATATTTTCAAATTTACCAATGGTGACATGAAGCACCATGGTTAAACAAAACAAACATTAGACAAGTTCATACAAGCTTTGATAGAGAAAAAAATTTCAGCAAGAACAACTACAAACAGCCACAGTTCATACAAGCTGCCTACAGAAGATTAAACATCAAGATTTAAACAGCCATAGTTTAACCAAATTAGACAAGTTAAACCAAATTAGAAATGAAACATTAGACAAGTTCAACCAAATTTCAGCAAGAACAACTACAAACAGCCACAGTTCATACAAGCTACCTAAAAATAAGATTAAACATCAAGATTTAAACAGCCACAGTTTAACCAAATTAGACAAGTTCAACAAATTAGACATGAAACATTAGACAAGTTCAACCAAATCTCAGCAAGAACAACTACGAACAGCCACAGTTCATACAAGCTGCGTAAATAAGATTCAAAATCAATATATAAACTTTAATAAAAAATTAAAATCGGTCAAAACAGCCACAGTTCATATACTGGGGCTGCCATAACAACTAGTACAAATAAATATTTACAAAATATGGCTCAGGACAGTGAATGTAATCTCACTTGAGCATCACGGCAACAAGAGGAAAATACCAAATGTGTAAATCCACTCCTGCTTCCAAGCAATGCTCAATCAATAGGCAGCCTATCATCATTGCCATACAAGTAATATATAACTTACGAAATATTGAGGGCTGCCAATAATATAACCATAGCACGTAACAGCTGCCTTAACTACAATTACAAATACATAGTTATAAATAATGTAACAGGACAGCAAGGCTAATGTTACTTGAGCATTACGGCAACAAGGGCAAAACAAGACAAACATTCCACTCATGCCTCCAAGCAATGTTCAATCAGCAGAATGTTTGGTGAATCATCTGGGGCTATATTCGAGCATAGCTCAAACAATATGCAGCACATGTTAACAACACATGAACCAAAAATAATAATAATTAAAATATAATTGATCTTATTCTGAGTCGTAACCTCAAATAAACAACATTAACAAGGCCAATTATATTTTCAAATATACCAATGGTGACATGAAGCACCATGGTTAAACAAAACAAACATTAGACAAGTTCATACAAGCTTTGATAAAGAAAAAAATTTAAGCAAGAACAACTACAAACAGCCACAGTTAATACAAGCTGCCTAAATAAGATTAAACATCGATATTTAAATAGCCACAATTTAACCAAGTTAGACAAGTTCAACTAAATTAGACATTAAAAATTAGACAAGTTCAAACAATTTTCAGCAAGAACAACTACAAACAGCCACGGTTCATACAAGCTGCGTAAATCAGATTCAAAATCAAGATATAAACTTTAATAAAAAATTAAAATCGGCCAAAATAGCCACGGTTCATACACTGGGGCTGCCAAAACAACTAGTATAAATAAATATTTACAAAATTTAGCTCAGGACAATGAATGTAATCTCACTTGAGCATAATGGCAACAAGAGAGAAATACCAAATGTGTAAATCCACTCCTGCTTCCAAGCAATGCTCAATCAATAGGCTGCCTATCATCATTGCCACACAAGTAATATATAACTTACGAAATATTGAGGGCTGCCAGCAATATAACCATAGCACATAACAGCTGCCTTAACTACAATTACAAATACATAGTTACAAATAATGTAACAGGATAGCAAAGCTAATGTTACTTGAGCATTACGGCAACAAGAGCAAAACAAGACAAACGTGTCATTCCACTCATGCCTCCTAGCAATGTTCAATCAGCAGAATGTTTGCTGAATCATCTGAGGCTATATTCGAGCATAGCTAAAACAATAGGCAGCACATGTTAACAACACACATGAACCAAAAATAATAATAATTAAAATATAATTGACATTATACTGAGTCGTAACCTCAAATAAACAACATTAACAAGGCCAATTATATTTTCAAATTTACCAATGGTGACATGAAGCACCATGGTTAAACAAAACAAACATTAGACAAGTTCATACAAGCTTTGATAGAGAAAAAAATTTCAGCATGAACAACTACAAACAGCCACAGTTCATACAAGCTGCCTACATAAGATTAAACATCAAGATTTAAACAGCCATAGTTTAACCAAATTAGACAAGTTAAACCAAATTAGAAATGAAACAATAGACAAGTTCAACCAAATTTCAGTAAGAACAACTACAAACAGCCACAGTTCATACAAGCTACCTAAAAATAAGATTAAACATCAAGATTTAAACAGCCACAGTTTAACCAAATTAGACAAGTTCAACAAAATTAGACATGAAACATTAGACAAGTTCAACCAAATCTCAGCAAGAACAACTACAAACAGCCACAGTTCATACAAGCTGCGTAAATAAGATTCAAAATCAATATATAAACTTTAATAAAAATTAAAATCGGTCAAAACAGCCACAGTTCATATACTGGGGCTGCCATAACAACTAGCATAAATAAATATTTACAAAATATGGCTCAGGACAGTGAATGTAATCTCACTTGAGCATCACGGCAACAAGAGGAAAATACCAAATGTGTAAATCCACTCCTGCCTCCAAGCAATGCTCAATCAATAGGCAGCCTATCATCATTGCCATACAAGTAATATATAACTTACGAAATATTGAGGGCTGCCAATAATATAACCATAACACGTAACAGCTGCCTTAACTACAATTACAAATACATAGTTATAAATAATGTAACAGGACAGCAAGGCTAATGTTAATTGAGCATTACGGCAACAAGGGCAAAACAAGACAAACATTCCACTCATGCCTCCAAGCAATGTTCAATCAGCAGAATGTTTGGTGAATCATCTGGGGCTATATTCGAGCATAGCTCAAACAATATGCAGCACATGTTAACAACACACGAACCAAAAATAATAATAATTAAAATATAATTGATCTTATACTGAGTCGTAACCTCAAATAAACAACATTAACAAGGCCAATTATATTTTCAAATATACCAATGGTGACATGAAGCACCATGGTTAAACAAAACAAACATTAGACAAGTTCATACAAGCTTTGATAAAGAAAAAAATTTAAGCAAGAACAACTACAAACAGCCACAGTTAATACAAGCTGCCTAAATAAGATTAAACATCGATATTTAAATAGCCACAATTTAACCAAGTTAGACAAGTTCAACTAAATTAGACATTAAAAATTAGACAAGTTCAAACAATTTTCAGCAAGAACAACTACAAACAGCCACGGTTCATACAAGCTGCGTAAATTAGATTCAAAATCAAGATATAAACTTTAATAAAAAATTAAAATCGGCCAAAATAGCCACGGTTCATACACTGGGGCTGCCAAAACAACTAGTATAAATAAATATTTAAAATTTAGCTCAGGACAATGAATGTAATCTCACTTGAGCATCATGGCAACAAGAGAGAAATACCAAATGTGTAAATCCACTCCTGCTTCCAAGCAATGCTCAATCAATAGGCTGCCTATCATCATTGCCACACAAGTAATATATAACTTACGAAATATTGAGGGCTGCCAGCAATATAACCATAGCACATAACAGCTGCCTTAACTACAATTACAAATACATAGTTACAAATAATGTAACAGGATAGCAAAGCTAATGTTACTTGAGCATTACGGCAACAAGAGCAAAACAAGACAAACGTGTCATTCCACTCATGCCTCCTAGCAATGTTCAATCAGCAGAATGTTTGCTGAATCATCTGAGGCTATATTCGAGCATAGCTCAAACAATAGGCAGCACATGTTAACAACACACATGAACCAAAAATAATAATAATTAAAATATAATTGACTTATACTGAGTCGTAACCTCAAATAAACAACATTAACAAGGCCAATTATATTTTCAAATTTACCAATGGTGACATGAAGCACCATGGTTAAACAAAACAAACATTAGACAAGTTCATACAAGCTTTGATAGAGAAAAAAATTTCAGCAAGAACAACTACAAACAGCCACAGTTCATACAAGCTGCCTGAATAAGATTAAACATCGATATTTAAATAGCCACAATTTAACCAAGTTAGACAAGTTCAACTAAATTAGACATGAAAAATTAGACAAGTTCAACCAATTTTCAGCAAGAACAACTACAAACAGCCACGGTTCATACAAGCTGCGTAAAACATATTCAAAATCAAGATATAAACTTTAATAAAAAATTAAAATCGGTCAAAATAGCCACGATTCATACACGGGGTTGCCAAAACAACTAGTAAAAATAAATATTTACAAAATTTAGCTCAGGACAATGAATGTAATCTCACTTGAGCATCATGGCAACAAGAGAGAAATACCAAATGTGTAAATCCACTCCTGCTTCCAAGCAATGCTCAATCAATAGGCTGCCTGCCATCATTGCCACACAAGTAATATATAACTTACGAAATATTGAGGGCTGCCAGCAATATAACCATCGCAAATTACAGCTGCCTTAACTACAATTACAAATACATAGTTACAAATAATGTAACAGGATAGCAAAGCTAATGTTACTTGAGCATTACGGCAACAAGAGCAAAACAAGACAAACGTGTCATTCCACTCTTGCCTCCTAGCAATGTTCAATCAGCAGAATGTTTGCTGAATCATCTGGGGCTATATTCGAGCATAGCTCAAACAATAGGCAGCACATGTTAACAACACACATGAACCAAAAATAATAATAACTAAAATATAATTGACCTTATACTGAGTCGTAACCTCAAATAAACAACATTAACAAGGCCAATTATATTTTCAAATTTACCAATGGTGACATGAAGCACCATGGTTAAACAAAACAAACATTAGACAAGTTCATACAAGCTTTGATAGAGAAAAAAAATTCAGCAAGAACAACTACAAACAGCCACAGTTCATACAAGCTGCCTACATAAGATTAAAATCAAGATTTAAACAGCCATAGTTTTACCAAATTAGACAAGTTAAACCAAATTAGAAATGAAACATTAGACAAGTTCAACCAAATTTCAGCAAGAACAACTACAAACAGCCACAGTTCATACAAGCTACCTAAAAATAAGATTAAACATCAAGATTTAAACAGCCACAGTTTAACCAAATTAGACAAGTTCAACAAAATTAGACATTAAACATTAGACAAGTTCAACCAAATCTCAGCAAGAATAACTACAAACAGCCACAGTTCATACAAGCTGTGTAAATAAGATTCAAAATCAATATATAAACTTTAATAAAAAATTAAAATCGGTCAAAACAGCCACAGTTCATATACTGGGGCTGCCATAACATCTAGCATAAATAAATATTTACAAAATATGGCTCAGGACAGTGAATGTAATCTCACTTGAGCATCACGGCAACAAGAGGAAAATACCAAATGTGTAAATCCACTCCTGCTTCCAAGCAACGCTCAATCAATAGGCAGCCTATCATCATTGCCATACAAATAATATATAACTTACGAAATATTGAGGGCTGCCAATAATATAACCATAGCACGTAACAGCTGCCTTAACTACAATTACAAATACATAGTTATAAATAATGTAACACGACAGCAAGGCTAATGTTACTTGAGCATTACGGCAACTAGGGCAAAACAAGACAAACATTCCACTCATGCCTCCAAGCAATTTTCAATCAGCAGAATGTTTGGTGAATCATCTGGGGCTATATTCGAGCATAGCTCAAACAATATGCAGCACATGTTAAACATCACATGAACCAAAAATAATAATAATTAAAATATAATTGATCTTATTCTGAGTCGTAACCTCAAATAAACAACATTAACAAGGCCAATTATATTTTCAAATATACCAATGGTGACATGAAGCACCATGGTTAAACAAAACAAACATTAGACAAGTTCATACAAGCTTTGATAGAGAAAAAAATTTAAGCAAGAACAACTACAAACAGCCACAGTTAATACAAGCTGCCTAAATAAGATTAAACATCGATATTTAAATAGCCACAATTTAACCAAGTTAGACAAGTTCAACTAAATTAGACATGAAAAATTAGACAAGTTCAACCAATTTTCAGCAAGAACAACTACAAACAGCCACGGTTCATACAAGCTGCGTAAATCATATTCAAAATCAAGATATAAACTTTAATAAAAAATTAAAATCGGTCAAAATAGCCACGGTTCATACACTGGGGCTGCCAAAACAACTAGTATAAATAAATATTTACAAAATTTAGCTCAGGACAATGAATGTAATCTCACTTGAGCATCATGGCAACAAGAGAGAAATACCAAATGTGTAAATCCACTCCTGCTTCCAAGCAATGCTCAATCAATAGGCTGCCTATCATCATTGCCATACATGTAATATATAACTTACGAAATATTGAGGGCTGCCAGCAATATAACCATAGCACATAACAGCTGCCTTAACTACAATTACAAATACATAGTTACAAATAATGTAACAGGATAGCAAAGCTAATGTTACTTGAGCATTACGGCAACAAGAGCAAAACAAGACAAACGTGTCATACCAGCAGCTTGTATGAGCTGTGGCAAAACCGATTTTAATTTTTTATTAAAGTTTATATATTGATTTTGAATCTTATTTACGCAGCTTGTATGAACTGTGGCTGTTTGTAGTTGTTCTTGCTGAGATTTGGTTGAACTTGTCTAATGTTTCATGTCTAATTTTGTTGAACTTGTCTAATTTGGTTAAACTGTGGCTGTTTAAATCTTGATGTTTAATCTTATTTTTAGGTAGCTTGTATGAACTGTGGCTGTTAGTAGTTGTTCTTGCTGAAATTTGGTTGAACTTGTCTAATGTTTCATTTCTAATTTGGTTTAACTTGTCTAATTTGGTTAAACTATGGATGTTTAAATCTTGATGTTTAATATTATGTAGGCAGCTTGTATGAACTGTGGCTGTTTGTAGTTGTTCTTGCTGAAATTTTTTTCTCTATCAAAGCTTGTATGAACTTGTCTAATGTTTGTTTTGTTTAACCATGGTGCTTCATGTCACCATTGGTAAATTTGAAAATATAATTGGCCTTGTTAATGTTATTTATTTGAGGTTACGACTCAGTATAAGGTCAATTATATTTTAATTATTATTATTTTTGGTTCATGTGTGTTGTTAACATGTGCTGCCTATTGTTTGAGCTATGCTCGAATATAGCCCCAGATGATGTAACAGGATAGCAAAGCTAATGTTACTTGAGCATTACGGCAACAAGAACAAAACAAGACAAACGTGTCATTCCACTCATACCTCCTAGCAATGTTCAATCAGCAGAATGTTTGCTAAATCATCTGGGGCTATATTCGAGCATAGCTCAAACAATAGGCAGCACATGTTAACAACACACATGAACCAAAAATAATAATAAATAAAATATAATTGACCTTATACTGAGTCGTAACCTCAAATAAACAACATTAACAAGGCCAATTATATTTTCAAATTTACCAATGGTGACATGAAGCACCATGGTTAAACAAAACAAACATTAGACAAGTTCATACAAGCTTTGATAGAGAAAAAAATTTAAGCAAGAACAACTACAAACAGCCACAGTTAATACAAGCTGCCTAAATAAGATTAAACATCGATATTTAAATAGCCACAATTTAACCAAGTTAGACAAGTTCAACTAAATTAGACATGAAAAATTAGACAAGTTCAACCAAATTTCAGCAAGAACAACTACAAACAGCCACAGTTCATACAAGCTACCTAAAAATAAGATTAAACATCAAGATTTAAACAGCCACAGTTTAACCAAATTAGACAAGTTCAACAAAATTAGACATGAAACATTAGACAAGTTCAACCAAATCTCAGCAAGAACAACTACAAACAGCCACAGTTCATACAAGCTGCGTAAATAAGATTCAAAATCAATATATAAACTTTAATAAAAAATTAAAATCGGTCAAAACAGCCACAGTTCATATACTGGGGCTGCCATAACATCTAGCATAAATAAATATTTACAAAATATGGCTCAGGACAGTGAATGTAATCTCACTTGAGCATCACGGCAACAAGAGGAAAATACCAAATGTGTAAATCCACTCCTGCTTCCAAGCAATGCTCAATCAATAGGCAGCCTATCATCATTGCCATACAAATAATATATAACTTACGAAATATTGAGGGCTGCCAATAATATAACCATAGCACGTAACAGCTGCCTTAACTACAATTACAAATACATAGTTATAAATAATGTAACATGACAGCAAGGCTAATGTTACTTGAGCAATACGGCAACTAGGGCAAAACAAGACAAACATTCCACTCATGCCTCCAAGCAATGTTCAATCAGCAGAATGTTTGGTGAATCATCTGGGGCTATATTCGAGCATAGCTCAAACAATAAGCAGCACATGTTAAACATCACATGAACCAAAAATAATAATAATTAAAATATAATTGATCTTATTCTGAGTCGTAACCTCAAATAAACAACATTAACAAGGCCAATTATATTTTCAAATATACCAATGGTGACATGAAGCACCATGGTTAAACAAAACAAACATTAGACAAGTTCATACAAGCTTTGATAGAGAAAAAAATTTAAGCAAGAACAACTACAAACAGCCACAGTTAATACAAGCTGCCTAAATAAGATTAAACATCGATATTTAAATAGCCACAATTTAACCAAGTTAGACAAGTTCAACTAAATTAGACATGAAAAATTAGACAAGTTCAACCAATTTTCAGCAAGAACAACTACAAACAGCCACGGTTCATACAAGCTGCGTAAATCATATTCAAAATCAAGATATAAACTTTAATAAAAAATTAAAATCGGTCAAAATAGCCACGGTTCATACACTGGGGCTGCCAAAACAACTAGTATAAATAAATATTTACAAAATTTAGCTCAGGACAATGAATGTAATCTCACTTGAGCATCATGGCAACAAGAGAGAAATACCAAATGTGTAAATCCACTCCTGCTTCCAAGCAATGCTCAATCAATAGGCTGCCTGTCATCATTGCCACACAAGTAATATATAACTTACGAAATATTGAGGGCTGCCAGCAATATAACCATAGTACATAACAGCTGCCTTAACTACAATTACAAATACATAGTTACAAATAATGTAACAGGATAGCAAAGCTAATGTTACTTGAGCATTACGGCAACAAGAGCAAAACAAGACAAACGTGTCATTCCACTCATGCCTCCTAGCAATGTTCAATCAGCAGAATGTTTGCTGAATCATCTGGGGCTATATTCGAGCATAGCTCAAACAATAGGCAGCACATGTTAACAACACACATGAACCAAAAATAATAATAACTAAAATATAATTGACCTTATACTGAGTCGTAACCTCAAATAAACAACATTAACAAGGCCAATTATATTTTCAAATTTACCAATGGTGACATGAAGCACCATGGTTAAACAAAACAAACATTAGACAAGTTCATACAAGCTTTGATAGGGAAAAAAATTTCAGCAAGAACAACTACAAACAGCCACAGTTCATACAAGCTGCCTACATAAGATTAAAATCAAGATTTAAACAGCCATAGTTTAACCAAATTAGACAAGTTAAACCAAATTAGAAATAAAACATTAGACAAGTTCAACCAAATTTCAGCAAGAACAACTACAAACAGCCACAGTTCATACAAGCTACCTAAAAATAAGATTAAACATCAAGATTTAAACGGCCACAGTTTAACCAAATTAGACAAGTTCAACAAAATTAGACATGAAACATTAGACAAGTTCAACCAAATCTCAGCAAGAACAACTACAAACAGCCACAGTTCATACAAGCTGCGTAAATAAGATTCAAAATCAATATATAAACTTTAATAAAAAATTAAAATCGGTCAAAGCAGCCACAGTTCATATACTGGGGCTGCTATAACAACTAGCATAAATAAATATTTACAAAATATGGCTCAGGACAGTGAATGTAATCTCACTTGAGCATCACGGCAACAAGAGGAAAATACCAAATATGTAAATCAACTCCTGCTTCCAAGCAATGCTCAATCAATAGGCAGCCTATCATCATTGCCATACAAGTAATATATAACTTACGAAATATTGAGGGCTGCCAACAATATAACCATAGCACATAACAGCTGCCTTAACTACAATTACAAATACATAGTTATAAATAATGTAACAGGACAGCAAGGCTAATGTTACTTGAGCATTACGGCAACAAGGGCAAAACAAGACAAACATTCCACTCATGCCTCCAAGCAATGTTCAATCAGCAGAATGTTTGGTGAATCATCTGGGGCTATATTCGAGCATAGCTCAAACAATATGCAGCACATGTTAACAACACACGAACCAAAAATAATAATAATTAAAATATAATTGATCTTATACTGAGTCGTAACCTCAAATAAACAACATTAACAAGGCCAATTATATTTTCAAATATACCAATGGTGACATGAAGCACCATGGTTAAACAAAACAAACATTAGACAAGTTCATACAAGCTTTGATAGAGAAAAAAATTTAAGCAAGAACAACTACAAACAGCCACAGTTAATACAAGCTGCCTAAATAAGATTAAACATCGATATTTAAATAGCCACAATTTAACCAAGTTAGACAAGTTCAACTAAATTAGACATGAAAAATTAGACAAGTTCAACCAATTTTCAGCAAGAACAACTACAAACAGCCACGGTTCATACAAGCTGCGTAAATCATATTCAAAATCAAGATATAAACTTTAATAAAAAATTAAAATCGGTCAAAATAGCCACGATTCATACACTGGGGCTGCCAAAATAACTAGTATGAATAAATATTTACAAAATTTAGCTCAGGACAATGAATGTAATCTCACTTGAGCATCATGGCAACAAGAGAGAAATACCAAATGTGTAAATCCACTCCTGCTTCCAAGCAATGCTCAATCAATAGGCTGCCTATCATCATTGCCATACAAGTAATATATAACTTACGAAATATTGAGGGCTGCTAGCAATATAACTATAGCACATAACAGCTGCCTTAACTATAATTACAAATACATAGTTTTCAAATAATGTAACAGGATAGCAAAGCTAATGTTACTTGAGCATTACGGCAACAAGAGCAAAACAAGACAAACGTGTCATTCCACTCATGCTTCCTAGCAATGTTCAATCAGCAGAATGTTTGCTGAATCATCTGGGGCTATATTCGAGCATAGCTCAAACAATAGGCAGCACATGTTAACAACACACATGAACCAAAAATAATAATAATTAAAATATAATTGACCTTATACTGAGTCGTAACCTCAAATAAACAACATTAACAAGGCCAATTATATTTTCAAATTTACCAATGGTGACATGAAGCACCATGGTTAAACAAAACAAACATTAGACAAGTTCATACAAGCTTTGATAGAGAAAAAAATTTCAGCAAGAACAACTACAAACAGCCACAGTGCATACAAGCTGCCTACATAAGATTAAACATCAAGATTTAAACAGCCATAGTTTAACCAAATTAGACAAGTTAAACCAAATTACACAAGTTAAACCAAATTAGAAATGAAACAATAGACAAGTTCAACCAAATTTCAGCAAGAACAACTACAAACAGCCACAGTTCATACAAGCTACCTAAAAATAAGATTAAACATCAAGATTTAAACAGCCACAGTTTAACCAAATTAGACAAGTTCAACATAATTAGACATGAAACATTAGACAAGTTCAACCAAATCTCAGCAAGAACAACTACAAACAGCCACAGTTCATACAAGCTGCGTAAATAAGATTCAAAATCAATATATAAACTTTAATAAAAAATTAATGGTTACCACAGTTCATACTTGGCACTAAATTTTAGCAAACCGAGAAAATAAGAAACAAACAACCATCAGCGAACTTCAAATAAATGAATGAATCAACACAAGCACCCAAAACAATATCCATTATCTTAAAACTTTAATGGTTACCATCTTTATCATTATTAGCCTCTTCACCTTCCAAATTAACATGACTAATTGGTGACTAATTGCATGGGTAAGAGAAAAGGCAAATTAATCTTTTACATGGTTTACATCACAAGACTGCCTTCTCAATTTTGATATCAAAAGAAATCTTCAAAACAGTTTGGCCATTAAAAGTCCAATAATCATCTTCAGTGTATTATGGCATCAAGTGAATCAACAACTCATTAACAATTGGTTGCTACTTCCGCTGATGGCAATAAATCTAAAGAAAACATATATCTACCATGATACAAGCCATAAGATGATTTCATATGTCATGGCATATCTGAACAAGTTGTCAATTCTAAACTGATAACAATGATTAAATAATAGCAAACATGACCGGGATAGTCAGAAAATATGCATGTATTTCTTTAAAATATTATAAAGAAACTGATAACTTAAGAAAAGATATTATTGTAAAACTACCTCATAAACAAATGTGTTTACAGACTCATTACCTGGTCCAGCATCACGTCCCTTACAAGCGATCTATAACAATAGGGGAAGATCAAATTATATAAGACCTGGAAGATACATGGATGACAATGACAACAGCAACAAAAATAACAGCAATGACGGCAAGACAAAAAGTTTCTCACCTTAACATGCTTTATACCTTGATTTGTCCATTCTGGTGGCAAATAATAGCTAGTATTTGTCAAATCAATTACCAACCCAAGCTAGATAAAGAACCAGAAAAGAACTTAAATAAAAACATCATAGACAACCTCCAAAAAAGTACATTAGTTATCAAATATAGATGACATCGTAACAGTATTCAACCATAAACTACAGCTCATAATGCTGCCAAGTATTCAGAAATATTGAATTATGTTCTAAACATTGTCAAGTATAGTTCAACGGGTGGTGTTTTATACTAGATTAAAAAATCAACAAGTATTTGCTTAATTTAGTCAAAAAAGATCATCCATCTGTAGTAGAAATTCAAGTTCTCTGCTTAATTTAGTCAAAAAAGATCATCCAACAGCATTAGAATTGAAGATCTAAGATGGGCATGTAAATTGAAGATCTGAGCCCTAGTGGGGAGAGGAGCTCAAATTGCTTGAGGGTCGAGACAATAAAGAAATGTACATGGATATAGAATATGTAGAAGTGTCTTGAAAAAGCTCCAATCAAAAAAATAAAATGGGTATAAACATTGCAGAAATGAATAATGACAAAACCAAAAATCATTATAACTGGGACTAGTATTCAGGCTAATGTAACATATGCACATAAATCATATGAATCAATGATGTCAACAAATCAACACTTTCCATCAAAATAATTTAAAATCTTCAACCAAAGATCTAGTGTCTCTATCATAACCTAATTAGGATAATGGTTGTCAATTAATTTTAGAACAACACTTGATCTCTAAATCTTATGAGTCAGTTATGCAAAGATCCCAAGCTCTACCCATTTAATGGCCCAAATTTATTTCATCTTCAACCAAAGTTTGTCTCCATCACCCCCACCCCCCTTGGGGCCCCCTCATTCACATGCATGCATGCAGACACAGACTTGTATGATCCCTCTGTTATGTTTTTGATTAACACATTTGGCTCTAGCCAACTATGTCGGGCCTCAACTATAATAAATGAATTAAATCAAATCTTGTTCAAGTCTAATCCATGATATGGTGACCCAAATATTCGAACATTAAAAAAAATTAATTAATTATTCTTAAATTTAAATATCTGTATAACATTTAAATATTTAAAAATATAAATTTGTGATATCAGTGCATATTAAACGAAACCGTGCATGTACATTAAAATTTCTTTGTGCCATAGAATTAGCAAATTCTTTGTGCCACTCTCATACAGCACGAACCTGGAACGAGAAAATTAGCCTAGTCTGTTAGTATGCTAAAAGTTAATATTACCTGCTGATAAATAAATGCGATAGCCAAAGGAGCCTTGTAGGTCATATGCTTGTTGGACCAATTGATTGTTTAGTGCACCATTAGTTGCCCAACTTATTCATTCTTTTCGGTTGTTGGAACATCTTGGCTCTGAAAGGACTGCGACTGGACATTGGATGATTTGAGATTCTTTATTTCGAGATCCACTATCTTGATATCGGATACCGTACCAGTAAAAATGTTATTACAGTTTAAATACATGGTTTGGTACCATATGGCAACACCGGCGTACTCCCAAATGATATAACAATGGTGCACCATTGTTTAGTGCACCATTAGTTGACCAAAGTGGAAAGCTTAAATGCATGCATGTACATGCATTCTTGTAGTCTGGAATAGCATTACACCAGTACAAGAATAATCTGACTGCTTCAATGGGTAAGAAATTGCAACATACAACCATAATACAAATATAATATACAGCTCATAGCCTTTCTCACATCTGACAATATTGCTTCAAATCAATATGGCAAGAGAACATAGTCACCCCAGAAGTTCATTATACAAATAAGCAACATTTATGTCATGACAAATGCTACGAAAACTATACTGCTGCAGTTTATAGCAAACTATACTAAATTACCTACCAATAAATTGACAATCCTGATGGAACCTGATAAAGCCAAGTAACCGATCATAACAGGAAGGAATTTGAAAATGGGAAGCAAGTTTTTTGAAGCTGGATCATCAGTCTGCCATTCAAAATCATCAAACCAATCAAGTTCACATGCTTGACGCATTCACCAAAAAAGAAATTTAAAAGGACAGTGCAGCAGACTTCAAAAGATAACTATTTACCTGAGGGGGTTTCATGATCTCCATGATCCTATACTGAGAAACAACAAGAAGCACAGGTAGAACAAGGTAAGCTGCTGTGTCTGACCAGCCCAAAGGTGGATGGCCATCCTGCACAAGGTACATGTAACAATCACCAATGACATGTACCAGTTATAACATTCCTCCAGTTTGCTGGGTCTTCAGTACCCTCACAGTTCTACCATAGATAAATCAATCACCTTCATTTAACGATGTCAAAATAGCATACTTTGTGAAATTTCCTAAAGCTTATTACACTAGTTTCTTAAGCTTTAAGTAGAAAAATTAGTAAGGGGAATATAAGACAGAGGATGTTAGAGATAGTTGGAGATATTGTATTTATGAGAGCTAAGGTGCTTTATAAAAATGCTAAGAAGTCATTTTGATGCACTAAGATTTACAAGGGAAAGAATCAAGTTCAAAGTGCGGTACAGATCTTTTCTTCATAATGCATATGCATTTTTGAATATGCTACCATGTTTTTCCTAGCAGAAGAATAACCTTCATATGTTTGAATGCTCGCAAGATGTTTTGGAACACTTGCCAGCAAATGGTGATAGGCATTGAGAACAATGTGCTATGAATTACATTTTTGATCATAGGGCAGGGCCAGAGGTAATACAATCATGGCCATATGTTCAAGCTGAGAGACATTGTCAACAATGATAAGACCCATATGTTCTTAATAAGTGCCTTCATTTGAGAAAGGGGCACCAGTTGGATTTGCATAAGACCCCTTCTAGAAATCTTGCAGCATGACAACAATGATAAGCAAGCTCAACAGTCAACACATTAGAGGCACATGAAGGATGAGTAAATAACAGTGAATATTTATCATTGCGCTGTCTCATCTGAAAATGAGCAAAATAAAGAATTTTGAACTTCAATTAGTCCAAGATCAAGTTTGATACCAAGGTAAGAGATATGATAGGAAAGACATGATAGGAAAAGAAAGAGAGAGCAGAGAGTATGCTTTCCATGGTTGTTATCCTCTTATGATATGCTTATTCTTGCATGAATCTCCATGTGTTGGTCTGCTACTGAAAAAACCAACCACAAAGGAATTTTAATTGCTCTATATATTCAGTAGTTCTCATTTAACTTTGCATACATCTATTCTGGAATATATTGCACTTAGTATATCCTGGACCAGTTACAAATATGCCAAAGACCAAAGATAATTCATCCAAAGACCAAAGATATTTATCAACGCAAATATGCATTACATCGGACTCATTCATCCAAAGACCAAAGATAATTCAGTTACCACAAATGGTATGAGCCAGGAAATGCCAGATCCATTTTGTCAAGCAGCAATTGTAGTTGGGCCCCCCAAAGAAGGAATCCAGAAAAATCCTTCTGTCAGCAAACCCTTGAGTTACAACAGGTGCTCAAGTCAGCAAGCAAGTTATATATATATATATTTTAAAAAAATCTAATAAAGTAATATGCAGAAATGAAGTATGATTTACCTCATTTGCTACATTTGAGAGAGCTTGATAAAGACCAATCCACACGGGTATGGTAGCCAAAGTTGGCAAACATCCTATTGAAATACAGAGAGATGGAAATGGAAAAGGCTAAATCTTCAATGAATATAGAGTCATGATACAACATCGCAGAAGCTATAGAATATGCCAAACAAAGTAATGTTGCACTTTGAAATGAAAGGGATAATGCTCAGGAAAAAAAAGGTGACATAAAATATATGAATTATTGAAGGAAATGCTTGGAAAGACCATCACAGGTTAGCTTCTATTGAAATATGGAAATGTTGCCACCTTAACGATAACTGTGAGCAAGATGATAGCAAAACCATAAGCATATGGTATGTGTACAGCTGCAAGGCCATCTTTTAGCACCTGAAACCAGCAATATCATGTTATCCTTTTATTTTATTCTGCATATACAAATCAGCAACTTATCCTGCATGTATCTTCACTGGTCTCTGATGGACCACTAATTTGATTCAACATTATCATTGTTAACATGATGCTTTGATGAAAAAGCCTGAGAGAACGGCATGCATTTGTAGGTCAAACCTTCTATTGCAATATGACCAATTGTCAGCATTTTTAGGATGTCACAATGGCAAACCTTCATGCCTGGGAAGCTTTTACGTGGTCAACAAATGTAATCTCCGATAAGCAGATATGGCGACCATGTTCCATATATGAGCACCAATTATTGTTACATGCATACTAATGGAAATCCTAAAGAATGTGAACACACTTGTAACAGTTCATAATGAACACTTACACTAATGAATTTTCACCAAATCTAAGATAGAATCACAGACAAATGCACATAGGAATAAAATTCACAAGAATTTATGAACAAATATAAAAATAATCAGGATATCATATAAAAGCCACTCTTCTTATTGACTAAGAGAGCCAAGACATCCAATAGGAATGGTGCTTGCGTTAAAAAACAGATATCATATAAAAGCTATTACTCTTCTTATTAAAAAACAGAGACCAATTCTTTCTTTCCAGCAAAATCGGAAGTCTCAAAAGCAACAGACGTTACAGGAAATCTCAAAAAGCAAAAACATACCTCTTCAGTTGGATATACATTAATTATAACATCAGCATCAACCATATATTTATCCTCCATGGTCCACCTGAGTGTCAATGTAATGCATATCCAAATAGACAATGGATCAAACATAGCATCATACTCACCTGAGTACCAGCTAGATCAATCATATTGCCCTTTTTGGCTAACAATTCATCTACAGTTTTTTCAGAGTCAAAGACTACAAATCCAAAGCCTCGAGATCGATTGGTTGAGTGGTCGCATATAATCTCAAGATACACCACCCTCCCAAACTTGCAAAAGAAATCCTTGAATTCATCTGCTCAGTTTTAATGCCAGAAAGAATAACTGGTTATGAAAACTGGCATTCAAATGACATGCCAAATAGCTATAGAATATCTTAAAAAGAAAGTTACAGTACCTTCTGTCAGAGTTGTCGGTATCCCACCAACAAATATCTTCTTTGTTTTAAAATCTTTTAATGGAGCAGCGCCTTTTGGGATGGTCCTTTTAATTTCAACCTGCAAGTTTCAAACCATCAATAATTTGAGGTGATGAGCAGATGCTTGTACCCCAAGTCTAAAAACCATCAATAATTTTAACAGCTTGAAGAAAACATGTCCATACAGGCTCATATGCTATTACAACATTTTCCCAGCTTGTGATACTATCTGAATGAAATAATGAAGAAGACGACAAATTAGAAATTATACATCCTATTCTTCTGCAGCAACATGTACAAAGTTGCATCATGAAAGACTTAACATCACATAGTTAGCCCTAAATAAGAATTCTTTGTGAATGGGGATTCACAAAGATGGCCTCATATAGTTGAGATATGGCTTGAAAATTATAGCTATGGAAACACAAAGCAAACAACTTACCTGCAAAAGCTGAAAACAGACATCAAAAGTTTTTCCTGCTTCTCTTTCTTCTAACTTCTCCCCTATACACACAATAACCTTAAGATTCTGGCTCAGGGCATATGCAGCCTTTTTCCCAATAAACTGAAAGTAAAAAAAGTGATTTTATCTGTTACAAACTTGAGTTAAGTCAGACAAGTGAATATGAAATCTCTGACCTTTTTTCAGTACATACATAACTAGGGTTATTGATAGTTAATACGTCAAAAGCATTCAGGTATTAATTCTCTAACTGGAACCTGGTCATCTTCGCCAATAATATGTCTGCGCTCAGGATGCCCAAGAATAACCCACTTGCAACCCATATCTATCAGTTGCTCTGCACTGTATATAGTAAATTGAAAATTAGCAGCTGCATGATGGCATATTGAAAATTAGCAACTTCTTGATGGCATAGCTACATGACCCAAGAAATTATTTTGTTAAAAAATATCAGAATAAAATGAGAGAATGGCTACAAGCAAGTTACAAATAAGATATCGGATTGATTGCCAAGCTGACAGTAAAGCTTATTTTGCCCAACTCACCAAAACGATAATACTTGCATGAGCTCCAAGACAAGTGCAGAGGCTCCCCCACCACCATTGCAAATTCTAGCAACTCTAAATTTGCCATTTGTGTGTCTAAGAACCTGCACAATGCTATATAATAAAGATCAGTTGACAATATTCCAGCGATGACAGAATCTTTGTCACGCCTACCATATTATCATTCTTCAGCAGCACTCGCTGCACTCAGATCCACACTGAGATCAACATCCTGCAGCAATAAGATTGTCTTATACACTCATTGAGAATAAATGCAAGAAAGAGTGACAACTAGAGAACTTAATGAGCTTTGTGATTCATATATCATATTTTAGAAACATGCATGAATATATACCAAGTATGGAATGTTAGTTTTTATTTTCAACTATAAGAGAATATTGTTAAGATTCGATATTTGTTCAGAGCAATGAGCAAACATTACATATGAATACAATGAAAAAATAATGCTGAGAGATCCATTCTCACCAATGTCCTTATTGGGTTGTTGGATAGTAGAGAAAGTTTCTTTTATTTTCTTTCTTTTGTCAGGTATATATCATGATGAATGTTATAAATCAACTTGTTGGAAGGCCCACTATGCATTTTTTTCATCGGGATATAATGCTGCAATTCACTCTCAGAAAGAAAGAACCCTACTTTATGTGACTCTCTTCGTGCCCTCTCCTTCCCAATCCCGTTCCCACGCCGCACCCTCTCATTCATCCGATAGATCTTGGTTCTCGTGTTACAAGTTTCTCCATCATCCTCCCCAATTTTTTGGCCGTCCTATCATGGAAACATCCTATTCCGAGAACAAAGAGTGGAGATTCCAATTTCCAAGGATGTGGTGAACCAGGCCTAGGCTGTATAAAAAGTTCCCATCCTAATTAAAAGCCAACCAGTCATCATCACTAATCATATATTACACACAAACATCTTGAGGTTGAATCCAGTTTCTAGGATAACCTACATGCCTTTCTTCCTTAACCATGGCATTCTCAATCATTTTGCATGCTTTGATCAGACTACAACACTATTTAACACAATCAGGTTCAAAATGAAGGGTAACAAATGGAACAAAATTAATTATTAAGCAAAAGAATATATAACCATACCAATCAGCAAAACAAGCTTCAGGGCTTCTACTAAAGAACTGCCTAACCTTGTGTTCCTTGGGGGTGATTGTCCTGCCCAAGAAGAAAGATTGAACACTTCAGAGTCCTGCAAAGGATTGATCTACTTCCATGAATAAGGAATCAGACAAGAGAGTAAGATTCTTAAACATAAATCTGTCATAATTTTTACCATATTTCTCTTCTTCTATTTATATCAAACTTTGATATGAAATTTATTTTTCCATGCCAAATTACCCCCAACCACAAATGGACCTAAAAAGATTAATCATTAAAGAATTATCCAAGAGAATAAACAAACCTAATCTGTCTAAAGAACCAGAAAAAGGAGATGGAAAAAGATCCAAGAAACCAACAAAGCCTAATATGCAAGAAGGATACCAGTAAACTCAATGAATTCAAAATATAACACAAAACTGCGACAGACCTAAAAAGATATTAAGGCATCAACCCAAGAGCCTGACAATCTAAACCGGCCAACAAAACCCAAAAATACGTTCCACAAACCAGAAAATCGTGACCTAAGTGCAGCACAAATGGCTCCACTACGAGAAACATCCAGAAAGGAGTAGCTAAACGAAGACCTGCTCGGGACTGAGAGCAAGAACACGATCAGAAGGCTTCCATTGACCGAAGACAGGCCCCAGCACGGAGAGCGCCCTCGAGTGCTGAGACACGAGGAGGCCACCGTCGGCGCTTGGCCGGCGGCCGGGGGAGAGGAAGGAGGCGGCGGCCGCGGCGGCGCCATCCCTGGGGATGGAAGAGGGGAGCGACCGGACGGTCTCTAGGATTCCGGTGGAAGGCTTCGCGGTGACGCTCCGATGGTGCGACGAGGGGCTCACCGCAGTGGGGGATGGAGCGGGAGTAGCTGCGGCCGTTCGGAGATGAGGCGGAATATAAGACATCCTTTCGTCTTGTACTGGTTTTCTTGGATGGGCGGGGACGGCAGGCGAAGGGCACTAGGCAGCCGTGGAACCCTCGAAGGGGCTGCGGCGAGGAGGAGGAGGTCAGTGGACAAGGAGGAGGCGTAGACGCCGTCGAGGGGAGCAGAATCGGAGGAAGGCGATCTTGGCCGTCTCGCTTGCTTCCTCGTAGCACTCCTTGCACGTCTCGGAGATACAATCGCCGGTGCGAACGAAAGAGGAGGAGGAGGAAGAGGAGATGGAGGAGAAGGCCGGTGCGAACGAAAGAGGAGGAGGAAGAGGAGATGGAGGAGAAGGGAGGGAGAGGGTAGGGAAATTAGGGAAATTATTGAGTAACATTTATTGTTGTTCTGTATTTACTATTCTTTCTTACTGAAAGAATTGAATTTGGCATAATAGAAAGAAGGCTGCTAATATTATTTTATTCTTATTCTAAATTTTGTATTTTTTCTTAAACAACTGAATTTCGTACAATGTTAATAGGGAAGTTGATATTTGTTTGTTCTTATCTTAATGAATTATGAATTCTGTTTTTTCTTTACTATATCCAAATTTGGGATAATGTTAATAGAGCTATTGATATTAGTTTGCTCTTATGTCAATAAATTTTAAATTTTGATTTTTTGTTTATTGAATTTGCCATATTGTTCATATTAGGGCTATGTATCGAAATGCTCTAATATCTTATGAAAGAAATAAAATTGGCATAATATTGATATATACCATCTTGTACTTCATCTTACTGAATCCTGAATTTGGCACATATTAATGAGATTATTGATATCGGGTTTGTTGGCTTTGGCTCCTTAACTTAGATAAATAACAAAATACTGAATATATGTTTGGACTAATGTTTCAATTGGAGTATCAATTTCAGGCCTTAGATACATCAATTTCTCCAACAAAAAGGTATCAAGTTTACTATTTTGAGAGCAAGAGGTTTCTCTTGTTTGATTGAGCTTTTCATCTTGGAACATTGTCAAAACAACCTCTTTGGCCTTTATGAAGAACCATTAAATGCATTAAATTCAAGTTTGGCATGCTTTTTTGAATGGCACAGAATCAAGTGTCGACTCACAAGGTCAACTCATGAAGAAAATTTAGAAATTTCAGAAGACCGGCATGCAAAGTTTCAGTGGCATGCCCAAGTGTCGACTCATGAGGTCGACTCACACTTCAAGTATCGACTCATGAGATCAACTCATCATCTGAAAAAAATTCTATGACAGAACTTCAAGATTTATGGATTCTACATCAAGTGTCGACTCATGCATCAAGTGTCGACTCATGAGGTCGACTCAAGGTCTAACAGCTAGTTTTCAGAATTTCAGATTTGTCTCCAAATAGCTTTTAATGACTAGTTTTTCAATCTCAACGATCTTCAATGGTCTTTTCAGTGGATTTGAGATATTTAACACTCACCAAACCTCATAAAGTTAATAAGGAAGAGTGAAATCATATGAGACAAACTCCAATCATTTGAAAAGATAAGAAGTGTGTGTTTAAAGAGATTACCTCACAAAAAGCCTTCCATATTTGAGTTGTTAAGGTTTCAAGTGCTTGGCCATAATTGTGCATTCAAAAGATTCCAAGAAGAAGTCAACTCAAGCAATCAGGAGAGCTTCAACTACCTTCATTTCAGCTCATTTTAGGAGCTTTTATTATGCTCTTTTATTACATTCATGTTCTCATTTTTGTTGATCTAGGTTTCAAAGATTTTGAAACTAGATTGTAAAGGTTGTTGGTGAGCCAAAGGGATAAAACCAACTAGGATTTAACTTGTGATCCCAAAGACAAAAACAAGTTGTAAAGGTTGTTGGTGAGCCAAAGGGATAAAACCAATTAGGATTTGATATTGTGATCCCGTAGACAAAATAAGTTGTAAAGGTTGTTGGTGAGCCTAGGTGATAAAATCAACTTAGATTTTGACTTGTGCTCAAGTTGGCTGTAATCTTAGAGATATTATAATAAAATATCCAAGGAAAAACTTGGAGAGTGGATGTGGGTGCTTGGAGTACACCGAACCACTATAAATCTTTGTATCTGTGTATGATTGCTTTCTTTATTACTTGCTCTTCAATACTTGTATTTAATTTGCTATTATCCGCTGCATATCTCTTAGAGCTAAACCACTTTATTTCATAAATATTTCAAGAACAGCACATAATTGTTTAAAATTTTAAAAGACCCAGTTCACCCCCCCTCTTGGACTCCATTTCTGGGCAACAAGTGATATCAGAGCACCGGTACTCTACTTGTAAATCCAACGATCTTGAGTGAAAGATCATGGCAGCTCCAGTTGGTATAGGTGTTGTAGAAGGACAAGCCTTTAACCGTCCCCCATTGTTTAATGGCACGAATTATACATACTGAAAGACACACATGCACATTTACTTATAAGCTATCGATTACAATATTTGGAGAATTATAGTTAAAGGGCCTCATCAGCCCACTCACTAGTTAATGGCATTCTCATCACTAAACTAAAAGAAGATTGGGATGAGAATGACATTAAGCAAGCTGAAATTAATGCCAAGGCTATGAACTTATTATTTTGTGCACTTGATCCTGGTGAATTCAATAGAATTTCAAATTATCTCCGCCAAAAAAATATGAGACACGCTTGAAGTTATCCATGAGGGTATACATCAAGTGAAGACTACCAAAGTGAATATGCTCATTCACACCTATGAAACATTTAGAATAGAACCAACTAAATCTATAAGTGAAATGTATACTAGATTTACAAACATTGTGAATGGCATAAGAAGCTTAGGTAAAGTTATTTCTAATGGTAAACTTGTTAATAAACTTCTTAAATTTTTTTTGGCTTCTTGGAATGCTAAAGTTACCACCATAGAAGAAGCCAAAGATGTCAATACACTACCACTTGAGCAGCTTTGGGGCTCATTGATAACTTATGGGCTCTTCTTGAAACAAAAGACAGTGGACAATGATAAAAAGAAAAAAGCCATTGCCTTCCAGTCCACTACCAAAGGAGAATCAAGTGATGAATCTGAATAAGAGGATGATAAAGATGTGACGACCTTCATTACTAGAAAGTTCAAAAGATTTATGAGGAAGAAAAGAGGTTTTTATAAGAAAAAGTCTCAAAAAAGAGACTATAGCAAAGACAGAAAAGGAGAAGGAAAGGAAGCAACCCACTTGCTTCGAGTGTAAGAAACCCGGTCACTTCAAGTTGGATTGCCCCATACTCAAGAAAAACAAAAAGAAACTCAGGAAAAAGGCCATGATGGCAACATGGAGCGAGAGTGAAGACTCGAGTTCTAATGAAGAGCAGTAAGAGGTCGCCAACCTTTGCTTTATGGCCAACGAAGAAGAAGAGGTAAGCCTTGAACTTGAAGAAGAATTTACTTTCGAAGAATTGCATGAAGTTTTTGATGAACTAGTAGTTGAATATCGAAATCTTAAGATAAAGAACAAAGAACTAAGAAAGCAAAATTTGGAGTTGATTAAAATAAATGATAAGTTTTTGATAGAAAATGATTATTTGTTTTAAGAAAATAAATAGTTAATTATTAAGATTACTTCTTTGGAAAAGGAAAAGAAAGATTTGAAAAATGATAAATCTTTTGCCACTAATGAAAAGCTTGTCAAAGAGAACAAAGAGTATTTGCAAAAGAATAAGAAGTACAAGGAAGAACTTGAAAAACTAAAATCTTTTGTTGAAAAGTTTACTTATAGTTCGGAAAAACTTAACATGTTTTTAAATAACCAAAAAGCTATTTTTAACAAAGCTGGGTTAGGCTTTAAACCACAAAAATAATAAAAGTATTTTAAAAATTTCTTTATACCTGCTTTATCTAATATTACTTGTTATGCATGTGGTAAAGTAGGGCATAAATCATATATATGCAATAAAAAAAATTAAATCTTGTTAGAAAGGTATGGGTTCCAAAAGGAACTATTTCAACTAACCCTAAAGGATCCAAGATGACATGGGTATCTAAAGTTTCCACTTGACTTATTTTTGTAGCTGTGTCTTGCAACCAAGGATAAAATAAGAATGTGGTATCTTAACAGTAGTTGTTCAAGGTACATGACTGGGGATGTGAGACAGTTCTCATATTTAGAAGCTATGAATGATGGAAACGTGACAAATCATTGGTATCGATAGTCCATATCATCCCTACTTCCTTTGTTGATAATGTTCTGTTAGTAGATGGTTTAAAGCATAATTTATTTAGCATAAGTCAATTTTGTGACAAAGAATTTAAAGTACTTTTTTAATCTTCTTTATACATGGTATCTAGTATAGAGAACAATGGCATCAAGTTCATTGGTCATAGTCATGGAAATATTTATACGGTTGATCTTGATAATCTACCTATGAAAAATGGTCAATGCCTGGTGGCAAAAGAAGCCAAGACAAATGAAACTAGTTAGCTTTGGCATCGTAAGCTAGGACATGCAAGTATGTATTTGATTTCAAAATTAAATAGAAAGAATCTTGTAAAAGATTTGTCAAAACTCACTTTTGAAAAGGATAAAATTTGTAGTACATGTCAACTTAAAAAATAGACAAAATCTTCTTTCAAACTTAAAGGAGTAGTATCTACCACTAGATCCTTAGAATTACTTTATATGGACCTCTTTAGACCAACTAGAACAACTAGTTTAGGAGGTAAGGAGTATGGGTTAGTGATTGTAGATAACTATTCATGTTTTACATGAATAATATTTTTGGCACACAAAGATGAAATTTTTTTAGCATTCATTAAATTTCATAAAAAGGTTTCAAATGAAAAAGATGTTTCAATTATCTCTTTAAAAAGTGATCATAGTATTAAATTTGAAAATCATGATTTTAAAAACTTTTACAATGAAAATGACATAGATCATAATTTTTCTGCACCTAAGATACCTCAACAAAATGTAGTAGAAAGAAAAAATAAAACTCTTGAAAAAATGACATGCAGAATGCTTTGTAAAAATGATTTACCTAGATATTTTTGGATAGAAGCTATAAAATCTGCATGCTATGTTTTAAATCGTGTTTTAATTCGACCTATTTTGAAGAAAACACCATATGAACTGTGAAAAAATAAAGGTTGTACTAATACCCATATCAGGTAGAAGTTTCAAAACATATGCATTAGGCCCTATTTTCTTTAAGATCTTGAAAGGTCCCGCTCCGCGGGCATGCAGCTTCTTTATGGTTCCAGGTGGGAACCGTTCAGGGTTGAGCCTAATCATTGCATAATCTCCTTCACAGAATTCTTTAGCCCTCTTATGTGAATCAGCTAAATGTTTGTAAGTCTCATTGCTCAGTTTGATCTTATTACTGATTTCTTTATGCAAATTTGTGACATGCTGTGCGAAAGATTCAGCAGACTCAGAAATTTACACAAGCACTTACAAAATGCAGACTGAACTAGGCATCCATATTGAAAGGAATTTTATTGGACTTTCTAGGACCTAAACCTAACAGATTAACGACTCTCTAGGTTTGACCCTGGTCTGGAATGCACATGAGAATTTACCATGGGTTCCTAGCAAATGCCATAAGGTTTTCCAAAAGTATGTAGCAAAAGGAATAGGCTTTAAAAGCTCATGCATCCTAGTAATCTCATCAAAATGAAACTTAATGGCTCTAAAATTATGATAAGACTCAGGAAAGGCAGGAAATAGGAATCCGAGACTTGGGATAATTTAGGGGAATCTTGAAACAGACCTTGGTTACTCATGATGACCTTAAGATTAGAATTTTGATCTACAGGCGGGATGCTTCTAGGTAGTTGAAGGTCATCAGGAAAGTCTTCTAAAACAATAATTGGGTTCTTCTCAGGTACCTGAAGGAGTTCTTGTGTCGAAGATAAAGTATTGGGTTCTTCCTGAGGGCATTGTCTTATGGGAACCAAGTCCTCAATAAATTTTGGTTGTTCTGATGTTTCAGGACTAGGCTCAATAATCTTTTCTTTACCAAAGGTTTCCTCAGGTAAGGTACTAAAGTTGTTCTCTTCACAGTCTTCCCCTTCATATTCATCTATTAAACTTATGTCAGTCTCATACACATATTTACTAGGTTCAAATTTACCTTCTTCCTTTCCTAGCCCTTCAGTTTGAGGATATCCTAAGTCTTGAGTATTCATGAACTCAACTTGTACTTCAGGGTTCTTACTCCTATCATTCATATAAGCTAATGGGATAGTAGGAGTTGGTTGGTCTAAGAAAAATTGTTTAGCCAGCATTTGGTTCAATTGGGCCATTAGATCATTTAGGCCTCTCAGCATGGTTTCAAGATTCGGGTCCATGGCTACACTGGACTGGGTCTGGACTGGTGAATATGAGGCTCCTGATCTAATTTTCATGCATGCAAGTAGACTCAAGCTCGAGCTAAGGTTTCCTAGACCTAGAGCACAAATTAGAGGTCTAATTAAGTGACCCAACTAGCTAGTAGTACTTATGGGACTTAGCCAGGTAGCTGGTGGGGAGTGAAGGTCCCTGATTGCCAATCCTTAGACACCAATCTGAGATTGGCCAGGTAGGCAGACCAAATCACAAGCCCTGATGCACCAATCCTAGACACCAAGCCAGTAAGCACACACCAATTAGCTAACACATTTAACTTGACCCTAACCTGAACCCAACTTGTTGGTGTCCCTAACCCACCAGGGCAATTAACGTTCTACTCAATTTTAATTAATGGGCTGGGATTGATATGCTGGTTGGTGATTTTTTTGGACTAGGGACAGGTGATGAAACCCTGACCCTATGTCAAATTGATGCCCTTAATTTGATTTCTCATGAGATGAATGAAATGCAAAGGTGCTGCAGAAGTGTGTTGCATTTTGAAAGTGGTGTGGAAAACGTGATGAAAAAAAATGTCCAAAAATTCTGAAAAATCACAGAGGATTCTTAACTTATATGTTTCAATACAGATGAAAAAATTTTAAAACTAAAATCTGTACTACTCTAAGCAGATCCTACAAATGAAGATAAATAAAAAGGACAAAACAGAACCCTAATGACAGTGTCGAACTGCAGAAATTTTTATTTTTTTTATAATTTTTTTTTGATGATGAAATTTAACATGGTGATAACTGACTTAAAAAGGAACAAGAAAAAAAATATTTCAATAAAAAATTAGCAACTTGCCTTTGGAGCTGCAGACGGATTACAGTAAATAGATGCAAATTTTCAGAAAAACAGAACCTAATAAAACAAGTGCAATGGCTTACCCAAACTTCAATCTAAAAAAATTCATGTCCGGCCAGGGGCTCATTATTCCCATGGGTCGTGACAGTGTACTGGAGTACACCCGCTCAGGAGGCGTGAATTTTAGATCTTGCTTGGATTTAAAGAAAACTATTCTACCCTAATGCAACCATGCTTTGATACCAATTTGATGCGGCAAGCATATGATTAATATTTTGAATATGGTTTGTAGAGCAATGAAACCTAATTACACTAGCATTGTACTCATCATAATAAGTCTTAAGGGTTACATGAAAGGGACTATTACATGATTAGACACAATCCTAAAACTAAGAAGGAAGAAGATCTAGACAATAGGGGCTAATGATTGAGGACTTACCTTGTTGAGCTTTCCAACCTCCTAATGATTTCAAACCTTGAAACTACCGATGCTCTGGACTGGAGAACTTAGATAACAGAGATCAGAACGCTGGGCTTGGGCTTCAGCTTGTTGGTTCATTGTCAAGGGGAACCCTGTTCACAACTCAAAGACTTCGAAGGACCCTGCAATGAAGATCAAAAGTTAAGGAAGAAGAAAGCAAGCATATGGAAGGGATGGAATAATTTATGAGCAAGGAAGGAAGTCTGAGATGGTTTGGCCGGCTCCAATGTCTCCTTCTTGAACTTGGCGTTGGATGGCTTGGAGAAGAAAGTAGATTCGAGTGGGGGGGGGGGGGGGGCTTAGGAACAATCACTCAAAGAAATAACATAAGACTACAACTTCAACTTCATTTTTCATTCATCTCCATCAATAATTTCTCAATGGGACGTCCAAGGGCTTAAAAAAAAAGCCTTACAACTCATTTGAAATTTGAAACCCATAGATTAAGGAGGATTACAAGGGGGGTTGGAGGATTTGGTGGAGGGTTTGGTTACAAAGGATTTGGGAGGGATGTGGCCGACCTCCTTGAATTTGAATTTTTCTTTGGTCGGCCACCTTTGGATTCTTTTGAATTTCCTTTGTTGGCGCCAAAAGGTGATGAGGTGGCTGGTGAGGTGGCATCCTTGGCTGATGACGTGGCATGTTGAGGTGGCCTTCTACTTGGATATGAATTTCAGGATGACATGTGGTGCCAAGTGGGGTCACTTGATTAAATCTTGCTGATGTGGCATCTTTGTTGATATTGTGCCATAAGTGGGTCCTAGTTGATGGTCCTCTCTTTCTTGGTTGGTGTGTCTTCTCTTCCTCATGTGGTCAAATTATGGGATCCAAAATTTGAGTCTTGTTGTTGGCTTTCATGACTTAACTCAACTGAACTGACTTGACTGACCTAGACTTTAAAACATGAAATGGACTTACAGTAAATTAAATTTAGAAGTAATTACAGGACTAAAAAAAATAAAACACTCTTGATCAGGAATTAAAACTCAAAATTAATTACAGGACTCAAGGTAACCTAATTATCTTCGATCCAAATTGGAATAAGGCTAACCTTGTTGGAGTGAAGTTTCTTTCTGCTTCTGGTGTCCACACCACGGGTCAAGGAGGTGTTGGCAAAGCTGGCAGCGGCCCATAAGAAGATGACATACATCACAGGGCTTTTGGAAGCTGCACAAGGGAAGCCCTCAAGGCTGTGTTGAAGTTCAAGGCATCCCAGGAGTTTAAGGATGAGGTCCACGAGGCTGCTGTGGACTCACTCTTGAAGGGGTTCGAGATCTGCCGGGAGAAGGTAGCCTCACTCTTCCCGGAGCTCTACCTAGGAGGCATCGTGATTGACGACACCGAGGAGCAGCCTGAGGAGTCGGGGGCATCTTCAGGTGCAACCGAGGAAGTGACCGCCGAGCAGCCAGTTGAGCAGGCAGCTGGTGATGCGGAGGCCCGCCAACCTGGGAGGGAGCCGGTGACCCAGTGACCCCAGGTCCTTCATTTCATGTTTTGTACTTAGCATAGGATTTTTTTTCATTTTGTCTTCTTGGGGTCGCTCGGCCTGTCGGGGTCCCTTCCAGTTGTAGAAACCTCATCACAGAAATGAAGTTCTTTTTCTTCATACCTTCGAGATCTGTCTTTTGTCTGGCCATATGACTTCTTGTAACTTCATTTGCTCCGATCGTGCCTGACTTCAGCCTCTTGATCCTCCCTAAAATGCCATCGCCATCGTGATGACTTAGAATATTCCAAGGGCTTCCAACCAGTCGTCTATATGGGATCGAGGTGATCTTTGAGGTCGATGGTGGATCTGGGACCCCTTTGTTTCTTGCTATAGCCAAGTTTGTAATTTGGATAGAAATTCGACTCCGACTCTCGGCCAAAAGGTAGGTTTTTGGAGGCTTCCAAGCTTGGTGTAGGACTCCTGGAGCTTCCATTGCCGAGGCTTCCGACCTTAAGTTCCCGGGCTTCATGAGTTTCCAGTACCGGGGTTTCCGGTCTTTAGGTGCTGGGCTTGAAGAGTTTCTGGTCTTTGGTTTTCGGGCTTCAAGAGTTTTCGATGTCAGGGCTTCCGGTCTTTGGTTCCCGGGCTTCAAGAGTTTCCAGTGTGGGCTTAAAGAGTTTCCGACTTTAGGCGCCGGACTGGAATCCGTGCTTTAGGTGCTAGAATGGAATCCGGGCTTTAGCTACCAGACTGGACTCCGGGCTTTAGCTGCCAGACTGGGCTTCGGGCTTTTGCTACTTCTAGCGAACCACTTGCGGGACTCCTGGCACCCCATCTTCGATCGCCATGATTATTGGTAATACATCCTTAAGTTGGCGGCGTTCCAAGTCCGTGGGAATCGTGCACCATCGAGCTCGGCGAGATAATAGGCCCCGTGAGGAAGGGCTTCGACCACCCTGTAAAGGCCTTCCCAATTTAGAGAGAGCTTGCCGCACTCTCGAGGTTGGGAGGCTTCTGCCCGTCATAGCACCAGATCTCCCGGGTGGAAGGACTTCGGCCTCATCCTGGAGTTATAATACTTGGCCACACGTTACCGGTAGGTTTCCATCCGAACTCGAGCCTTGTCCCTTATCTCTTCAAGTAGATCTAGATTAAGCAGGAGGCGTGCTGGGTTCTCGACCTCGTCGCACTGCTCCACCCGCAACGTTGGCAGACTTAGTTCCACTGGGATCATCGCTTCTGCACCGAAGACGAGGTTGAATGGCATTTCATCTATGGCCATCCTCGACATTGTGTGGTATGTCCATAGGACACTGGGGAGTTCTTCGGCCCACCTATCCTTGGCTTGGTCCAGTCTGGTTCGGAGCCCTTGATGGATAGTCCGGTTGGTCACCTCGGCCTCTCCGTTGGTCTAATGGTGTGCCACCGAGGTGAAGCGATGGCGGATGCCGAGGTCATCCTCGAACTCCTGATTATCGAACTGTTGTCCATTGTTGGTGATGATTGTGTGGGAGAGTTCGAAGTGGCATATGATTGATTTTCAGAAAAACTTACTGACGTTTGCCTCCATGATTCGGGCTAACGGTTCAGCCTCGACCCACTTCGTGACGTAGTCGATGGCAACTATCAGGAACTTACGCTACCTGGACGCAGGAGGAAAGGGGCCAAGGATATCCATGCCCTACTGGGTGAACGGCCAGGGGGCAGAGAGCTAGGAGAGCGGCGCAGCCGACTGGTGTTGCATGACTGCATGATGCTGGCAGCGGTCACACCTCTTGACGAAGTTGGCTGCGTCCTCCCTCATTGTTTCCCAGTAGTTTCCTGGTGGAGGGCCTTGTATGCCAAAGTTCTGCCCCCCACGTGATTCCCACAGAGGCCTTCGTGTATCTCCTGGAGCACGACTGCTGCCTCTGAAGGTCTCAAACATTTAAAGAATGGGTAGGAGTAGAACCTTGGGTAGAGTAGTTCGTCCATCAGCACAAAGCGCGCGGCCTTTCTTTTGATGAGGTCGGCCTCTATTCGATCTTCAGGCAAGATACCGTCAGTGATGTATTTGATGTACTTGTCCATCCAACTGGACTTCAGGGTGACTTGTTGGACCTCTCTAGGTGCTTCGCAGCTTGGGGTCCGAAGGTGCTCGACGTAGGTGCGGCCCAGGGACGAGTCCGGCAAGGTTGCCAGCCGGGAGAGGGCATCGGCATGAGCGTTCTCTCCACGTGAAATGTGGGAGATGCTGAAGTGCTTGAAACTTGCCACACTTGCATGTACCAACTCCAAGTACTTCGACATTTGAGGGTCCCAGGCCTCGAATTTGCCCGAGACTTGCCCGGCCACCAATTATGAGTTGGTGAAGACTTTCAAACTGGGTACGCCCAATTCGCTAGAGACTCTTAGTCCCGCGAGGAGCACCTTATACTCCGCCTGATTATTGGTGGCGGCAAACTGGAAGTGGAGTGAGCATTCGGCGATGACTCCTTCGCTATTAGCGAGGATGAGTCCAGCTCCACTTCTGCCAGAGTTGGATGCTCCGTCCACATGTAGGACCCATATGTCCCTCTCTGGTTCAGGTTCTGGTTGTTGACTCTGGGGGCTCTTTTCCGGCCCCTCACCCAGGCCTGCACACTCAACCAAGAAGTCAGCCAGTACCTGCACCTTCATGGATGACCTTGGGCAGTAGGCGATGTCAAACTCGCTGAGCTTCAGCGCCCATTTCGCCAGGCATTTGGATGTGTCGGGGCGGCTTAGTACGGCTTTCAACGGTTGATCTATCAGAACCGTTATTGGGTGTGCTTGAAAGTAAGGCCTAAGGCACTGGGCAAATACAATGAGCGCAAAAATTAACTTCTCAGATCGAGAGTACTTGACCTCGGCATTGCAAAGAAGCTTGCTTGTATAATACACGGGCCTTTGGATCCCTCCTTCGTCTGTACAGACCAGGATCGAGTTGACGATATCCGGAGTGACCGCCAAGTATAGGAGGAGCTCTTATCCCTTCTCTGGCTGGGAGAGCAATGGTGGTGATGCCAGAGTCTTCTTCAGCTTTTCAAAGGCCTCCTGGCACTCCTTCATTCAAGTGAAGTCATGCATCTTCCGCAGCGCCTTGAAGAAGGGTTGGCAACGATCGGCAGATCGTGAGATGAATCAGCTTAGGGCTGCTATCCGGCCGGTGAGTCGCTAGACTTGCTTCTTGGTGATGGGCTGCTCCATGTCAAGAATCGCTCGGACTTTCTCTGGGTTAGCCTCGATCCCCCTCTGGGTGACCATGAAGCCAAGAAATTTTCCTGCTACTACACCAAACGTGTACTTCGCCGGGTTCAACTTTATCTGATAGAGGCAAAGGTTGCAGAAGGTCTCTGCCAGGTCGTCGATGTGATTCGAGGTTGGCTTGCTCATGACGAGCATGTCATCCATGTACACCTGCATGTTATGGACAATTTGGTCTTTGAAGACCCTGTTGACTAGTCACTAGTACGTGGTGCCAGCATTTTTCAGGCTGAAGGACATCATCGTAGCAGTACGTCCCACGGTCTATGATGAAGGTAGTGTGCTCCTCGTCCTCTGGATGCATCCGAATCTAGTTATACCCAGAGAATGCATCCATGAAGGAGAGGAGGCGGTGCCTCGAGGTGGCGTCCACGAGCTGGTCGATCTTTGAAAGGGGAAAACTGTCCTTTGGTCAAGCATGGTTGAGGTCGATGTAGTCTATACAGATCCTCCACTTTCCGTTGTTCTTCTTAACCATGACTACGTTCGCCAACCAACTGGGATACTGCACCTCACGAACGAAGCCAGCGGTAAGGAGTTTCTCCACCTCATCGTTGATAGCCTTTTGCTTCTCCGAGGCAAAGCTCCTCTTCTTCTGCCAAACTGGGTGGCACTTTGGATCGATCTTCAACTGGTGGGTGATGACATCTGAGGGAATACCTGGCATATCTAACGCAGTCCAAGCGAACACATGTACGTTCGCCCGAAGGAAACTCAGCAAGCGAGCCCATTCATCCTCCGATAGTTGGGCTCCTACTTGCACCATCTTCAATGGGTCCATGCCAAGATAATACGTCAGAAGGCGCTCGACGGGGCCACCCTTGGGGTCCTATGCCCTTTGGTCGAGGTCGTCAATGTCGGAGTCGAGCTTGGCACTTCGAGACCATAGGACGGCCTGCAAGCAATGCGGGATAGGTTGAGGTGCCCCCTCATCTCTCCTACATCGTGAGGGGTCGGGAATTGCACCAATAATCTCTTAGTAGATATGACCGCATCAAGTATGTTAAGCTCGGGATGGCCTAGGATAGCATTGTACGACGACGGGAGTCTAACGACGGTAAAGGTCATCATGACTGTACTCTGCCGGGATGGTGACCCGGTCGTTACAGGGAGGCTAATTTCTTCCTCGACTCTCACAAAATCTCCGGTGAAGCTCATGAGAGAGGTGTGCACTGGCCTTAGTCGATTGGGAGACCAGTTCATCCGAGACAAAGCATCGTAAAAAAGCACATCCGTGAAGCTCCCATTATCAACCATGATATGTTTTACAGGATGCTTAGCGATGGTCATTTCGACCACGACAGCATCGTTGTTTACATTTTCTTCCTCACCTCCCTTCTCCTTCACAAAGGAAAGTATATTTTCCAGATCTCCTCCCTCCCGGGCTCTCTTTGATGCGCGCTCTATTTCCCAAGAAATCATGCCCACGAGCTTCTCAGTGGATTGGTTGTCAACTGCAGGAACAAGGGGAGAGCCACAAGTGGTTGATCCTCCGCCGGGACTTCGCTCATCATGAACTTTCTGAGGTAGCCTTGTCGCGACCGCTCAACGGCTTCAGTGGGGGAGGTCGATGCAAGTAGCGCTCGCCTTTGATCTCTATAAGAATCTTCGACCTCAGAGCTAGGAGGGGAGTGAAAGTCTTCTCGAGAGCGGGACCTTCTCTCTGCTTTGGTCCCACTCGGAAGTCTGCAAGTAGCCCAGGTCTTCGCATCCCAGGTGCATCTCTTAGGACCGGCTTCTTCGGGGGCTTCCCATCCAGTTCTCTCCTGGTACAGTCGACCTCCTCGACATTGATGTACTTGTGGATGCGGAGTTCAGAATATGTCTTTGGCAACTTCTTGTCCAAAGAATAAGTGAGGCGGGAGGTCTTGAGCCCTTGCTTCAACGGCAGCATGGCGACGAGCTCATTCAAACTATAGATCTCTAGGGTGGCAGCTTTGAAGTGGGTTACATAATCCCGTAGGAGCTCATGGTCTTGCTGCCGAATAGAGAAGAGGCTATTCACCTCTCGTAGCACCTTTCAACAAGAGTCGAAGTGGGCCACGAACCTCCTCTCTAGCTGCTGGAAGGAGTCGATGCTTTCGGGCTTGAGGCGGGTGAACTAGACTCGAGCGGCCTTCCAGAGGGTGGCCAGAAAGGTGATGTATAAGAGGGCGTCGTCGTCCCTTGGACTCTCATAAGAGCTTTATAGCTCTCCAGGTGGTCCAGGGGATCGGTGGTCCCATCATAGGGATCTACTTGAGGCATGCGGAATCGACTCGAATCGATTCCTCTTGGATTTTCTGGGAGAAAGGGGTCGGGCGTCATAGCCCACTAGCTCCTTGGAGGAGCCCTGTATGTTGGCAAACTGGCGGGAGAGCTCCGCCAGCTTGCACTCTTGCTCTTCTAGGCACCTCTCAGCCAGGCACCGGATGGCCTCGTCAGTGGAACCTTTCACTGAGGCCGCTGGAGGAGTTGATAGCTAGGGTTGGTCACGACGGGGGGCCTTGCCTCGGCGGTGATTGCCGTGCTTGATGACAGCATTGTCGTTCACCGAGGATCGGCTCTCCCGGTCCGCCGACCCGGAGTGATTTCTCGTTGCGAGGGTCTAGTGACTCCTGCGGGGGTTGGTTATGACCCGTGAATGGGATGGCCTGCCTTGGATGGAGTGCAGGCTTATGCGGGGGCCCACGGTTTGGGCTGTGGAGGTCCGTGGTTGAGGTTGAGTGACAAGGGAGCGCTGTTGATGCTGCAATTGCCTCACGGCCATGGTTAGCGCCTGTATCTGTTGGACAAGTGAGGCATACTGGACGTCTGCCGAGGGCAGTTGAGGAGCGGGAAGCTCCCTCTCTGAGCTATGTGGGCCCAGGGGAGAGGGGGCGTCGCCCACTCGGCTGGTGGAAGCTTCTCTCCCGCGAGTCACCACCATGCTTCAAGTAGAGCTGTCAAGCTCGTGGGGGGGCTTGTACAGGGATTTTTCTCCTCTACCTAGCATGCCAATCTGTTGCCGACCTTACCGTCATGGCTTGCAGCTATGAAGTGGCACTGGATGTCAACCCCTTTACTCCAGAATCCTGGTGCTCCCGGACCTGCAAAATAATGTTAGAGATCCGGGCCGGGGATCCCGATGAGGGCACTCCGATGATCAAGTTAGTGGAAGGCAAAGTGGAACATATTTCCTAAGGTGGATTCCACTCTGATCTCCGTACTTAGAGGAGTTTTCAATAGAAAATTGAGTAGGAGAAAATGAGAGAGGGACGATGCTTGAGCTGCGGCGATGATGCTCACGAGACTCACTCCAGGAGTCCTCTGGGAGCCTCCTATCTTCAAGTCACTCGTCTCGATGCTTCGTGTATTTGCCCTCTTTTGATTGCTTACCTTCCTTCTCGCCCGTTGGTGCCTTTTAGATCGTCGATCACTCCAGTGCCTCGATTTTTACCCTCTACGGGGGCTTAGGGATCAACGATATCCGTTGGCCGCTCTCCCCAAGTCACTTTCTGTTACAGTTAGGAGTTAAGTTGCGATCTTGTCTTGCCCGACGTGTTATTATGGAGGGGGGAATTAGGCGGTACCTCGATCTGGGCGCAGCCACCCTCGAATATGCAACCTTCTCCTTCGGGGAGTTTCAGGTGGTCGGCCGCAGGATCTGATACCTCGATTGGGATGCCCTCCTAAATTGGTGCAAACAAGGTTACGCGCACCACTACAGATCTGGGGACATCGTACTAGACATGCCATATTGCGTGCACCTGCTTCGACGGTGGTCTTGGAGCTGGTGCCCTCGTTCTTCTCGATGCTTCGAAGGAGAGGTTTCAACTTTGATCGAGGTGAGCTCGACCCTTGGGGAGCCACCTGGCAAAGGAGCGGAGGAGGGCTCGACTCCGGCCGAGGTGGGCTCGACCCTAGGGAGCCACCTGGTGAAGGAGCGGAGGAGGGCTCGACTCCGGCCAAGGTGGGCTCGACCCTTGAGGAGCCACCTGATGAAGGAGCAGAGGCAGGCTTGACTCCAACCGAGGTGGGCTCGATCCTGGGGAGCCACTTGGTGAAGGAGCGGAGGAGGGCTCGACTCCGATCGAGGTAGGCTCAACCTTTGGGGAGCCACCTGGCGAAGGAGCGAGGCAGGCTCGACTTTGGCCGAGGTGGGCTCAACCCTTAGGGAGCCACCTGGCGAATGAGCAGAGGCAGGCTCGACTCCGACCGAGATGAGCTTGACCCTTGGGGATCCACCTAGTGAAGGAGCGGAGGAGGGCTCGACTCTGACCGAGATGGGCTCGACCATTAGGGAGCCACCTGGCGAAGGAGCAGAGGCAGGCTCGACTCTAGCCAAGGTGGGCTCGACCCTTGGGGAGCCACCTGGTGAAGGAGCAGAGGCAGGCTCGACCCTTGGGGAGCCAGCTGGCGAAGGAGCAGAGGCAGGCTCGACCCTTGGGGAGCCACCTGACGAAGGAGCAGATGCAGGCTCAACTCTGACCGAGGTGAGCTCGACCCTTGGGGAGCCACCTGGCAAAGGAGCAGAGGCAGGCTCGACTTCTGCCGAGGTGGGCTCGACCCTTGGGGAGCCACCTAGCGAAAGAGCAGAGGTGCTAAGCTCGGGCTAAGGTGGGCACGACCGTTGGTGAGGCCACTTGGTGGGGGAGCTCAAAAAAAAACTTAATGCGGCGCTTTCTGCCTGTTTGGCTGCCAGCTGGATCCGAGGTGTACTCCACGTCAGCGGTCTTGCCATATCAGCGGCAATGATGGAGATGATGATCATGATGATCAGTTTGGTGGTGTCAGTGCAGTTCCAGCTAATTCCATTCCCGCTCTTACAGTTGATCCTTCTGCAGATCCTTCTCCAGCAGCAGATGATGTTGAGTACACTGATGTACATGGTGAGACTGCTGTTGTTGGTGATGATACAATTGTTGAGTCTGACAGTGGTGGTGATGGTGGAGGCTTCCTGGTTGTCAGCAGGGAGGCTTAGACACCTGCTATAGTTGATCACAGTTCAGATACCCCCACTTAGGTTCAGCCAGATGCTTCTTCAGCGTATCAGACTCCTTCCAAGACTTTCACTCGTGCCAAATCTAGGACTGCTAGGGTCATACCTAGATCACGACCCTCTTTTAGGACTAGAAGCCTTACCCATAAGACTCTTAGATCCTTTGCTACTAGGATCATGCACCGATCTTTTTTGAGCTTCCGTCTGATGGAGAGTAGCTTCACAGACTCTTAGTTTGCCCGTACTTTTCTTTAGTATGGTTATATTTCAGATTTTATCTATGTATGTTCCAATTTCTGTATGTTTCAGCTTATGTATCTTTTCAGTTTATGAATGTTTCAGCTCATATTGTATTGTACTGAAAGCATTAATATATGAAAGCTCAATTTGATATATGAAAGTTTATGTTATTTCTTTGCTCACTCCTTTCTTTGTACCTTTAAACACCTTCAGGAGGAGCAATCCCTTTTATTACTTAATGATGACAAAAAGGGGGAGTAAGAAAGATATAAAGAAAGATATATTGGTTATAAGCAAGATCTTATTCAAATTTTGTCAAAGCATTCTTAGATTACTTAAGATAGGGGGAGATCTTGAATTCTCTTACCTTGAAACTTTTTGAAACATTAGTTAAGTTATTTATTCTTAACAAGAACCAGATCAGAAGTGCCATTCACAAGGATATCTGCTATTACCTTCTTAAGAAGCCAGGATCAATTCTATTTTCATTGAGCGATTACTACATAGATTATTTTAGTGATCCTCTTTATCTCCATAGGTCATCAGTTGTGTCGCCAAAGAATTCACAGAGGTCTTCGTTCTTTTTTGCACAATATATACACAACATGATTGAGAAGCAGTTATAAATTCCATTATTTTCCATGATATCTAAGCAATAAATAAAAAATGATCCAAGTGGTAAGTTTTAGGCAACAATTCGGTCATGTTGTGGCAATGTTTTCGAATCTACACCATCATGTCCTCTCTAACAACCTAAATAGGAATTTTATTAGTTGCCTTGTGGTGGCTAATTAAAGGTTCATAAATTGATTTTGGAAAATCCAAACCAAGCAGCATTGACCATATACGACATAAAAACCAATGAAATGGAAACTACACAACAATAATACCATCAAAGAAAAGACTTCAAAGCACCAAGGAAATCTTTATTTCCTAACATAAGGTAAATCAATATAAAAAATATATATTGTTATCATGGATATTTGCCATGCTAGTGTGTACCACCCCATATCGCGCATGCTTGCACCAAACCACAACTCTGTACAAAGGGAGTACTAAGTCTTGATCCACCAAACCAAGCTCCATGCCAAATATACCAACATTATATCAGCATTGTACGATACAGGATCTAGTACCAAGATTTTAACCTTTGATTATCATCACTCAAATGGTCTTTGTAAAAAAAAAAAATTCATATATAAGCTTTAGGTGTCTTATCTTCAAAATGATTATTAGAGCTCGGCAATTGATTCAGCGAGGCGCTCTTCGGAAGGCAAAACAAGCCTTTGCATTGCTAGATTGTTTTTTTGAGTTAAAACATGATAACAAAAGGTCCATACATCATTTGGTTTGTTTCTTAGACATAAAACATGGCTACAAGATTCATATTTAATCTAATCAAATTATTCGATCAAGAATATTGCAGTTTCAATTATTGATTGTTCACACATGCCTAACAGGGCTTCTTGATCTGGACCTGAAAATTTACAAAATTTTCATGAATGAATTAATACATCATACAATTTAATTTGGATGTCACCATTTTCCAGCCAAAAGGACTAATTAGCCAAATATTACAACCCATCTCAGAAGTAACTAAAGACATACCCATATCATTATCAAAGCTTTAGTTCAAAACACTAAAGCCAAAACTAGAACTTCCCAGTTTTTTCTCCAAATTGATCCATAGTCTGAACTGATATGGGGGTTAACCCCCCACCCTCGGTATCCCGAGCATTTCCAGGAGAGATGAAGGCACAAACAATCTCTAGTTATACCCGAAACGAAAATAAAGCCGCATTTCGTCTCCCTTAGCTTCGCTAACCCTTGGCATCGAACCCATCACCTTCAGGATGTTTATATGCACAGCATTGCCTCAAATAGAACATCAACCAAACATTTACAATAAAGATGAGGGAATGATATCAGAGTTGCCTCTTGAACTTCTTCACAAAACATCACCAGTTACATGCCATCTCCACGAGATGCCTCGTCCAAAGCTTAGCCCCGGCCCCCGAAAACGAACCTGCAATGTCGAACTCTTTCGGCTTGATCACCCTTCAATCCTGATGAGGGATCGCTTTCCCATTCCCAAACATCCGAAGTTCGACCCTACTTAAGCAGGTCAAACAAACGCCTCCAAACCCTCAGCCTGTTTGACCCTCGATTATCAAGGAAAAGCCCCTTTTGGTTCACGAAGACAATGGAGACTGAGATTTCCTCTAGTGGTACGACCCTCGAAAAGGGCAAGAGCATGCCCAAAAATCTCTCGATATAGTGGACCTTCAACCCTAATACTGGCCCCCAGGCTGACCCTAGACCCTTTACACTAAAGGGCAAATAAGGCTCCTAGTAACACTCTATAAGGCAACCACCTGAGCAACCCGCCAACACTCATTTCCATGCACATCTCAATGCAGACAAATCTCATAATCCATGACAAATCCTAGCAATTAAGGGAACATGATTCAATCTAGGCTATAATCCCCATTACTATTAAAATAGCGGCTGGCAGCGTGAATAAGACAAAGCTTCCATTAATGGAATGATTCCTTCCCAGATCTTTTGATAGGATCTGACACCCGGTCAATCCTCACCAACTCACTAAGACTTTTTGCATCCCGAAAATACCCTCATCAACCGCTTACAAAGAAGGCTCCGTGAGAGCTCCCAAGATATGAGATTTTTCTCTCATCACCCCACTATACTTTCTTTCTCTCTATGGCCTGTCATCTAACTTGAGCAACGGAGGGCCTTCGCCAAAGCCACCATGAACAAACCAAGGAACCAAGTAGCAGCCAACATGATCTGTAATGAGCAAACCAAATCATTTAGTGAAGAACACACATTTATGAGCTCCATATAGGATTTTGGGTGAACAAAATTAAATCAAGGGCTACCACTTGGTATCAAGCAATACCAAACCTTGCTGACTAGCATGTGATGGTATTGCTAGGCAACGATCAGTACTTAGTCAAAAAGTGACTTTGATCCCTTTTTTTTTTTGTCTTCCCATTTCACACACTTCTCTTCATGTCAAGCAAAAGAAAGATAATAAGGGAGGAGAGGGGACTTTTTCTTTAATTTGGTGGATTCAATGAAGTTTTGGTGCGACTGAAACCTAGAAACACAACCCCCAAATGTAAGAAACTCTCTTTAATCACTTTTTTTGAGTTTACAATAAAAGGAGATCAAATAATGCCAGATCCCCCCCCCCCCCGACACACACACCCAAAAAAAAAAAAAATCCTCCACCACCCTTTTACCTTGTTTCTTAATCCTCCCCTCTACACTCCACATTCCCTGACCAGTGACTACCTTACTCCACCCCCTTTATTCTCCCACCTACACACCTCAACCCTAAAGCCTTTTCCTTCACCAACAATCTAAGCATATGCCATTCTCTACCAACAACATGACTCTCAAACCTCAAACAAAAATAATACAGCTTATCCAAGTATTAGATTGAAGGAAGTCATTCAATTGAAGATTAAATTACTACCAAATCCGGATCCGGAGCATATCTTTAACAATGCATTCAATGACCCCATTAGACAATATCAATGTTCCCTCATTAAAAGATCAGATAAAAAATTACTATCAAACTAACCAAAATTAGCTCTACTTGTGGGCCTGCACTAGGAGGATAAGCGAAATAGGAATCCTTATCGAACTGAATTTACAGCATAATGAAACCAGCCTAACCCAAGAGATAAGTCACACCATCGACGAATCTAACTACTAATACAATCACGAACTAAAACAACGAAAAATAAGATTCTTTCTATCCCAGTGTTGTACTTTTTTGCCTCATTTTACTCCCAAAAATGTATCTTAGTATAGGCTAGAGAAAGTGAGTGGGAGTAGTACAAGAAAGATGACAGCCCATCCTTACACATGCCCAACCAGCTTAAAGAGCTCGTTTCACTTTGACACTGACTGGAAATGATTTCTATTACCCTTTCTTTTTCCTTAACTTTTTTTACTAAGAATTGAAGACCAGATCCATGGTAGAGCACAACAATGATTAGAAAAACATCATTCCGCAACAAGTACCCAAACTGTTTTGAATCATGAATGTCAGGATGATGTCAACAACCAAATAGAGTTTTATGATATTTATCCGTAATGGCAAATTACTTGATCAGCAAAAATATCTAAGATGGGCAATCATCTTAAATATCTATGTGCTAGTTAAAAACCATGTTCATTAGCATAAACCTTTACACATGTATAAGCAGTTAAAATCAGGTTTTGGTTTTTAAAAAAAAAAGTTTTATAGTGTTATCTTAATATGCTAGTTGACAATCTAAAACTACCATACACAAGCCTTAAATTTGCCCAACTTTTACACTTCTAGTCCAAATATTTCAGTATTCTTAAAATTCTCTCTTAATTTATCCCCATTTGACATTTATAAAATTCACACTTTCCTATCCTCAAAATTCCTCTTTGTTAACTTATCTGTAAGGTTATTAAAACAAAACACTTTTCCATCTCCAATTCGGAGCTCCGCATGCATTTCAGTCTCCTTTAGTTATAAGAATTCCATGACCCAATTGCTCCAAAATCTTTCCTGTTATGGACTACACCAAATCAAACACCATTTTTTTCCTTATTGACGATCCCAATTTCATTGCTGTCCTGCGTCTTCCTTCTATGTTGCTATAGAGTATAGGCATGTATACATTTTTTTAAATTTTGTTTAGTTATATTTTTTGGGAGCACATAAAGCCTTCTTTTTCCAACAAATATTTTTTTTTGCCAGGCTCAAGTACTAAACTTGTATTTGCCCAATTGCCATTGCATTTTAATATCATTATTTTTGTTTCTGTTTGTTGTTGTTGTGGTTGTTTGTTGTTGTTGTGGTTGTCACAGTCATCATCACACAAGCATGCACATGTTATAACTAGTATTTTTAAAGAACTCTTTATCTTTCCATGCTAGAGTGTATCATGTCATGACATGCAAAACACGCCTGCTGTTATCTGGTATGTGCACAATACACAATATGTAATTATTGCTCCATATCCACAACCGACAGCATAGCAGAAGCTCACATTATGCCCTAGAGAATTGTACTATCTGCATATTAAAAAAAATCCATGCAAATGAAAACCAAACGGAGGCCATATGTCACACATAAAGCACCTAAATTTTCTAAAGTATGTTTTATTTGGATAGCTTGATGCACTTCAAGCACCAGATATGAGATCATACAAAGAAAATGTTAAAATTATGTTGCTCAAAAGTTCCGAGTGGCACATGGCATGATACTAAGAAAAAAAATTCGATGCATACTTGGCACTAAATTTTAGCAAACCGAGAAAATAAGAAACAAACAACCATCAGCGAACTTCAAATAAATGAATGAATCAACACAAGCACCCAAAACAATATCCATTATCTTAAAACTTTAATGGTTACCATCTTTATCATTATTAGCCTCTTCACCTTCCAGATTAACATGACTAATTGGTGACTAATTGCATGGGTAAGAGAAAAGGCAAATTAATCTTTTACATGGTTTACATCACAAGACTGCCTTCTCAATTTTGATATCAAAAGAAATCTTCAAAACAGTTTGGCCATTAAAAGTCCAATAATCATCTTCAGTGTATTATGGCATCAAGTGAATCAACAACTCATTAACAATTGGTTGCTACTTCCACTGATGGCAATAAATCTAAAGAAAACATATATCTACCATGATACAAGCCATAAGATGATTTCATATGTCATGGCATATCTGAACAAGTTGTCAATTCTAAACTGATAACAATGATTAAATAATAGCAAACATGACCGGGATAGTCAGAAAATATGCATGTATTTCTTTAAAATATTATAAAGAAACTGATAACTTAAGAAAAGATATTATAGTAAAACTACCTCATAAACAAATGTGTTTACAGACTCATTACCTGGTCCAGCATCACGTCCCTTACAAGCGATCTATAACAATAGGGGAAGATCAAATTATATAAGACCTGGAAGATACATGGATGACAATGACAACAGCAACAAAAATAACAGCAATGACGGCAAGACAAAAAGTTTCTCACCTTAACATGCTTTATACCTTGATTTGTCCATTCTGGTGGCAAATAATAGCGAGTAGTATTTGTCAAATCAATTACCAACCCAAGCTAGATAAAGAACCAGAAAAGAACTTAAATAAAAACATCATAGACAACCTCCAAAAAAGTACATTAGTTATCAAATATAGATGACATCGTAACAGTATTCAACCATAAACTACAGCTCATAATGCTGCCAAGTATTCAGAAATATTGAATTATGTTCTAAACATTGTCAAGTATAGTTCAACGGGTGGTGTTTTATACTAGATTAAAAAATCAACAAGTATTTGCTTAATTTAGTCAAAAAAGATCATCCATCTGTAGTAGAAATTCAAGTTCTCTGCTTAATTTAGTCAAAAAAGATCATCCAACAGCACTAGAATTGAAGATCTAAGATGGGCATGTAAATTGAAGATCTGAGCCCTAGTAGGGAGAGGAGCTCAAATTGCTTGAGGGTCAAGACAATAAAGAAATGTACATGGATATAGAATATGTAGAAGTGTCTTGAAAAAGCTCCAATCAAAAAAATAAAATGGGTATAAACATTGCAGAAATGAATAATGACAAAACCAAAAATCAATATAACTGGGACTAGTATTCAGGCTAATGTAACATATGCACATAAATCATATGAATCAATGATGTCAACAAATCAATACTTTCCATCAAAATAATTTAAAATCTTCAACCAAAGATCTAGTGTCTCTATCATAACCTAATTAGGATAATGGTTGTCAATTAATTTTAGAGCAACACTTGATCTCTAAATCTTATGAGTCAGTTATGCAAAGATCCCAAGCTCTACCCATTTAATGGCCCAAATTTATTTCATCTTCAACCAAAGTTTGTCTCCATCACCCCCACCCCCCTGGGGGCCCCCTCATTCACATGCATGCATGCAGACACAGACTTGTATGATCCCTCTGTTATGTTTTTGATTAACACATTTGGCTCTAGCCAACTATGTCGGGCCTCAACTATAATAAATGAATTAAATCAAATCTTGTTCAAGTCTAATCCATGATATGGTGACCCAAATATTCGAACATTAAAAAAAATTAATTAATTATTCTTAAATTTAAATATCTGTATAACATTTAAATATTTAAAAATATAAATTTGTGATATCAGTGCATATTAAACGAAACCGTGCATGTACATTAAAATTTCTTTGTGCCATAGAATTAGCAAATTCTTTGTGCCACTCTCATGCAGCACGAACCTGGAACGAGAAAATTAGCCTAGTCTGTTAGTATGCTAAAAGTTAATATTACCTGCTGATAAATAAATGCGATAGCCAAAGGAGCCTTGTAGGTCATATGCTTGTTGGACCAATTGATTGTTTAGTGCACCATTAGTTGCCCAACTTATTCATTCTTTTCGGTTGTTGGAACATCTTGGCTCTGAAAGGACTGCGACTGGACATTGGATGATTTGAGATTCTTTGTTTCGAGATCCACTATCTTGATATCGGATACCGTACCAGTAAAAATGTTATTACAGTTTAAATACATGGTTTGGTACCATATGGCAACACCGGCGTACTCCCAAATGATATAACAATGGTGCACCATTGTTTAGTGCACCATTAGTTGACCAAAGTGGAAAGCTTAAATGCATGCATGTACATGCATTCTTGTAGTCTGGAATAGCATTACACCAGTACAAGAATAATCTGACTGCTTCAATGGGTAAGAAATTGCAACATACAACCATAATACAAATATAATATACAGCTCATAGCCTTTCTCACATCTGACAATATTGCTTCAAATCAATATGGCAAGAGAACATAGTCACCCCAGAAGTTCATTATACAAATAAGCAACATTTATGTCATGACAAATGCTACGAAAACTATACTGCTGCAGTTTATAGCAAACTATACTAAATTACCTACCAATAAATTGACAATCCTGATGGAACCTGATAAAGCAAAGTAACCGATCATAACAGGAAGGAATTTGAAAATGGGAAGCAAGTTTTTTGAAGCTGGATCATCAGTCTGCCATTCAAAATCATCAAACCAATCAAGTTCACATGCTTGACGCATTCACCAAAAAAGAAATTTAAAAGGACAGTGCAGCAGACTTCAAAAGATAACTATTTACCTGAGGGGGTTTCATGATCTCCATGATCCTATACTGAGAAACAACAAGAAGCACAGGTAGAACAAGGTAAGCTGCTGTGTCTGACCAGCCCAAAGGTGGATGGCCATCCTGCACAAGGTACATGTAACAATCACCAATGACATGTACCAGTTATAACATTCCTCCAGTTTGCTGGGTCTTCAGTACCCTCACAGTTCTACCATAGATAAATCAATCACCTTCATTTAACGATGTCAAAATAGCATACTTTGTGAAATTTCCTAAAGCTTATTACACTAGTTTCTTAAGCTTTAAGTAGAAAAATTAGTAAGGGGAATATAAGACAGAGGATGTTAGAGATAGTTGGAGATATTGTATTTATGAGAGCTAAGGTGCTTTATAAAAATGCTAAGAAGTCATTTTGATGCACTAAGATTTACAAGGGAAAGAATCAAGTTCAAAGTGCGGTACAGATCTTTTCTTCATAATGCATATGCATTTTTGAATATGCTACCATGTTTTTCCTAGCAGAAGAATAACCTTCATATGTTTGAATGCTCGCAAGATGTTTTGGAACACTTGCCAGCAAATGGTGATAGGCATTGAGAACAATGTGCTATGAATTACATTTTTGATCATAGGGCAGGGCCAGAGGTAATACAATCATGGCCATATGTTCAAGCTGAGAGACATTGTCAACAATGATAAGACCCATATGTTCTTAATAAGTGCCTTCATTTGAGAAAGGGGCACCAGTTGGATTTGCATAAGACCCCTTCTAGAAATCTTGCAGCATGACAACAATGATAAGCAAGCTCAACAGTCAACACATTAGAGGCACATGAAGGATGAGTAAATAACAGTGAATATTTATCATTGCGCTGTCTCATCTGAAAATGAGCAAAATAAAGAATTTTGAACTTCAATTAGTCCAAGATCAAGTTTGATACCAAGGTAAGAGATATGATAGGAAAGACATGATAGGAAAAGAAAGAGAGAGCAGAGAGTATGCTTTCCATGGTTGTTATCCTCTTATGATATGCTTATTCTTGCATGAATCTCCATGTGTTGGTCTGCTACTGAAAAAACCAACCACAAAGGAATTTTAATTGCTCTATATATTCAGTAGTTCTCATTTAACTTTGCATACATCTATTCTGGAATATATTGCACTTAGTATATCCTGGACCAGTTACAAATATGCCAAAGACCAAAGATAATTCATCCAAAGACCAAAGATATTTATCAACGCAAATATGCATTACATCGGACTCATTCATCCAAAGACCAAAGATAATTCAGTTACCACAAATGGTATGAGCCAGGAAATGCCAGATCCATTTTGTCAAGCAGCAATTGTAGTTGGGCCCCCCAAAGAAGGAATCCAGAAAAATCCTTCTGTCAGCAAACCCTTGAGTTACAACAGGTGCTCAAGTCAGCAAGCAAGTTATATATATATATATTTTAAAAAAATCTAATAAAGTAATATGCAGAAATGAAGTATGATTTACCTCATTTGCTACATTTGAGAGAGCTTGATAAAGACCAATCCACACGGGTATGGTAGCCAAAGTTGGCAAACATCCTATTGAAATACAGAGAGATGGAAATGGAAAAGGCTAAATCTTCAATGAATATAGAGTCATGATACAACATCGCAGAAGCTATAGAATATGCCAAACAAAGTAATGTTGCACTTTGAAATGAAAGGGATAATGCTCAGGAAAAAAAAGGTGACATAAAATATATGAATTATTGAAGGAAATGCTTGGAAAGACCATCACAGGTTAGCTTCTATTGAAATATGGAAATGTTGCCACCTTAACGATAACTGTGAGCAAGATGATAGCAAAACCATAAGCATATGGTATGTGTACAGCTGCAAGGCCATCTTTTAGCACCTGAAACCAGCAATATCATGTTATCCTTTTATTTTATTCTGCATATACAAATCAGCAACTTATCCTGCATGTATCTTCACTGGTCTCTGATGGACCACTAATTTGATTCAACATTATCATTGTTAACATGATGCTTTGATGAAAAAGCCTGAGAGAACGGCATGCATTTGTAGGTCAAACCTTCTATTGCAATATGACCAATTGTCAGCATTTTTAGGATGTCACAATGGCAAACCTTCATGCCTGGGAAGCTTTTACGTGGTCAACAAATGTAATCTCCGATAAGCAGATATGGCGACCATGTTCCATATATGAGCACCAATTATTGTTACATGCATACTAATGGAAATCCTAAAGAATGTGAACACACTTGTAACAGTTCATAATGAACACTTACACTAATGAATTTTCACCAAATCTAAGATAGAATCACAGACAAATGCACATAGGAATAAAATTCACAAGAATTTATGAACAAATATAAAAATAATCAGGATATCATATAAAAGCCACTCTTCTTATTGACTAAGAGAGCCAAGACATCCAATAGGAATGGTGCTTGCGTTAAAAAACAGATATCATATAAAAGCTATTACTCTTCTTATTAAAAAACAGAGACCAATTCTTTCTTTCCAGCAAAATCGGAAGTCTCAAAAGCAACAGACGTTACAGGAAATCTCAAAAAGCAAAAACATACCTCTTCAGTTGGATATACATTAATTATAACATCAGCATCAACCATATATTTATCCTCCATGGTCCACCTGAGTGTCAATGTAATGCATATCCAAATAGACAATGGATCAAACATAGCATCATACTCACCTGAGTACCAGCTAGATCAATCATATTGCCCTTTTTGGCTAACAATTCATCTACAGTTTTTTCAGAGTCAAAGACTACAAATCCAAAGCCTCGAGATCGATTGGTTGAGTGGTCGCATATAATCTCAAGATACACCACCCTCCCAAACTTGCAAAAGAAATCCTTGAATTCATCTGCTCAGTTTTAATGCCAGAAAGAATAACTGGTTATGAAAACTGGCATTCAAATGACATGCCAAATAGCTATAGAATATCTTAAAAAGAAAGTTACAGTACCTTCTGTCAGAGTTGTCGGTATCCCACCAACAAATATCTTCTTTGTTTTAAAATCTTTTAATGGAGCAGCGCCTTTTGGGATGGTCCTTTTAATTTCAACCTGCAAGTTTCAAACCATCAATAATTTGAGGTGATGAGCAGATGCTTGTACCCCAAGTCTAAAAACCATCAATAATTTTAACAGCTTGAAGAAAACATGTCCATACAGGCTCATATGCTATTACAACATTTTCCCAGCTTGTGATACTATCTGAATGAAATAATGAAGAAGACGACAAATTAGAAATTATACATCCTATTCTTCTGCAGCAACATGTACAAAGTTGCATCATGAAAGACTTAACATCACATAGTTAGCCCTAAATAAGAATTCTTTGTGAATGGGGATTCACAAAGATGGCCTCATATAGTTGAGATATGGCTTGAAAATTATAGCTATGGAAACACAAAGCAAACAACTTACCTGCAAAAGCTGAAAACAGACATCAAAAGTTTTTCCTGCTTCTCTTTCTTCTAACTTCTCCCCTATACACACAATAACCTTAAGATTCTGGCTCAGGGCATATGCAGCCTTTTTCCCAATAAACTGAAAGTAAAAAAAGTGATTTTATCTGTTACAAACTTGAGTTAAGTCAGACAAGTGAATATGAAATCTCTGACCTTTTTTCAGTACATACATAACTAGGGTTATTGATAGTTAATACGTCAAAAGCATTCAGGTATTAATTCTCTAACTGGAACCTGGTCATCTTCGCCAATAATATGTCTGCGCTCAGGATGCCCAAGAATAACCCACTTGCAACCCATATCTATCAGTTGCTCTGCACTGTATATAGTAAATTGAAAATTAGCAGCTGCATGATGGCATATTGAAAATTAGCAACTTCTTGATGGCATAGCTACATGACCCAAGAAATTATTTTGTTAAAAAATATCAGAATAAAATGAGAGAATGGCTACAAGCAAGTTACAAATAAGATATCGGATTGATTGCCAAGCTGACAGTAAAGCTTATTTTGCCCAACTCACCAAAACGATAATACTTGCATGAGCTCCAAGACAAGTGCAGAGGCTCCCCCACCACCATTGCAAATTCTAGCAACTCTAAATTTGCCATTTGTGTGTCTAAGAACCTGCACAATGCTATATAATAAAGATCAGTTGACAATATTCCAGCGATGACAGAATCTTTGTCACGCCTACCATATTATCATTCTTCAGCAGCACTCGCTGCACTCAGATCCACACTGAGATCAACATCCTGCAGCAATAAGATTGTCTTATACACTCATTGAGAATAAATGCAAGAAAGAGTGACAACTAGAGAACTTAATGAGCTTTGTGATTCATATATCATATTTTAGAAACATGCATGAATATATACCAAGTATGGAATGTTAGTTTTTATTTTCAACTATAAGAGAATATTGTTAAGATTCGATATTTGTTCAGAGCAATGAGCAAACATTACATATGAATACAATGAAAAAATAATGCTGAGAGATCCATTCTCACCAATGTCCTTATTGGGTTGTTGGATAGTAGAGAAAGTTTCTTTTATTTTCTTTCTTTTGTCAGGTATATATCATGATGAATGTTATAAATCAACTTGTTGGAAGGCCCACTATGCATTTTTTTCATCGGGATATAATGCTGCAATTCACTCTCAGAAAGAAAGAACCCTACTTTATGTGACTCTCTTCGTGCCCTCTCCTTCCCAATCCCGTTCCCACGCCGCACCCTCTCATTCATCCGATAGATCTTGGTTCTCGTGTTACAAGTTTCTCCATCATCCTCCCCAATTTTTTGGCCGTCCTATCATGGAAACATCCTATTCCGAGAACAAAGAGTGGAGATTCCAATTTCCAAGGATGTGGTGAACCAGGCCTAGGCTGTATAAAAAGTTCCCATCCTAATTAAAAGCCAACCAGTCATCATCACTAATCATATATTACACACAAACATCTTGAGGTTGAATCCAGTTTCTAGGATAACCTACATGCCTTTCTTCCTTAACCATGGCATTCTCAATCATTTTGCATGCTTTGATCAGACTACAACACTATTTAACACAATCAGGTTCAAAATGAAGGGTAACAAATGGAACAAAATTAATTATTAAGCAAAAGAATATATAACCATACCAATCAGCAAAACAAGCTTCAGGGCTTCTACTAAAGAACTGCCTAACCTTGTGTTCCTTGGGGGTGATTGTCCTGCCCAAGAAGAAAAAGATTGAACACTTAAGAGTCCTGCAAAGGATGGATCTACTTCCATGAATAAGGAATCAGACAGGAGAGTAAGATTCTTAAACATAAATCTGTCATAATTTTTACCATATTTCTCTTCTTCTATTTATATCAAACTTTGATATGAAATTTATTTTTCCATGCCAAATTACCCCCAACCACAAATGGACCTAAAAAGATTAATCATTAAAGCATTATCCAAGAGAATAAACAAACCTAATCTGTCTAAAGAACCAGAAAAAAGAGATGGAAAAAGATCCAAGAAACCAACAAAGCCTAATATGCAAGAAGGATACCAGTAAACTCAATGAATTCCAAATATAACACAAAACTGCGACAGACCTAAAAAGATATTAAGGCATCAACCCAAGAGCCTGACAATCTAAACCGGCCAACAAAACCCAAAAATACGTTCCACAAACCAGAAAATCGTGACCTAAGCGCAGCACAAATGGCTCCACTACGAGAAACATCCAGAAAGGAGTAGCTAAACGAAGACCTGCTCGGGACTGAGAGCAAGAACACGATCAGAAGGCTTCCATTGATCGAAGACAGGCTCCAGCACGGAGAGCGCCCTCGAGTGCTGAGACACGAGGAGGCCACCGTCGGCGCTTGGCCGGCGGCCGGGGGAGAGGAAGGAGGCGGCGGCCGCGGCGGCGCCATCCCTGGGGATGGAAGAGGGGAGCGACCGGACGGTCTCTAGGATTCCGGTGGAAGGCTTCGCGGTGACGCTCCGATGGTGCGATGAGGGGCTCACCGCAGTGGGGGATGGAGCGGGAGTAGCTGCGGCCGTTCGGAGATGAGGCGGAATATAAGACATCCTTTCGTCTTGTACTGGTTTTCTTGGATGGGCGGGGACGGCAGGCGAAGGGCACTAGGCAGCCGTGGAACCCTCGAAGGGGCTGCGGCGAGGAGGAGGCCACCGTCGGCGCTTGGCCGGCGGCCGGGGGAGAGGAAGGAGGCGGCGGCCGCGGCGGCGCCATCCCTGGGGATGGAAGAGGGGAGCGACCGGACGGTCTCTAGGATTCCGGTGGAAGGCTTCGCGGTGACGCTCCGATGGTGCGATGAGGGGCTCACCGCAGTGGGGGATGGAGCGGGAGTAGCTGCGGCCGTTCGGAGATGAGGCAGAATATAAGACATCCTTTCGTCTTGTACTGGTTTTCTTGGATGGGCGGGGACGGCAGGCGAAGGGCACTAGGCAGCCGTGGAACCCTCGAAGGGGCTGCGGCGAGGAGGAGGAGGTCAGTGGACAAGGAGGAGGCGTAGACGCCGTCGAGGGGAGCAGAATCGGAGGAAGGCGATCTTGGCCTTGAGATCCCGATCTCCCGCTTGAGCTCCTCCGTCTCTGCGAACGAAAGAGAAGGAGGAGGAGATGGAGGAGAAGGGAGGGAGAGGGCAGGGAAATTAGAGAACCTCCCGACTTAAATGCGTCATTAAATCCCTTCCCCACTCCGGAAAATGACGGCTGGCTTCGAATAACGGCAAGCTTCGAAAAATACGACGCTACCCTAAAGCAAAAATCGGTTGCCTTTGCCTATTTCACCGTAGTGTATGTTTATCCATGTCCATATAAATACACATCCGCATGTATATAAATAAGCATCATGCATAACAAATGAGGGCATACATATATGCAAAACAAAAACTAAAATGTGACATGCATATATTATTTTATTTTTAATAAAAAAATAAAATTTATACAAAGAGCCACTAAATAGTAAAGAAAGAATTAGACTCTTTGATCCTGTAGTTAAAAGTGGCTTTTTTTTTTTTTTTAACCAAAAAAAATGCCGCAAGGAGATGAGAAAACACATGGGATGGAAAAAGTGGGATAGAAAAATGCAGACAGCCAGGAAATTGGCATTATAGAATAGAATAGATAATACACACATATAGACTTGCTAGAATTTGTGCATCTATACAATGATCCAAGAGACAACCTACTAAGCATTTAAAGGTTTCAATTGATCATGTTCATGCTCAATTCTGTGTTTTTCTTAGAAAAAAGATCAGCAACAAGTCTCATCTTTTTAATGAAATTAGCTAATTGGCATGTTTAATGCATATTTAAACTTTATTGTGATTCAGTATGATTCCACATCATCATTCTCTGTATCATGTTCATTAATTTGTTCTACGATCCGTAATTAAGTTGTCACACAATGAGTTCACAGCTAGATAGAAATTTCTTAGGAACATTTTAGGTTATTCTATTTTTAATAGTCTTTGCAAAGACATACTTGATTCATCTACATTCCACTTGCATACTTGTCTTCCCTGAGAACACTATTGGATTCATATTGGACTTGAATGTTGTTCCCCTCAAAGCATTTATTACCTTTGCTCACAATTTCCTTAAAATATGGTTTTTCTAAACCTAGCTTTCCATAAGGGAATAGGACTTGTCTTTTGCACCATCACCACAACGGTCATGAGTAAGCATAATAGATGTCTTAGTCTATTTTATTCAATTGATTGTATTTCTATCACCAAAAGAACAGCAGCAAAAGTAGTTAGCATGCCATCTCCAATGAATTCCTTCAAAGTAAGATGACAGATAAAGAAAAGCATCAATAGCAATGTAAGTCCAGAATTATGCAAGTACAAGGATGGATGATACCTTGAGGGACTTCCTTAACTCTTCCTAGGATCTTCCACTTCTATTTTGAGGCATGAAATCATTCCTCAATGGCTGTGAAAATCGCTTTATGCCTTCCAGATGGTGCAAACTAATAATATATAAATATGATTAAAAGAATCATTTCTCAGATAATGCAACTAATAAATATGAATTTAAAGAAAAAAGAGGATTGGTTTTCCTCTCTTAACATTTTTTCAGATGGTGCACTTATATTTTACTATTTAAAGAGAAGAAGAAGGTTATGAGTAAGACGCAATTCGCATGGAGCTGGAGAGTCAAGATTTCATGATTTAACAAGTACACTCAACACCAAGAGATTGATATATTTATTCACGTTGCCTTAGTTTCCCAATGCTATAAGATCAGAATTTGGTAGTGCAGGAAAAGTTAATAAATTGGAGTAACAGATGTACAAAACCCTGAAAAGGCATTGCAGTGAGGACTGTAAGTAACTAGATAGTAACAGATCATAGAAGTTAATCTTCGGATCAAAGAAAAAGCACCACAACCGAAGGACTCCAAGAGATTAAAGCAGTCATGAAATATCTAGAAATATCGAACACTTCTCCTCCAGAAGCAATAAAGAAACATGTTCCATAAAATATGAAAAGTCAAACTAGAAGAAGTATTGTGAATCATTCTTGAAATTTCAAAGAAGAGAGCCGATTCCCCCTAGAGGTCAAGGCCAATGCATACAACATGCTTCAATCACATACTTGCACATTATCAAACAGGACGCAAAGATCATGGTCCCAAAAACTTCAAGAAATCACAAGAAATCGCACGAGATCGTCTTTAATCTCAGTACTAATTCCCACTCCGATGACACATCATCAAAACAAAAATCAAGAATGTTCTTGAATTTTTAACGGCAGCGTGCCAATTCCCCTAAAGATTCAAGTGAGCTTCGTGCATATTACATCGACACAAGAAAAATGAGAAAAGAAAATCAAGAAATTGAAAGACAAACAAAAAAGCCGTAGAAGCAGAAGAAATTGAGGCTTTCTTTTCTTCCTCGCAACGGCCGAGCGATAGCACCAGCAACCACCGCAGTGGCCCGCTTCTGTTGGCTGTTGTCTGCTATAAACAAAAATCAAGAAATGTTCTTGAATTTTTAACAACAGCTTGCCAATTCCCCCTAAAGATTCAGTGAGCCCGTGCATATTACATCGACATAAGAAAAACGAGAAAAGAATGAATTCGAAAAGAAACTAATAAAAAAAAAAACCCGTAGAAGTAGAAGAAATTGAGGCTTTCTTTCTTCCTCGCAGTGGCCGAGCATAACACCAGCAACCACCGTAGTAGCCCGCTTCCTGTTGGAAGCTGTCTGTTGTAAACAATCGAAAAAGAGGGAACAAAGAGTAGGAAGGGAGAAGAGGAGGGAGAAGAGGAGGAAGGGGAAGAAGACGATAAAAATTATCCAAAAAAAAAAGAAATGGAAGACCTGCCGGCCACCGTGTGCTGACGCCGGTGGCTTGGCTGCCGTCAGCGTAACCACCCTCTTTTCTTGTTTTTTTTTCCTTTCCCTCTTTTGCCTTCCCTCACTCCCTTTCCTCTTCTTCTCATGCTCTTCTCCTCTCGCTCTCAAGATTTGGGGCCTGGGCACGGGGGTCGGGGAGGTTTAAAAGGCCTTGGCCCGACCCTGGTTTATATGAAGCTTATGCATGGCTCGCTTTCATTTGCTGATCCAGCGACGCTGCCTGATCCATCAACCTTTTTACTGAGGAAAAGTTTTTTTTTATAGAAAAAAAAAGGGTAGGGGTTTTTCCCTGGTGTAGCACCCTCTGGCCCCAGCCCGCTAGGCCTTTGTTCGATACAGGCCACATTTTCGCATACCTTCCCCACCCTCCGGGGTTTTACCCGAACCGAGAGTACGTCAGCCTAGCCCCTCTACGATGTCGAGTATCAGCCGGTCCACCCCCCCAGTCATGTACAACCCGAAAATCCCGATATTTTAATCTCGAGTCACCTATTGGATCATTTCTCGAACCCGTGACCAGGCAAGGGGGGAGCCGCCTTTACCAACCACACTATCCCGTAGAGGTAGGAAAAGTCTTTGTGCACCGTGTGCAGTGCACTAAATTTAACGTGGCCCGCACCACATTTTTCTATTGGTCCAAATGTATCCGCTGTGGCATGATGGGACGGGAGCTGAGCATAACTAGCATTAATTAGCATTCAGCTTTTATTTAAAATTTTTATCCAGACCAAAATACCCTTCCCTCCAGTCCGTTTTTTCGTCATATTGCTTGAAGTAGGATGTCGTAGTTTTGAACTAAGGTGTCGTAGCTTTTGAACTAGGTGTCATAATACTGTTTCATATTTTTCTGCATGGTTTATTTTTGAACTAGGATGTCGTAAGTTTTGAACTAGGATGTCGTAGATTTTGAACTAGGATGTCGTAATATTGTTCAGGTCATTTTTGAACTAGGATGTCGTAGGTTTTGAACTAGGATGTCATAGGTTTTGAGCTAGGATGTCGTAATACTGTTTCAGGTCATTTTTGAACTAGGGTGTCATAGGTTTGAACTAAGATATTATAACTTTGAACTAGGATATGGTAATACTGTTTTATATTTTCTACATTATTGTCATTTTTGAACTAAGGTATCATAGATTTTGAACTATGATGTTGTAGGTTTTGAACTAGGATGTCGTAATATTGTTTTAGGTCATTTTTGAACTAGGATGTCGTAGGTTTTGAACTAGGTATCGTAATACTATTTCAGGTTATTTTTGAACTAGGGTGTCGTATGTTTTGAACTAGGGGTGTTGTATGTTTTGAACTAAGGTGTCGTAATACTATTTCAGGGTATTTTGGGCTGAACGAAATTTCAAATAAAAGCTGAATGGTAATTAATGCTAGTCACGTTCAGCTCCCGTCCCATCACGCCATCGTGGATATATTTGAACTAATAAAAAATACATGGTATGGGCCACATTGAATTTACTGCACCACGTGCGGTGCAGCAAATCCAGCGTGGCCCGCATCGCATGCTTCTATTGGTCCAAATATATCCGCTATGGCATGATGGGACAGAAGCTGAGGTGATTAGCATTATTAATGTTTAACTTTATTTGAAATTTTTGTCCATACCAAATACCCTTTACGACATTCTATTCAAAAATGACCTGAAATAGTATTACGACATCCTAGTTCAAAACCTATGACATCCTAGTTCAAAACCTATGATATCATAGTTCAAAAATGATCTGAAACAGTATTACGACATCCTAGTTCAAAACCTACGATACCGTAGTTCAAAAATGACCTGAAACAGTATTACGATACCCTAGTAAAAAATGAAAACCTGCAGAAAATATAAATTAAAACATGAAACAGTATTACGATGCCCTAGTTCAAAGATACAACACCCTAGTTTAAGGGACTGGAAGGAAGGGTATTTTGGTCTGCACGAAAATTTAAAATAAAAGCTGAATGGTAATTATGCGTCATGCTCAGCTCCCATCTTGTCATGCTACAGTGGATACATTTAGACCAATAAAAAAATACGATGCCGGCACGTTGGATTTGCTGCACCGCACGCGGTGCACAAAGACTTTTCCTTTATTTTTGCCACCCGCCTGGTGCCCACACCGCTCTCCACTTGCCTAAACCAGGCCACCATCCGGTACACCGAGAAACGAGTTAAAGAGTTGAATCCTTATACAAATATACTCTTAAACATATCAACAATTACACATATACATACTTCAACAACATTCATACATATGCCCTCATAATAATTATTTTTACATAATAATATTTAAATTATATGTACAACTTATAATTTTTTTATAATATATATATATTATAGACCTTTATAAATTTATTATTAGTTATGTATATCTTTATTTTTTTTTTTGCATGATAGCTTTGAAGTTAATATATGCACAAAAAAAAAAATATTTATAAGGATATATATATAAATAAATTATAAATATATACATGCAAAAAGGTATAATTTATAAAAGATACACACAAGTACTAAATTTGCAAAGTTACACATTAATTTTAGATTTTTATAAAGATATGCGTACCAAAAAAAAGTGCTTACATGCAAAATAATAACTTTGCAAATATATTCATATAATTTCAAATATTTATAAATGTATACATACAAAATATAAAAAATATTTTTTAGTACAGCCTTCTAAGTATACAATATTATATAAACATTTTCAAAAAATTGCTATTTGAATATATATTCTTATAAAATATTCTTTTTACATACATATCTTTCATTCATTATAATCCTATTGATGATGTAGTTCAAATACATTTATTTAAATTAAAAATGATCAAAATTATGAATTTACCTTTTTATCCATCTAATAATCAATAGGTTTGTATGTGCATGAAAATAATATTTTATAAGGGTATAGATATAGATACATTTTGCAAGAGTAATCATATATTTGATACATTATGAGGGTATATGAGCAAAAAAAACCTTTAGATTAAAGATTTTGTAAATTGCTAGCATTAATGAAGTGTATTTTCGAGTCTTTATTCATACTTTTAGTTGTTATATAAGGGCTCATGACCAAGGATGCAATTAAGCTGAGTTGACTCAAGTAACTAGAGACTTGAGCTTGACTCAATTCAAAATATTTGAACTGAAACTTGAATTGAATTCGATCAAGCCTTATATCCAAATTCAAACTTAACTCAATAATAAAAGTAATACTTGAAATCAACTCGGCTCGAATACAATTAAGTGATGCTCAAGCTCAAATATAAGCCATCATCATAATTAAAAAATATAGTTAATGATAAGAAGTTAGATTATATTAAAAATATATAATTATTATATTTTAAAATATTAAAATTAATATATTATAAAAATAATATTGCTAAATTTTATATACTATACTAGGTTTATGAACTTTTGAGTTAAGTATTTTATTATTTAAAATCGACTCGAAAACTATTCAAGTTATTTAAGTTCGATTATAATCAAGTCTAATCGAGTTTTGGTCCAAGTTAAGCTTGAGCAACACATGAGCTAATAAAAGTGTGACCTTAAAATTAATAAGACATCTAATTCCAAGCCAATGGTTATCTTGATCGGGCCAAATCAAGTTAGCCTAGTTTTGGCTCAATAGACTAACTCGGGTAGGTTTAACTAGGCTTTAGATCAAACTTGACTCCTTTTTTTTTGGATAAGATAGAGAATTCATACTATATAAGTCTATTGTAAATATATCCAAGAAAATCAGAAAGAACAATATTATGAAGCTGGCCTAAGACCTCTCCCATATCAGTCCAAAAGAAGTCTTCCAAGTGCTCTACAATATAAGAGATGATCCAATCAGCTACTGAATTTGCCTCCCGATTAATATGCCGAACATAATTAATGCATAGTCAGTCAGAGAGCAGCAATGCCACAGAGAAAGGGATGCATAGACTCCCTCTACATATTATTCTAAATCCAAGTCACAACTATAGCAGAGTCACCCTCACTAATTAGGTGGTCTGCATGTAAGATTCTCCATGCATAAGCATCCTAGTCCATGCACCATGTAGCTCTATCATAAGGACCATCGACTCAAGAGATAGCTCTTCCTAGCTACCACTAATCCGAGACCCAGGCCTCGAATGACAAACTGACACCACCATGCTTGTCTCTAATGCTCCCATTGAAGTTGACCTTCATAAACCATGAAGGTAGGGGCTCCTAAGAGATAAACACCGATCAAGTTATTGTACGAGCACGTTGGGAGCCTCAAGTCTCTTTGGTTGTCGAGGTCACTTTTATAATCTTCTCAGCATGAATACAGACTTGCTCCAGAGTAATCCTCACTGGACACCTCCTAGGATCAAATAGCAGACTATTCCTAATAACCATATATGATATGCAATATAAGCTACTCTAATACCAGTTGCTCTGGTTCTATGATCTCTAGCACTTTATCTCAAAACTCCAAAAGGTGAACAACAAATCCTTAGCCTAATATTAACCTATCTAATCCAGTAGTCTACCACAGCTGACTAGCTCGCAGCATATGAAAAGCACATGCTCCAAAGTTTATCTTTATATCCACAACCTCGATATACTGAATGGAGATGCATCCCTTTGGCAATAAGGAAAGATCTGGTATGAAACCATCTCCAAACAACCTTTTAGAGGAATAGACTCATCCTCAGGTGGACAACCATTTTCCAAATCCAACTACCATCAAGGCTTCTAAGAGAATCCTTCCGATATAGATAATAAAGGTCATACATAATGATGGGGGACGAATTTGATGAAATGGATATGTGGAGGTGTGATTTACTCACTTAGCAACAATATACTAGCATTAGAGCTCCAGATATGGCCAAATTATGCATAGAAGAGATGAAAACTTCAATATAAAAACTAGGTGAGTAGAATTCTGAACACCTTTGTTCAAGCTTTCTTTCAAGAAAATAAAAAGTAGGATCTAAGGGCATAGAATCCCTCAAACTAGGCTGTTGGCTCCACCCAGTGATTTTGATGAATAACAAAACATTGAGTGCATATTGTATTCTAATGAGGATTTCAGTTTGAGTTTTCAGGATGAAAGCACCTCAAAATCTCAAAAACTTATGGTTTATGGCACGTAATGGCACGGAGCAATTCTCACAAATCCGGCATCCTCTTCATTGAAAAATGGCATCTAAATGTTTAAATATTTGTGTTTATATTTTCTAGAATTATATTATGTTTTCGAGGCATTTACACTTGAATCTGAGATTTTTTTCAAGTGTCACACCTGGACAGTCAAGTGTCGACACTTCAGCATTTGGCACAGACAAAAATCCTTGGCACGCCAAGTATCGACACCTATATCCAAGTGTCGACACGAAGTGTCGACATTTAGGTTTCCAAGTGTCGACTCAAGGCCTGAGAATTTTGAAAATACAGAACTTTGCAATTGAGGATTTTTGTGTCAAGTGTCGACACCTGTGCATCAAGTGTCGACACTTGAATGTTCAAGTGTCGACACCTAGAGATCAAAGTACGACACACCCTGACAGAGCCTGACAGCTCTACGGCTCTATTTTTCTATTTTTCTGGCTTGCAGAACTTGCTTTTTAAGCTCCAAACGGCTATTTCCGAGGTACCAACGGTCACAAACCATTTTTGAAAGGTTCTTGGTGTATTTAACCTCCACCACCTCATTTAAAAGATAGGCAAGTGTATTGAAGTGCATTCAAGTCTACTCAAAAGCCAAAAAGCCATTTCTCTCAAATACTTCACATCAAAAGCCTCTTATAGTTTGATTCCTTGAAAAGCCTACAAGCTCATCCTTATTTATTCATTCAAGAGGCACTTTGAAGGAGATTTCAAGGAAAGTGAAGACAAAGCATCTACTTGAGCTTCAAAGATTCCAATCAACTCTTGAAGAGAGTTTGTTTTAGTTTTAAATTGTATATTGTTTTATTGTGATTTGACCTTGCTTTCAGGGTGTCTTGAAAGAAGGTTATTGTGGTTTGTTGGTGAGCCAAAGAGATAAACAACTAGGATTAACTTGTGAGCCCGAAGACAAACAAGTGTTAAGGTTTGTTGGTAAGCCTAAGTGATAAACCCAACTTAGGTTTTGACTTGTGAGCCTTGTGAAAACAAGTCAACTGTAATCTAGTTTGGATTATAGTGAAATTCCCAAGGGTGGCTTGGGGAGTGGATGTAGTGCTAGGTTTGCACCGAACCACTATAAACTTGTGTTTGTGTGTGATTCCTCTCTTCCTCTCTTGCTCTTTAATTATTGCTAACATCTTGCATTGAATTCATCATTGTTCACAAGCACCACTAGTCCCTCTCATTTTTGTCTTAAATTTTTTAAAAGACCCAATTCACCCCCCCTCTTGGCTCCATTCTGGGCAACATAGGCTAAGCTACCTTTAAAAATCTCAAATCTAAGGACAAGAGGGTCTTTTCCCAACAATGAAGAGAAATCAAGATTCAAATGGAAGGGAAGCTCTCATCACTCAAGAATTGAAGGCTAGAGACAAGATCAACACTCCCTACATAGAACTTACCATTGGAGCTTGGTCCTTGGCATAGAGCCTTCATCTTCAGCTTCAAATCATCAAGAAAAACCTGCAAATAATCCAAAGTGAGGTCGTGGTGGTGAAGGAATGAAAGAAATGAATGAATTCACAAGGAAGTGAAGGTTTTTGAAGAATGTTGCTGAATTTTGGGCAGCACTTCCCCTCCTTCTTGGACTACTTGGATCCTAGGTAGAAGAGCTTGGAAATGGAACTAAGGTCTTTCAAACTCAAGGACTCCATCAAACTCAGCACTCCAACTCAAATTTCAAGAGAAACACTCAAATTTCCAAGAAGAACTCATGACTTAGCAAGGTGGAAGAGAAGACAAACTAGCAAGCTTTCATTCAACTCAATATTGCATGCCTTACAAGAGGAGGCCTTGGTCCTATTTATAGGCCAAGGCATCCAAAATGGGTGGCAAAAGGATGGGTTAAGGAGCCAACTAATTCAGATTTAGTTGGTAATTAATTACACGATTAGTTCTTAGTCTAACTAATCCTAACAAGAGAAAGTCCTAGAAGCTCCATGTGGTGCCATCTCCTTGAAACATTTGTCTTCATCCAATCCTTCCATATGTCCTTTTAAGTTTGGTCTTTCAATAGGCTCCAAAGTAGATGAATGCTTCATAGCTTGGTCGGTCCAAGATGGGCTTCAATGTAGATGATCTTGGTCGGCCCATGGACTTGAAAAAGAAGGGGTCTTCACTATTTTATTTGTGGACATGAACACTTCATACTTGCTTCATTCAAATGGAATTAGGGGTCTTCAATAGGTGCTTCATATTTGGGATTTCTTCTTCATACATTGGTGGGAACTTGAAAAAATGATTGGACTAAAACGAAAGATTGTTAGTTTGTAGTTTCTTCTTCTTGCCAATGTTCTAATTACATAACTACTCCCAGAATGCAAGAAGATCTCCATACCTGAACATTCTGGCTGGTATGAACAAGAAGAGTCATAGACAAACATGCATACCCAATATGTCCCCAAAAACTTAGGTCACCGCCACCAAGTTCCACCCTCCTCAGTCCAGAGTAGTAGATCATAAATTATCATAGTCTGAAATCTCGATACTAATAAAGGTCGGCCATCGGTTCAGTGCTAGGTTAACAATCCACGGGTCAAGTATGAGAATCACTAGCTGTCCATCTCCCCAAATCCATTTGGTATGAGAAATTACCGCTAGAGCTCGAGCATAGATCTCTCACCCCAAATCCATCTGGTATGATTTGCACTATGGTCTCCTCGCATATCACATTTGTCACTATGCAATTATGTTCTTAAAAGCTCCAATATGTTACCACATGTCCAACCGAGAGGATTCTCACTTGAGTTCATTTATAAATGGTAATCGGCATGCTTAAGTTTATGATTGAACTTTATCGAATATATGTGCATCTCTGCAATAGTTACAGTGGTAGTTACAACTACCGCTACAACAGTTATAGCGGTAATTGATCGCTGCTGCGACAGTTACAGTGGTAGTTATAATTATCACTGTAACCATCGCTGCAACAGTTACAGCGATAGTTGCAACTGTTACAGCGATAGTTGCAACTGTTACAGCGATAGTTGCAACTGTTACAGCGATAGTTGTAACTGTCGCCGACAGTTACAGCGACCGTTACAACTACTGTTGTAACTATCGCTATGACAGTTACAACGATAGTTATAACTACTGCTGTAACTGCCAGTGATAGTTGCAGCGACAGTTATAACTATCACTGTAACTATCGGTGACAATTACAACTGCAGCTGTAACTGTCGATGATAGTTACCGCAATAGTTGTAACTGTCACTGTAACTGCCGGCACAGTTGTAACTATCACTGTAGTTGTCACCGGCAGTTACGACGACAGTTGTAACTGCCACAGTTACAATTGCTGCTGTAACTGCCAATAGTTTTCTACATTGTAATTTTTTGTTGGATATGGATAATAATAGTGAACTTGCAATATTTTATTTCATGTTTGAAGGTGGGGAATGAGGGTCTGAATTACTTTTTCTTTTTGAGAGAGGTAAAAAGAATTCATGGATGGGACACGAGTCATATTTAAGGTGGGTAATGGTTTTGGTGATTCATCCTTTTCCTCTTGTACAACCTTTTCTATAATGTTTTCATAGTCTCTTCCATTCTCTCTAATGTCCAGTTGCCTAAGGTTTGTTTAGGTTATTAAAATAGGGAAATTAATTCTCACTCCCCATTTTGACCCTACTATAACAAATCATTTCTATTGATTAAACTCTAACTTTCGATCCTTCGTTTAAGATTATCGTAATACGACATCCTTTATGATGTCATATTTTCTAAAAAATATCCAAAATATCCTTTATCATATTCTATTTTCTCTTCCATGCTAGAATTCTAAAATTTAAATTGCTTTCTATTTCCATTTATTGTTCCTTCTGAGGCTGTGCTGACATTTGTTGCCATCTGTTGATTCTTAAGTTGAGCTTCTCCTATTCGATGATAGCGTATGGCGATGCAACACCATGATGCAGGACTGGCCATTGAAGACGAGCCTGTTCATCCCTTCCTCGCACGCTGCAGCAACTACTAGATCATAGAAATCAACCTAGAAGAGCCCCTTTGACTTCATACTCGCCTTCTCATCGTAGAATTTTACCTCCTTCAGCTGCCCGTACTTGATGAGCTCTGCCTCGAGATCAATGTCCATCGTCCACCAGTGAAGCTCTCCCATGAAGAGAGTAGTCCTCCCAGCTCCTTCTCTACCTTCACACTCCCTCCCACCGCTGGCCCGCCTCCTCCTTGTTGATTTCTTCTTCTGATACTCTTCCATGCCATGTTTACAAAACTTTCTTCTGATTTCTTCTGAATCATCTTCCTAATTATTATCTTGGTTTTTAATAGTTATGGATCCTAAAGACATTAAAATTTAATTTTTGGCTGTGTGCTCCTATGATAATGAAGCTCATATCATTTCATTTTCAAAAGGCAACTCTTAATTATATTGTCAATAAAAATTGTGAAGATATGGAAGCATTTATTCCCTACAATGTTTGATATGAAATTCTATATTCATAATAATTCAAGAATGCTCGTTACACTTATAGCAATAAGAATGTCAGCAATATGTACGAAATACATCAAAAGTTAAAAGTTACAATAATTGAAATGGTTGTATTTCATGTAGCGTCGATGACTAAATCGTCTAATGTGATAATTAATTTGAGATAATTCAAAGTCTATTGATAATTTATTTTAGTATATTATTTTTTTATAATTAATCTAAATCATATAATGTGATGTTCAATGTGAGGTAATATTATTTACGGAAGAACCAATCTTTTGTACTATAGGGATGTTGTCCCATCTGAAAATGTTGAACATATAAATTATTCTAAGAATTATCGAAAGGACAGTTCATCTTGTTTTTTCTTATTTGGCAGTTCAAGTAATTTTGTTCGAGTGGTCGAAGAACAAGGATGAACCAAATCCAAGGAATACTTTGGATGCTTAGTAAACTCTATAGAGGGTGCAGGTCAACAATTCAAGGATGTTGAAATCCTTCATGATACAATTAGTTATTTCTGCATTGCAAATTGTAGAGATTTATATTTATAAAGAATGATCGTCAATGTGTTACTGTTGAATGTGCATATGAAGGATATGGATGGCATATTCAAGCTTCTCATCTTAGAAATCAGATAGATTTGTAATTAAAATAATGAGCAATCAACATACATGCAAAGTAGGGTTACAAGTTCGATCTCATTCCAAGGCTTCGAAGCATTGGGTTTCAAATATTGTGAAAGAGAAAATTCATGATATGCCTTTGTATAGGCAGTGATATTGTAAACGATATTCCGTGAATTTGGTGTGGAATTACCATATCAACAAGCTTGGCATGAAAAGAGGTTGCTATGAAGGAGCTATATGGTCAAAAGTCAATATCTTATGAATGGATACGATGGTATTATAATGCCATTCTTGAGACCAACCTTGGTAGCATAACAGAGTATGAAACTCTCGAAGATCAATTTAGACATTTATTCATTTCCTTTAGAGTCTTAATCAATGGTTTCCTTAGATGTTGTAGACCTCTAATATTCATGGATGCAACATTTGTTAAACATAGGGATGGAGAAGTTTTACTTGGTGCTATGGACAAAGATGTGAATGATGATATGTTTCCTATAGCATATGTCGTTGTGATATAGAGAATGATAATAATTGGGACTGATTTTTTCAGATTTTAAAAGGAGCCATAGAGTCTTGTGTTGAGTACATAGACAACCATTCATAATTATGACAGATAGACATCAGGGATTCATGAAAGCAATGTCCAAGTACTTTTTCGATAGCTACCACTCTTACTGCATCCATCATATCAAAGAAAATTTTAAAAATTAGGCATCAACAACGTTTTCAAAACTTTTAGTTCTTATTTTTAAATCATTATGTATGTTAACATACAATCATTGTCACGTGCAGTGCTTGTTCATTATCGTGCAGTTGAAAGGAAGAGATTGGTTGATTTGTTAAATACTGCTGCATATAGTCTAAAACTAAATATTTTTCAAAATTAATGAGTAAACTTGTAGCTAAAGTTCCAGGTGCAAGTAACTTTATAATACATTCAACCAGAGCACTGGGCAAATTCAGTATTTCCAAGTCTGCGTTGGGATATTATGACATTTAATGTTGCCGAATATTTAATAGTTGGATTCTAAAGGTTCGATATCTTACTATTCCTCAGATGGTTCATATAAGACTTCAATTATGCAATTGATGAATGCTAGATGAATGCGATGACATAGCATCCAAACCCATCTTTGTCCTAATCCTGAAAAATATTGCAATGAAATGTGGAAGAGGGTCGAAAGTTATCTATGTTTACATCAAGCATCATGATTTATGATGTAAAGGACACAAAGTACTCATGTAAGGTTGACCTACAAGATTGCACGTGCTCTTGTAGTGAATGGCAAATCTTTCGGATGCCATGTAAGCATACATGTGCATGTATTGAGAAGGCTGGTAGGTCATTATATCACTTCAGTGATACTTATTTTCAGGCTGAAATATATAGAGCAGCATATGAAGAATGTATCAATCCAATTTCTGATATTGATAAGCCATGGTAGTTCAAATGAGGTGCAATTTTACCTCCTATCATCAAGACTCGTCCTGGTAAGCCTAGGAAGAAGAGAGAGCTTCACAAATGGATTCATCGAGAACTACACAATATGGATGATGCAGAAAAGAATGACACAATAGGACTTGTAATGAGATTATTGAGTAACATTTATTGTTGTTCTGTATTTACTATTCTTTCTTACTGAAAGAATTGAATTTGGCATAATAGAAAGAAGGCTGCTAATATTATTTTATTCTTATTCTAAATTTTGTATTTTTTCTTAAACAACTGAATTTCGTACAATGTTAATAGGGATGTTGATATTTGTTTGTTCTTATCTTAATGAATTATGAATTCTGTTTTTTCTTTACTATATCCAAATTTGGGATAATGTTATAGAGCTATTGATATTAGTTTGCTCTTATGTCAATAAATTTTAAATTTTGATTTTTTGTTTATTGAATTTGCCATATTGTTCATATTAGGGCTATGTATCGAAATGCTCTAATATCTTATGAAAGAAATAAAATTGGCATAATATTGATATATACCATCTTGTACTTCATCTTACTGAATCCTGAATTTGGCACATATTAATGAGATTATTGATATCGGGTTTGTGGCTTTGGCTCCTTAACTTAGATAAATAACAAAATACTGAATATATGTTGGGACTAATGTTTCATTGGAGTATCATTTCAGGCCTTAGATACATCAATTCTTCAACAAAAGGTATCAAGTTTACTATTTTGAGAGCAAGAGGTTTCTCTTGTTTGATTGAGCTTTTCATCTTGGAACATTGTCAAAACAACCTCTTTGCCTTTATGAAGAACCATTAAATGCATTAAATTCAGTTTGGCATGCTTTTTTGAATGGCACAGAATCAAGTGTCGACTCACAAGGTCGACTCATGAAGAAAATTTAGAAATTTCAGAAGACCGGCATGCAAAGTTTCAGTGGCATGCCCAAGTGTCGACTCATGAGGTCGACTCACACTTCAAGTATCGACTCATGAGATCAACTCATCATCTGAAAAAAATTCTATGACAGAACTTCAAGATTTATGGATTCTACATCAAGTGTCGACTCATGCATCAAGTGTCGACTCATGAGGTCGACTCAAGGTCTAACAGCTAGTTTTCAGAATTTCAGATTTGTCTCCAATAGCTTTTAATGACTAGTTTTTCAATCTCAACGATCTTCAATGGTCTTTTCAGTGGATTTGAATATTTAACACTCACCAACCTCATAAAGTTAATAAGGAAGAGTGAAATCATATGAGACAAACTCCAATCATTTGAAAAGATAAGATGTGTGTTTAAAGAGATTACCTCACAAAAAGCCTTCCATATTTGAGTTGTTAAGGTTTCAAGTGCTTGCCATAATTGTGCATTTCAAAAGATTCCAAGGAGAAGTCAACTCAAGCAATCAAGAGAGCTTCAACTACCTTCATTTCAGCTCATTTTAGGAGCTTTTATTATGCTCTTTTATTACATTCATGTTCTCATTTTTGTTGATCTAGGTTTCAAAGATTTTGAAACTAGATTGTAAGGTTGTTGGTGAGCCAAAGGGATAAAACCAACTAGGATTTAACTTGTGAGCCCAAGACAAAAACAAGTTGTAAAGGTTGTTGGTGAGCCAAAGGGATAAAACCAATTAGGATTTGATATTGTGATCCCGTAGACAAAATAAGTTGTAAAGGTTGTTGGTGAGCCTAGGTGATAAAATCAACTTAGATTTTGACTTGTGCTCAAGTTGGCTGTAATCTTAGAGATATTATAATAAAATATCCAAGAAAAACTTGGAGAGTGGTGTGTGGTGCTTGGAGTACACCGAACCACTATAAATCTTTGTGTCTGTGTATGATTGCTTTCTTATATTACTGCTCTTCAATACTTGTATTTAATTTGCTATTATCCGCTGCATATCTCTTAGAGCTAAACCACTTTATTTCATAAATATTTCAAGAACAGCACATAATTGTTTAAAATTTTAAAAGACCCAGTTCACCCCCCCTCTTGGGCTCCATTTCTGGGCAACAAGTGATATCAGAGCACCGTACTCTACTTGTAAGTCCAACGATCTTGAGTGAAAGATCATGGCAGCTCCAGTTGGTATAGGTGTTGTAGAAGGACAAGCCTTTAACCGTCCCCCATTGTTAATGGCACGAATTATACATACTGAAAGACACACATGCACATTTACTTATAAGCTATCGATTACAATATTTGGAGAATTATAGTTAAAGGGCCTCATCAGCCCACTCACTTAGTTAATGGCATTCTCATCACTAAACTAAAAGAAGATTGGGATGAGAATGACATTAAGCAAGCTGAAATTATTGCCAAGGCTATGAACTTATTATTTTGTGCACTTGATCCTGGTGAATTCAATAGAATTTCAAATTATCTCCGCCAAAAAAATATGAGACACGCTTGAAGTTATCCATGAGGGTATACATCAAGTGAAGACTACCAAAGTGAATATGCTCATTCACACCTATAAACATTTAGAATAGAACCAACTAAATCTATAAGTGAAATGTATACTAGATTACAAACATTGTGAATGGCATAAGAAGCTTAGGTAAAGTTATTTCTAATGGTAAACTTGTTAATAAACTTCTTAATTTTTTTTTGGCTTCTTGGAATGCTAAAGTTACCACCATAGAAGAAGCCAAAGATGTCAATACACTACCACTTGAGCAGCTTTTGGGCTCATTGATAACTTATGGGCTCTTCTTGAAACAAAAGACAGTGGACAATGATAAAAAGAAAAAGCCATTGCCTTCCAGTCCACTACCAAAGGAGAATCAAGTGATGAATCTGAATAAGAGGATGATAAAGATGTGACGACCTTCATTACTAGAAAGTTCAAAAGATTTATGAGGAAGAAAAGAGGTTTTTTATACGAAAAAGTCTCAAAAAAGAGACTATAGCAAGACAAAGAAAAGGAGAAGGAAAGGAAGCAACCCACTTGCTTCGAGTGTAAGAAACCCGGTCACTTCAAGTTGGATTGCCCCATACTCAAGAAAAGCAAAAAAACTCAGGAAAAAGGCCATGATGGCAACATGGAGCGAGAGTGAAGACTCGAGTTCTAATGAAGAGCAGTAAGAGGTCGCCAACCTTTGCTTTATGGCCAACGAAGAAGAAGAGGTAAGCCTTGAACTTGAAGAAGAATTTACTTTCGAAGAATTGCATGAAGTTTTTGATGAACTAGTAGTTGAATATCGAAATCTTAAGATAAAGAACAAAGAACTAAGAAAGCAAAATTTGGAGTTGATTAAATAAATGATAAGTTTTTGATAGAAAATGATTATTTGTTTTAAGAAAATAATAGTTAATTATTAATTACTTCTTTGGAAAAGGAAAGAAAGATTTGAAAAATGATAAATCTTTTGCCACTAATGAAAAGCTTGTCAAAGAGAACAAAGAGTATTTGCAAAAGAATAAGAAGTACAAGGAAGAACTTGAAAAACTAAAATCTTTTGTTGAAAAGTTTACTTATAGTTCGGAAAAACTTAACATGTTTTTAAATAACCAAAGAGCTATTTTTAACAAAGCTGGTTAGGCTTTAAACCACAAAATAATAAAAGTATTTTAAAAATTTCTTTATACCTGCTTTATCTAATATTACTTTATATGCATGTGGTAAAGTAGGGCATAAATCATATATATGCAATAAAAAAAATTAAATCTTGTTAGAAAGGTATGGGTTCCAAAAGGAACTATTTCAACTAACCCTAAAGGATCCAAGATGACATGGGTATCTAAAGTTTCCACTTGACTTATTTTTGTAGCTGTGTCTTGCAACCAAGGATAAATAAGAATGTGGTATCTTAACAGTGGTTGTTCAAGGTACATGACTGGGGATGTGAGACAGTTCTCATATTTAGAAGCTATGAATGATGGAAACGTGACAAATCATTGGTATCGATAGTCCATATCATCCCTACTTCCTTTGTGATAATGTTCTGTTAGTAGATGGTTTAAAGCATAATTTATTTAGCATAAGTCAATTTTGTGACAAAGAATTTAAAGTACTTTTTGAATCTTCTTTATACATGGTATCTAGTATAGAGAACAATGGCATCAAGTTCATTGGTCATAGTCATGGAAATATTTATACGGTTGATCTTGATAATCTACCTATGAAAATGGTCAATGCCTGGTGGCAAAAGAGCCAGACAAATGAAACTAGTTAGCTTTGGCATCGTAAGCTAGGACATGCAAGTATGTATTTGATTTCAAAATAAATAGAAAGAATCTTGTAAAAGATTTGTCAAAACTCACTTTTGAAAGGATAAGATTTGTAGTACATGTCAACTTAAAAAATAGACAAAATCTCTTTCAAACTTAAAGGAGTAGTATCTACCACTAGATCCTTAGAATTACTTTATATGGACCTCTTTAGACCAACTAGACAACTAGTTTAGGAGGTAAGGAGTATGGGTTAGTGATTGTAGATGACTATTCATGTTTTACATGAATAATATTTTTGGCACACAAAGATGAAACTTTTTTAGCATTCATTAAATTCATAAAAAGGTTTCAAATGAAAAGATGTTTCAATTATCTCTTTAAAAAGTGATCATAGTACTAAATTTGAAAATCATGATTTTAAAAACTTTTACAATGAAAATGACATAGATCATAATTTTTCTGCACACTAAGATACCTCAACAAAATGTAGTAGAAAGAAAAAATAAAACTCTTGAAGAAATGACATGCACAATGCTTTGTAAAATGATTTACCTAGATATTTTTGGATAGAAGCTATAAATCTGCATGCTATGTTTTAAATCGTGTTTTAATTCGACCTATTTTGAAGAAACACCATATGAACTGTGGAAAAATAAAGGTTGTACTAATACCCCATCAGGTGGAAGTTTCAAAACATATGCATTAGGCCTATTTTCTTTAAGATCTTGAAAGGTCCCGCTCCGCGGGCATGCAGCTTCTTTATGGTTCCAGGTGGAACCGTTCAGGGTTGAGCCTAATCATTGCATAATCTCCTTCACAGAATTCTTTAGCCCTCTTATGTGAATCAGCTAAATGTTTGTAAGTCTCATTGCTCAGTTTGATCTTATTACTGATTTCTTTATGCAAATTTGTGACATGCTGTGCGAAAGATTCAGCAGACTCAGAAATTTACACAAGCACTTACAAAATGCAGACTGAACTAGGCATCCTTATTGAGAGGAATTTTATTGGACTTTCTAGGACCTAAACCTAACAGATTAACGACTCTCTAGGTTTGACCCTGGTCTGGTATGCACATGAGAATTTACCATGGGTTCCTAGCAAATGCCATAAGGTTTTCCAAAAGTATGTAGCAAAAGGAATAGGCTTTAAAAGCTCATGCATCCTAGTAATCTCATCAAAATGAAACTTAATGGCTCTAAAATTATGATAAGACTCAGGGAAAGGCAGGAAATAGGAATCCGAGACTTGGGGTAATTTAGGGGAATCTTGAAACAGACCTTGGTTACTCATGATACCTTAAGATTAGAATTTTGATCTACAGGCGAGATGCTTCTAGGTAGTTGAAGGTCATCAGGAAAGTCTTCTAAAATAATGATTGGGTTCTTCTCAGGTACCTGAAGGAGTTCTTGTGTCGAAGCTAAAGTATTGGGTTCTTCCTGAGGGCATTGTCTTATGGGAACCAAGTCCTCACTAAATTTTGGTTGTTCTGATGTTCAGGACTAGGCTCAATAATCTTTTCTTTACCAAGGTTTCCTCAGGTAAGGTACTAAAGTTGTTCTCTTCACAGTCTTCCCTTTCATATTCATCTATTAAACTTATGTCAGTCTCATACACATATTTACTAGGTTCAAATTTACCTTCTTCCTTTCCTAGCCCTTCAGTTTGAGGATACCTAAGTCTTGAGTATTCATGAACTCAACTTGTACTTCAGGGTTCTTACTCCTATCATTCATATAAGCTAATGGGATAGTAGGAGTTGGTTGGTCTAAGGAAAATTGTTTAGCCAGCATTTGGTTCAATTGGGCCATTAGATCATTTAGGCCTCTCAGCATGGTTTCAAGATTCGGGTCCATGGCTACACTGGACTGGGTCTGGACTGGTGAATATGAGGCTCCTGATCTAGTTTTCATGCATGCAAGTAGACTCAAGCTCGAGCTAAGGTTTCCTAGATCTAGAGCACAAATTAGAGGTCTAATTAAGTGACCCAACTAGCTAGTAGTACTTATGGGACTTAGCCAGGTAGGTGGTGGGGAGTGAAGGTCCTGATTGCCAATCCTTAGACACCAATCTGAGATTGGCCAGGTAGGCAGACCAATCACAAGCCCTGATGCACCAATCCTAGACACCAAGCCAGTAAGCACACACCAATTAGCTGACACATTTAACTTGACCCTAACCTGAACCAAACTTGTTGGTGTCCCTAACCCACTAGGGCAATTAACGTTCTACTCAATTTTAATTAATGGGCTGGGATTGATATGCTGGTTGGTGATTTTTTGGGCTAGGGACAGGTGATGAAACCCTGACCCTATGTCAAATTGATGCCCTTAATTTGATTTCTCATGAGATGAATGAAATGCAAAGGTGCTGCAGAAGTGTGTTGCAGTTTGAAAGTGGTGTGGAAAACGTGATGAAAAAAAATTCAAAAATTCTGAAAATTCACAGAGGATTCTTACTTATATGTTTCAATACAGATGAAAGGAATTTTAAAACTAAAATCTGTACTACTCTAAGCAGATCCTACAAATGAAGATAATAAAAAGGACAAAACAGAACCCTAATGACAGTGTCGAACTGCAGAAATTTTTTATTTTTTATAATTTTTTTTGATGATGAAATTTAACATGGTGATAACTGACTTAAAAAGGAACAAGAAAAAAAATATTTCAATAAAAAATTAGCAACTTGCCTTTGGAGCTGCAGATGGATTACAGTAAATAGATGCAAATTTTCAGAAAAACAGAACCTAATCAAACAAGTGCAATGGCTTACCCAAACTTCAATCTAAAAAAATTCATGTCCGGCCAGGGGCTCATTATTCCCATGGGTCGTGACAGTGTACTGGAGTACACCCGCTCAGGAGGCGTGAATTTTAGATCTTGCTTGGATTAAAGAAAAACTTCTACCCTAATGCAACCATGCTTTGATACCAATTTGATGCGGCAAGCATATGATTAATATTTTGAATATGGTTTGTAGAGCAATGAAACCTAATTACACTAGCATTGTACTCATCATAATAAGTCTTAAGGGTTACATGAAAGGGACTATTACATGATTAGACACAATCCTAAAACTAAGAAGGAAGAAGATCTAGACAATAGGGGCTAATGATTGAGGACTTACCTTGTTGAGCTTTCCAACCTCCTAATGATTTCAAACCTTGAAACTACCGATGCTCTGGACTGGAGAACTTAGATAACAGAGATCAGAACGCTGGGCTTGGGCTTCAGCTTGTTGGTTCATTGTCAAGGGGAACCCTGTTCACAACTCAAAGACTTCGAAGGACCCTGCAATGAAGATCAAAAGTTAAGGAAGAAGAAAGCAAGCATATGGAAGGGATGGAATAATTTATGAGCAAGGAAGGAAGTCTGAGATGGTTTGGCCGGCTCCAATGTGTCTCCTTCTTGAACTTGGCGTTGGATGGCTTGGAGAAGAAAGTAGATTCGAGTGGGGGGGGGGGCTTAGGAACAATCACTCAAAGAAATACATAAGACTACAACTTCAACTTCAACTTCATTTTTCATTCATCTCCATCAATAATTTCTCAATGGGACGTCCAAGGGCTTAAAAAAAAAGCCTTACAACTCATTTGAAATTTGAAACCATAGATTAAGGAGGATTACAAGGGGGTTGGAGGATTTGGTGGAGGGTTTGGTTTACAAAGGATTTGGAGGGATGTGGCCGACCTCCTTGAATTTGAATTTTCCTTTGGTCGGCCACCTTTGGATTCTTTTGAATTTCCTTTGTTGGCGCCAAAAGGTGATGAGGTGGCTGGTGAGGTGGCGTCCTTGGCTGATGACGTGGCATGTTGAGGTGGCCTTCTCTACTGGATATGAATTTCAGGATGACATCATGTGTGCCAAGTGGGGTCACTTGATTAAATCTTGCTGATGTGGCATCTTTGTTGATATTGTGCCATAAGTGGGTCCTAGTTGATGGTCCTTCTCTCTTTCTTGTTTGGTGTGTCTTCTCTTCCTCATGTGGTCAAATTCTGGGGTCCAAAATTTGAGTCTTGTTGTTGGCTTTCATGACTTAACTCAACTGAACTGACTTGACTGACCTAGACTTTAAAAACTTGAATGGACTTACAGTAAATGAAATTTAGAAGTAATTACAGGACTAAAAAAAATAAAACACTCTTGATCAGGAATTAAAACTCAAAATTAATTACAGGACTCAAGGTAACCTAATTATCTTCGATCCAATTGGAATAAGGCTAACCTTGTTGGAGTGAAGTTTCTTTCTGCTTCTGGTGTCCACACCACGGGTCAGGGAGGTGTTGGCAAAGCTGGCAGCGGCCCATAAGAGATGACATACATCACAGGGCTTTTGGAAGCTGCACAGAGGGAAGCCCTCAAGGCTGTGCTGAAGTTCAAGGCATCCCAGGAGTTTAAGGATGAGGTCCACGAGGCTGCTGTGGACTCACTCTTGAAGGGGTTCGAGATCTGCCGGGAGAAGGTAGCCTCACTCTTCCCGGAGCTCTACCTAGGAGGCATCGTGATTGACGACACCGAGGAGCAGCCTGAGGAGTCGGGGGCATCTTCAGGTGCGACGAGGAAGTGACCGCCGAGCAGCCAGTTGAGCAGGCAGCTGGTGATGCGGAGGCCCGCCAACCTGGGAGGGAGCCGGTGACCCAGTGACCCCAGGTCCTTCATTTCATGTTTTGTACTTAGCATAGGATTTTTTTTCATTTGTCTTCTTGGGTCGCGCTCGGCCTGTCGGGGTCCCTTCCAGTTGTAGAAACCTCATCACAGAAATGAAGTTCTTTTTCTTCATACCTTCGAGATCTTTGTCTTTTGTCTGGCCATATGACTTCTTGTAACTTCATTTGCTCCGATCGTGCCTGACTTCAGCCTCTTGATCCTCCCCAAAATGCCATCGCCATCGTGATGACTTAGAATATTCCAAGGGCTTCCAACCAGTCGTCTATATGGGATCGAGGTGATCTTTGAGGTCGATGGTGGATCTGGGACCCCTTTGTTCTTGCTAGAGCCAAGTTTGTAATTTGGATAGAAATTCGACTCCGACTCTCGGCCAAAGGTAGGTTTTTGGAGGCTTCCAAGCTTGGTGTAGGACTCCTGGAGCTTCCATTGCCGAGGCTTCCGACCTTAAGTTCCCGGGCTTCATGAGTTTCCAGTACCGGGGTTTCCGGTCTTTAGGTGCTGGGCTTGAAGAGTTTCTGGTCTTTGGTTTTCGGGCTTCAAGAGTTTTCGATGTCAGGCTTCCAGTCTTTGGTTCCCGGGCTTCAAGAGTTTCCAGTGTGGCTTAAAGAGTTTCCGACTTTAGGCGCGGACTGGAATCCGTGCTTTAGGTGCTAGAATGGAATCCGGGCTTTAGCTACCAGACTGGACTCCGGGCTTTAGCTGCCAGACTGGGCTTCGGGCTTTTGCTACTTCTAGCGAACCACTTGCGGGACTCCTGGCACCCCATCTTCGATCGCCATGATTATTGGTAATACATCCTTAAGTTGGCGGCGTTCAAGTCCGTGGGAATCGTGCACCATCGAGCTCGGCGAGGTAGTAGGCCCCGTGAGGAAGGGCTTCGACCACCCTGTAAAGGCTTCCCAATTCAGAGAGAGCTTGCCGCACTCTCGAGTTTGAGGCTTCTTCTTCTGCCATAGCACCAGATCTCCCGGGTGGAAGGACTTCGGCCTCACCCTGGAGTTATAATACTTGCCACTCGTTACCGGTAGGTTTCCATCCGAACTCGAGCCTGTCCCTTATCTCTTCAAGTAGATCTAGATTAAGCAGGAGGCGTGCTGGGTTCTCGACCTCGTCGCACTGCTCCACCCGCAGCGTTGGCAGACTTAGTTCCACTGGGATCATCGCTTCTGCACCGAAGACGAGGTTTGAATGGCATTTCATCTATGGCGTCCTCGACATTGTGTGGTATGTCCATAGGACACTGGGGAGTTCTCGGCCCCCTATCCTTGGCTTGGTCCAGTCTGGTTCGGAGCCCTTGATGGATAGTCCGGTTGGTCACCTCGGCCTCTCCTTGGTCTAATGGTGTGCCACCGAGGTGAAGCATGGCGGATGCCGAGGTCATCCTCGAACTCCTGATTATCGACTGTTGTCCATTGTTGGTGATGATTGTGTGGGAGAGTTCGAAGTGGCATATGATTGATTTTCAGAAAAACTTGCTGACGTTGCCTCCATGATTCGGGCTAACGGTTCAGCCTCGACCCACTTCGTGACGTAGTCGATGGCAACTATCAGGAACTTACGCTACCTGGACGCAGGAGGAAAGGGGCCAAGGATATCCATGCCCTACTGGGTGAACGGCCAGGGGGCAGAGAGCTAGGAGAGCGGCGCAGCCGACTGGTGTTGCATGACAGCATGATGCTGGCAGCGGTCACACCTCTTGACGAAGTTGGCTGCGTCCTCCCTCATTGTTTCCCAGTATTTCCTGGTGGAGGGCCTTGTATGCCAAAGTTCTGCCCCCCACGTGATTCCCACAGAGGCCTTCGTGTATCTCTGGAGCACGACAGCTGCCTCTGAAGGTCTCAACATTTAAAGAATGGTAGGAGTAGAACCTTGGGTAGTAGTCCGTCCATCAGCACAAGCGCGCGGCTTTCTTTTGATGAGGTCGGCCTCTATTCGATCTTCAGGCAAGATACCGTCAGTGATGTATTTGATGTACTTGTCCATCCAACTAGACTTCAGGGTGACTTGTTGGACCTCTCTAGGTGCTTCGCAGCTTGGGGTCCGAAGGTTTTCGACGTAGGTGCGGCCCAGGGACAAGTCGGCAAGGTTGCCAGCGGGAGAGGGCATCGCATGAGCGTTCTCTCCACGTGAAATGTGGGAGATGCTGAGTGCTTGAACTTGCCACACTTGCATGTACCAACTCCAAGTACTTCGACATTTGAGGGTCCCAAGCTCGAATTTGCCCGAGACTTGCCCGGCCACCAATTATGAGTTGGTGAAGACTTTCAAACTAGGTACGCCCAATTCGCTAGAGACTCTTAGTCCCCGAGGAGCACCTTATACTCCGCCTGATTATTGGTGGTGGCAAACTGGAAGTGGAGTGAGCATTCGGCGATGACTCCTTCGCTATTGGCGAGGATGAGTCCAGCTCCACTTCTGCGAGTTGGATGCTCCGTCCACATGTAGGACCCATATGTCCCTCTCTGGTTCAGGTTCTGGTTGTTGACTCTGGGGGCTCTTTTCCGGCCCCTCACCCAGGCCTGCACACTCAACCAAGAAGTCAGCCAGTACCTGCACCTTCATGGATGACCTTGGGCAGTAGGCGATGTCAAACTCGCTGAGCTTCAGCGCCATTTCACAGGCATCTGGATGTGCGGGGCGGCTTAGTATGGCTTTCAATGGTTGATCTATCAGAACCGTTATTGGGTGTGCTTGAAAGTAAGGCCTAAGGCACTGGGCAAATACAATGAGCGCAAAATTAACTTCTCAGATCGAGAGTACTTGACCTCGGCATTGCAAAGAAGCTTGCTTGTATAATACACGGGCCTTTGGATCCCTCCTTCGTCTGTACAGACCAGGATCGAGTTGACGATATCCGAGTGACCGCCAAGTATAGGAGGAGCTCTTATCCCTTCTCTGGCTGGGAGAGCAATGGTGGTGATGCCAGAGTCTTCTTCAGCTTTTCAAAGGCCTCCTGCACTCCTTCATTCAAGTGAAGTCATGCATCTTCCGCAGCGCCTTGAAGAAGGGTTGGCAACGATCGGCAGATCGTGAGATGAATCAGCTTAGGGCTGCTATCCGGCGGTGAGTCGCTAGACTTGCTTCTTGGAGATGGGCTGCTCCATGTCAAGAATCGCTCGGACTTTCTCTGGGTTAGCCTCGATCCCCCTCTGGGTGACCATGAAGCCAAGAAATTTTCCTGCTACTACACCAAACGTGTACTTCGCCGGGTTCAACTTTATCTGATGGAGGCAAAGGTTGCAGAAGGTCTCTGCCAGGTCGTCGATGTGGTTCGAGGTTGGCTTGCTCATGACGAGCATGTCATCCATGTACACCTGCATTTATGGACAATTTGGTCTTTGAAGACCCTGTTGACTAGTCACTAGTACGTGGTGCCAGCATTTTTCAGGCTGAAGGACATCATCGTAGCAGTACGTCCCACGGTCTGTGATGAAGGTAGTGTGCTCCTCGTCCTCTGGATGCATCCGGATCTAGTTATACCCAGAGAATGCATCCAGAAGGAGAGGAGGCGGTGCCTCGAGGTGGCGTCCACGAGCTGGTCGATCTTTGAAAGGGGAAAATGTCCTTTGGTCAAGCATGGTTGAGGTCGATGTAGTCTACACAGATCCTCCACTTTTCGTTGTTCTTCTTAACCATGACTACGTTCGCCAACCAACTGGGATACTGCACCTCACGAACGAAGCCAGCGATAAGGAGTTTCCACCTCATCGTTGATAGCCTTTTGCTTCTCCGAGGCAAAGCTCCTCTTCTTCTGCCAAACTGGGTGGCACTTTGGATCGATCTTCAATGGTGGGTGATGACATCTGAGGGAATACCTGGCATATCTAACGCAGTCCAAGCGAACACATGTACGTTCGCCCGAAGGAAACTCAGCAGCGAGCCCATTCATCCTCCGTAGTTGGCTCCTACTTGCACCATCTTCAATGGGTCCATGCCAAGATAATACGTCAGAAGGCGCTCGACGGGGCCACCCTTAGGGTCCTATGCCCTTTGGTCGAGGTCGTCAATGTCGGAGTCGAGCTTGGCACTTCGAGACCATAGGACGCCTGCAAGCAATGCGGGATAGGTTGAGGAGCCCCCTCATCTCTCCTACATCGTGAGGGGTCGGGAATTGCACCAATAATCTCTTAGTAGATATGACCGCATCAAGTATGTTAAGCTCGGGATGGCCTAGGATAGCATTGTACGACGACGGGAGTCTAACGACGGTAAAGGTCATCATGACTGTACTCTGCCGGGATGGTGACCCGGTGGTTACAGGGAGGCTAATTTCTTCCTCGACTCTCACAAAATCTCCGGTGAAGCCCATGAGAGAGGTGTGCACTGGCCTTAGTCGATTGGGAGACCAGTTCATCCGAGACAAAGCATCGTAAAAAAGCACATCCGTGAAGCTCCCATTATCAACCATGATATGTTTTACAGGATGCTTAGCGATGGTCATTTCGACCACGACAGCATCGTTGTTTACATTTTCTTCCTCACCTCCCTTCTCCTTCACAAAGGAAAGTACTTTTCCAGATCTCCTCCCTCCCGGCTCTCTTTGATGCGCGCTCTATTTCCCACAAATCATGCCCACGAGCTTCTCAGTGGATTGGTTGTTAACTGCAGGAACAAGGGGAGAGCCACAAGTGGTTGATCCTCCGTCGAGGCTCGCTCATCATGAACTTTCTGAGGTAGCCTCTCCTAATCAGGTCTTTGATTTCCTTCTTAGGTTGCGGCAGTCCTCAGTGTCATGGCCATGGTCGGGGTGGAACTGGCAGTACTTCGTCTTGTCGCGACCGCTCAACGGCTTCAGTGGGGGAGGTCGATGCAAGTAGCGCTCGCCTTGATCTCTATAAGAATCTTCGACCTCAGAGCTAGGAGGGGAGTGAAAGTCTTCTCGAGAGTGGGACCTTCTCTCTGCTTTGGTCCCACTCGGAAGTCTGCAAGTAGCCCAGGTCTTCGCATCCCAGGTGCATCTCTTAGACCGGCTTCTTCGGGGGCTTCCCATCCAGTTCTCTCCTGGTAGTCGACCTCCTCGACATTGATGTACTTGTGATGCGGAGGAGGTTCAGAATATGTCTTTGGCAACTTCTTGTCCAAAGAATAAGTGAGGCGGGAGGTCTTGAGCCCTTGCTTCAACGGCAGCATGGGACGAGCTCATCCAAACTATAGATCTCTAGGGTGGCAGCTTTGAAGTGGGTTACATAATCTCGTAGGAGCTCATGGTCTTGCTGCCGAATAGAGAAGAGGCTATCCACCTCTCGTAGCACCTTTCAACAAGAGTCGAAGTGGGCCATGAACCTCCTCTCTAGCTGCTGGAAGGAGTCGATGCTTTCGGGCTTGAGGCGGGTGAACTAGACTCGAGCGGCCTTCCAGAGGGTGGCCAGAAAGGTGATGTATAAGAGGGCGTCGTCGTCCTTGGACTCTCATAAGAGCTTTATAGCTCTCCAGGTGTCCAGGGATCGGTGGTCCTATCATAGGGATCTACTTGAGGCATGCGGAATCGACTCGAATCGATTCCTCTTGGATTTTCTGGGAGAAAGGGGTCGGGCGTCATAGCCCACTAGCTCCTTGGAGGAGCCCTGTATGTTGGCAAACTGGCGGGAGAGCTCCGCCAGCTTGCACTCTTGCTCTTATAGGCACCTCTCAGCCAGGCACCGGATGGCCTCGTCAGTGGAACCTTTCACTGACCGCTGGAGAAGGAGTTGATAGCTAGGGTTGGTCACGACGGGGGGCCTTGCCTCGACGGTGATTGCCGTGCTTGATGACAGCATTGTCGTTCACCGAGGATCGGCTCTCCCGTCCGCCGACCCGGAGTGATTTCTCGTTGCGAGGTCTAGTGACTCCTGCGGGGGTTGGTTGTGACCCGTGAATGGGATGGCCTACCTTGGATGGAGTGCAGGCTTATGCTGGGGCCCACGGTTTGGGCTGTGGAGGTCCGTGGTTGAGGTTGAGTGACAAGGAGCGCTGTTGATGCTGCAATTGCCTCACGGCCATGGTTAGCGCCTGTATCTGTTGGACAAGTGAGGCATACTGGACGTCTACCGAGGGCAGTTGAGGAGGAGCGGGAAGCTCCTCTCTGAGCTATGTGGGCCCAGGGAGAGGGGGCGGCGCCCACTCGGCTGGTGGAAGCTTCTCTCCGCGAGTCACCACCATGCTTCAAGTAGAGCTGTCAAGCTCGTGGGGGGGCTTGTACATGGATTTTTCTCCTCTACCTAGCATGCCAATCTGTTGTGCCGACCTTACCGTCATGGCTTGCAGCTATGAAGTGGCACTGGATGTCAACCCCTTTACTCCAGAATCCTGGTGCTCCCGGACCTGCAAAATAATGTTAGAGATCCGGGCCGGGATCCCGATGAGGGCACTCCGATGATCAAGTTAGTGGAAGGCAAAGTGGAAACATTTCCTAAGGTGGATTCCACTCTGATCTCCGTACTTAGAGGAGTTTTCAATAGAAAATGGAGTAGGAGAAAATGAGAGAGGGACGGTGCTTGAGCTGCGGCAATGATGCTCACGAGACTCACTCCAGGAGTCCTCTGGGAGCCTCCTATCTTCAAGTCACTCGTCTCGATGCTTCGTGTGTTTTGCCCTCTTTGTTGCTTACTTGCCTTCTCTCCTCTTTCGCCCGTTGGGCCTTTTAGATCATCGATCACTCCAGTGCCTCGATTTTACCCTCTACGGGGGCTTAGGGATCAACGATATCCGTTGGCCGCTCTCCCCAAGTCACTTTCTCTTACAGTTAGGAGTTAAGTTGCGATCTTGTCTTGCCCGACGTGTTATTACGGAGGGGGGAATTAGGCGGTACCTCGATCTGGGCGCAGCCACCCTCGATATGCAACCTTCTCCTTCGGGGAGTTTCAGGTGGTCGACAGCAGGATCTGATACCTTGATTGGGATGCCCTCCTAAATTGGTGCAAACAAGGTTACGCGCACCACTACAGATCTGGGGACATCGTACTGGACATGCCGTACTGCGTGCACCTGCTTCGACGGGTGGTCTTGGAGCTGTGCCCTCGTTCTTCTCGATGCTTCGAAGGAGAGGTTTCAACTTTGATCGAGGTGAGCTCGACCCTTGGGGACCTGGCAAAGGAGCGGAGGAGGGCTCGACTCTGGCCGAGGTGGCTCGACCCATAGGGAGCCACCTGGTGAAGGAGCGGAGGAGGGCTCGACTCCGGCCAAGATGGGCTCGACCCTTGAGGGCACCTGATGAAGGAGCAGAGGTAGCTTGACTCCAACCGAGGTGGGCTCGATCCTTGGGGAGCCACTTGGTGAAGGAGCGGAGGAGGGCTCGACTCCGATCGAGGTAGGCTCAACCTTTGGGGAGCCACCTGGCGAAGGAGCGAGGCAGGCTCGACTTTGGCCGAGGTGGGCTCAACCCTTATGGAGCCACCTGGCGAATGAGCAGAGGCAAGGCTCGACTCCGACCGAGGTGAGCTTGACCTTGGGGATCCACCTAGCGAAGGAGTGGAGGAGGGCTCGACTCTGACCGAGATGGGCTCGACCATTAGGGAGCCACCTGGCGAAGGAGCAGAGGCAGGCTCGACTCTAGCCAAGTGGGCTCGACCCTTGGGGAGCCACCTGGTGAAGGAGCAGAGGCAGGCTCGACCCTTGGGAGCGCCACCTGGAAGAAGGAGCAGAGGCAGGCTCGACCTTGGGGAGCCACCTAACAAAGGAGCAGATGCAAGCTCAACTCCGACCGAGGTGAGCTCGCCCTTGGGGAGCCACCTGGCAAAGGAGCAGAGGCAGGCTCGACTTCGGCCGAGGTGGGCTCGACCCTTGGGGAGCCACCTGGCGAAAGAGCAGAGGTGCTAAGCTCGGGCTAAGGTGGGCACGACCGTTTGTGAGGCACTTGGTGGGGGAGCTCAAAAAAAAACTAATGCGGCGCTTTCTGCCTGTTTGGCTGCCAGCTGGATCCGAGGTGTACTCCACATCAGCGGTCTTGCCATATCAGCGACTGATGGAGATGATGATCATGATGATCAGTTTGGTGGTGTCAGTGCAGTTCCAGCTAATTACCATTCCCGCTCTACAGTTGATCCTTCTGCAGATCCTTCTCCCAGCAGCAGATGATGTTGAGTAACCTGATGTGACATGGTGAGACAGTTGTGTTAGGTTGTTGGTGATGATACAATTGTTGAGTCTGACAGTGGTGGTGATGGTGGAGACTTCCTGGTTGTCAGCAGGGAGGCTTAGACACCTGCTATAGTTGATCACAGTTCAGATACCCCACTTAGGTTCAGCCAATGCTTCTTCAGCGTATCAGACTCCTTCCGAGACTTTCACTCGTGCCAAATCCAGGACTGCTAGGGTCATACCTAGATCACGACCCTCTTTTAGGACTAGAAGCCTTACCCATAAGACTCTTAGATCCTTTGCTACTAGGATCATGCACCGATCTTTTTTGAGCTTCCGTCTGATGGAGAGTAGCTTCATAGACTCTTAGTTTGCATGTACTTTTCTTTAGTATGGTTATATTTCAGATTTTATCTATGTATGTTCCAATTCTGTATGTTTCAGCTTATGTATCTTTTCAGTTTATGAATGTTTTAGCTCATATTGTACTGAAAGCATTAATATATGAAAGCTCAATTTGATATATGAAAGTTTATGTTATTTCTTTGCTCACTCCTTTCTTTGTACCTTTAAACACCTTCAGGAGGAGCAATCCCTTTTATTACTTAATGATGACAAAAAGGGGGAGTAAGAAAGATATAAAGAAAGATATATTGGTTATAAGCAAGATCTTATTCAAATTTTGTCAAAGCATTCTTAGATTACTTAAGATAGGGGAGATCTTGAATTCTCTTACCTTGAAACTTTTAGAAACATTACTCTATGAACTAAAAATCTGATCATTTTTACTAAAATAAGTGTATGAACCTTGTTTGTTGATAAATATGAAGATACTTCGATAAATTCATACTTTTCAAAACTCTTGATACCATACTAGTTAAATTTTGAAATTTATTTGCTTATATACTCAAGGTTTTGTCATCATCAAAAAGGAAGAGATTGTTGGCTTTGGCTCCTTAATTTTGATGAATAACAAAATACTGAGTATATGTTTGGACTAACGTTTCAATTGGAGTATGAATTCAGGTCTTAGGTATATCAATTTCTTCAACAAAAAGGTATCAAGTTTACTATTTTTAGAGCAAGAGGTTTCTCTTGTTTGATTGAGCTTTCACCTTGGAACATTGTCAAAACAACCTCTTTGGCCTTTATGAAGAACCATTAAATGGATTAAATTCAAGTTTAGCACGTTTTTTTTAATGGCACAGAATCAAGTGTCGACTCACAAGATCAACTCATGATCAACTCATGAAAAAACTTCAGAAGACCGGCATGCAAAGTTTCAGTGGCACGCCCAAGTGTCGACTCATGAGGTGACTCACACTTCAAGTGTTGACTCATGAGATTGACTTATCGCCTAAGAAAAACTCTGGAGCAGAACTTCAAGATTTCTGGATTCTATATCAAGTGTCGACTCACGAGGTTAACTCACGCATCAAGTATCGACTCATGAGGTCAACTCAAGGTCTAATGGCTAGTTTTCATAATTTCAAATTTATCTCCAAATAGCTTTTAATGGCTAGTTTTTCAATCCCAACGGTCTTCAACGGTCTTTTAGTGGATTTGAGACATTTAACACTCACCAAACCTTATAAAGTCAATAAGGAAGAGTGAAATCATATGAGACAAACTCCAATCATTTGAAAAGATAAGAAGAGTGTGTTTAAAGAGATTATCTTGCAAAAAGCCTTCCATATTTGAGTTGTTAAGGTTTCTAATGCTTGGCTATAATTGTGCATTCAAGAGATTCCAAGGAGAAGTCAACTCAAGCAATCAAGAGAGTTTCAACGACCTTTATTTCAGCTCATTCTAGGAGCTTTTATTGTGCTCTTTTATTACATTCATGTTCTCATTTTTGTTGATCTAGGTTTTAAAGATTTTGAAACTAGATTGTAAAGGTTGTTGTAAGCCAAAGAGATAAAACCAACTAGGGTTTAACTTGTGAGCTCAAAGACAAAAACAAGTTATAAATGTTGTTGGTGAGCCAAAAGGATAAAACCAACTAGGGCTTGACTTGTGAGCTCAAAGATAAAACAAGTTATAAAGGTTGTTGGCGAGTTTAGTTGATAAAACCAACTTAGGTTTTGACTTGTAAGCCTTGGAAAATAAGTCAGCTATAATCTTGAAGAGATTATAATGAAATACCCAAGGAAAAGTTTGGAAAGTGGATGTAGATTCTTGGAGTGCACCAAACCACTATAAATCTATGTTTTTGTGTGATTGCTTTCTTTATTACTTGCTCTTCAATACTTGTATCTAATTTGTTGTTATCCGTTGTATATCTCTTAGAGCTAAATCACTTTATTTCACAAACACTTCAAGACCAGCATATAATTGTTTAAATTTTAAAAGATCCAATTCACCTCCCCTCTTGGGCTCTATTTCTGGGCAACAGGGTTGTTTTATCTTAATGAATGTTCAAACTTGAATTATGATATTTATTTACTGTAATAATAAGCTTCGACACATTGTACTACACATAATTAAATTGAGCTATCATACAATTAATTTAGCATGTAATTAAATTATTATTGCATAGTTAATTTAGTTCTACACATAATTAATTAACATAGCATATAGTTGAATTACCACTACATATAATTAAATTGAGCCAGTTCATAGTTAATTTAACACTACACATAGTTAATTTAATAGTATATAGTTAAATTGAGCTTGCACATAATTAACTAAATGTAGCACACAGTTCTTTAATAGTACACAGTTAAATTGAGCATGCACATTATTGCCACCAAGATCGCTATGGCCTGTAGCTCCGGCGCGTCGCTGATGTGTTGGGCTCCGTGGGGATGCCCGTCCCTCTCCTTGCCAGTCGACTTCTTGATTCGATTATCCTATAAAAAAGAGAAGACCCGAGCCAGGGATTCCGATGGGGACACTCCGATGATCAAGTCAAACAGGGACGATCAAGAAAAATAGATCCTCTATGGTGGAGAGCTTGGGGACTCTCCGCATAGAGGGTGAAAGAAAAGAGTTTAGGTGTGAAGACAAGGTGGAGATGGAATCAGGGAGCTTGAAAAGTTCTCTTGGCTAGTTTCTTACCCGTTTGCTCCCTGTTCTTGCTTGCTTATCGATTGCCTTTCTTTTATTCTCTATCTCTAATCTTATGTATGTGGGGTAGCCCAGACCAGTTCTAGGGCTTTATCTAGGTGTTCCTTTGGTGGTACGACTCCCTGTGGGAGTAGCGGGCATCATGCTGCTGAGCCCCTAGCCACGATGGATGTTTCCATCCCTAGAGGGTCCGTGCGAGCATCGCAGAGCTCTGGGGCCTTCATGGAACACTCCTCTTGGGGGAGGCTCAGGTATCGTGTCACGAGGTTTGAAGCCCTCGATTGCATGATCATCAACGTAGTGACAGGTTATGAGGCCTGGAGCCTGGTGGAATGTACGTCGCTCAGGATATGGAGTGGCATGTTGCAAAGTTTGAATTTATGATAAGATGTGCACCACCTCCCAAAGGTTGTAGGCGATCGAGCTCCTTCTTACCATGGTTTGAATTATTGTTGGTCCTTCTTTCTCTCTCCATTAGCAGGAATATCGGTCCTCCACGAGGCAAGGGGGCCTTGTCACTGGAAGCATGAGCTCGACCCCGACTAGGAGTTGGGCTCAGATGGGGGGCTCACCCTATGAGCACGACCCCAATTGGGAGCTAACCTCGGTAGGAGGGCCACCTTGGTAGCATAAGCACAACCCCGACCGAGAGCTGGCCTCAACAAGGGGCTCGCCCTATGAGTACGACCTCGACTAGGTGCTGACCTCGGCAGGAGGGCTCACCTTGGCATCATGAGCACGACCCCGACCGGGAGCTGACTTAGATGGGGGGCTCATCCCTATAAGCATGACCCTAATTGGAAGCTGACTTCGATAGGAGGGCTCACCTTGGCAGCATGAGGATGTCTCGACCGGGAGCTGGCCTCAAATGGGGGGCTCACCTTATGAGAACGACCCCGGCTAGGAGCTGACCTCGGCAGGAGGGCTCGCCTTGGCAGCATGAGTATGACCCCAACCGGGAGCTAGCCTCAGATGGGGGGCTCGCCCTATGAGCACGACCCCAACTAGGAGCTGACCTCGATAGGAGGGCTCACCTTGGCAGCATGATCATAACCCTGACCAAGAGCTGGCCTCAGACAGCGGGCTTATCCTATGAGCATGACCCCAGCTGGGAATTGACCTTGGCAGGAGGGCTCGCCTTAGCAGCATGAGCACAACCCCTACCAGGAGCTGGCCTCAAATGAGGGGCTCGCCCTATGAGCACAACCCCGACTAGGAGGGCTTGCCTTGGCAGCATGAGCACGACCCTGACCGGGAGCTGGCCTCAGACGGAGGGCTCGCCCTATGAGCACGATCCTAGCTGGGAGCTGACCTCAGTAGGAGGGCTCACCTTGGTAGCATAAGCACGACCCCGATCGGGAGCTGGCCTCATATGGGGGGCTCGTTCTATGAGCATGACCCTGACTGGGAGCTAACCTTGGCAGGAAGGCTCGCCTTGGCTCCTTGTTTGGCCACCATGTCTAGGTAGTGAGTCTCTTGCCAGCACGATCACCAACAGGGGCTCCACGTTAGTGGATGTGCCACATCAGATGCCCCCACTCCCAAGCCTGGAGAACGAAGTGGTGCTCGGGATGATGGGAGTAGTGATCATGATGACAAAGGGGCATGCCTCCTGCACCATTAATATCTTGAGCGCCTGCGCCCCGAAGATCATGCTTTCATTGTGTTTGGTTTTTCGACGAGGAGATCATAAATGCTTCATTCGGATCGAGGTGACTGCTCTTGCTCCAAAGCATTAGGACTATCTGATGATGGTACGTGGTGGCCCCTAGTTGGCCAGGGAGTCGAGGAGGCACATGCCTTTAATTGGCATGGGGCGACAATGGGCGGCAGGCTTTATTGCAAAGGACATGCCCCCTTACCTTTTAAAGGATCTTTGAGCGTGAGTGACTAAGCTTCCGTAGAGTCTTTTCCTTCTTCTCTAATCCCCCTCCCGTTCTAGAGTTTAGAGTTCTTGATAGATCAGGCTCTTCCTCTCATGTCTTTCTCCTTCAACCCCTCTCCCTCGGCTTGTGCTGAGGGAGGGATTCTAGTAGACTTTAGGTTCTCGGCCTATGAACTGGAGGGCCAAGTAAAGGCTCTTCAGGAGCAATCAACTAGTGCTAAGGTGAGGGTGTCTAGCCTAGAGAAGAAATCCACTGAGCTCAAAGCCATCCTCAAAGAGAAGAAGGGGAAAGCCCTCGGAGGATGGAGAAGGTGGCTACCTCTATGGCGGAAGTGGCCCACCCGTAGGCCTTCTAGGTGCAATCGGATGTGCAACTGAATGAGAAAGTGGCCAAGGTCATGGTCGCTATGGAGAAGGCCACGGTGGTCATGGCACCGATGGAGGTGGCCTGACACAAAGCTACTGAAGCCACCTCTAGGTTCATAAGATCGATGATCTTCAAGAATGAGGTGGCCGATGCATTGTTGGACTCCTTACTTCAGGGATCTAGAAAGTTCTGGAGGAAGGGAACCTCTCGGATAGAAGGGACTGGAATGCCATCTGGTCCTGGGGGTAGAGTCCAGAGCTGGAGCCCTGAGCCAAAGCCGCCTGGGATGCCCCCGGCAAGCATTGTGCCAGTATTGAGAGGACATGCCCTTTGGTCAGGCGAGAGTGGCTAGGGAGGCCTGAGCATGTTTCCTTTTCATTTTTTAACTTGAAATTTTGGGAGTTCTCCCGGCCTGTCGGGAGCCTTCATAGGATGTAAGAGAAGACTTAGCAATGAAAGCATCTTTTTCTTCATGACTGCTATTCTTCTCTTCTCTCTTTTCTTTTCTTCTTTCTTTTTTTTGGAGTGCTTCCAGGACATTCTTTAAAATGTACAAGGGATTCATTTTTGTAATGAAAGCTGATTTGACCAACAAACTTAGTGTGGTCTTGCTTTCTTTTTCCTTTCAATTCCTATGTGGGAGCCTTTCCCAGGCCCTAGTGACTTTGAGCTAACTCTGTGGCCTTAGGATTAGTATGCAGGTTCCTGAGAATGCTTTGTTCTGTCTTTCCTTGGTCTTTAAATCATGCAAGCTTAGGTGCAAGATTCTGGATCTTCTTGCCCTGCCAAGCTATGAGTCAAGTGGCAGATGGTGGGATTTTAAGGATCTCCCAACTAACATCCCCAGACTGTTAGTGAGCTGACTGAGTGGTGGATTCTCTGAGTTTCTAAAACTCTTCAGTTGATCAGCAATGCTGTGAGTCAAGCTACCGATGGTGGGATTTCTGGAATCTCCCGGCTGACATCTCCGGATCATGAGCTAGGCGGCTGAGTGCGGGGCTTCTAAGTTTATGAAACTCTTCAGTTTAATCAGCCATGATGTGAGTCAAGTAGTAGATGGGGGCTTCTGGAGTCTCCTGACTGACATCTCTGAACTGCGAGCAAGGCGGTTGAGTGCTGGGCTTTGTAAGTTTCCTGGCTTGAAGGTGCTGAATTGTGAGTCAAGCGGTAGATGCCGGGACTTCTGGAGTCTCCCAGCTGACATCTCCAGACTGTGAGTAATGTAGTTGAGTGCGGGGCTTCGTAAGTTTTCTGACTTGGAGGTGCCGAACTATGAGTCAAGCGATAGATGGTGGGACTTCTGGAGTCTCCCAACTGACATCTCCAGACTGTGAGTAAGGCAATTGAGTGCAGGACTTCGTAAGTTTCCCGGCTTAGAGGTGTCGAACTATGAGTCAAGCGACAGATGATGGGACTTCTAGAGTCTTTCGGCTAACATCTTTGGATTATGAGTAAGGCGGAGGGACTTCTTGATTTGCCAGGCTATGAGTCAAGAAGTAGATGGTGGGACTTCTAGGGTTTCCCAGCTGACATCTTTGGACTGTGAGCAAGGCGATTGAATGCGGGGCTTCATGAGTTTTCCGACTTGATTCAAATGGTCCAAATGATCCTTCTTGGTCTTGCTATATATAGAATGTCGTCGAAGTAAACTACGACAAATTTCCTATAAATAACCGTAGGACTTGATTCATAATCCGCATAAAGATACTAGGAGCATTGGACAGTCCGAATGGCATTATTATCCACTCAAAAAGACCCTCCTTGGTCTTGAACGTAGTTTTCCACTCATGCCTAGGTCTAATTCTAACTGATGATAGCCACTCTAAGGTCAATCTTTGAGAATATTGTTGCTCTGGCCATCATATCTAACATGTCATCCAAACGGGGTATGGAAAACCTATATTTTGTTGTGATCTTATTAATGGCATGACTATCATGCCCCTCCAAGTGCCATCTTTCTTAGGGGTCAGTAATGTGGGTACTGCACAGGGACTCAAACTCTTTCTAATAAATCCTTTCCTAAGGAGATCCCTTACTTGTCTTTGTAACCTTAAATGTTCGGTAGGGTCATCCTATAGTGTAAAAGGTTGGGTAGGGTGGCTCCTGGGATAGTCAATGGCATGCTGGATGTCACTAAGTAGTGGAAGTTGGTCAGGTAGGTCATCTGGAAACACATCCTTAAAGTCTTCTAACACTTTAGCCACTTCCTGAGGGCGTTCTTTCTGGGAAGGCTCCTGAATTTCCTTAGTGGTTAAAATCCAAACATGTGTACCCTCAGTGAGTTCTTTCTCAATTTCCTTTTTAGTGATCAAATTGACTCCCATTTCCTTTTCCTTTAGGTGGCTTGATCCTCTCTTAACAGTGTCCTTAGGTGGTGTTGGGTTGATCACAAACTTCTTTTCTAGGTGCATGAATGAGCAGGAATTTGATCGGCCGTATAGGGTTGCGTCATGATCAAATAACCAAGGTCGACCTAGGATGATACTGCTCACTCCCATTGGTAAGACATCACACCGTACTTTTCTCCTGATAGTACTATAATTGGATTTGGACTAGGCACCTATATTTGATGGGAATTGAAGTGGAGTCTATCCAATAAACCTTATAGGGATTTGGATGTGGAACTGTGGACAAGCCTAAAGTTTTGATAGCACTAGTAGATATGGCATTTACACAACTCCCGCTATCTATGATTATTTTACATACCTTATCCCCTAACTTGATAAATGTTTGTAGGATGTTAGTCCTATGCCAATCCTCCTGTGTCACAGTTTGGGTAAGGATGCATCTAACTACTCCCAATAGATCATGCTCTATTTGTTCCTCGTCTCCTTCATACTTTTCAGCCAAATTGTCCTCAGCCTGATATACTTCCTCGACATTATCACCTAGGGGTTGTTTGGGTTCAGACTCATTTTCTTCTAATTCTTCTATGTGTAAGGCCCTAGTTGGACAATTGCTAGCGTAATGGCCTAACTTATGACATTTATAGCAAGCCACATTAGAATTTGGAGTCCTCTGAACTTCTGGTGCTTTACCCCTATCATCTCTATGGTCAGAGGGGTGTTAGGGTTGGATCGACTAGGTCGCATCTGATTTGATCCTGGCTGCTGACTAGGTACACTAGCTCTAGGGGGTTCGGGTTTGCGATAAAATGGTCCCCTATGAAATCTCTCGGCATCTCGTGCTACCTGGTAAGCTAACTCTAAGTCATGGACTTCTCTAAAAAATAACTCCTTCTGGATCTCTTCTCTCAATCCTGCCTTAAATCTAGACAAAGTAACTGACTCGGACTCATCTACATTGCATCTCATTACAAATTCATCAAATTTGGCAATGTATTCGGCTACACTCTTGGTTCCTTGAGTTAATCTTTGCCACTGATCTAGAAGTCTCTGGTGGTAGGACATGGGAAAGTATTTCTCTCTAAGCCTAAGTTTCATTGCCCTCTAGGTTACTATGGGAACATCACCTCTTTGTCTAATGAACCTCCGACGTTTCCCCAGTAAAGCCTAGCCTGACGAATTAACCTAAGCTTCGCGAACTTGTATTTTCTCTCCTCTGTCATGTCATACCAATCAAAGTACTGATCCATCTCTCCCTCCCAATCTATGTAAACCTTAGGATCTAGATTTCCATCAAATGTTGGTGCTTCCAACCTAATACTCCTAAGGGTTCGCTCATCACGGTCTGCCTGATCCTGATTGTGTCTCCTAGGGTTTGGCTCATAGACTGGATCATAGTGTGCTATCCTAGGGTTCGGGTCATGGACTCGATCGGGATTGGGTCCACAAGGACTTGGCTCGAAGAAGTGGTCTTGATGAAGAGCCCTTCTAGGGTTGTTGGGTGTCTCAAACTCAGATTCAGGCTCTAACTCATTCTGGACTTCATGATTTCCTCCAGGGGTACGAGCTTCTAATTGATCAAGTCTAGCAGTGATATGGGTTATCTGATCGATCAAGTTTTGATTGGTCTAGGCTAATTGATCAGTTAAGTTTTGGTTCAGCCTGGTCATTTGGTCATTCAAAGATTTCATCAGACTCTCAAAGTTTTGTTCCATGGTTACACTAGATTGGGCTTGGGTTTGCTGATAAGGTGCTCCCGATCTAGTTGCCATGCACACGGACTCAACTCGGACTAGGGGTTTTGCTAGACCTAGAGTACAAATCAAATGTAAGGTCAAATTGACAATCCGGGTTGTAGTAACTTGGCACCTGGCCAGGTAAATGTAAGGTTAGTGGAGGTTCCTCTTTGCTTGCCTTAGACACCAATTAGAAATTGGCCAGGTAAGCGAACAACCCACTTTCCTTCGGGCTCGTCCCTGAACCACTTGCCTAGACACCAGATACAAGCACACACAAACAGGGTGTCAAAGTTGGTTTGACACTTGACTCGACCCGACCTTGTAGGTGCCCTTAGCTCGCTAGAGCAATTAAATGTCTAATCTATTTTAATTAGGATTGGGTTCGTTATGCAAGTTGATGTATTTTGGGCTAGGGACAGGTAATGAAATCCTGACTCTATGTCAATTTGATGCCCTTAATTTGGTTTACCATGAAATGAATGCAACAAACATATGGATCCAAATTTTAGGTGCAGAATTAGTGTATTGCAGTTCTAAAGTGGTGGAAAAGTGCAATGTTACAGATTCAAAAAAAAATAAAAATTCACAGAAGATTACTAACTTCTAGATGATATGCCATACAAAAGGAAATTTAAAAATAAATTCTATACTATGCTGAGCAGACACTGAAAACTAGTTAATGAGAAAAAAAACATGACTGAACATAAAGGAATTTCAGCGATAGTGATGGAATGCAGGAATTTTCATTTTTTTTGTAATTTTTTTTCTGAAGATGAAATTTTACATGATAATAACTAACTTAATATGGAGTAGGAAAAAAATTATCTCAATGAAAAATTAACTACTTTCATTCAGACTTTTATGCGAATCTCAGTCAACCTACTCAGAAATACAGCTAGCAGAATTTAAACTAATAAAGGCATTTACATACCAAACTTCAACCTAAAAATTCACGTTCGGCCAGGGGCTCATTATTCCCATGGGTCGTGACAGTGTACTAGTGTACACCCGCTCAGGAGGCATGAATTTTAGATCTAGATTGGATTTTTAAAACAATAACTAAGTAGCATGTATGAATGCTATGCATGCAGAAAATTTCAGCAACCTACCTATATGCACAAATTCAAAAGTAACCCTAACCTACCATGCTCTGATATCAAAATGATGGGAAACATGTATCGAATGATGCATTTAAAGGAATTAGAAGGACTAAATGAAAATAAAATAGATAAACATGCAGCTATTCTATGTAAAAGAAATAGAATTATATGAAAGGAACATAAGAAAAAGAATTAGACTATAAAAGAATCTCTCAAAGTAATTAAGAAGGGATCTTCGTGGTTAGGAAACCACACAGGTTAGGGCTAGCCTACTTTTCTATTTTAGATCTGAAAGAAGATTATAAAGATGACTATCCGGCTATTAATAATTTGAAATTCATAAAAGGGACACTCAAGATGAAGTACTAAGAATAGCAAGGAGTTACTCTAGATCTAAAGGCACCTTGTCTATGATTCCTTGGCATAGTAGACATTCACCTTAAAAACCAGGAGACCCCGGGTTCCTGCATAGATACATAGTAAAATTAAAAGATTTATGTGGAAGAATGGAGAAATGGAAGAGAAAATTAGGAATGGAAGAAATGGCTTAGATTTGGCTTTAAGTGGATCTCCAGTGGTATCCTTTGCTTGAATCATCTTCAATTGTTGGCGTGGAGAACTCCATTGTAGATGATCTCTTTTGAAAGATGGGAAGGTCGAAATTGGAGAGGCTTGAAGAGGATTCTCCAAGGGTGGCCGAATGGGATTGGAAGAGGGACTAGTAGCTTTTGGTTAAGTATCCTAGGTCTCACCTACCTTCTCTCAAAGGTCTTTGACTAGCAAAGGAAGAAAGCTTTCTTAGAAAAAAATTTCATTTCATTCATCATCCAATTACAAGAGGATTTAGGAGCTTTTATAAACCTAAGCTCCCATTTCAAATTCAAACTACATCACATTTCATGGAGATAATCAAGGGGCGTCCCAAACAAAGTGGAGTGGCCCCTTTTAAAAATTCAAACTCCTAAATACAAGGGGGCGTCCCATGAATAGTGGAGCTTCATTCCCATGAAGAGTGGAGCTTCATTCAAATTCAAATTTGTCTTGAAAATTCATGGTGAAGTGTCTTGATGATGTGGCATGACTTGTCCTCCAACTTGGCAAGGCGCATTTGAAAGGAAATCTAGTAGCAAGCATGCTTTGTATTTTAAATTTTTTTCAAAATAACATGCAGTGGAAGCATGATAAAATGATTAACATTTAATCTAAGCATGCTTTAAAACTTTCTATGCTACTTGTCCCAAGATCTTGCATGAATGATTAATATAAACAGTGAAATCATGAATTCATGCTATGAACATTTCAAAGCAACATATCTATATATGTAAAACCATACCTTGTATGAAATGAAGACGCTCTCCACTGCGAAAGATCCAGGAGCAGGAGGAAGAACTCTGCTTAGCCGCACACGTGTCGGCCTCTACAGGTGGTTCACACAAGGCTCTTCAAAATCTACTTCCACTCAAAGTGCTAGCTTGTTGTGGAACGATTTGATCGGGACTCCTTTTCTTCTTTCGATGCCGGACTCTCCGAATGAATGAAGAAGCTCAAGAGGTGGAGAATGAGTGGTTGGAACCCTTCCCAAACACTCAATCCTAAGACCTAGATCTCTAGGTACAAAAAAGCACACTTTTCTCCCAAAATCCTCACACCTATAAAACTAGAACTTTTTCCTAGTTTCTTCCCTTTCTTCCCTTTGATTTTTCCAGCATTTCTTTGCTGAGTTTTCCTTATTTTCGTCTCCCATTTCAGCCCTTAAGTAGATGGAGAGGGAGAGGGAGAGTGGGGAGTTATAGGTGTGGTAATGGATAGTTATGGGAGTTATGGTCATGGGAAGTTACATAACTCCCCAAAAATGAATTTAAACTTATTTAAATTCAGATTAAATGTATTAATTAATTTTAATTCATAACTAAAATCAATTGGGTCAAGTGTGCATACATTGGGTTCACAACCCGATTGGACCCAAACCCATTTTGAACCAAATCCTATTTGATTCGTTCCAGATTTTTATAGCTCAATCAAATTGGGCTATCAAGTAATCACATTACTTAATTCACCTCCATGCATCACCAACTATTAGTGAAAATTTCATGTCACAACTTTTTGTGACATCAAGTGTCTACACTGCGAAATCAACAAGTGTCGACACTTACACAAGTGTCGGCACTTTCAAGAATATCAAGTATTGACACTTGGATAAGAAAAATCCTTTTTCTCTGTGAGTCCACGAACGATTCCCAATCGTTCTCCGATCACTAGATCAAGTAGAAACCCCTATAGTGTGTGACCCCATAGGTTCGAACACTAAGCCGGTAGCACTGGAACATTTCCAATACCAGTCAAAGTCGCCATCTAGCAATGACACCCGACGTCCGGATAGGTCGAAGTTGCAGAGCAACAATCAAGAACCAGGAGATATGGAAACCTTGTAATTAATCCCTTTGACCTCAATGCTCAGGAAGACTTAGGCTTTAACTGCCCAACCCATAAAGTCCATCAACAATGTGTCTCAATCTCACAAGTCTTGTAACACTTTACAGTGACTACCCTGGTCAAGGTTTTGCTAAATTGAAACACAGTAAGATATCTGCTCCAAACACTTTGGAGGGGTCAATCCCATCTTGATCCGATCACTGCTACACGAGTACTTAACTGTACCCAGAAACCTTCCATCCTGGATTAGAAATCCAGATAGTCTAGTACCAAAGTCTAATGAGTTGCTCGCAAGCTACCATGACGATCTCATGTCTGAGGGATAACTACGTCCATATCAAAACTCTAGGCAGAAAAAGTACAGACGGGTCACGTTCGATGAAATGTCAAACACAACATCTGCATGCCATACCAGTGTCTCTACACTCCTTGGTTAAGAGGACAACCAACGACTATGGCACACAACGACCTATACTTGATATACTATCATCCTGAAATAAGTGTATCATTTAGTCGCGAACAATTTTAGGACTATATGATATATCCTCTCTATATCACATACAAATAGTCCTAAGGACTTCATCACTGAAGAACTCATTACAGAAAGATGAAATAGTGATGAACTGCCAGAATAAATATTTTATTCAATAATATAATTCATACATAATTACATTAAATGTACAACTGTTACTGTAGAAATTGGCTTTGGGACACATTTCCAAACAACTCCCACTGGACTAAAGCCAATCAGAACAGTATCGTATACCCATCTTCATTTACAATTATTGAGTTCTTGAATTCCAATAGCTTTAGTAAAGGGTCAGCCAGGTTCTCCTTTCCATCAATCTTCAGAAGGTCGATATCACCTCGTTCCACGATTCTCGCATAAGATGAAATCGGCGCAGAATATGCTTGGTACACTGATGGGACTTCGGCTCTTTGGATTTAGCAATGGCTCCAGTGCTGTCACAGTACACTGGAACAGGACCATCCAGGGAAGGTGCCACTCCAGCTCGCCAAGAAATTTTGCAACCAAACAGCTTCCTTTGCTGCATCAGATGCTGATATATTCCACTTCGCATACAGAGTCTGCTACAGTGTGTGCTTGGAACTCTTTCAGCAGATAGCTCCACCATTCAGGGTAAAACAAAACCAGATACACTTTGCTATCATCCCTATCTGACTGGAAACTGGAGTCAGTATACCCCACAAGTTTCAAGTCAGGTCCTCCAAAAAGAAGCCACTGGTCCTTGGTATTTCGCAAATATTCAGGATGGTCTTTGCAACCTTCCAGTATGCTTCACCGGGGGTCAGACTGGTATCGACTCACTATTCCTAATGAGTATGCTACGTCTGGTCTAGTACATGTCATGGCGTACATGATGGACCCTACTAACGAAGCATAAGGAATCCTACTCATACGCTCTCTTTCCTCAGGAGTTGTCGGACATCCTTCTTGGAAAGAGAAATTCCATAGCCTATCGGAAGATAGCCTTTTTGGTTTCTCATGCTAACCTTTTCAGCATGGTATCAATGTACGTAGACGGGGACAAACCCAGAAGCTCTCCTTGATCTATCCCTTATAGATCTTCATACCTAGTATGAAAGAAGCTTCACCCAGTCTTTCATAGAAACTGGGGACGACAACCAGACCTTTATTCCCTATAATGCAGGGATGTCATTCCCGATAAGAGAATGTATCCACAGTACAAAGAAATACAACTACAGAACCATTTGCCCACTTATATATGCAGGGTTCTTTTTGTTCCTAACAAAAACATAAGTCTTGATACACTTATTAAAATGCATGTTTCCAACTCGAGACGCCTGCTTTAGGTCCATAGATGGAGCCTACTAAGCTTACATACCTTAGATTCATCTGTGGATGTGAACCCTTCAGGTTGCATCATATACACCTCCTCATCTAGCTCACCATTCAGGAAAGCTATTCGGACATCCATTTGCCAGATTTCATAATCCAGATATGCAGCTAAGGCAAGCATAATCCGAATAGACTTGAGCATTGCCACAGGGGAAAACATCTCGTCATAGTCAATACCATAACATTGACGATAACCCTTGGCAACCAGACGGGCTTTATAGGTCTCTACCTGCCCATCTGCGCCCCGTTTCCTTTTGAAGACCCATTTGCACCCAATGGGTTTTACCCCTTCAGGTGGATCAACCAAAGTCCATACTTTGTTGATTTCCATGGACTCCATTTCAGATTTCATGGCTCCTAGCCACAACTCAGAATCAGACCTCAGCATCACGTCCATATAGGTGATTGGATCCTCGTTGTTCTCATCGAGCTCAATGGGATCACCGTCTTGGACCAGAAAACCATAGTATCTGTCCGGTTGACGCGGTACTCTACCAGATCTCCTTAATGACTGGTCAAGAGGCTCAAGGTTTGATCTTATCATAACGGGTTCTGTAGCAGTCCTTGAGTGATTTGGTTCTTCTATCTGTTGAACTTCAGTAAGCTCAACATTGGCAGCTTGAGCACCTTCAGTAAGGTACTCCCTTTCCAAAAAGGTAGCTCTAAGACTGACGAACAATTTTGTTCCCCAGGCATATAAGAAATAACCCTTAGACTCTTTAGGATACCCAACAAAGAGGCACCTGTCAGACCTAGGTCCAAGTTTATCTGTTTCCAAATGCTTGACATAAGCCGGACATCCCCAAACCCGAAGGTGTGATAGACTCGGCTTACGCCCATTCCATATTTCATATGGAGTTTTGTTAACAGACTTACTCGGAACTCTATTTAGAAGATAGCATGCTAACTCCAAAGCATACCCCCAAAAGGAAGTTGACAGATTTGCAAATCCCATCATGGATCTGACCATGTCTAACAGAGTCCGATTCCTCCTTTCAGACACACCATTTAACTGAGGTGTCCCAGAGTGAGGTGTCCATTGAGAGAGAATCCCATTCTCTTCAAGATAAGTCAAAACTCCCCAGAAAGATATCTCCACCTCGATCTGATCGAAGGATTTTAATAAGCTTCCCGGTTTGTTTTTCAACTTCATTACGATACCGTTTGAATATCTCAAACGATTCAGATTTATGTCTCATCAAAAAGACATAACCGTACCTTGAGAGGTCGTTCGTAAATGTAATGAAATATTTATACCCACCCTTGGCATCGACATTCATTGGTCCACATACATCAGTATGTACTAGACACAAAATATCATCAGCTCGTACACCTTTTCCAGTAAAAGGTGACTTGGTCATCTTACCAAGTAAACAAGATTCACAAGTTGGCAGTGATTCACAATCACTAACGTTTAGGAGACCTTCTCCCACTAACCTGTTGATTCTATTCTTGTTTATATGACCTAGCCTACAATGCCAGAGATAAGCATCATTGACATTATCTAATCTAGGGCATTTGCAAGAAATGTACATTACACCAATAGGCTGTGATAAAACATAAATGCCATTCTTAATATGTCCAGTCATAACCACAATATCATTCATAATGACTTTGCAAAAATCACTCTTGATTAATAGTTCATAACCATTACTGGCCAACTGGCCTACAGAGATAATATTTACAAGGAATGATGGACAATAGTGACAATCACTAAGAACAACTTTACAAGACTCGAAAAATAGATTGACAATTCCCAATGCCAGGACTGGAGCTTGACTTCCGTTCCCCACATTCAGAAATCTCTCGCCATTCTCGAATCTTCTACTAACTTGTAGTCCCTGCAATGTATTGCAAATATGATAAGGACTACCAGTATCTAATATCCAGTTAGTAGTATCACAAATAGAAAAACAACAAGGATTTATCATATAAATACCTTGTCCAGCAACCTTTTGCTGCTTCTTCTTCTTCGGCCTGTTCGGGTCAAGTGTAGCTAGGTAAGCGGAACAATTCCTCTTCCAATGACCCGGCTTCTTGCAGTAGAAGCATTCCGCCTGACTCTGATCAGCCTTCTTCTTAATCTGACTGGGCCCAGCACTTTGCACCATTTTATTTTTATTCTTTTTTTTTTCCCTTTCTTAAAGGGACGATGCCTTGCCGCACTGCCTCCCACTAAATCACCAAGCTCTTTTGGAGCTGGTGATCCTTTTCATAAGTCTGTAGTAACCCCATCAACCCATGGTAGTTGACTACAGGCCTTGTTAATCTATAGTGATCTAGAAAAGGTAAGTAGGAGGGAGGCAAAGAATTCAAAATCGCATCCTTCCCAAGCTGCTCGTGGAAAGGATATCCAAGTTTGGCCAAGCACTCGATCATCTCGATCATGTACAATACATGATCAGTGACCGAGGACCCTTCAGTCATTCGAGCGTTGAAGATGGTAGAGGAAATCCTGTACCTTTCAACGTCGTCTGGAGTACCAAAAGATTCCTTCAACTTTTGAAAGATTTCCTCCGGTTAGGCCTCCTCGAATCTGCGACTGAACTCGTCGTTCATAGCCGCCAACATAATGCACCGCACCGTAGTACGGTCAGAGACCCACTTTTGATAAGCATCTCTGACTGCAGTATGTGCGGTGGGGCTGGCCCCTCAGGTGCCGGATCCGTTAATACATAAAGGATCCATTCGTGCTCAAGAACAATTCTCAGTCTTCGATACCAGCTATCGAAGTTGGGTCCCATGAGCTTGTCATTATCTAATAATGACCGGAGTGATAGATTAGTAGACATTATCTGAAAAAGAAAACCAAGACTATTTAGTATATGAATTATTTAAAACTTAAAGACATGGACTTTTGTTTAAAAGCTCCTCCCACTATTTTATTCAGACTGGTAGCCTCTACCTCAATCCGAAGAATAACACTTATCCCTTAGTGGGTACCAGAATCCTATAGACAATACATGAGCCCGACTATGGTCGGCCAACCCATGTTCATCTAAAGGTAGGTTCATAACCAGTTGTTTCTCCAAACAACTCCTAGTAATTTATTTTGCCCTAGGAACACTTCAATCGGCCTTTGGGCTACCTGCTAAAGAAGGTCCCAGTTAGGTCCAACCATTAACATGACTGATCTTAATGCTTCTAGCTAACAAATGATCAAGCCCACTTTGACCGGCTAACCTGACCACCTGTTTAAGAAAGTTGCATTATGTCATCATATAATGAATGACAATTCCAATAGTATGATGACCACCGATCTATGGATCTGTCGATGATCACCCCACTACTGGACTCATTACCAAACATCTTAATGGGAGGCTAAGACAAAAAATTATCATATAATTTCTATCTTTTTAAGGACCTAATAATTTAAAGGTTTTATACATGTTGTGACAGAAGAGAAAGGATAAGTCATGGATTATCTTTCACTAACTTCATATGTTAATGAAAGGGTTACATGAACTACAAAATCCATGGGCACCTAAATCAGTCAAGCTGATTAACCTTATTGGCATGGGCTAACTCGAATCAATGAGCTAACTAATCAAAACTGGTTGACCATATTGGCCAGGTAAGTGAGATCAAGGTTATGGTTAAGCCATTAACCATCTTTCCTTAGACACCAATATCATTGGCCAGGAAAGAGGTAGCCCCAAAAGTCATAGATCAAAAGCCATACTTACCTTAGACACCAATTGGTTCACCAATTTCGATTAGACTAGCCTAAGGAATCGGGTCCTACCACGAAGCCAAGATTAAGTCCATTTAGATATATGGACCAATCAATCTAACTATTTGATAGATACTAGAGAAGAACCTTAACTAAACATTTGATTAAGTTAATTCTCTATTAAGTCCTATTCATCTAAACTTAGGTCTAACCCAATTAGGACCTAATTCAAGCTAACTCATTTAAACCAAAGTTATGAATATGACTTAGATCTTAAAATCATATCCTTAGATCATTTAGTCACTTAGATTTACTTAATTCATAATTAAGTTAATCATACAACACATTGAAACATTTTCAAAAACTTTATAAAACATTTTTACAAGAAAATCTAATTTTTAAATTTCTGTTCACTGTGAAGTGTCGACACTTCAGTAGCAAGTGTCGACACTAGGTGTCGACACTACTCTGAGATAGGTCGACATACAGAGATCCGATTTCTGTGTTTTTGTTCATGAGTCGACACCTAGAAGGCCAAGTGTCGACACATAGACATCCAAGTGTCGACACTAGGTAAACCAAGTGTCGACACTTGATCAAATCCGAGCACAGAAATGCTGAAATCCAAACTTTATCTTTTCTAAACTTGAATTTTATGTTAAACTATTTAACATAGCAATCATAAACTAACTTTAGAACATTTCTAAAACATTTTATGACTTCAAATTTAGAACATAATAAAGATCAAAACATTTTAATCTTTACTTTTTTTTTTCTTTTCTTTTTCTTCTTCATGAGTCCTTCACAATGGCACCCCTACACGCCATAGGAGATCCCTTTGAATGGGAAGTGAGGGTCTTGCAGCCCTACTTCTCTCCTATGACCGGATGGCCTGGTGAGGCACTCAATCCGAGTACTTGCAAGAAATTAAACTGATTTTATAATGTTTATACTAAACATTCATGCTAAAGCAACCTTGTTGCTCTGATACCAATTGAAAGGAAATCTAGTAGCAAGCATGCTTTTATATTTAAAACTTTTTCAAAATAACATGCAGCGGAAGAATGATAAAATGATTAACATTTAATCTAAGCATGCTTTAAAACTTTTCTATGCTACTTGTCCCAAGATCTTGCATGAATGATTAATATAACAGTGAAATCATGAATTCATGCTATGAACATTTCAAAGCAACATATCTATATATGTAAAACCATACCTTGTATGAAATGGAGACGCTCTCCGCTGCGAAAGATCCAGGAGCAGGAGGAAGAACTCTACTTAGCCGCACACGTGTCCGGCCTCTACAGGTGGTTCACACCAGGGCTCTTTCAAAATCTACTTCCACTCCAGTGCTAGCTTGTTGTGGAACGATTTGATCGGGACTCCTTTTCTTCTTTCGATGCCGGACTCTCCGAATGAATGAAGAAGCTCAAGAGGTGGAGAATGAGTGGTTGGAACCCTTCCCAAACACTCAATCCTAAGACCTAGATCTCTAGGTACAAAAAAGCACACTTTTCTCCAAAAACCTCACACCTATAAAACTAGAACTTTTTCCTAGTTTCTTCCCTTTCTTCCCTTTGATTTTTCCAGCATTTCTTTGCTGAATTTTTCCTTATTTTCGTCCTCCCATTTCAGCCCCTTAAGTAGATGGAGAGGGAGAGGGAGAGTGGGGAGTTATAGGTGTGGTAATGGATAGTTATGGGGAGTTATGGTCATGGGAAGTTACATAACTCCCCAAAAATGAATTTAAACTTATTTAAATTCAGATTAAATTATTAATTGATTTAATTTATAACTAAAATCAATTGGGTCAAGTGTGCATACATTGGGTTCAACCCGATTGGACCCAAACCCATTTTGAACCAAATCCTATTTGATTCATTCCAGATTTTTATAGCTCAATCAAATTAGGCTATCAAGTAATCACATTACTTAATTCACCTCCATGCATCACCAACTATTAGTGAAAATTTCATGTCACAACTTTTTGTGACATCAAGTGTCTACACTTGCGAAATCAACAAGTGTCGACACTTACACAAGTGTCGACACTTTCAAGAATATCAAGTGTTGACACTTGGATAAAGAAAACCCTTTTTCTCTGTGAGTCCACGAACGATTCCCAATCGTTCTCCGATCACTAGATCAAGTAGAAACCCCTATGGTGTGTGACCCCATAGGTTCGAACACTAACCGGTAGCACTGGAACATTTCCAATACCAGTCAAAGTCGCCATCTAGCAATGACACCCGACGTCCGGATAGATCGAAGTTGCAGAGCAACAATCAAGAACCAGGAGATATGAAAACCTTGTAATTAATCCCTTTGACCTCAATGCTCAGGAAGACTTAGGGTTTAACTGCCCAACCCATAAAGTCCATCAACAATGTGTCTCAATCTCACAGTCCTGTAACACTTTACAGTGACTACCCTGGCCAAGGTTTTGCTAAATTGAAACACAGTAAGATATCTGCTCCAAACACTTTGGAGGGGTCAATCCTATCTTGATCCGATCACCGCTACACGAGTACTTAACTGTACCCAAAACCATCCATCCCTGGATTAGAAATCCAGATAGTCCAGTACCAAAGTACAATGAGTTGCTCGCAAGCTACCATGACGATCTCATGTCTGAGGGATAACTACGTCCATATCAAAACTCTAGGCAGAAAAAGTACAGACGGGTCACGTTCGATGAAATGTCAAACACAACATCTGCATGCCATACCAGTGTCTCTACATTCCTTGGTTAAGAGGACAACCAACGACTATGGCACACAATGACCTATACTTGATATACTATCATCCTGAAATAAGTGTATCATTTGGTCGCGAACAATTTTAGGACTATATGATATATCCTCTCTATATCACATACAAATAGTCCTAAGGACTTCATCACTGAAGAACTCATTACAGAAAGATGAAATAGTGATGAACTGCCAGAATAAATATTTTATTCAATAATATAATTCATACATAATTACATCAAATGTACAACTGTTTACAGTAGAATCCAAATATTATTTTATTCAATAATTTGGACACATTTCCCACAGCATTGATGATGTGTGCTCCAAGTTTGTTGGTGAAGCTGGTTGCACTTAATGTGAACTGGTTGCACTTGATCTAGCTTGATTGGAACCCACTCAAGTAGCTCTTAAACTCGACTCAATACAAGCCTAATTGAACTCCAATTGAATCCAAATTAAATAAAATAGGACTCAATTATTCAAATAAATAAAATACAGACTCATAGACTTATTACAGGACTTAAATTCCTAGTCTTCTATCCATAAAGAACTTGGCATTAGTTGAAGCCTCTTCTTGAGCCTAGTGCCCGCACCATCAGAGTAAGTCTTCGGGGGCTTCTTGTCAAGCAAGTAGGTCAGGCGAGAAGTCCTGAGCCCTCGCTTCAGAGCCAACATTGCGACCGGCTCCTCCAGGTTGTAGATCTCCAGTGCTGCAGCCTTGAAACGAGCCACATAGTCCCGCAATGCCTCGTGGTCCTGCTGCCTGATGGAGAAGAGGCTGTCTGCCTCTCGTGGCATCCTCCGGTAGGCATCGAAGTGGGCCACGAAACTCTGCCCCAGCTGGGCAAAGGAATTGATGCTTTTGGCTCAAGGTGGGCGAACCACACCCGAGCCACCTTCTGGAGAGTAGCAGGAAAGGTGAGCACAGGAGAGCGTCAGTGGCCCCCTGGACCCTCATGAGGGTCCGGTAACTTTTCAGGTGTCCAGGGGTCGGTGGTCCCGTCGTAAGGATCCACCTGCAGCATGCAGAACCGGCGGAGAATCGGCTTCGCTTGGATCTCCTGGGAGAACAGAGGGTGGGCGTCATAGCCCACCAGCTCACTAGCGGAACTAGGCAAGTTAGCAAACTGGTGGGACAACTTTGCCAGCTTGCGATCATGCTCCTGCAAGTGCTTCTCTGCCATGCGCCTGATGGATTCATCTATCGACCCCTCTACGGAGAGGGGCGGGGAAGGTGACGCAGGTGCATGGCGCCCGTGACGAGGGGCTTTGCCCTTCCTGCCTTGGTCGTGTTTAGATGCCCCCCAGTCCAGGTGTGGTGAGTAGCTCTCTTCATTGACAGACTTGGCCCGTTGTCGCTTCATCGGGGCTCGACGACTATCCCGGGGTCTGTAACGGCCAGCGGCTGTGAAGGCCTCCCATGGAAGGAATGCAGGCTGTCACGGGGTGCTGCGGCATGGGCCGCAAGGGTCTCTGGCTGTTGGTGAGTAGCCAGGGACCGATGCTGGTGCTGGAGCTGGCACATTGCTGCAGTGAGTGAGAGTGTGCATCTGCTGGACGAGCGTGGTCAGCTGGACTTCTAGTGGAGGCGGTTGAACCGGGGCGAATGGCTCCGTTGCCGGACCGTGTGGGTTCCCATGGGAAGGGGACTCTTCCGCATGACTGGGTGAGGCTCCCCTCGCTCGAGTGGTCACCATCCTCCTGACAAACTGTCCGAGTGGGGCTTGAACTGGATCGAAAATCATTCTACGCCCCTTCTTGGCATGCCAATTTGTTGCCGCCGGATCGTCGTGGCCCATAGCTGCTGGGTGGCATCGATGGTCGCCCGTCTGCCTACTCGGGATGCCTCCGGTGCCTCGGGACCTGCAAGAAACAACGTCAGTGATCCGGACCGGGGATTCTGGCAGGGGCACTCTGATGGTCAAGTCAGTGACGATCCAGGAGAACAGATCCTCCTAGTCGAGCCCCTCGGGATGAGCTCTATGCTAGGAGGAGTGTGTGTAGTGTATATGGAAGTGAGAGTGGGCTGGGAGAGTGATGGCCGAGGTGGAAGAATCCTCCTGTGTGGCCCTTCTCCCTTGTTTCTTTGCTTGCTTACTTTCGGCTTACTCTAGCTTGCCTTGAGATCTCCCCGGATCGTCAGACGTGTGTGACGAGGTATCATGTCATAGACGGGATGCCTCTCCTATCAGATAGCCGGAGAAGCTTCCATGCGCTCTGACATTCCCTCTGCTTGCTCCTTTCCTAGAAGCCTAGCAGGATCTCGATCGGTGGACTGCTACCCTCGGGACTCGCGCTCTTTGGCTGGGCCTTTTTCCTGGCAGTACGGTAGGTTGGTGGAGAGCATGGTGCCTTGATGTGAGTTTCCTTCCCTTCTGGTGTGAGTGATGGCTGTGGGCATTAATTGTAGCATGGCGGGTGCTGCTGTACGACCCTCGGGTGGCCCGCCGTCTTCCTTAGAGAGGAGGCACCACTTCCTTGTGGTTGGTGTCTCTGGCTGAGCTGGGGATCGAGCTGGGAAGATGGGGCCCACCTCCAAGGGGCTCGCCTCGAGCTAGCTCGGCTGGGTGGAGGAGGGCTGAGCTCGACTCCGGACCAGCGGAACTCGGCTTCGGGCGAGCTCGACCTGATGGAGGTGGGCGGGGCGCCGCCCAACCCAAGGGATCCGACCTCAGAGGGCTCCTTGTGGCAGAGGAGACTTTAGCTCGATTCCTGACCACGGGGCCCATCCTAAGGGGTCCGCCTTGGGTGGGTCTCGGCTTCGGCCTAGGCATCCCAACCCAACGGGGACCGGCCTAGTGGAGGACGGAGCTCGACTTCGGCTAGCGACCCCATTGCTCCGGGGGAGCTCAGCCCGGTGAAGGTATTCATGTCGAAAACCAGCGTGGCGTCTGATGGGGATTCCACGTCAGTTTGCCCACCCCACATCAGGGATCTAGCCACATCAAAGATCATGCTACAAAAACTTGTAATGCACTTAAAAAGTTGTTTGTAAGACAAATATATGCTCTAATATTTTGTTATCATCAAAATCACTCAAGGGGCAAACAATATCTCCCTTTTTGATGATGAGAAAATACCGGGCATGGAAAAACTTTACAATTACATGTATAAGTATATTTAGAAGTAAATATTGACATGTATGAGTTGTATACCAAGAATGTATTTAAAGAATTAAAGCATATTGACAATGTATCAAAGCTTTTAGAATAAGTCCAATATGTATCATAATAAGCACTTATCAAAAGCTGTTTTTGCCAGAAATGTGTCAGAGTTTTAGGTTGGCAAAAGTATCAGGTCAAGAGATAAAATGCTTATAGCAAGTTCTAACTAGAGCAAATTTGCAAATTTTGAGAGCATGTAGTAATAATTTCAAGCCATTCAGTTTCAAAAAATTTTCTCCCCTTTTTGTATGTTCTTAACATTTTGGAATCTCATGTTTTTCATTTTATCTTCTATCATTTTTCCATGCATTCATAATCAATACCATTCTCTCCCTTTTTGTCAATAATCAAAAAGGTATTCAAGTAAAATTATTCTCCCCCTTTTATTAAATACTTCAAGCTCAATTTTTGAAATAGAAAGAGAAGATTATCAAGATTGTTTGAGATAATTTCACTTTCTCATAAATTTGATAATTTGATATAAAATCATCAATGCATAGATAATATAGCAAACACACAAGTGAGAAACTGATAATTTCATTGCATTCAAAGATTTTCAATACAGATTACAAAAGTTGGAATTAGAAATACTAGACACTAGCCTAGTCACTATCACTAAGTTCTTCTACAATAGGTCCATATCTACCTTGCTAAGACCTAGGTTGACTAGAAGGTCCTCCACTACTAGTAGAAGGCCCAAGAGGTGGCTATGTAGGTGGCTGGGTAGGGACTGATGATCTAGCTCCTAAAGCAGTTGAAGATAGCTGAGATAGAAAGAACCAAACTGTACTAAGCTCAGACACAATATCTTTAATTTCTTTCTGTAGTGCAATGAGCTCATTAGTTTGAGCATTTACAAAGGCTTCAGCTGAACCTCTCAACCGCCCAAACTTAGCCCTCAGAATTCCTACTTTGGTGTAGTCATCCTCCATTTTTCTGGTCTCCTCCATAGATCCCATCCGATAAGATACCTCTCTCAACTCAAATATGAACTCCTCAATACTATGATCAACAGTCAGTCAGATGTATCAGATACTGACCTGAAGGAGTCTGACAGTGACTGTGCATCAATCTGTGGCTGTGGTCTGGTAGACTCAACACTATCTACCATGGAATGTAGTTGTCTGATCTCACCACAGATCTTCTCAAGTTTGGTGTCGACTATTTGACGAAGCTTGCCAAACATCGAACCAATGGAGCTGGTCAGAGTCTAAGACAGCTGTCTCATTTGCTGAGCAAAGAATGCATGAGACACAGAAGGTCCAGGAGTATCAGCAGTCACTGAAAGTACGGGTGCTGGTGGAGATGCTGGTGCTAGTGGAGATACTGGAGAAGTCCTAGGACTCCCAAACTTTTTCCTCTATGCTCAAAATTGCCCTTTAATGCACTTCAATGGCTTCTTCTTCCTCAATAAGTGCTTCAAGATTCTGATTGGAGTTGGTGAAGACTTGAAGGTAGACTTGAATGTTCTTCTTTGTGCTCTCTTGCTCACAAGCTCATTAATGTTCAATCATGCATTAGCTTCTTCAAAGGTTATCCAAATCCCTCATTTATAGAGTCTTGTACTCTTCTTGGAGATATAGTTATTGTAGACCGTTGGGACTTGACATTTGACCGTTGGAGCACTTTTTGAATTCAAAAATGAAGTTCTGGAACTAGCTGTTACTTGTCCGGAATCGACGTTCGAGTCGGCTCGGATTCTCAAGAGTTGATTCTTCACTCTGGTCGAGTTAGCTCGCCACAATCAAGTCAGCTCGGATCCTCAGTGTCGATGATTCCTTACCCTGTTGAGTCAGCTCGCCTCAGTCGAGTCGGCTCGATTCTCAGGTCTTCAAAGTTGTGCTCTGGAGGAGTCGGATCTTCTCAGTAGAGTCGACTCGCCTGGCTATTTTCTCAGAACTAACTTTCTCTGTACTTAGGAGTCGGCTCGGATGCCTGAAGGGTTGATTTGGATTCCTGACTGAATGGTTGAGTCAGCTCGAATTGCCTTCGGGTCGGCTGACCTGTCTGAGTCAAGAAATGTAGCCCTAGACAAGTCGACTTGGATTCCTTCGCGTCGACTTAGATCCCTGCATGCCAAAATCCTTCAACCGTGCCATGGATTAGAGTCAACTCTCTCCATGCGAGTCGGCTCGAGTGAATTTTCAATAAAAACTTCAGCTCTTCTCCAGAAATCTTCCAGCAACTCATAATCATTCAAGACTCTTCCAAACTCAACTAACAATAAATTTTAAAGAACTTTAAGCTTGAAAAACACATAGAGGTAACCCTTTTTCATGAATATTACATCAATCTTTCTTTGGGTTCTTCTTTACATGAAACTTTTACAACATATAACAAGGTTGTAGGAGTTGTAATTGGGCATTAAGATCCTACAAAAACTATAATGCACTTGAAAAGTTGTTTGTAAAACAAATACATGCTCAAATATTTATTATCATCAAAATCACTCAAGGGGTCAATAATCTCTCCCTTTTTGATGATGACAGAACACCGGCATGGAAAAACTTTACAATTACATGTATAAGTATATTTGGAAGTAAATATTAACATGTATGAGTTGTATACCAAGAATGTATTTGAAAGAATTAAAGCATATTGACAATGTATCAGAGCTTTCGGAATAAGTTCAATATATATCATAATAAGCACTTATCAAAAGCTATTTTTGCCAGAAATGTATCAGAGTTTTAGGTTGGCAAAAGTATCAGGTCAAGAGATAAAAGATGCTTATAGTTCTAACTAGAGAAAATTTGCAAATTTTGAGAGCTAAGTAAGATAAATTCAAGCCATTCAGTTTCAACAAATTTTCTCCCCCTTTTTGTATGTTCTTAACATTTTGAAATCTCATGTTTTTTATTTTATCTTCTGCCATTTTTCATGCATTCATAATCAATACCATTCTCTCCCTTTTTGTCAATAATCAAAAAGGTATTCAAGTAAAATTATTCTTCCCCTTTGTTAAATACTTCAAGCTCAATTTTTGAAATAGAAAGAAAAGATTATCAAGATTGTTTGAGATAATTTCACTTTCTCATAAAGATTTGATAATCTAATATAAAATCGTCAATGCATAGATAATATAGCAAACACAACAAGTGAGAAACAAATAATTTCATTGCATTCAAAGATTTTCAATATAGATTACAAAAGTTGGAATCAGAAATACTAGACACTAGCCTAGTCACTATCGCTAGGTTCTTCTACAAGGTTCAGATCTACCTTGCCAAGACCTAGGTTGACTAGAAGGTCCTCCACTACCAGTAGAAGGTCCAAGAGGTGGTTGTGTAGGTGGCTGGGTAGCATGAGGTGGTGGCTGTGTAGGGGCTGATGATCTAGCTCCTAAAGTAGCTAAAGACAACTGAGATAGAAAGAACCAAACTGTACTGAGCTCAGACAATTTCCTTCTGTAGTGAAATGAGCTCACTAGCTTAAGCATTTGCAAAGGCTTTAGCTGAACCTCTCAACCGCCCAAACTCAGCCCTCATAATTCCTACTTCTTTGGTGTAGTCATCCTCCATTTTTCTGGTCTCCTCCATAGATCCCACTCGATAAGATACCGCTCTCAACTCAGATCTGAACTCCTCAATATACTACGATTTGTCAGTCGGATGTCATCAGATACTGACCTGAAGGAGTCTGATAGTAACTGTGCATCAATCTATGGCCGTGGTCTGGTAGACTCAACACTGTCTACCCTGGAATGTACCTGTCTGATCTCACCACAGATCTCCTCAAGTTTGGTGTCGACTGTTTAACAAAGCTCGCCAAACATCGAACCAATGGAGCTGGTCAGAGTCTGAGATGTTGTCTCATTTACTGGGTAAAGAATACATGAGACACAGAAGGTCCAGGAGTATCAGCAGTCACTAAAGGTGCGGGTGCTGGTTCTAAAGCTAGTGGAGATGCTGGTGCTGGTGGAGATACTGGAGAAGTCCTAGGACTCCCAGACTCTCTCTCTATGCTCAAACTCCTTAGTATCAGGAACAGTATGCTCAGCAGCAGTGGCAGTCTCCTCAGGTATCTGCTGTGCAGGCTCCTCAACAGGTATGAAGGCTCAGCAGCAGTGCCAATCTCCTCAGGTAGCTACTCAGACTCATCATCATCATCATCACTAGATGTGCTAACTGCCCTCTGTCCAGATCCTTTCTTCCTCAAAGTTCCATCTATCAATTGGTAACCCATTCTCTGCAAAGACTTGGAAGAGTAAGTATCCATACGGTGCAGTGGCCTACCATCCTCACCACTCAAGTCAGCACTGGAGGCCTGAAACAGTAATGTAAAAACCATTCTGTATGGGAGACAAGCCTTCACCTTTCTTACAGCTTCCTTCATATGTAGTAGCATGATATGGGGTAAATTGAGGGCCTCTCCCTTAATCAGATGTCCCATGAAGCACAGGTCTCTCTCACTCATCCAATCAAATCGACCTGTTCTTGGGAGAAAGATCCTACTGATGAAGTTGTGTAGCAGTCTCATCTCTAAGGAAAGGGAGTTAGCTTTTACATTTCAATTCCACTCACATCACTCCTTTCCAAGATAGTTCTGAGGGTTTTTGTCTATCCTTTAGAACTAAATGATTAAGACCCTCATCAGGCACTTCAAGCATACTGCTCAACCTTTCTTCAGTCACAACAATTCCTCTTCCTTTGACAGTGGATTCAATGTGATGCTCTTCCTTTGGACAAATTAATAGCACTTGTGTTATCACATTTGATAGGAATTTTGGATTATGTAATACCAAAGTTTTCTAGTTATTGTTTAATACAAAGCACTTGTGCACAACAATTCCCAGCAGCTACATACTTTGTCTCAGCAATAGATAGTGCTATAGAGTTTTGTTTCTTGCAGTGCCATGAGATTAAATTCAATCCTAAAAATTGGAATGTACCACTAGTGCTCTTTCTATCTATTTTGCATCCACCATAATTAGCATTCGAAAAACTAATTAAATTCAATGAAGATTGCTTTGAATACCAAAGATCTAAATTACTTGTTCCTTTTAGATATTTTATGATTTTTTTTACTGCAAGCATATGTGATTCTTTAGGATTAGATTGAAATCAAGCACAAACACATATGCTAAACAAGATATCAGGTCTATTAGCAGTTAAGTACAATAATGATCTGATCATACCTCGATAGAGTTTTTGATCAATGTTGTTGCAATCATCTTTATCTAATTTGCAGGTAGGATTAATGGGTGTACTTGCTTCTTTGCTTGTCTCCATACCAAACTTCTTGATGATTTCTTTGATGTATTTGGCTTGGTTTATAAAGATCCCTTCTTTTATTTGTTTCACTTGAAGTCCAAGGAAGTAATTTAGTTCATCAATTAGACTCATTTCAAATTCACCCTGCATCAACTCAGCAAAGTCTCTACAAAGTATTTTATTAGTTGCACTAAATATAATATCATCAACATAAATTTGTACAACTAACATGTCATTATTCTTCTTTTTGATAAAAAGAGTTTTATTAACATTTACTCTTATAAAATTATTTTCAATTAAGATTTGCTCAATTTATCATATCAAGCTCTAGGCGCTTATTTGAATCCATACAAAATGCTTTATTGAGTTTAAAAATATGATTTAGAAAAGCATGATTTTCAAAATCTGGTGGCTATTCTACAAAAACTTGTTCTGATATAAAATCATTTAAAAATATACTTTTTACATCCATTTGGAAAAGTTTGAAATCTATGTAGCAAGCAAATACAAGTAGTATAAGGCTTCTAGTCTTGCTATGGGTGTATAGGTTTCATCAAAATCTATTCCTTCCTCTTGGTTGTATCCTTAGCTACAATCTTTCTTTATTTCTAACTACATTATCCTGTTCATGTAGTTTATTTCTATAGACCCATTGGTTTCTATAATAGGATGGTCTGATGGTCTATCAACTAGAGTCCAAAAATTATTTCTTTCAAACTAGTTTAGTTCTTCATGCATGGCCATCATCCAGTTTGGGTCATTTTCAGCTTCTTCTAAACTATGTGGCTTTATTTGTGATACAAATGTAGGTAATCATGTGTATCTTTATGTGATGTCCTAGTCCTAACACCTTGAGAGGGATCACCAATAATTAAGTCTCTTGGATGAGAAGTTACATACCTCCATTTCCTTGGTAGATCAGCATGATCCTTACTTACCAACTCTTCTCTTGAGTTGGTTTCTCTTGTGTATGCTCATATCTTCTTCTTTTTTTCAAGTGTACCTACATCATTATCTATACACTCTTCTTTTTTTGAAGGTGAGAGATTAGTTTCATCAAATAAAACATGTACTGATTCTTCCACATCAATGTCTTTTATTAAATATTCTATATACTTTGCTACGTATTAAATAACCAAGGAAAATAACTTCATCTGACTTAGCATCAAATGTTTCTAAGTTATCCTTTCCATTATCCAACACAAAGCATTTACAAACAAAAACATAAAAATAATTAATATTTGGTTTCTTTTCATTCCAAAGCTCATAAGGAGTTTTCTTCAAAATTGGACATATCAAAACGGTTCAAAATAACAAGCAGTGTTCACCACTTCTGTCCAAAAGTACATTGGAAGATTGCCTTCACATAACATTGTTCAGGCCATCTCTTACAAAGTCCTATTTTTTCTTTCTATAATACCATTTTGTTGTGGTGTTCTAGGAGCGGAGAAGTTGTGATCAATATCGTTTTCTATGCAATAATCATCAAAAAATTGATTTTCAAATTTCATGTTGTGATCACTTCTAATAGAAATAATTGAAAGGTTTTTATGATTTCAAGTTTTTTTGTAGAATTTTCAAAAAACTTTGAAAGTTTCATCCTTATGTGCAATAAATAAGACCCATGTAAATCTAGAAAAATCATTTACTATCACAAGGGCATATTTCATACCACCTAGGCTTGTGGTCATAGTTGGTCCAAATAAGTCCATATAAAGAAGTAGCTCAAGGGGTCTAAAAGTTGAAATCATATTTTTGGATTTAAAACTCTCCTTAGTTTGTTTACCTATTTGCAAGCATCACAAACATATTCAAAATCAATTTTAAATTTAGATAAACCTCTAACAAGATTTTTGGAAATTAATTTAATAATTGTATGCATGCTAGTATGATCTAATCGTCTATGCCAAAGTAAACAAGACTCCTTGGCTTAGCATTCATTGCTACTAGACTAGAACTACTAGACATGGCTAGATCATTTAAATATACCACATAAATATTTCCAAGTATATGTCCAATGAATTTGTTGCTAGAATCAAGTGAGTTTGTTACTATACACATAGATGATTCAAAGATAACCTTGAAGCCTTTATCACATAATTGACTAATACTTAACAAATTATGCTTCAATTTATCTACTAGCAATACATTTTCAATAAAAGTAGAGGGGGTTATTTTGATCTTACCAATTTTGATTATTTTTTACTTGCCATTATCTCCAAAAGTTACCAAGCCTCCCTTCTATCATTTATAGGGAGATAAATTGATCCTTGTCACCCATCATAAGTCTTGAACAGCTACTGTCCAGATACCATCTTTTCTTCATTTTTTGGGCTGCAAGACATTCCTGCAAAATAATTAATAAGTTCTTTTAGGTACCCAAGCTACCTTGGATCCTTGCAGGTTAGTAGAGGTGGTTCCTTTGAGAAACCAAATCTTTCTAATTCTATTTTTTGCATTTCCAGTTTTCTTTAACTAATTACATTAGAAAAATTTGTGTCCAACCCCATGATATGCATAACAAACAATTCTAGTATTTTGAAAAGATGTAAACTTTGAAGTTCTAGATGTAGAAGCATGTGATGCAGATGTAGAGGCATTTGATACAAAAGCATTTCGAGATATAGATTTTGGTACATATGCTTTTAAAGATACAAATATAGTAGCTGAAATTCCATTTATATTCAAGAATTGTAACTAATTATAGCCTTGTTACTTGAAATTCTTTAATCTTTCAAAATCAACTAAGCTTATTTGAACTTAAAGTAAGCTTTTCAACCAAAGGCTTGAGTTTTTCCATCTCCTTTTTCAAATCATTATTTTCATCAATCAAAGCTTTGTTTTTCTCAAGATATAAATTTTTCTTAATTTCCAAAGCTTTGTTATTTTAGAAAAGATAATTAATTCTTTTTGCAATAACTTGTTCTCTTCTGAAATCTCTTCCTTTTCTTTTAACAAAGAATCAGTATTGTTCTTTAAAGCTCTATAAAGCTCTAATTTTTATTCTAGCCTTTTTAAATTCTAAAAGCAAATAATGGAATGCAGAATTTAGTTCATCAAAAGTAAATTCAGCTTGAGGTTCAGGGGACGTTACCTCATCTTCGAGACCCATAAGGCATAGATTGGCAATTTTTATGGTCTCTTTCTTTTCTGTTGAAGTCGACTCCTCACTATCACTTCAAGTAGCAACCATCGCGCTTTCTTCTTCTTCTTAAATATTTTTTTTTACAAAGGACAATCGGGATGGATATGCCCAGGTTTCTTACACTCATAACATATGGGCACTTGATCATTTTCTTTTCTCTTTCCTTGTCCTTACTGTGTTCACCTTTCTTGTGAAATTTTTTGAAGTATCTTCCCTTCTTTTTTCCCATAAACCTTCTGAATCTCATCTTCTAAGTCATCTTCGGAGGAGGAGCAGTCATCTTCCGATTCCTCATCTTGTTTCTTTGATTCTGATGTAGCTTTGAATGCAATAGTTTTTTTCTTTTTCTGATCATCTTCATTCCTATTTGCATGGCCAGTTCATGTGTGATGAGAAAATGTTACCCAGTAAGCAACCCAAGAGGGGGGTGAATTGGATCTCTAAAAAATAATTACTTGATGCAATACAATAGTATGTAATCCAATTCAACAATTAATCAAGGTACTAAGAATTCAAATATAATGCTCTTAAGTAAATGTGCAGTGGAAATAAAAAGCAATAAATGTAAGAACAATAAGAGGAGATAATCAACCACAAAGATAAAGAAGTATAGTGGTTCGGTGCTATCTAATGCACCTACATCCACTCCCTAATATCTCCTTGGGAATTCACTATAATCTCAACTAATTACAGTCGATTAGTTTTCCGGGCTCACTAATCAAAATCCAACTTATTTTTACAAGGCTCACAAGTCAAAACCTTACTTGGTTTTACAGGCTAACCAAGAACCTAAAGGTTTTAAGGCTCACCACCAACCTTCCTTGGTTTTCCGGGCTAACCAAGAACCTAAGTGGTTTTCAAAGGTTCACTAATAACCTCCATTGGTTTTTTAATAGGCTAACCAAGAATCCTTATAACAAATAATAGTTTGAAGTATAAAGTATAAAAGCTTTCTAATAAAAAGCAGATATCTCTTTGAAGCTCGAAGTTGTGATGCTTTCGAACTTGATGAAGCCTCTTTGATTGCTCAAGAATGGTTGATCTTTAATGCTCTTGAAGGTTCTTGAATGCTTGGAGGCTTGCTTTTGCTGAGAGTGGTTGAACTTCAATGAATAGGAGTGAATATTCTCTTTTCTTCTCTCTTGGATATTTCTATTTCATTTCCATTAGTTTTGATTTGATTTGAACCATATAAATACCTTCCCAAGATCTCAAATCCGATTTCTAGCTGTTAGACTCGAAAAACTAGCCGTTGGGGGTGAAAAGAGACAAGTTTTGCATTTGAAAAACTAGCCATTACTGTTCCCAGAAACATCATGTGTCGACACTTCAGGCTGTGAGTCGACACTTCAGGTCAACACTTGAACTTCTTGAGTTGACACCCAGTTCAAATATTTTCAATATGGCTTTCTGAAATCTCAGATGTGTCGACACTTCTTCAGGTGAGTCGACACTTTGAGTCGACACTTCATATCCATGTGTCGACACTCTACAGTTCTTTATCTTCAGCAAGTTCTGTGACTTGAAAATCTCAGGCGATGAGATGATCCATGTGTCGACACTTCAAGTCCATGTGCAACACACTTCAGCCGTGCCATCTAAAACTTTCTGTGTACCGGCTTGAGTCGACACTTCACTTTCATGGGTCAACACTTGGTGTCATGTGTTGACACTTTGAGTCGATACCTTACTGAAATCTTCACAAAAATGTCTAAACTTATGCTGAAACAAATTTATACTTCACTCAAGTATCCATTCAAGTAAATTTTGATTGTCCAAGTCTTCTTTGAGTAGATCTTCCATCTAAACTTGGCTTCTTCAATCAAATAATCATTTTTCAAGTTTGTGAGCACCTTTTTCTATAAAAACACACTTCAATGAAATCATTAGTATTCAACTTATACTTAATTGTTTTGCTTATCATCAACATCAATAATGGACTCAACAATCTCTCCCTTTTTGATGATGACAAAATCTTTAAGTATAAATTGCATAAAGAGCTTTTAAAAGAATTTATCAAGGTGCAAAGAGCTAAATACATTAGGTGTATCAAGGTAATTTACAATATTGACTGATGTATCAGAGCAAGTGTGATATAATGATTAAGAGTGTCAAAGCTTGTTAATTATCATGATACTCTATAAAAAAATATAATGATCAAGAGTATCATAGCTTTGGGATATATAAGACATAAACATGTATCATGATACTCTATAAAAAAATATGCTTTAGGAGAGGCAAAAATTTAGCAGTAAACAAAGCTCTCCCTGAATTGATGATCTATAAAGAGTTTGTAAATATCTTTTCAAACATTTAAAGGAGTTTAAGATGAAATTCAATTCAAAAACGATTTTCAAAGTAAAGAAAGTATTGCTCCCCCTTACTTAAGGAATTTGTAAACAATTTTCAATTCAGGTCAAACTAAGTTTTCAAAATAATTTTCAAATTTTTACAAATTTTCAAGCATATTACACTATTACACTTATTATTCCCTTGCACATTTATACTTTAGTCTTATTACTTCCCTTTTTGTTATCATTAAAAAGGTAGGAAGATAAATAGGCATTGAAGTACAATAATAATTCATTCATTCATTCACTTATAAATGAAAATAAAGAAGTACTAAAGAAGAGTTAAAGCATTTCATTCATTTGAAGTCATAACCATGAAGTACAACATAATATTTCATTTAAAATCAGAATTTGTACAATAAAAGATAAAAGATGCATAAAAGTAAACTATCTAAACATATAAAGATATCCTAATCCTCATCCTTATCATCATCAGAAGATCCAATCTCAATCGGTCCAGTATTAGTAAAAGAGCGAGCTCGAGGCCACATAGATTTGAGATCTCGAAGGCGTGTCCTGGTCGATCATGGAGGAGTATGATGCCATGTCCTCTACATCGAGCATACATCCGATCTCTAGCTGGAGCAGAAGAGGTGGAGGCTATGTCCTCAGCAGGAATAGAGTAGATCGGGGTGACAGTCTCTGCAACTGTCGAAAGTGGTGTACGATAAAAAATCAAGATACTAAAAGCCAGTGTGTAAAAAACCTAGCTCTCGGATAAGAGATGATGTATGGATGGTAGGTGTATCAAGAGTGGGTATATCAAAAATAGGTATATCAGCTGATGAAATGATGGGTGTGTTAATGATAGGTGCATCAGCTGAAGAATGAACGGGTGAATCTGCAATCGATGAGTCAATGATAGGAGTGTCAATAATGGGTGTATCGATAATAGGTGAATCAACACAGGTGAAAGAATAGGAATCGGAACATGATCATCTAATCTGGATGGAGAAGATAGGACTGGAGTCTGAGTAGATAAACTAGAGGGGTCACAAATGAGACTCCTAGGCAAGTCTGCAGTCACCTCTGCCACTATCTCTTAAATCAGATCTGGAAAGTCGAATCCATCAGAGTCAGTCTCCTGTTCATCATCATTCATCACTGTCATCAACAACTGGTGCTGGGGCAGATGGAGCTGGATCAGAAACTGGAGTACTCCCTGTAGGTCTAGACAGTGCGGTCAGAATAGCTGAGATGCCATCACTCAGTCCACTGTGGCTCTCTCTGGTCTCAGCAATGAAACAATCAAGACGCTACCTAATGATCAATACATCTAGCTCAATGCACCTGACTCTGTCCTATACTCTCTATAGCTCTTGGAGTATCCGACTGAGCTGGCTGAGGTTGTGAAGTAGGCTCAGACTGAGAAGTAGTCTCTGGCTGTGCTGCTGGCTCAGACTGACTCTCTGGAAGAGATGCCTCCGTAGGTCCTGCCTCGCCGGTAAGAATGTGATCCTCCTCTACCGCATCATTATCATCTCTGCCTCGCCTGACCATATATTTACGTCTCCACTAGCCTCTGAACAAATGATAACCCATCCTATGTAATGACCTGATGTCATAAACATTAGTATGAAGGAGCATACGGAAGGGCTCATCCTCGAAAGTCACACCATACTCCCTGAACAATAAGTCAACCCCATCCCGTAGGGTAAGCAGAGTCGCTGACTCGTCGAAGCCTTCGTCATTTGATGAACCTGAGCACTGGAAGGCAAACGTGTGTGCACTGTACCAATCAGACCATCACAGCAACTCTCGCTCAGTGATGTAATCGAATTGTCCGGTCTTCGATAGAAGGATCCGGGCGACAATAGGTGCAAAAGTCTCATCTTCGCAGATAAACGGGATGCAGGCACGGTGGCTCCCTCAAGCAAAATGTCTGACTCGAATAACACTGGAGACCACTCACTCTATCAATCAGGCTGTCTACAACTGACCAAGTCATAGGAATATTCCACACTCTGCTCAATATCTCTGAAGTAAATGGGATATCACTGCCTCTCACCTGAGCTAGCCAATCATCACTCCCATGGGCTAGTGATCTGTAGAACTCCGAATAAGTCCTAGGTAGTATCTCTCGCTCAGAGAACAGAAGGATGTCAAACCAGCATCTTGAATCCACTAACCTGTTGGGAAATGTGTCCCAAAGCCAATTTCTACTGTAAACAGTTGTACATTTGATGTAATTATGTATGAATTATATTATTGAATAAAATATTTATTCTGGCAGTTCATCACTATTTCATCTTTCTGTAATGAGTTCTTCAGTGATGAAGTCCTTAGGACTATTTGTATGTGATATAGAGAGGAATATCATATAGTCCTAAAATTATTCGCGACCAATGATACACTTATTTCAGGATGATAGTATATCAAGTATAGGTCGTTGTGTGCCATAGTCGTTGGTTGTCCTCTTAACCAAGGAGTGTAGAGACACTGGTATGGCATGCAGATGTTGTGTTTGACATTTCATCGAACGTGACCCGTCTGTACTTTTTTGCCTAGAGTTTTGATATGGACGTAGTTATCCCTCAGACATGAGATCGTCATGGTAGCTTGCGAGCAACTCATTGTACTTTGGTACTGGACTATCTGGATTTCTAATCCAGGGACGGAAGTTTTCTAGGTACAGTTAGTACTCGTGTAGCGGTGATCGGATCAAGATGGGATTGACCCCTCCAAAGTGTTTGGAGCAGATATCTTACTGTGTTTCAATTTAGCAAAACCTTGGCCAGGGTAGTCACTGTAAAGTGTTACAGGACTTGTGAGATTGAGACACATTGTTGATGGACTTTATGGGTTGGGTAGTTAAACCCTAAGTCTTCCTGAGCATTGAGGTCAAAGGGATTAATTACAAGGTTTCCATATCTCCTGGTTCTTGATTGTTGCTCTGCAACTTCGACTATCCGGACGTCGGGTGTCATTGCTAGATGGCGACTTTGACTGGTATTGGAAATGTTCTAGTGCTACCGGCTTAGTGTTGAAACCTATGGGGTCACACACCATAGGGGTTTCTACTTGATCTAGTGATCGGAGAACGATTGGAATCGTTCGTGGACTCACAGAGAAAAAGGGTTTTTCTTTATCCAAGTGTCAACACTTGATATTCTTGAAAGTGTCGACACTTGTGTAAGTGTCGACACTTGTTGATTTCGCAAGTGTAGACACTTGATGTCACAAAAAGTTGTGACATGAAATTTTCACTAATAGTTGGTGATGCATGGAGGTGAATTAAGTAATGTGATTACTTGATAGCCCAATTTGATTGAGCTATAAAAATCTGGAACGAATCAATATAGATTTGGTTCAAAATGGGTTTGGGTCCAATCGGGTTGAACCCAATGTATGCACACTTGACCCAATTGATTTTAGTTATGAATTAAAATCAATTAATATATTTAATCTGAATTTAAATAAGTTTAAATTCATTTTTGGGGAGTTATGTAACTTCCCATGACTATAACTCCCCATAACTACCCATTACCACCCTATAACTCCCCACTCTCCCTCTCCCTCTCCATCTACTTAAGGGGCTGAAATGGGAGGACGAAAATAAGAAAAAATTCAGCAAAGAAATGCTGGAAAAATAAAGGGAAGAAAGGGAAGAAACTAGGAAAAAGTTCTAGTTTTATAGGTGTGAGGTTTTTGGAGAAAAGTGTGCTTTTTTGTACCTAGAGATCTAGGTCTTAGGATTGAGTGTTTGGAAAGGGTTCCAACCACTCATTCTCCACCTCTTGAGCTTCTTCATTCATTGGAGAGTCCGGCATCGAAAGAAGAAAGGAGTCCCGATCAAATCGTTCCACAACAAGCTAGCACTTGGAGTGGAAGTAGATTTTGAAAGAGCCCTGGTGTGAACCACCTGTAGAGGCCGGACACGTGTGCGGCTAAGCAGAGTTCTTCCTCCTGCTCCTGGATCTTTCACAGCGGAGAGCGTCTCCATTCATACAAGGTATGGTTTTACATATATAGATATGTTGCTTTGAAATGTTCATAGCATGAATTCATGATTTCACTATTTATATTAATCATTCATGCAAGATCTTGGGACAAGTAGCATAGAAAAGTTTTAAAGCATGCTTAGATTAAAAGCTAATCATTTTATCATGCTTCCGCTGTATGTTATTTTGAAAAAGTTTTAAAATACAAAGCATGCTTGCTACTAGATTTCCTTTCAATTGGTATCAGAGCAACAAGGTTGCTTTAGCATGAATGTTTAGTATAAACATTATAAAATCAGTTTAATTTCTTGCAAGTACTCGGATTGAGTGCCTCACCAGGCCGTCCGGTCATAGGAGAGAAGTAGGGCTGCAAGACCCTCACTTCCCATTCAAAGGGATCTCCTATGGCGTGTAGGGGTGCCATTGTGAAGGACTCATGAAGAAGAAAAAGAAAAGAAAAAAAAAGAGTAAAGATTAAAATGTTTTGATCTTTATTATGTTCTAAATTTGAAGTCATAAAATGTTTTACAAATGTTCTAAAGTTAGTTTATGATTGCTATGTTAAATAGTTTAACATAAAATTCAAGTTTAGAAAAGACAAAGTTTGGATTTCAGCATTTCTGTGCTCGGATTTGATCAAGTGTCGACACTTGGTTTACCTAGTGTCGACACTTGGGTTCTATGTGTCGACACTTGGCCTTCTAGGTGTCGACTCATGAACAAAAACACAGAAATCGATTCTCTGTGTGTCGACCTGTCTCAGAGTAGTGTCGACACTTCACAGTGAACAGAAATTTAAAATTGGATTTTCTTGTAAAAATGTTTTATAAAGTTTTTTGAAAATATTTCAATGTGTTGTATGATTAACTTAATTATGAATTAAGTAAATCTAATGACTAAATGATCTAAGGATATGATTTTAAGATCTAAGTCATATTCATAACTTTGGTTTAAATGGGTTAGCTTGAATTAGGTCCTAATTGGGTTAGACCTAAGTTTAGATGAATAGGACTTAATAGAGAATTAACTTAATCAAATGTTGAGTTAAGGTTCTTCTCTAGTATCTATCTAATAGTTAGATTGATCGGTCCATACATCTAAATGGACTTAATCTTGGCTTCGTGGTAGGACCCGATTCCTTAGGCTAGTCTAATCGAAATTGGTGAACCAATTGGTGTCTAAGGTAAGTATGGCTTTTGATCTATGGTTTTTGGAGCTACCTCTTTCCTGGCCAATGATATTGTGTCTAAGGAAAGATGGTTAATGGCTTAACCCATAACCTTGATCTCACTTACCTGGCCAATATGGTCAACCAGTTTTGATTAGTTAGCTCATTGATTCGAGTTAGCCCATGCCAATAAGGTTAATCAGCTTGACTGATTTAGGTGCCCATGGATTTTGTGGTTCATGTAACCCTTTCATTAACATATGAAGTTAGTGAAAGATAATCCATGACTTATCCTTTCTCTTCTGTCACAACATGTATAAACCTCTAAATTATTAGGTCCTTAAAAAGATGGAAATTATATGATAATTTTTGTCTTAGCCTCCCATTAAGATGTTTGGTAATGAGTCCAGTAGTGGGTGATCATCGGCAGATCCATAGATTGGGTGGTCATACTATTGGAATTGTCATTCATTATATGATGACATAATGCAACTTTCTTAAACAGGTGGTCAGGTTTAGCCGGTCCAAGTCGGGCTTGATCATTTGTTAGCTAGAAGCATTAAGATCAGTCATGTTAATGGTTGGACCTAACTGGGACCTTCTTTAGCAGGTAGCCCAAAGGTCGATTGAAGTGTTCCTAGGGCAAAATAAATTACTAGGAGTTGTTTGGAGAAACAACTGTTATGAACCTACCTTTAGATGAACATGGGTTGGCCGACCATAGTCGGGCTCATGTATTGTCTATAGGATTCTGGTACCCACCAAAGGGATAAGTGTTATTCTTGGATTGGAGGTAGAGGCTACCAGTCTGAATAAAATAGTGGGAGGAGCTTTTAAACAAAAGTCCATGTCTTTAAGTTTTAAATAATTCATATACTAAATAGTCTTGGTTTTCTTTTTCAGATAATGTCTACTAATCTGTCACTCCGGTCATTATTAGATAATGACAAGCTCATGGGACCCAACTTCGATAGCTGGTATCGAAGACTGAGAATTGTTCTCGAGCACACGAACGGATCCTTTATGTATTAACGGATCGGCACCTGAGTGGCCAGCCCCCACCGCACATACTGCAGTCATAGATGCTTATCAAAAGTGGGTCTCTGACCGTACTACGGTGCGGTGCATTATGTTGGCGGCTATGAACGACGAGTTCAGTCGCAGATTCGAGGAGGCCCAACCGGAGGAAATCCTTCAAAAATTGAAGGAATCTTTTGGTGCTCCAGACGACGTTGAAAGGTACAGGGTTTCCTCTACCATCTTCAACGCTCGAATGACTGAAGGGTCCTCGGTCACTGATCATGTATTGTACATGATTGAGATGATCGAGCGCTTGGCCAAACTCGGATATCCTTTCATGAGCAGCTTGGGAAGGATGCGATTTTGAATTCTTTGCCTCCCTCCTACTTACCTTTTCTAGATCACTATAGATTAACAAGGCCTGTAGTCAACTACCATGGGTTGATGGGGTTACTACAGACTTATGAAAAGGATCACCAGCTCCAAAAGAGCTTGGTGAATTTAGTGGGAGGCAGTGCGGCAAGGCGTCGTCCCTTTAAGAAAGGGAAAAAGAAAAAGAATAAAAATAAAATGGTGCAAAGTGCTGGGCCCAGTCAGATTAAGAAGAAGCTGACCAGAGTCAGGCAGAATGCTTCTACTGCAAGAAGCCGGGTCATTGGAAGAGGAATTGTTCCGCTTACCTAGCTACACTTGAACCGAACAGGCCGAAGAAGAAGAAGCAGCAAAAGGTTGCTGGACAAGGTATTTATATGATAACTCCTTGTTGTTTTTCTATTTGTGATACTACTAACTGGATATTAGATACATTAGTCCCTTATCATATTTGCAATACGTTGCAAGGACTACACTTAGTAAGAATATTCGAGAAATGGCGAGAGATTTCTGAATGGGGAACAGAAGTCAGCTCCAGTCCCTGGCATTGGGATTGTCAATCTATTTTTGCGAGTCTAGGTAAAGTTGTTCTTAGTGATTGTCACTATTGTCCATCATTCCTTGTAAATATTATCTCTGTAGGCCAGTTGGCCAGTAATGGTTGAACTATTAATCAAGAGTGATTTTTGCAAAGTCATTATGAATGATATTGTGGTTATGACTGGACATATTAAGAATGGCATTTATGTTTTATCACAGCCTATTGGTGTAATGTACATTTCTTGCAAACGCCCTAGATTAGATAATGTCAATGATGCTTATCTCTGGCATTGTAGGCTAGGTCATATAAACAAGAATAGAATCAACAGGTTAGGAGAAGGTCTCCTAAACGTTAGTGATTGTGAATCACTGCCAACTTGTGAATCTTGTTTACTTGGTAAGATGACCAAGTCACCTTTTACTGGAAAAGGTGTACGAGCCGATGACATTTTGTGTCTAGTACATACTGATGTATGTGGACCAATGAATGTCGATGCCAAGGGTGGGTATAAATATTTCATTACATTTACGACGACGTCTCAAGGTACGGTTATGTCTTTTTGATGACATAAATCTGAATCGTTTGAGATGTTCAAACGGTATCGTAATGAAGTTAAAAACAAACCGGGAAGCTTATTAAAATCCTTCGATCAGATCGAGGTGGAGAATATCTTTCTGGGGAGTTTTTGACTTATCTTGAAGAGAATGGGATTCTCTCTCAATGGACACCTCCTGGGATGCCTCAGTTAAATGGTGTGTCTGAAAGGAGGAATCGGACTCTGTTAGACATGGTCAGATCCATGATGGGATTTGCAAATCTGTCAACTTCCTTTTGGGGGTATGCTTTGGAGTCAGCATGCTATCTTCTAAATAGAGTTCCGAGTAAGTCTGTTAACAAAACTCCATATGAAATATGGAATGGGCGTAAGCCGAGTCTATCACACCTTCGGGTTTGGGGATGTCTGGCTTATGTCAAGCATTTGGAAACAGATAAACTTGGACCTAGGTCTGACAGGTGCCTCTTTGTTGGGTATCCTAAAGAGTCTAAGGGTTATTTCTTCTATATGGCTGGGGAACAAAAATTGTTCGTCAGTCTTAGAGCTACCTTTTTGGAAAGGGAGTACCTTACTGAAGGTGCTCAAGCTGCCAATGTTGAGCTTACTGAAGTTCAACAGATAGAAGAACCAAATCACTCAAGGACTGCTACAGAACCCGTTATGATAAGATCAAACCTTGAGCCTCTTGACCAGTCATTAAGGAGATCTGGTAGAGTACCGCATCAACCGGAAGATACTATGGTTTTCTGGTCTGAGACGGTGATCCCGTTGAGCTCGATGAGAACAACGAGGATCCAATCACCTATATGGACGCGATGCAGAGGTCTGATTCTGAGTTGTGGCTAGAGCCATGAAATCTGAAATGGAGTCCATGGAAATCAACAAAGTATGGACTTTGGTTGATCCACCTGAAGGGGTAAAACCCATTGGGTGCAAAATGGGTCTTCAAAAGGAAACGGGGCGCAGATGGGCAGGTAGAGACCTATAAAGCCCGTCTGGTTGCCAAGGGTTATCGTCAACGTTATGGTATTGACTATGACGAGACGTTTTCCCCTGTGGCAATGCTCAAGTCTATTCGGATTATGCTTGCCTAGCTGCATATCTGGATTATGAAATCTGGCAAATGGATGTCCGAACAGCTTTCCTGAATGGTGAGCTAGATGAGGAGGTGTATATGATGCAACCTGAAGGGTTCACATCCACAGATGAATCTAAGGTATGTAAGCTTAGTAGGTCCATCTATGGACTAAAGCAGGCGTCTCGGAGTTGGAACATGCGTTTTAATAAGTGTATCAAGACGTATGGTTTTTAGGAACAAAGAAGAACCCTGCATATATAAGTGGGCAAATGGTTCTGTAGTTGTATTTCTTGTACTGTATGTGGATGACATTCTCTTAATCGGGAATGACATCCCTGCATTACAGGGAATAAAGGTCTGGTTGTCATCCCAGTTTTCTATGAAAGACCTGGGTGAAGCTTCTTTCATACTAGGTATGAAGATCTATAGGGATAGATCAAGGAAGCTTCTGGGTTTGTCCCAGTCTACGTACATTGATACCGTGCTGAAAAGGTTTAGCATGGAGAAATCCAAGAAAGGCTATCTTCCGATAGGCCATGGAATTTCTCTTTCCAAGAAGGATTGTCCGACAACTCCTGAGAAAAGAGAGCGTATGAGTAGGATTCCTTATGCTTCGGTAGTAGGGTCCATCATGTACGCCATGACATGTACTAGACCAGACGTGGCATACTCATTAGGAATAGTGAGTCGATACCAGTCTGACCCAGGTGAAGCACACTGGAAGGTTGCAAAGACCATCCTGAAGTATTTGCGAAATACCAAGGACCAGTGGCTTCTTTTTGGAGGACCTGACTTGAAACTTGTGGGGTATACTGACTCCAGTTTCCAGTCAGATAGGGATGATAGCAAGAGTGTATCTGGTTTTGTTTTTACCCTGAATGGTGGCTATCTGCTGAAAGAGTTCCAAGCAGCACACTGTAGCAGACTCTGTATGCGAAGCGGAATATATTGCAGCATCTGATGCAGCAAAGGAAGCTGTTTGGTTGCAAAAATTTCTTGGCGAGCTGGGAGTGGCACCTTCCCTGGATGGTCCTGTTCCAGTGTACTGTGACAGCACTGGAGCCATTGCTCAAGCCAAAGAGCCGAAGTCCATCAGCGTACCAAGCATATTCTGCGCCGATTTCATCTTGTGCGAGAAATCGTGGAACGAGGTGATATCGACCTTCTGAAGATTGACGGAAAGGAGAACCTGGCTGACCCCTTTACTAAAGTCGTTGGAATTCAAGAACTCAATAATTGTAAATGGAAGATGGGTATACGATACTGTTCTGATTGGCTTTAGTCCAAGTGGGAGTTGTTGGGATGTGTCCCAAAGCCAATTTCTACTGTAAACAGTTGTACATTTGATGTAATTATGTATGAATTATATTATTGAATAAAATATTTATTCTGATAGTTCATCACTATTTCATCTTTCTGTAATGAGTTCTTCAGTGATGAAGTCCTTAGGACTATTTGTATGTGATATAGAGAGGATATATCATATAGTCCTAAAATTGTTCGCGACCAAATGATACACTTATTTCAGGATGATAGTATATCAAGTATAGGTCGTTGTGTGCCATAGTCGTTGGTTGTCCTCTTAACCAAGGAGTGTAGAGACACTGGTATGGCATGCAGATGTTGTGTTTGACATTTCATCGAACGTGACCCTCTGTACTTTTTCTGCCTAGAGTTTTGATATGGACGTAGTTATCCCTCAGACATGAGATCGTCATGGTAGCTTGCGAGCAACTCATTGTACTTTGGTACTGGACTATCTGGATTTCTAATCCAGGGACGGAAGGTTTCTGGGTACAGTTAAGTACTCGTGTAGCGGTGATCGGATCAAGATGGGATTGACCCCTCCAAAGTGTTTGGAGCAAATATCTTACTGTGTTTCAATTTAGCAAAACTTGGCCAGGGTAGTCACTGTAAAGTGTTACAGGACTTGTGAGATTGAGACACATTGTTGATGGACTTTATGGGTTGGGCAGTTAAACCCTAAGTCTTCCTGAGCATTGAGGTCAAAGGGATTAATTACAAGGTTTCCATATCTCCTGGTTCTTGATTGTTGCTCTGCAACTTCGACCTATCCGGACGTCGGTGTCATTGCTAGATGGCGACTTTGACTGGTATTGGAAATGTTCCAGTGCTACCGGCTTAGTGTTCGAACCTATGGGGTCACACACCATAGGGTTTCTACTTGATCTAGTGATCGAGAACGATTGGGAATCGTTCGTGGACTCACAGAGAAAAAGGGTTTTTCTTTATCCAAGTGTCAACACTTGATATTCTTGAAAGTGTCGACACTTGTGTAAGTGTCGACACTTGTTGATTTCGCAAGTGTAGACACTTGATGTCACAAAAAGTTGTGACATGAATTTTCACTAATAGTTGGTGATGCATGGGGTGAATTAAGTAATGTGATTACTTGATAGCCCATTTGATTGAGCTATAAAAATCTGGAACGAATCAAATAGGATTTGGTTCAAAATGGGTTTGGGTCCAATCGGGTTGAACCCAATGTATGCACACTTGATCCAATTGATTTTAGTTATGAATTAAAATCAATTAATACATTTAATCTGAATTTAAATAAGTTTAAATTCATTTTTGGGAGTTATAACTTCCCATGACCATAACTCCCCATAACTACCCATTACCACACCTATAACTCCCCACTCTCCCTCTCCCTCTCCATCTACTTAAGGGGCTGAAATGGGAGGACGAAAATAAGAAAATTCAGCAAAGAAATGCTGAAAAATCAAAGGGAAGAAAGGGAAGAAACTAGGAAAAAGTTCTAGTTTTATAGGTGTGAGGTTTTTGGAGAAAAGTGTGCTTTTTTGTACCTAGAGATCTAGGTCTTAGGATTGAGTGTTTGGGAAGGGTTCCAACCACTCATTCTCCACCTCTTGAGCTTCTTCATTCATTCGGAGAGTCCGGCATCGAAAGAAGAAAAGGAGTCCCGATCAAATCGTTCCACAACAAGCTAGCACTTGGAGTGGAAGTAGATTTTGAAAGAGCCCAGGTGTGAACCACCACCTGTAGAGGCCGGACACGTGTGCGGCTAAGCAGAGTTCTTCCTCCTGCTCCTGGATCTTTCGCAGTGGAGAGCGTCTCCATTTTATACAAGATATGGTTTTACATATATAGATATGTTGCTTTGAAATGTTCATAGCATGAATTCATTTTCACTGTTTATATTAATCATTCATGCAAGATCTTGGACAAGTAGCATAGAAAAGTTTTAAAGCATGCTTAGATTAAATGTTAATCATTTTATCATGCTTCCGCTGCATGTTATTTTGAAAAAGTTTTAAAATACAAAGCATGCTTGCTACTAGATTTCCTTTCATAATCGATCCTGAAGTGCTGCTGGTCAATGAAACTGAAGTCCACATGGCGTCCTCCGATGACCATCTTCGAACTCATCCGTTAGAGGCTGCAAAAAGAGGTCAAGTAGGCGGATCTGGAGCTCTAGCTTTGTGTCTGGCCTTAGTTCTTCGCTCTTCTTCCTAATTGGACTGCCAAGGGCGACAGACAACTTGTTTCCGGGGTCCCATTGCACAGAATAGAGATTTGAACAAGTTTGGATGAAAAACCTAGGGTTTTTAGGGTTCAAATTGGAAAGGGAAGCGGAAAGTCGTTCAATCCAAGCCAAAAGCATCCCAATCGAAGAATCAAAGGATTTTGAGCACAAACTGGAGGGAAAGAGGAGTGTGGAGTACCTTAGGGTATATGTCGGCTCGAGTGGGGAGAATAAATGAAAAAAAACACTTCGGAAGGCCCTTATCCTCGGTCTGCTGCCGTTCATGTGTGGACACATCAATTTAAAAACCAAAAAAATAATAGATAGAAAATCTGCTCAAATACACTAGAAATTCAATGAAATTTATGATAAATGAATACGATTCATGTCAAATTGATCTATTTGAGTCAAAGATTGGAAGATTTTAATCAAAAGGATTAATGATCACAAGTTCTCTTCAAATTATACAAAATCGATCTTCTAGAAGAGGCTTAGTCAAAATATTAGCTAATTGAAATTCATACTAATAAATTCAAGCACAATATCAGTATTTTCAATATGATCTCTAATAAAATGATGTCTAATTTCAATATGTTTACTCTAGAATGTTGAACAAGATTTTTAGTCAAGCAAGTAGCACTGGTATTATCACACTTTATAGGTGTACTAGCCAACTTGATTCCAAAATTTTAAGTTATTGCTTAATCCACAAGATTTGAACACAACAACTTCTTGTTGCAATATACTCAGCCTCAGCTGTGGATAATGCAACTGAAGTTTGTTTCTTGCTAAATCAAGAGATTAAGTTAACTCCAAGAAATTGGCAAGTACCACTAGTACTCTTTCTATTTAATTTACAACCAGCAAAATCAGCATCAGAATATCCAATTAATTCAGTAGATAAATTTCTAGAATACCATAAACCAACATCAATTATATCGGATAGATATCTAATAATACGCTTAACATCCAATAGATGTGATTCTTTAGGTTCAAACTGATATCTAGCACACATGCATACACTAAACATTATATCTGGTATACTAGTAGTTAAGTACAATAAAGAGTCAATCATATCTCTGTATAATTTTTGATCTACAGATTTACCATGCTCATCTTTATCAAGTCTACAAGAGGGGTTTATAGGTGTACCTATTGATTTGGTAGTCTCCATCCCAAACTTCTTTATAATCTCTCTTGTATACTTAGCTTGGTTGATAAAGATTTCATATTTAGTTTGCTTGATCTAGATTTCGAGAAAGAAACCGAGTTCTTCCATCATGCTCATCTCGAACTCACCCTGCATTAGCTTAGCAAACTCTTGACAAAAAATGTCATTAGTAGTACCGAAAATGATATCATCAACATATATTTGTACTACTAATAAATCATTATCTTTCTTTTTCAGAAACAAAATTTTATCAACATGGCCTCTAGAAAATTCATTTTCTATCAAAAATTTGCTGAGTCTTTCATACCGGGTCGAGGTGCTTGCTTTAATCTATAAAGTACTTTGTACAATTTAAAAACATGATCAGGATGTGCATGATTTTCAAATCCAGGTGGTTGTTCAATAAAAACTTTTTCTGTTATAAAACCATTCAGAAAAGCACTTTTAATATCCATTTGAAATAGTTTGAAATTCATAAATAAGCAAATGCTAATAGTAGTCTAATTGCTTCAAGTCTAGCAACATGAGCAAAAGTTTCATCAAAATCAATTCCTTCATCCTGGTTGTAGCCTTTGGCAACTAGCCTAGCTTTATTTCTAACAACAATTCCATTTTCATCTAACTGATTCCTAAATACCCATTTAATGCTAATAATAGAAACATTAGATGTCTTTCTATTAATGTCCAAACATTATTTCTATCAAACTAAATTAGTTCATCTTGCATGGCATTTATCCAGTTAGGATCTTTTTCAGCATCTTCAAAACATTTAGGCTCTACTTGAGAAACAAAAGCTATATAATCATATTCTTTTATAAGTGAAGCTCAAGTTCTTACCCTTTTAGAGGGATCATCTAGGATTAATTCCTTGGGATGTCCATGAGCATACCTCCACTTCTTAGATAGATCTTGGTGCTTTGGAGTGTCTTCACCTTTTTCACTTTTGTCTTGATCTTTTTCACTTGGCTGAGGCGGTTGATCATTCAGTGTCAACTTTTGAAGCTTATCAGCACATGTACACACATCAGAAGTATCCTCTTTTTTGGAGGATTTGTTAGTAGATTTTTCAAAAATAACATATACAGACTCCTCTACAACTAAGGTTCTTTTGTTAAAAACTCTGTATGCCCTACTTGATGTCGAGTATCCTAAAAAGATACCTTCATCAAACTTGGCATCAAATTTTCTAAGATTGTCTTTGTCATTATTTAAGATAAAACATTGATAGCCAAAAACTCAAAAACTTTAAAGTTGGTTTTCTTTGATTCCAAAGTTCGTAAGGAGTTTTCTTCAAAATAGGATGGATTAAACTCGATTCAAAATAACATGTAGTACTAACGGCTTCAGCCCAAAAACATCTTGGTAAATCATTTTCACAAAGCATAGTGCGTGCCATTTCTTCTAAAGTATGATTTTTTCTTCTACTATCCCATTCTGCTGAGGTGTCCTAGGTACAGAAAAGTTGTGTTCAATACTTTATTCATTACAAAAACTTTCGAAATCCTGATTTGCATTCAGTTCCATGATCACTGCGAATGCAAACAACTGAAACACCCTCTTCATTTGAAAATTTTTGATAAAACTTTATAAATGCAGAAAATGATTCATCTTTATATGCTAGAACGAAAACCCATGTAAATCTCAAAAACATCCACTATGACTAATCCTTATCTCTTGCCTCCTAGATTGATGTTCTAGTTGGTCCAAAGAGACCATATGAAGTAGTTCTAGTGGTCTACTAGTAGTTACAAACCTTTAGATTTGAAAGAAGTTTTAACTTGTTTTTCAAATTGACATGCTTGGCAAACTTTATATTTTCAAAACAGAGTTCAGGTAAATATCTAACTAAATTCTTTTTACAAATTTTGAAAGTAGATACATACTAGCATGCCCTAATATTCTATGCCAAAGCTAACTAGTCTCATCTTTAGTAGAATTCATTGCAACAAGACATTCTCTATTAGGCAAAAATAGATCATCCAAATCTACCAAATAAATGTTACCATGCCTTTTTCCAATGAATTGTACTCTATTTTTATTCGGACTAGCAATCATGCAATAAGATGATTTGAAAATAACTCAAAAACCTTTATCGCAAAATTGACTAATACTTAGAAGATTATGCTTTAAACATTCAACTAAAAGTACATTACTAATACAACTAGAAGGAGTAATTGAACCTTACCAATACCAATAATTTTTTCTTTACCATTATCCTCGAAGGTCACACTCTCTCCATTCATTGCTTCAAGAGAAGTGAATTGCTTCACATCACCCGTCATATACCTTGAACAACCACTATCAAGACACCAAAGTCTTTGTGTCTCCTTGGTTGCAAGACACACCTGCAGTACAAATCAAGCTTTGTTTTTAGTTACCCAAGCTAATTGGGTCATTTAGGGTTAGCACTTAAAATAGTTCTTTTTGGAATCCAAATTTTTTCAAAGAGTTAATTTTTTTCAAATTACATTGAAAAGATTATGATCTTGCTTTTTACAAGAAAAATATGTATGCTAGATGATGCAGGTATAAAAAAGTTTTTAAAGTTCTTTTGTTATTTTTGGGGTATATAACCTAATCCTGCTTTGTTGAAAATGGCTCTTTGGCTATTCAAAAGTAGGTTTAGTTTTTTTAATTATAGGTAAATTTTTCAACAAAAGGCTTCATTTTATCAAGTACATTTTTGTACTTTACATTTTTTGATTCTAAATCCTTATTTTTCTTTAAAAGATCATCATTAGAAATAATAGTTTTGGATCTTTTTAAACTTCATTTTTCATTGTCAAAGCATTGTTTTTCTTTTCTAAAATGTCTAGTTTAGTTTTCAAATCACTAACTTCATTTAATAAAGAATTGTTTTCATGAGAAAAGCTATTTGTATGCTTTTCAATCTTTTATTTTCAGATAAAACTAATTTGTAATCATAAGTTCATCAAAAGCATTTCTTAACTCATCAAAAATAAAATCTACTTCGGTATCAGAATTTACCTTATCTTGCTCTTGATGTGCCATTAGACAAAGATTTGCAATTTCTGTTTACTCTTCTTCAGAACTGGAGTCCTCACTATCGCTCCAAGTGGCCATCATTGCTTTCTTCCTTAACTTCTTCCTTGACTTCTTTAGGAGAGGGCAGTCAAATTTGTAGTGACCCGGCTTCTTCCACTCGAAGCATGTAGGTACTCCTTCTCCTTTCTTTCTCTTTCTCTTTTTCCTTTTCTTTATTGGATTGAAATTTTTTCTTGTAAGGGAACTTCCTCCTCTTCATGAATCTTCTAAATTTTTAGCAAGGAGTGCTTCTTCACCTTCATCTTTTCTTCTTCTTCGGACTCATCTATTGAGAATTCTTGTATATTTGATTTGAATGCAATCCCCTTTTCTTCTTGTCCATGTCCATTAACTTTTGCTTCAAATTCAGCTCATAAGTCATAAGCATCCAACCAGCTGCTCTAATGGTAGCTTGTCAACGTCATTTGCTTCTTGGATGAAGGTTACCTTAGGATCCCACAATGTTGGAAGTGACCTGAAAATTTTATTCACAAGATCAGCGTTAGACATTACTTTTCCTAGACTTCTCATTCCATTTACAATATTTGTAAAATCTAGTGAACATATACTCATTAGGTTCCATTGGAACATTTCATAAGTATGCACTAACATGTTCGCCTTGGTATTTTTCACTTGATCGGTACCCTTATGGGTAACTTCAAGTATGTCCCATATTTTTTTGGTGAAGTGCAAGTAGATATCCTATTGAATTCACTAGGATCTAATGCATAATAAAGGAGATTCATTACCTTAGCATTGATCTCGATTGCTTAATGTCATTTTCATCCCAATCCTCTTCGAGCTTTGGGATGGAAACATCATTAACCACAACCGAAGGAATATGACTTTTATCAACTACTCTCCATAAGTTATATTCAATAGAATACATATAAATTCTCATCCTAGTTTTCCAATATATATAATTTGACCCTATACTCGTACCAATAGGGGCTGCCATAGATCTTTACTCAAGGAGGTAAAGCCTATAAACTGAGAACAGGGCTCTGATACCACTTGTTGCCCAGTAAGCAACCCAAGAGGGGAGGTGAATTGGGTCTCTAAAAAAAAAATACTTGATGCAATACAATAGTATGTAATCCAATTCAACAATTAATCAAGGTACTAAGAATTCAAATGTAATACTCTTAAGTAAATGCAACGAAATAAAGAACAATAATATAGAACAATAAGAGGAGACAATCAACCACAAAGACAAAGAAGTATAGTGGTTCGGTGCTATCCAATGCACCTACATCCACTCCCTAAGATCCCCTTGGAAATTCACTATAATCTCAACCGATTACAGCCGATTAGTTTTCTGGGCTCACTAATCAAATCCAACTTGTTTTCATAAGGCTCATAAGTCAAAACCTCACTTTTTTATAGGCTAACCAAGAACCTAAATGGTTTTAGGCTCACCACCAACCTCCCTTGGTTTTCCAGGCTAACCAAGAACCTAAGTGGTTTTCAAAGGCTCACCAATAACCTCCCTTAGTTTTTCAATAGGCTAGCCAAGAACCCTTATAACAAATAATAGTTTGAAGTACAAAAAATAAAAGCTTTCTAATAAAAAGCGGGTATATTTTTGAAGCTCAAGTTGTGATGCTTTTGAACTTGATGAAGCCTCTTTGATTATTCAGGAATGGTTGATCTTTAATGCTCTTGAATGCTTGGAGGCTTGCTTTTTGGTGAGGACACAAGAGCCAGGAAGAGGAAGCAAACCTTTTCCAATTCAATTTTGATCACCAATGAGTAAGTCCATGTGTTCTTCATAAAGAACACTCGAGTCCCAGTTATTTTGAGTTTGTAATTAGGTCAAATTAAGTTGTAATTTGATCAAATTGAGTGTAATTTGGTCAATTAGGGTTGTTGGGTTACCAATTGAGTCCATTAAGTCCATCAATTGGTTTAAGAGTCTTGTAAATAGTATTAATTTGCTTTGTTTGGTGAATTGTCTAATTTGAGTCCTGTAATTAGTGCTTGAATAAGTCAAGGGGAGTCATAATTATTCAAGACCCAAGTCATCATCACCTTGGTGGAACAATTCTAAGCCAAAAAGGGTTGTCCAAATTTTTTCACTAGATATTCGAGATAACATTGGAACATCCTGACTTTGGGAAACCGGACAACTGGATATTTGGACAACTTTAAATTCATCCTTATCTAAGAGAGGCGTCCATCCATTTTCATCGCCCATTTCAAGGCGGCGCCGATTGAGAGGAGTAAAGCAGAAAGACTCTGCTTTTTATCTTGCACCCCCTCATTCCCTCTTGTCACCCACTCCAAGCCACTCCAAGATGATGCCCACCCATGGTCCATTCAAATTTTAAATGAGAGAAAGTCCAAGATAAGTGGAAGCTCATCCATAATTCAAAGGAAGAGTCCAAGATAAATGGAGGATTATCCAAATTCAAAGGAGTTATCTTCTATCTATTTTTAAATTCAAAGCGAGAATTATCCTCATCCAAATTTAAATTCAAATGAAGGATTCAAACTTTTGAAGCTATTTTTTATCCCTTGTTGTCGATCAAAAAATCAGATTCATGCCAAGAAGGGAGAAAGAAAAAATTCTCATCGCCACTTTTTAAGAGGAGTAGAGAAGGACCCCCATACCCCTTGTAAATTGATTATTGATTTATGAGATGAAATGCTGTCTCTTTCCACAAAGCTGGGTAGGCTTAGTGATTTTCTCTAAGGGCGGGGAGGTCCTTAAGAGCTTAAGGTGGGGAGGTCCTTGAGAGCTCAAGGCGATGAGGTCCTTGAGTAGAGGTTCTGTCGGATTCATCAAGCTGCTACCAATTTGCTACAAGCCCTACACATCCAACATTTCTTTTTTTTTTTCATTTTGGAGCCTGCTTACTTTGTTCTTAAAATCTTATTTGCTGCCTTCTCTACAAATCCCAGGTGTTCAAGGATCTTAGAGGATGGATCCTTTGCTTCCGAACCAAGATCTGACGGTGGATCTGAAATTTGTAGGCCTGATCTTCATCCTACTGCAAAATCTGAGAGACCAAGCAGCAGATCTATCTCGAGTCGAAGAGAATCTCCATTGGATAAGTAACCAATCCTTTTCTCATTAGATTTGGTAAATGAAGCATGGAATAGCCTGATTTTAGATGGTTTCCTAGTCGTCAACGGTCCTTATTCTTCATAACTTGCGGAGCGGATTGTGGGTAAGTGGTTAATTATCTTCTTTACTCTCTTCAATATATTATGTTAGTTACTTTACTATGATCATTGCTCTCTAAATCATCTAGGCTAAAATTGAATCATCCTACACCGCATCGTAACTGTCCCGCATCATCTTATGGTATCAGAGCTGGCATTATGCATCAGTATTGTATCAGAGCTATGTGCTGGGTCATTTTATTGGTATCAGAACCTTAGGTTAGATTAGGGTTTCATGCTTGCTGAATTTGGCACATACCTGAACTTGATCTGCATAGAACACCATATTAGATTAGTTATTTTCATCTGAAATTAATTTTCTATTAATCCCCAGTAAGTCAGTAATTAGCATCTCAAATTTTATTAAAAAAAATAAAAAATATTTTCTACAATTTTTTTAATCTCTACTGCATAGTTTAGGTCTGCTGCAATTTTTTTACCTAGTTTCGATAGCTTTTGTCATAGCTATCCGAAACTTAGTTCATTTAATTTTTTTCATTAATCTAAGCCAAAACAAACTCAGATCTAAATCATCCTCATAGATTTCAAATCTAAGGATTTAAAAAAATAAATATTTTTCTTAATTATTTTAGAGTACTTTGGTGGAAGGAAATCATGCCTCCTAAGCGAATATACGAAAGTATATTTATGACCCATGGGAGTAATGCTACGGCCAGACGTGATAATCCGAGATTGAAATTTGTTTTGTGCTTAAGTGTATGCTTGCTGGAATTTTTTGTGATTTGTGTTTAAGATTGCTTGGTTAATTTCTTAAGCACAAATTAGGGTTTCTCTGGCACATTCGATCTATTTAGATTCCACTAAAATTTAATTTCTGTAATTTAAATCTAAAATCCAAAATTTAAAATTCAAAATTTGAATATGAAATCTAAATTTAAATTTGAAATTTAAAATTTAAATTTTGAGTTGCTAGTGTTATCTTATCTTATCTTGGTAACTAGAATTGATTGTGCATTCATATTTTAAACCAATTCTAAGGGCAAGCAATATAACATAAGGGAAGGATTGAGACCCTTAGCCTGAAACAACCAAGCCCATTTGCATAGTCCTAAGCCTTAATTAAAATTGAGTAGCACTTAAAGCTAGGGACAGCAACAGGTCGGGTTTTATATACATGTTAACCCATTGTAGTAGTCACTTTTGTGTGTGCTTCTGAGAATGGTGTTTAAGGCTAGAAGTCCAGAGGTAAATGCTCTAAGCGGACGGTGGTTCTTTAATTAGGACCTCACGAAAGTGAGGGGAGCCTCCCACCACCCCACTTGTTACCTGGCCAATCGAGGAGTTACTACAGTCTTGGTTATTACCTTGACTAAGCACTATATTAGGCCTTAGGTCTAGGACCCCAGACTTAGGTTGTTTTGTAATGTTTGCATTGCATGACCACTAGAGCAGCAGCCAAACCCAACCAAGTCTGATCATGGAGTATACTATAGAAATTTTACTAGAGACCTTCAATGAACAATGTGCCCTGATGGATAATAGGTGTGACCGACTAGATAAGTGACTCGATAACCTAGAAATAACCCGTAGGGCCTGGACTAACCTGGTTCACCTAAAACAACTTTCCCTGGATCCAGAATTCATTGGCTAGAACCCATTTGGATTAGTGCCCTTATCAAAAATTAGGATCTAGCATAGTCCACCCGAGTCGACCCATTCTACAACAGGGTCAACCCAATTTTCATCAGAGCCGACTAAACCCTAATTCAAGCCGACCCTCTCTTGTGACCCCTTTTGTTCCTAAGAATGACCCTGAAGAGGAAATCTATTGCAGACTCAGAGTTAATTGACCAGAAGGTTACTCAAGCTGAAATCGTAGTGAAAATATATGAAGCTGGAGAAAACTGATGGATGAATACAAAGGAGAAGACTTCGAGGAGGACAATTCTAGTACCTTACTTAAGGAAACACTTGGAAAAGAAAAAATTTGTTGAGCCTAGTCCTGAAACATCAGAATAACAGAAATTAGTGAGGACTTGATTCCCATAACTTAATGCCCTCAGAAGAACCCAATCCTTTAGCCTCGACACAAGACCTCCTTCAAGTCCCTGAGGAACAACCCAAGAGGTCGACATTATTTTAGAAGACTTTCAAGATGAACTTCCTGAAGACCTTCCAGATGACCTTCTGCCACCTAGAAGCATCTCGCCTGCCATAGATCTTATACCAATAGATCATATTCAAATCTTAAGATCATCCTGAGTAACCAAGGACTGTTTCATGCTTCCCCTAAGTTACCCCAATACTCTGATTCCTATTTCCTATCCTTCCTTATCATGCTTCTAGAGCCATTAGGTTTCATTTTGAAGAGATTACTAGGTTGCATGAGCCCTTAAAGCCCATCCCTTTTGCTACCTACTTTTGGAAGACCTTATGGCATTTGCTAGGGATCCATGGTAACTGTGCATACCAGACCAGGGTCAATCCTAGAGAATCAATTGTCTGTTAGGTTAGACCCTAAGAGTCCAATAAAATTTCTCTCAATAGGATTACATAGTTGAGTCTGCATTTTTTGTCAAGTGTCCAGTCAGAGTCCACAAGTTCATTTGCAAGCATGTCAAAGCATTGCATAAAGAAATCAGCAACAAAATTAAAAAAGCATGAATCATATGACCACGAGGCTAACTTACATAGAGATTTAAGAGTTTAACGTGGACTTCATCTGATCAGGTTATGACCTGAGTGGTTTCCAGTTGGAATCATGAAGAAACTACACGCCCGTAGTGTTGGACCGATAGGATTATAAAGAAAATTGGACCTAATGCTTATATGCCAGAATTACCATCTAAGTTAGGTATATCTAAAACCTTCAATTATCTGATCTAGTCGAGTTAAGGAACCAATGGGGATACCTTGAGCCATTTGAGCCTGATCCCACCTTTGAGAGTGACATCCCTATCCCAGAATGTCTACCACCAAATTACCAGAGAGGAGAGAAAAGATTGAGTAGATCATGGATGATAAGATCATAACTACTAGAAACAAGAACTACCAAAGATATCTGGTTCGTTGGCAAGGGGGAGACCTGAGTCTGAGAATTCTTGGATCACCGGAGATGATCTTCAAAAGTTGAATCCTGACTTGCTAGAACATTACCAGAGCCGAATTGACCCATACTCGATGGGGTCGAGTTCCTCCACCCCGGGAGAATTGGTGAGGACACAAGAGCCAGGAAGAGGAAGCAAACCTTTTCCAATTCAATTTGGATCACCAATGAGTAAGTCCATGTGTTCTTCATAAAGAATACTCAAGTCCAATTGTTTTGAGTTGTAATTAGGTCAAATTGAGTTGTAATTTGATCAAATTGAATGTAATTTGGTCAATTAGGGTTGTTGGGTTACCAATTGAGTCCATTGAGTCCATCAATTAGTTTAAGAGTCTTGTAAATAGCATAAATTTGCTTTGTTTGGTAAATTGTCCAATTTGAGTCCTGTAATTAGTGCTTGAATAAGTCAAGGGGAGTCATAATTATCCAAGACCCAAGTCATCATCACCTTGGTGGATCAATTCTAAGCCAAAAAGGGGTTGTCCAAATTTTTTCACCAGACATTCGGACATTGGAACATCCTAACATTGGGACAACCGGACAACTGGATATTTGGACAACTTTAAATTCATCCTTATCCAAGAGAGGTGTCCATCCATTTCATTACCCATTTCAAGGAGGCACCAATTGAGAGGAGTAAAGCAGAAAGACTCTGCTTCTTATCTAGCACCCCCTCATTCCCTCTTGTCGCCCACTCCAAGGCACTCCAAGATGACGTCCACCATGGTCCATTCAAATTTGAATGGGAGAAAGTCCAAGATAAGTGGAAGCACATCCAAAATTCAAAGAAAGAGTCCAAGATAAATGGAGGATTATCCAAATTCAAAGGAGTTATCCTCAATCTATTTTTAAATTCAAAGAGAGAATTATCCTCATCCAAATTTAAATTCAAATGAAGGATTCAAATTTTGAAGCTATTTCTTATCCCTTGTTGCCGATCAAGAAATCAAAAAATCAGATTCATGCCAAGAAGGGAGAAGGAAAAAATTCTCATCGCCACTTTTTAAGAGGAGTAAGAGAGGACTTCTCCTCTCTCCTCTCTTTTATCGCCCAACTCAATGAAAGCCATTCAAGTTGATGCCAAGCCAAGCCAATTCAAATTTCAAGGAAGATAACAAGGAGTGTATTGATTTATGAAATGAAATGCTATCTTTTTCCACAAAGCTGGGTAGGCTTAGTGATTTTCTCTAAGGGCGGGGAGGTTCTTAAGAGCTCAAGCGGGGAGGTCATTGAGAGATCAAGGTGGTGAGGTCCTTGAGTAGAGGTTCTGTCGGATTCATCAAGCTGCTATCGATTTGCTACAAGCCCTACACATCCAACATTTCTTTTGTTTTTTCATTTGGAGCTTGCTTACTTTGTTCTTAAAATCTATTTGCTGCCTTCTCTGCAAATCCCAGGTGTTCAAGGACCTTAGAGGATGGATTCTTTGCTTCCAAACCAAGATCTGATGGTGGATCTAAAATCTGGAGTCCTGATCTTTATCCTACTATGAAATCTGAGCGACCAAGCAGTAGATCCATTTTGAGTCGAAGAGAATCTCCATTGGGATAAGTAACAAATCCTTTTTTCATTAGATTTGGTAATTGAAGCATGGAATAGCCTGATCTTAGATGGTTTCCTAGCCGTCGACGGTCCTTATTCTTCATAACTTGCAGAGCAGATTGCGGGTAAGTGGTTAATTGCCTTCTTTACTCTCTTCAATCTATTATGTTAGTTACTTTACTATGATCATTGCTCTTTAAATCATTTAGGCTAAAATTGAATCATCCTACACCGCATCGTAACTGTCCCGCATCATTTTATTGGTATTAGAGCTGGCATTCCGCATCAGTATTGGTATCAGAGCTATGTGCCCCATCACTTTTGCTTGAGAGTGGTTGAACTTCAATGAATAGTAGTGAATATTCTCTTTTCTTCTCTCTGGATATTTCTATTTCATTTCCATTAGTTTGATTTGATTGAACCATATAAATACCTTCCCAAGATGGCAAATCCAGTTTCTAGCCATTAGACTCGAAAAACTAGTCATGGAGGTGAAAAGAGACAAGTTCTGTGTTTGAAAAACTAGCTGTTACTATTCCCAGAACATTATGTGTCGACACTTCAGGCTGTGAGTCGATACTTCAGGTCGACACTTGAACTTCTTGAGTCGACACCCCAGTTCAGATATTTTCAATCTGGCTTTCTAGAAATCTCAGATGTTTCAGGTGAGTCGATACTTTAAGTCGACATTTCGTATCCATGTGTCGACACTTCTATAGTTCTTCATCTTCAGCAAGTTCTGTAACTTGAAAATCTCAGGCGATGAGCTGATCCATGTGTCGACACTGAGTCGACACTTCAAGTCCATGTGTTGATACTTCAGCCATGCCATCTGAAACTTTCTTTGCATACCGGCTTGAGTCGATACTTCACTTCCATGTGTCGATACTTGGTGTCATGTGTCGATACTTTGAGTCGACACCTTACTGAAATCTTCATAAAAATGCCTGAACTTGTGCTGAAACAAATTTATATTTCACTCAAGTATCCATTCAAGCAAATTTTGACTGTCCAAGTCTTCTTTGAGTAAATTTCCATCTAAACTTGGCTTCTTCAATCAAACAATCGTTTTTCAAGTTTATGAGCACATTTTTCTATAAAACACACTTCAAAGAAATCATTAGTACTCAACTTATACTTAATCATTTTGCTTATCATCAAAATCAATAATGGAGTCAATAGAGAACCCAGCAGTTCATCCAGAGTAGTGTGTTTAAATCTTTTGCTTCCTAAATGGTAGTTACTTTAGGGTCCATTTGTTTGGAAGTAATCTTAGAATCTTTGTACTAAGTCTGCAATAGAATAAACCGTGCCAAGACTTTTCAAGCTATTAATAATATCTATAAATCATGAAATATGGCAGAGATAGTTTCATTTTGCTCCAGCTTAAATAATTTATAGTTATGCACTAGAAGATTGATTTTTGAGGTCTTCACTTGGTAAGTTCCTTCATTGGTCACTTCGAGTTTATTCCAAATTACTTTTGTAGATGAGCAAACAGAAATTCGATTAAACTCATTTGCATCCAAAGCACAATATAGTAAGTTCATGGCTTTGGCATTCAGTTCACCCATTTTCATGTCATATTTATCCCAATCCTTTTCAGGTTTTGGGACATCCATGTCATCAACTTTAATCATGGATATTTATGGACCCATAAGAATTACCTTCCACAACTAAAAATTAATAGCTTGAATGTATATCTTTATTCTAGCTTTCCAGTAGGAATAATTCGTGCTAGTGAATAGTGGAGGTCTATTAATGGATTGGCCTTCGACCAAGGAAGTACTCATGGGATGAGCCATTAATCTTTACTCTAAATAAGTTTAGAGACACTGCTCTAATACCAATTGTTGCCCAGGTGGCTTCCCAAGAGGGGGATGAATTAGAAATTTAAAAAATTTGAACAGATATGTGCTATTTGAAATCTACTTTAGTGTGGATGTGCTGTGTCTCAAATAATTAAAAGCAAAAACAAAGACAAAGAGAAAAAGTACAATGCAAACACAGCAAATTTATAGTGGTTTGGAGCACCCTTGATCCTACATCCATTATCCAAGATATCACTTGGGATTTCCACTATATTCACCATGGGAATCTAGTTAGATTTTTTTATGGGCTCACAATCCAAAACCCAACTGGTTTTTCAACCATGCTCACAAAAACCAACTCTTGATTTCCAACAGGATCACCAAGAACCTAACCTTGGTTTTGACCAGGCTCACCAAAAACCCTTACACTGTTAGTTTTAAAATGGGATCATTAACAACCCACACTTGTTTTTAATCAAGCTCACCAAGAACCTAACAACTCACAAAGAGTTAAGAAAAAGTAAGCAACTAATGACAAACCTAAGTTGTCTGATGGTTGCAGTTGCAGCTTAAGAGAAACCTTCTTAATTGCACTTTAATGCACTTCAATGGCTTCTTCTTCTTTTTCAATAAGTGCTTCAAGCTTCTGATTAGAGTGGTAAAGACTTGAAGGTAGACTTGAATGTTCTTCTTTGTGCTCTCTTGCTTACAAGCTCATTTAATATTTCATCATGCATTAGCTTCTTCAAAGGTTATCCAAATCTCTCATTTATAGAGTCTTGTACTCTTCTTGGATGGATATAATCGTTGTAGACCATTGGGACTTGACATTTGACTATTGGAGTACTTTTTAAATTCAAAAATGAAGTTTTGAAACTAAACATAGTAAGCAACTAATGACAAACCCAAGTTGTCTAATGGTTGTAGTTGCAGTTTAAAAGAAACCTTCTTAATTGCGCTTTAATGCACTTCAATGGCTTCTTCTTCTTCCTCAATAAGTGCTTCAAGCTTCTGATTAGAGTTGGTGAAGACTTAAAGGCAGACTTGAATGTTCTTCTTTGTACTCTTACTCACAAGCTCATTTAATGTTCAATCATGCATTAGCTTCTTCAAAAGTTGTCCAAATCCCTCATTTATAAAGTCTTGTACTCTTCTTGATGGATATAGTCATTGTAGATGATTGGGACTTGACATTGATCATTGGAGCACTTTTTAAATTCGAAAACGATATTTTGAAACTAAACGTTACTTGCCTGGAATAAAGTTCGAGTCGGCTCAGATTCTCAAAGAATTGATTCTTCACTCAGGTCGAGTCAGTAGCCATAATCAAGTCAGCTCAGATCCTCAGTGTCGATGATTCCTTACTCTAGTGGCGTTGGCTGTCTCCAGTCGAGTCGGCATGTCGGATTCTTATGTCTTTCAAAGTTGTACTCTAGAGGAGTCAGCTCTTCCGTAGAGTCGGCTCGTCGCTGTTCTCTCAGAAATGATTTTCTCTTGTACTCTGGAGGAGTCGGCTCGTGATGCCTGACTGAATGGTTGAGTCATCTCGGATTGCCTTCGGGTCGGCTCACCTGTCTGAGTCAAGAAATGAAGCCCTAGACGAGTCGGCTCGGATCTCTACATGCCAGAATCCTTCAACCGTGCCATGGATTAGAGTCGGCTCTCTCTATGCGAGTCAGCTCGAGTGAATTTTCAATAAAAACTTCAGCTCTTCTCCAGAAATCTTCCATCAACTCATAATCATTCTAGACTCTTGCCAACTCAACTAACAACAAATTGAACTTTAAGCTTGAAAAACACATAGAAGTAATCCTTTTTCATGAATATTACATCAATCTTTTTTTGGGTTCTTCTTTACATAAAACTTTTACAACATTACACATGACATTTAATAAGGTTGTAGGAGTTGTAATTGGGCATTAAGATCATCCTACAAAAACTTGTAATGCACTTGAAAAGTTGTTAGTAAGACATACATGCTCCAATGTTTTGTTATCATCAAAATCACTTAAGGGATCAACAGCCTCGAAATTTTAAAAAAATTTAGGCCTTCTGAAACTCAAATATATGTGATCCAAAGCTTACATGTACCATTCTATCCAAATTCAGTAATTTCAATAAGAGCTCCCATTCTTCCATTATAAGATATTTTAAATTAATCCTAATATCTTTAGTCCACTACACTTTCACTGCACACTCTGATATAATTTTCAAAATATTTAATCAAAACCTAATTCTACCCCACTCTCACTATCTATGTCATTTTGATTTTAAGATAACCTGCTATGATACCACTAAATCTATCATGCCCCGACCCCAAACCTAAGCCAGATGTGCAATAGACGGTCGTATGCCCTTAGTTTATTTTTTCCTTGGACACACAATGTCTGTATCATATCATAGCTCCAGCAATAATTATCCTGCCATGCATATGCATAAACTAATTCAAATGTTCATGTAACTAACAGTTACACACTTAAGTTTTATTGAACATTAAATATAAAAGCAATAATATCCACTATGTCATAAGTTCCTCACTATCTGGTTTCCAAGCCCACATGTTTCTTTGGTCCTGAAAAGAAAATGTACGGGAATAAAGTGAGTTCTCTAAACCCAATAAGTTATCATAATCTCATGTACAAATCCAACATGAATCAAGAGCAAGATAACTTGAATAAATCAGTGCAAAATAATAAACTAAATATAATAATAAAATTAAGCCAATTCAGTTAAATTTTTATTACTAACCTTCTTTACTACTTTTCTGACAACACATTCTTTAGGATGGATCCACACACATTCACCTAGTCTCTCTGACTATGGCCACGATTGGCTCGTGACTGTCTTGAAAGAGACTAGATCCTGTGTACACATATCGCTCATCGGTCATGTACCAGTGATAGCCCCATTGGAGGTCCAAAAGGAAAACTAGCTCTGAAATTATACAAGAAACATGCATCCTTTGCATGTACAAGTGATCGCCCTGCTGGCTAGGCCCATAAGGAAAACTAGATCATGTGTACACATACCGTTTATTGGTCATGTGCCAGTAATAGCTCCATTGAAGGTCCAAGAGGAAACTAGATCCTAACTCTCGTAATCATAATTGGACTAGAGAGTGTCAAAAATCAACTCAACCCACATATACATGGCACAGAACATTTTAAACACAGGTGTTTAACCTCATATCATATCAAACCATATCGATGTATAGCATAGAACATATACAGTAAAATACAATAACATAATAATATTTAAGCTCATATGAGCATGGCAATATATACTAGAGAGAGAACTTATCGAATAGTATCTACCAATTAAGTATAATTCAAACACTAGATCTGGTCTTTCAAGGACAACGATGATCATGACCAATAATTTTAATCATACATTAATTCCTATTTCAAAAAAACTAAAAAGAAAACTAGATTATCATGGGGCACTCTTGTCAATCCAGTTCTAATTATGATCCAGAATTTAACCCTTCCTCCATTTATTTTTTCTCTCCCTTCCTCTCTCTTCCTTCTTTCTCTCTCTTCTTTCTCTCTCTATTTTTTTTCTTTTTCTTTTTTCCTTCTCTTCTCTCAACCCATGCTTTCTCCCTTGACTTGACCGACCGGCCTTCCCCCATGATTGGTGGTGGCGGCCATGGGAGACAGTCGCCAAGAAGAAACCCGATGGATTGGAAGAAGAGGGGTGGCGTGGCCACCGACGAGGTACGGTCCAAAACAAACCAACTCGAAATCCCCCAAAAATCTTGATTAATTCTCCCTAAAATTGAAATAAGGAAAATAAAGGACATACCAGCGATTGAAGGGCTCTATGTTGACTCTGGTCTTGATTTTGATGATTGACAAAACACTTAAGTATATATGTGTACTAATTATGTGTTTTAATATGTTTATCAGATTAAGTACTCATATCAGTTGAAAGGACAAAATGCTTGTATTTCAGTTGAAGAAGTCCTTCAAATTCATGGAATTTTAAGTTATATGGGCTTTGGAACATGAGGAAGATCTTGAAGAGCTCACAATTTTAGTTTGGATAAGTTTTGGAGCTTGGCACATATTTTGGAATTGGCCTGAGACAAGAAAGCTGAATTTTTAGCCAAGTGCTGACTCAAGTGTTGATCCAAGTGTAGACTCACAAAAGTGTAGACTCACAGAAGTATAGACTCATAAAAGTGTCGACTCACATAAGTGTCGACTCACGGAAGTGTCAACTTATGAACAAATCCAAGTGTCGACACTTGTGTAATGGCTAGTTTTTCAGAAGTATAGAATTGATTCCAACTTACTTCAAACGACTAGTTTTCAATCCCCAACATTCATAAACGGTCATCTATGGTTTGAAGAGCTATATAAATATAAAAATCAAATGGAAAAGCAATCCTTTGGTGAGATCATTGAATATCCTTCAAGGATTCAAGAGTTAAGTGGTTCAAGCCTTCAAGGTTCTAAAGATAAGAGAGTTGATCCAAGTCCACAATATCAAGCTTCATTCAAAGGCTTCGACAAATTAAAGACAAGCTTCTTCAACATCATCCAAGGACTTCAAATAGATATTTGCTTTGTTTAAAAAAGTTTTTAATTGTATTCTTATTCTTTACATTGTGCTTATATTGCTACTAGTTTCAAGTGGATTGAAACTAGTATCAAGGTTTTTGGTAAACCTTGAAAAACCAAGGAGATTGTTGGTTTGCCTTTATAGAAAAACCGACAAGGTTGTTGGTAAGCCTAAGTTACAAACCAACAAGGTTTTTAGTTAGCCTTGAAAAATCAAAGAGATTTTTGGTGTGCCTTGAAAATCAAAGATGTTTTTGGTTAGCCTTGGAAAATCGAAAAGGTTGTTGGTTACCCTAAGTTATAAAATCAACAAGGGATTTTGACTTGTAAGCCCGATGAAAATAAGTTTGGTTTGATTAGTGAGCCTAAAAAATTAATCGGTTATAATCTTGGTTGATTATAGTGAATACCTAAAGGAAACTTGGAAAGTGGTTGTAGGTGCCTTGGAGTGCACTGAACTATTATATATTCTTGTATTTGTGATTGCTCTTATTTATTGCTTATTTACTCTTGCATTTAATTTATTAATTTCGTTGCATATTTTTATTAAGCACACAAATACTTTGGCAAAATATAAGTACTTGATTTGAATTGGTACATACTTTTTTATATTCATTGAAATAGTTTAAATAATTTTAAAACCCAATTCAGCCTCACTCTTGGATTGCATTATCACTGGGCAACAATTGGTATCAGAGCCCGGAACCCAAAATCGTTGGTATCTAAACTTGGTGCTTTACAAAGAATCCAATAATTTTGAGTTAAAAGATCATGACAACCCTAGAAGGTGCTTATTTTGCTATAGGACATGCAACTAATAGACCACCATTTTTCAATGGCATTAATTACACTTTTTGAAAACTCGCATGTGCATCTATATTTCAATCTATTAGTTAATCTTTGGAAAGTTATAGTTAATGATCCTCATTTTCCTTCCATTTTGATTAATGGCATTTCCATTCCAAAGCTCGAAGAGGATTGGAATGAATGACTTAAGCAATCTGAAATTAATGTTAAAGCAATGAACTTGCTTTATTATGCATTGGACTCTACTGAATTCAATAGGAACTCCACATGCACATCGGCGAAGGAGATATGGGACATACTTAAAATTATTCATGAGGGTACTCTTCAAGTAAAAAATACTAAAATTAATATGTTTGTTTATTCTTTAAAATGTTTAAAATGCTGCATTTTAAATCTATATTTGATATGTATACTAGAATTATGACTATTGTTAATGAATTAAAAAGTCTTGGCAAAGTCTACACTAATACTAATTTGGTTAATAAAATTCTTAGATCTTTGCCAATATTATGGATGCAAAGGTAACGTCGATCCAAGAAGTCAAAGATATTGATACCCTGCCTTTGGAGGAGCTTATTGGTTCACTCATGACCCATGAGTTGAATTTATAGCACAAAGAAGTGGTTGCTGATCAAGAGAAGAAGATAATAGCCCTCAAGGCCAAAAAGAAATTCAAGGCAATGATGGCAACTTGGAGCGATAGCGAAGATTCAAGTTCGGATGATGAACAAGAAGTTATTAATCTTTATGTAGATTATTTCTCTTGAGAACACCAATTTTGCCAATAAAAATCATGTTTTAAATATAAAGATTGATATTTTAGAAAATGATAAGAACAATCTTCCTAAAGAAAAAGAAATTTTAGAAAAAAAAATTTTGATTTGAAAGATTTATGTAATAAGTTTTCAAATGAGAAAAATATTTTATTGAATGAAATAAAAATTATAACAAGGTCCAAGATTTTTGTATCAAATGATGAGTTTTTAAAGAAAAACAAAAATCTTGAGTAAAAAAACAAGAATTTCTATGTTGATACATCCTCCATTCTGACTTGCTTTAAATGTTGTAAAATTGGACATAATGCATATCTTTGTAAATTAAGAAAAATTTAGATTTCAAAAGAAACCATATTACTAACTCTAAAGGATCCAAGAAAGTTTGGATACCAAAATTGTCCATCTAGTTTATTTTTTTGGAGTATCTTGCAGCCCAACATGAAGAAAAGAAGTTTTTGAAAGGTGGTTGTACAAGACAATACAAAAAGTAGACAAGCTACATTTTGGACTAAATGGGAAAGAAAAGATTATACATATTGGTAAATTCTAAATATTTCCTTCTATAATTGAAAATGTAGTTAAATACTTATTATAAATGTTGTATCAATTACTTTAAAAATTATTTTAAATGATTAATTAGAATTAAGTTTAGACTTATAGTCATTGGTTATGATCATGAACTTTTTGATGTTGATGAATTTCGTGCTATCATGATTAAATTTGTAATTATAAGACTTTCACTTGATTTTGATTAATATAGTTATAAACTATTTCAAGTGAAATGTTATGATTTATGTGTTTTCATTTTTAGCATCTATGCTTAAGTTAGAAATGATTTGGATCAAGTTTAGAACTGATAGTTAAGGGTTATATTTAAGAAGAAGGTATGCATATTGATAAATCTTTGCTCTAGTAGCTAAACTTGGTACTAGATTACTTCTAACATTTGTATGGATAATTAAAATCATTTCAAATCATATGATTTTCATGAAATGTATTCTATTTTGTATCCATGTTTAGACTAGAAATGATTTGGAACAAGTATAGACCTGGTAGTTAAGGGTTACATTTAAGAAAAGGTATGTACATTGATAACCCTTAATCTAGTAGCTAGACTTGGTATCATATTACTTCTAGCATTTATATGGATATCAAATCATTTCAAATGTATTTTAAATCATGCTAAAAGTTTTTAATGATCAATCTCTTTTTTTGAAGATAATATATATCTTGAAAACTCAAATATTTGATTTCAGACTTACTATATATGTTTATATTTCAAAATATTTGAAATTACGTTGCTTGTACATTCCTGTTTTATTCCTCAATGAATGCATATTTTTAAGGAGGAATAACATTTAGGGGGGCATCCAAAGATTTATTATCATTATATACATATTATGTTTTTATATTTTTCTTGATATCATACTTATATTACTCTAATACTCCTTGTTTTTCAAATCTATTTTCTTTGAGGGGAGTTACATTCAAATGCTATCAAGATTTATATTTTGCATGTGCATGTCATTTTTGTGGTATCATGTTCAATTGGCATCATATTTAATTAGTATCATGTATTGATTTTGATGATTTACTTGCTATTCTTTCCATCTTCATCATATTTTGTATTACCTTTCATCTTTTTCATGATGATAAAAAGGGAGAGAAAAATGTTAAGTATGAAAAGGATAAATATATGATAAACATGAAAAATTATAAGAAAATAAAAGAAAGTGCAAAAGAGAGAGAAGAAAGCAAAATGTTTTAATTTTAAGGAAAGAATTACCAAGGGAAAGAATGTTTAAAAATCTTGAATGATTTTTGAAAATGTTTTTGAAATGATATTTTGACGGGGAGTTTGATACTTATTGATTTTGAGCTTACATGTTTATCTTATTGTTAATCTTTTTAAACTTACCCTATTTACATACTTAAAGGTTTTGTCATCATCAGAAAGGGAAAGATTGTTGACTCTGGTCTTGATTTTGATGATTGACAAAATACTTAAGTATATATATACTAATTGTGTATTTTAGTATGTTTATTAGATTAAGTACTCATATTAATTGAAAGAACAAAATACTTACATTTCAGTTGAAGTCCTTCAAATTCATGGAATTTTAAGTTATACAGGCTTTGGAACATGAGAAAGATATTGAAGAGCTCACAATTTTAATTTGGACAAGTTTTGGAGCTTGGCACACACTTTGGAATTGGCCTGAGACAAGAAAGCTGAATTTTAGCCAAGTACTGATTCAAGTGTTTACCCAAGTGTAGACTCACAGAAGTGTCGACTCATGAAGTGTCAACTCACATAAGTGTCGACTAATAGAAGTGTTGACTCATGAACAAATCCAAGTATCGATACTTGGTGTACGGCTAGTTTTTCAGAAGTGCAGAATTGATTCCAACTTGCTTCAAATGGCTAGTTTTTCATCCCTAATGGTCATAAACAGTCATCTATGGTTTAGAGAGCTATATAAATACCAAAAATCAAATGGGGAAGCAATCCTTTATTGAGATCATTAAATATCCTTCAAGATTCAAGAGTTGAGTGTTCAAGCCTTGAAGGTTCCAAAGATAAAGAGAGTTGATCCAAGTCCACAACATCAAGCTTCATTCAAAGGTTCAGCAAATTGAAGACAAGCTTCTTCAACATTATCCAAAAGCTTCAAAGAGATATTTGCTTTATTTAAGAATGCTTTTAATTATATTCTTATTCTTTACATTGTGCTTTTATTGCTACTAGTTTCAAGTAGATTGAAACTAGTATCAAGATTTTTGGTGAACATTGGAAAAATAAGGAGGTTGTTGGTTAGCCTGTGTAGAAAAACTAACAAGGTTGTTGGTAAGCCCAAGTTACAAAATTAACAAGGTTTTTAGTTAGCCTTTGAAAACCAAAGAGATTTTTGGTAAGCCTTGAAATCCAAAGAGGTTTTTGGTTGGTCTTGAAAACCAAAGAGGTTATTGGTTAGCCTAAATTATAAAATCAACAAGGGGTTTTGACTTGTGAGCCCACTGAAAACAAGTTGGGTTTGATTAGTGAGCCCGAAAAATTAATCGGTTGTAATCTTGGTTGATTATAGTGAATACCCAAGGTGAACTTAGAGAGTGGATGTAGGTACCTTGGAGTGCACCAAACCATTATATATTCTTGTATTTGTGATTGCTCTTATTTATTGCTTAATTACTCTTACATTTACTTTGTTAATTCCGTTGCATATTTTCATCAAGCACACAAATACTTTGGCAAAACATAAGCACTTGATTTGAATTGGCACATATTTGCTTTATATCCATTGAAATAATTTAAATAATTTTTAAAACCCAATTCACCCTCTCTCTTGGATTGCATCATCACTAGGCAACACTCTCCATCGCTCGTCGGCGAGGAGGACGACGGTGGAATAGAGTCAGTCGTGCACCCTCAGAGATGGCGGAAGGGGGTTTAAAGAGGAAGAATGAGGGATTTTTTCCTCTCCATACGGGATGGAACCTCAATTGACCGAGTGTCCCAACCTTCCACGATGCTCCACCAATTGAGTTTGATCCTTCCATAGCTCCGCTTCTGAGTATTCCGGCGAGCTAAATGATGGGATAAACAGGGGTTCCGTCCCCTGTTTCATTGCTATTTTTTTTCAGTTTTGAACTGAAGTCGGCAACTGAAATTGGCAAGGGCTGCCGATTTTAGCCCAAAAGCGGCCTATTTAAGCTGGGCTTCACGATAGCTTATCGAAAATAGACCAAAAATATTACCAAGATGGTAGCTCGATTAGTAGAGATCTGGTCTCATTATCAATCGATTGCAGGTTCAAGGCATGATCCCATGGATAACTTAATTAAATCCAGGAATTTTTTTGGAGCCCACGATCGTTGGTGTGAGTAAGAGGTCAGGGTCTCCTTCTTTATTCCCGTTTAATTGGCCGGTGTCTTAGTGGTATCAGGTTGATATTCTTATCTTTAGGTAGGGAAAGACTGTAAAAATCTGAGTATTTTGAATCGAATATTACTTAGCGAGACGGGTACCTGTAGGGATAGCTATACCAAGATTTATCCCCAACTTTTTTTTACTAAAAAAAGAAAGAGAAAATAGACCGCAAATTAATGTCAAAATCATAGTGTTATGTGTTTTTGAAATAATTAAATTATCTTGGACTTGAAATGGAGGCAACCGTTGAGAAGTCTACTCGAGTTATCAATTTCTAGAGAAATCTAAGTAATGTTCTTATAAATAGATCAACTACTTTCTAATTATCAAAGCTTTGTGAGAATATCGGCAACATTATTAAGAATAGAAATGCTTTACTCAATTAATCGATAAAATGTCGATTAGGATTTTGATCTCTGACCAATTTTCTACTATTGATATCATAATTAAAATTTTCAAAATTAGGATTGTGAAAATAGGTACGGCATATAAAAGGGTAGAAATAACTATGACATATAAAAGGATAAATTAATTACCCATAATGGTGCGATTATGGAGAGAATTAACTGTCCACTAATGTCTCTATCAAGTTGGTAACTTTAACATCACGAAGGGCAAGTTTTAAGGAATAACAGTAAACACCTATTTCTATAAAAAGAGATAAGAGGGACATGCGGGAGATAAGTCTTGGTTAACACTTTTATTATCTATTATTTTTTCTTTTTATCATTTCTTAAATTCCAATTAAACTAAACATTAGAGGGTTTTTGCTAGGCACACTCTGATAAGTGAATTTTCTTGGCATGTATACCGGTTCGTAAAAGTAAGATATAATTTATGTGATATCAAGTCAAATACTTGACACTAAAGTTTAGCGACAATAACATCCATGCTCTAATATGCACACATCCCGTTAACATTAGATATGTCAATATAGACCAATCTGGCCCGGTCCAGTCTTAACCTACATAGGCTGACATTATATGGGTTAGACCGGGCTAAGCCCACTTGCATAAATGGATTAAACAAATTTATTCTGATCTGATCCTATATGGATCTGGGCTAGGATCGGACCAGTTTATTTGTATCAAAACTGACGAAAAGAGGAAGATGGCACGGAGAAAGCCAAAATCGAGAAAAGGGGGGTGGCATGGGGAAAACTAGAGTGGCAGGGTCACAGGAGTCTCCTGAAAAGACCGGAACGGTGGACAATGAAAGGATAAAAACGATGATATAAAACTGACAGCACGGTAATAAAAGAAGTATGCATGTAGCATGAGTAATGTCCTCATAATATTTAAGCATTAAACTAAGCACCTGCAACTTTGACATGAGGAACATGTCCAACACCTATATATATATATATATATATATCATTAAATAATATTTAAATTTGTGAATATGGACCAACATAAACAAACTGCTTACCAGATTATCTAATCTGGTAAATTTAAAATTATAGGTCAAACTTGAGGTTAGAATATAGTGAGGAATCCGAGGAATATTCTACATAACATAAACTTGCAAGTAACAAAAAAAAAATAGTGAACCTTGTCGCAACAAAAGATTGCGGCTTGGAGGTAACAATTTTGAAATATGGAAAATAGCATATTTATATAGAAAAGTAACATACATCTAATTTTCTTCAAAACTAAATTTATTTTTTATAAAAAAATTATATTATCATGTTATAATTTATTTTAAAAGATATTATTGGGATATGCCAGTTCAAGCTCCAGATAATTATTGGTTCGACTGCCCGCCAGATCTTCGAATTGCAAATTCAGACCGAAATGCCCAGAGAGAGCCACGAGAATGGATGAAGCGGCACCTCGGCCCTCCATCACGTCGTAGGCCCGGTCTTCGGCCTTATCCGAGGACTTTGATCTTGAAGATCAATCTCCTGCGCACTGTTGAATGAAGCCGACCCGAAGAAGACAAGCCCGAAGATGATGCCAGGTCGGCCCTACAATCCAAGAAGCTTCGTGACAAGCGGCTGAAATATCTTCAGACTTCCCGTGTGAGGCAGGACGAAGATAAATTCAGCAACATGACAATAGCCTTTCATAAAGGGGAGACCAGGAAATGGATCTCCTATCAACTCCATAATAATGGAAGAGGATACAATGGTTACGAGCGGTCACCTGACCACTACTTCCGAATCATAACTGTTTCGAAATGGCCACGCGGCCGCTAGTTCCAACTCTAATGCCTCCAACTTGGCCAGTATCTTTTGATAACCGTCTACGGTTACGGGCGGGATGAAATTGAGTAGACTCTGTCTCAATCATAGGGCGAAAATACCGAGTGACAGACTGGTCCAATCACTATAAATATTGGTAAGAGGGGACACTCGAGGTAAGGAGGAAAAATCCTGGAAAAAGAACAACTCGTTCTTCCCTAGCCACCATTTTTTCTCTTCAGAACTGCTCTTCGTTCTGTTGCTGGAACCTGCCCCTGACTTAAGCATTGGAGTGTCCCCCACCGAAGAAAATATGGTCAGGGACCTATTTTGCAGGTGAGCGGGGGGAGCGAACCAGCGATCCAACAGCTCCGACCGGTCAAGGAAGGTTCTATGCCAATAGATTTGCGCGCCAGTAAGGGGGAGGGCGTGAAGCATTATCCATTGTTAACTTCCTCCCTTTTTTCTTTTAAAAAAAGGAGAGTAAAAGGAGATCCCGATGGCGAAGGGGAGAGCACAAAATGCTTCGACAAGCAGAGGTCATCCTCCCTCTCACGGGAACGACCCTCCGGTAGAGGACAATGTCCCACCTCCTACCCTCGTCATGGGACGGTAGCAGTTTGAGACCCTCCTGAACCAAGTCAACGCCCTTACAGCCATGGTTTAGAATTTCCAGGAAAGAGCCCTCTAGGTGGGGCATCCACCGGCCGTATCTAGACATAGTCATCAATCTCGAAGGAGAGAAGATCATTGACCTGGGTCTACCCCTCTCTCCCTTCGAGACCGCCCCTCTCCCGAAGGGCATAGCTCTCGAAATCCGAAGTCCACTGATCCCCTGCGAAGGGGAAAGAGATCTAGGCGATCTCCCTCCGTCTCCTCTGAAGACTCTACTTCAGAAGGAGATCTACTGAAGAAAGCTCGCCCCGATTATGAGGAAAAGCTTAAAGCCCTCGAATCGGAGGTCGCAAAACTTTAGGACTAGAGGAAGGACGGTGGCCTCGTGGCTTACGAGTCACGCCCTCCGTTCACCCCTCGCATCATGGCCGAAATCATCCCTCGACACTTCAGGATTTTTTAGATGGAACCTTACGACGGTACTATTGATCCACTCGATCATCTGGATAATTTTAAAGCTCATATGATGATTTAAGGGGCCTTGGATGCACTATACTACCTTGCCTTTTCTGCCACTCTGAAGAAGGTAGCTCGAATGTGGTATTCAAGCATACATCCAAGTATTATCGACTCTTTTTCTGGCCTCAAAAAATTGTTCATTTTGCATTTCAGGACCTATCGCAAAACATCCTGAAATACGAACACCCTGTTCCTCCTTCACCAGAATGAAGGAGAAAGCCTGTGAGATTATATCTCCAGGTTCAATTCGGCTACCCTCAAGATTCCCAGTCTCAACGAACATGTAGCCATGTCCGCATTGAAGAAGGGGCTTCGATCATCCAAGCTTACTTTCTCCCTGGATAAGAAGTTTTCCACAAGCTACGCTGAGTTCCTGTCAAGGGCTCAGAAATATGCCGATGCCGAAGAGCAAGCAGCAAATCAATGACTAGCTGAGGGAAAACCCCTTCCAAAGAAGAAGAATAGTAGGAGGCTGGATCCCCCTGCACCCTCCAACAACAACAACAATGGTAGCTCCAATCGATGACGAAGCTCCAAGCCCAGAGCATTGGGTGGGAGATTCGATTCTTACACCCCCCTCAATCTCTCCCCAGGGAAAGAATTCTGATGGAGATAGAAAGAGAGAATTATCTGCAACAGCTGTGTCCCATGAAGGCATCCTCTTCCGTGAGGAATCGAAGCAAATATTACAGATTTCATCGGAACCATGGCCTCAACACCGAGGAGTGCATCCAACTTTTGGATGACATTGAAGATCTCATCAAGAGGGGCTACTTGGAAGATACGTCATTCGCCTAGTATCTAGGCCTAAGGCCACGGCCCCTTAGAAGGACCCTAAAGAAGATGAGCTACTGAACCAAAGATCCACCAGCAGCAACGTGGGAATGCTGCATCGGCCAACCAACTAGAGAAGAGCCGAAGACGATGTCTCGAAGCGGCTCAAGAACAACAACTCCATACTCTTCTCCGATGACGATCTTATGGGGGTTCAACTCCCACATGATGATCCAGTTGTAATATCGGCCGTTGTGGCCAACTATGATGTAAGGCATATTCTAATTGATAATGGAAGCTCTGTAAACATCTTACTCTACGATGCATTCTCCTGAATGTGCTTGCCCAGAAGCAAGCTACAAAGGTCTCCTGTATCGCTCATTGGCTTTGGAGGCAATCAAGTCGACGTAGAGGGTGAAATAATACTACCTATAAACCTTGATACCGAACCTCGATAGAAGACACTGTTGATTAATTTCACGGTGGTCTGAACTTCTTCGACCTATAATGTGATTTTGGGGCGGCTCGTCCTAAACAAATTTTGGGCCATAGTGTCGACCTACTACCTCTTAGTGTGGTTCCCCACCAGAAGTGGGGTCGGGGAAGTAAAGGGAGACTACCCGCACAACAGTGCCTGATGATCCAGGACAAACAAATAGTCAGTCCCGTAACTTCGGATCAATTGGACCCAAGGGACCCAACTGTAGGCTGTGGCGAGCCTATGGAAAGAACAATTTCGGTACAGTTAACCGAAGAGGACCCCACCAAAGTTGTGCAGATTGGGAGCCTACTTGATGAAGAAATGAAAGCAAGGCTAATCTAGTTCCTCAAGAGCAATGCTGACGTCTTTGCCTGGTCAGCTTCAGATATGTCTGGAATTCCGACAGAAGTGATTCCTTATCGGCTGGAAGTTATCCATTAGTACAAGCTGATCCGCCAGAAAAAGAGGAATTTCGCCCCAGAAAGGCAGCGGGTTATAGATGAAGAAGTAAACAAACTTCTTAAGGCAAGATTCATTCATGAGGCCCACTACCCCAAATGGCTGGCCAATATGGTAATGGTAAAGAAAGCTAGTGGTAAATGGAGGATCTACATCGATTACACAGACCTCAACAAAGCCTGCCCGAAGGATAGCTTCCCCTTACCAAAGATTGACCAATTGATCGACGCCACTACAGGTCATCAGCTATTAAGCTTCATGGATGCCTTCTTTGGGTACAACCAGATCTGGATGGACCCTCGGGATGAAGAAAAGATTGCCTTTGTCACCGAAAAAGGTATCTACTGCTACAAAATGATGCCATTCGGACTAAAGAACGCTGTGGTGACATTCCAAACGCTGATCAACAAAGTGTTTAAAGAACAGTTGGGAAGGAATGTGGAGGCTTACATCGACGACATGATCATGAAGAGTCTCCTCAAAGAAGACCACATCAAAGACCTGGAAGAGTCATTCAATGCCTTACGCCACCATCGGATGAAGTTGAACCCAACAAAGTGTGCTTTCGGGATAATCTCAGGCAAATTCTTGGGGTTCCTTGTTACCAAGCAAGGAATCGAAGCAAACCCTGAAAAGATCTAAGCCCTCCGGAATATGAGACACCCTACTTGTAAGAAGGAAGTACAATAGCTGATGGGAAGAGTCGCCTCTTTAAGTAGGTTCGTTTCTCGGTCGGCTGAGAAATGTCTCCCTTTCTTCAAGGTACTCCAACAGTCCCAGGGCTTTGAATGGATCGAGGACTGCCGCCTTGCCTTTGAGGAATTGAAGAAGTATTTGGAGATACCACCCTTACTCTCCAAACCTCATGAAGGAGAGAATCTCTGCCTGTACCTCTCCACCGCGGATGAAGCAATTAGTTCATTTCTCGTCCGAAAAGGGGCAGACCGACTCCATAAGTCGATCTACTACATCAGCAAAATCTTACATGATGCAGAGATAAGGTATCCAAGAATACAGAAGTTGATCTACTCATTAATAATTGTAGCAAAGCGACTACGGCCTTATTTCCATGCCCATACTATTGTGATCCTAACTGACCAACCCTTCATGGCTATTCTTCGTTGTCCTGACACATCAGGAAGAATAGCTAAGTGGGCTGTTAAGTTATGCGAGTTTGACATCAGCTTTCAACCTCGATCGGCCATGAAAGCGCAGGTGTTATCCGACTTTTTAGCCGAATGCACATGGAAGGCTGAAGATGAAGTCCGATCAGCCGAAAGGGAGGTCGAAGGGGAAGGAGCTGATCCAAAAACTACGAAATCTGTCTGGGTCCTCCACGTGGACGGGGCCTCCAACTCCACGGGATGTGGGGCGGGCCTCATACTTGCCGAACCAGATGGACACATAATGGAGTACGCACTCCAATTCCCCTTCCATACTTCAAATAACCAGGCCGAATACGAAGCCTTACTTGCGGAGCTCCGGATCGCTGGAGCTTAGGGGTTCAAAAGATCCAGGCTTTTTCGGACTCCTTACTGGTTGTGAACCAAGTCAAAGGCGACTTCAAAGCTAGGGATTCTACAATGATCCAGTATTTAGAGAAGGTACGAGCCCTATCTTCTCAATTGAAGTTCTTTGAAATCACCCATGTGTCTTGATCGGAGAACTCCCGAACGGATGCATTATCTAGGCTCGCCACCACTACTCCAGAATCTCTAAGTCGCACCTTCATTGAACACCTTGAAGTTCCGAGCATAGCCGAAGAAGCCTCAAGGGTGCACCATATCGAGATCGAGCCCAGTTGGATGGATCCCATCCTCAAATTCCTGAATGAGGGCACACTACCGGAAGATAAACTAGAAGCCAGGAAGGTCCGCTGGATGGCATTTCAATACGTTATCTTAGATGGGATCCTGTACAAGAGATCGTTCACCCAACCTCTACTGAAATGCTTAGGGTCATCGACGCCGACTATGCCCTGAGACAAGTCCACGAAGGCATATGCGGAGATCACTGGGGGGCAGATCCCTGGCCTACAAAATAATACGTCAGGGTTACTACTAGCCCACCATCCAAAAAGACTCAGCCGACTTCTTCTAAAGGTTTGACTAGTGCCATGGATACGCCAACGTCCAAAGACAGCCAGCAAGCCAGCTCACCCACTGATGGCTTCCTGGCCCTTTGCTCAGTTGGGCATGGACATTCTTGGTCTGTTCCCACCAGCATCTGGATAAAGAAAATTTTTAATTATCACCATCGACTACTTTACTATGTAGGCCAAAACTGAACCCTGGCTCATATCACAGAAGGGAAGGTTGAAAGTTTTGTCAAGAACTTCATCATTTTCGGTTCGGGATTCCTCACATTATAATCACTGACAACGGGAGACAATTTGACAATCCCAAGTTCAGGGACTTCTGTGCTCAATACTATGTGCTTCACAAGTTGACGCAGTCAGCCACCCACAATGCAATGGAGAGGTCGAAGTGACAAATCGGACTATTCTCTATGATCTGAAGACCTGACTGAACGATGTCAAGGGACTTTGGGCCGAAGAACTGAACTCTATTTTGTGGGCATACAGGACGACCCCCAGAATGGTCACGAGTGAATCTCCATTCAATTTGGCGTACGGTACTGAGACAGTCCTCCCCATTGAAGTCACCTTGCAATCCTTGAGGATCGATGGGTACGAGGAACCTAAAAATTCAGAACGCAGAAGAGCGGATTTGGATTTATTGCAAGGCACCAGACTTCAGGTTGAGATCAAGATGGTGGCGTACTGGCAAAGAGTCGCTAAGTATTACAACTCCAGAGTGAAAGAGTGAACCTTTCGACCCGATGACTTGGTGCTACGGAGAGCCGAAGTGTCCAGGCCGATGGAACAAGGCAAGCTATGCCTCAATTGGGAAGGACCCTACCGGATCAAGGAGGTCATACGCCCAGGAACATATCGACTCGAGACCTTGGATGGCATCGTGCTACCTTGGCCTTGGAATGAAAAAATCTCTGCAAATACTATCAATAAACACTCCCACCAGAGGGAGGCTTCTACAAAATGTCTGATTAAAGACGTGCTTGAACAATCTACTTTACCATCAATCAACGACATAGAAATGGTCTTAGTGGTGCATCCGGCACAACCAGCAAGAAAGTACAAAGGTGGGTATGATCCACTCACCTTATCGGTATGTCCGGCGAGTGCAAAGGAAGCCTAACCAGGTGACCTTATGGTCAAAGGTGCAAAGGTGGGTCTGATCCACTCACCTTATTGGTATGCCCAACGAGTGCAAAGGCAGCCTAGCCAGGCGACCTTATGATCAAAAGCGCAAAGGTGGGTATGATCCACTCACCTTATCGGTATATCCGACGAGCGCAAAGGAAGCCTAATCAGGCGACCTTATGATCAGAAGCACAAAGGTGGGTCTGATCCACTCACCTTATCGGTATGCCTGATGAGTGCAAAGGAAAGCCCGACCAGGCTGCCTTATAATCAACCAAAGGTGCAGGGATGGTTTACGTAACCTACCCTATGGTGAATTCGAAGATACATCGGGGTGGGCCTAATCAGCCTGCCTTAACTTCAAAAGAAGGCACGTGGATGGTCTGAACGTCCTATCCTACGGAAAACCTGAAAGCATGCCGAAGTGAGTTCAAATTGCTCGCCCTATCGACGACTGATGCTCCATGGAATGGCTTAACCAATCTACCCTAATGGTGAAATCTACACAATCCACAACATCTTGGGATAAGCCTTTCATGGAAAGAAAAAATTATCTTCATTCAATAAAAGAAAGAACTTTACATAAAAAAAAAAGAAAAGAAAAGGAAGAACATAAGCTGATACTGGAAGGGGCGGCTCAAAGACCAGCCGCCGGCCCCTTCATATGACGACGAACGGTGCCAAGCCCTCAGGAGGCACTCGGGGAGGCTCCGAACTTCCCCTCTGCATCAAACTCCGACTCCTCCTCGAAGTCAAGGTCATCTTCATGCCCTGGAAAGGGGACGGAAGGCCTGATGTTCTCCAGGCCCTTCAAGTCATAGTAGCGGAAGGCCTTGTCTTGGTGTTCCTGGAACCCCCGGTGGTAGCAGTCCAAGACCGCTTTAGCAACCTCCTCTTTGAAGGCCGATGATGCCAAGAATTTGGTGACGGCTCTTGCCACCTCCTTCTTGGCCACCTCCGCCTCTGCGACAGCCTCCATGACCTGGGCCCTTGCCTCCTCCAACTGGGCCTCCAGCATCTGTACCTTCCTCTCCAGGCGGGCCACATCCCCGGACCGGAGGTCCTCGCCGTCACCACCCTGGTGAGCCTTCCCACTGGGCTCACCTTCTATTCTAGGGCTAGCGGCCCTCTTTCGAGCCATCCCTTGGAGTTCCGCCAAGCTGAACTTCATGTTCAGGGACTACTAAGACAGAAGAAGAAAGTGACTTTTAGAGCAAGGGTCTACCTCTCTGCGATTCGAAAAGCAAGAAGATGGGACATATTTAATGGCACTTCGTGCCCACTAACTCCCGTAGAGGCATGTTCCACTTCTTCCTCCAAACCAACCAGAAGGTGCCACGTGTCGAGGTGACGCGTCGAGACCTGGACGGCCTTTCCACAGACGATACGCTCATTAATAACCACCCTCGAGAAAGGGGTTAACGACGCTTCGAATCTGGAGCGACCCTTTTCGTATGGGTATGACATCAATGGCCATCTTCGAAAAAGAACACTTGGCGGCTTCCAAGATGCATGGAAGCACAGCCACTCAAATACCAATGCGATCGGCAACAACAATAAAGAATGTGCTCGATGTCCTGGACCCAACCATCGATGACAGGGCGACATCTGTCCACCACGCGACCGCCAATTCGGAGGAAATAACCTTAATGGATGGTCAACACCAGTCCGACTAGGACCAATCCCAATCCGAAAAGTCGATCAGGTCCTTTCCAGACCGATCCACTGTGCTGAAGGAATCAGCGATGACTCAATGGCATTACAGTTTCACTTCAAGGTTAGTTTTTAGTTCGGACTGAAAACATCGATTCTGAATTCCTTACCCTAGATGCCTACTACCGAACAACCGGTCAATCTTCTACGTACCTATCGGGAGACGATCAACTCGGAAGAGATTAACTCAAAGAAAATCAGCCATTTATTTCAAAGAGGAGAGACCCTCATCTCAAAAGGAGACATTACAACTAGTTGGCAAAAAAGAGAAAAAATAATAATTTTATCCTTCGACAACCCCTTTGACAGTCGAAGCAGAAGTCAAGACTTTGTCAGTGGCCATCCCGTCACCCTTAGCAGGATGCACCGATGTCTCTTCGACTGGAGCCCCTACTGCCTTGGCCCCGTTCCCCAGAACGGCGGCCGAAGAGAAGTCCAGATTGGGATAAAGCCTCCTAACTTTACCCAAACAATCGGCATGGCCAAGGAGATAACTCTCCGCCGCAGCTTCATGCACCTCATCTTTAAAGACCTGCGAGCCCTTGTAAGCTTCAATGGCCAGGAAAGACCTCTCTCCTCAGCCTGCACCACCTGAGGCCACTGAAAGTTCCGTCTCTATTTCGCTAATCCTCCTTTTCAGTTTGGCTCGTTGAGTCTTCATCTCCTCGCATCCCGAAGACATTCCCCCAACAACAGCTCGAGAGAGATCACCTTCCTTCTCTTCTTCTGCAGAACAATCACCATGTCTGTCGCCTGCGCCTGGAGCATCCCCAGTTGTCTTCTCAAGACATCATTAGAGGCCATGGCCTTACTCAACTCCCCCTTCTGCGGCAATCCGAAGCTCCTCGGTGGCATCCCTTTCAGCTATGGCTGAAGTCACCTGACTTCGGAGGTCTTCGTCGAAGCTGATAGACTCACGAACACTTCTTTCTAGCAAGGAAAGGTCATGAGAAACCTGCCAAAGAGAAGCATATGCAAAGTCAACCTGGCAGACATGCACAGGCATACGACGCACATACCAAAATCTACCTGTTGTATTCTAGGAAGGATGGCAGAGAGAGGATCCTCGAACTCCCGCCTCTCGATCTCAGTGGCAGGTGCCCACACCCCACGGGGCTCCTCCCCTCCATGGCCGGCACCGCGGGCTTGACATCTTCAACGCACGGGGGAATCCCGCCAACATGTGGCGAGCTCGACCCCCCAGACAGCCTAGCGAGCACGACTCTTCCGGGAGAGGGCCGTTCCTCCCCTGAGGAAGATCCTATCTTGACTGAGATGCCACTCCCAACCTGAACGCGCGGCAATGCCAAGACATATCTCCACCGCCGATCTGATCTCCTCACCAGGAGGCCCCTTATCGACCTCCTCCTTGTAGCCTCCCTAAGCCGTGCTACATTTGGCTTCATGCCACGACAAGCCCCTTGAATGACAAGGGGAGAAGGAGGAAAAATGGTGCTGGGAGCAACTTCGCCAGGGCAGATAAGGTTCAACCTAGGAGACCCCTTTTCCTTATATCGAAATCATCGAAAGCTTAGGTCAAATGCTCTTGTTTCCATTAAACCTCTAGGCACGCCATGCACGTTTTCCCTAATTGGCGAGGGCCCCCAATCTACGTGCCATGGGGGGGACCATTGGAAGTTTAAAAGCTGCACGGCTAGCGAACTCCGGAGAACCAAGAGTCACCCCTGGAAATGAATTTCCTAGCTATGAATCCTGAAAACCAAGGGACAAAATTTGTGTTTGGGAAGAATCGACTTGGAAAGGAATCATGTGGCCCGGTTCAACGGCCTAGTCAAAACCAAGATTCGTGGACTCTACACTTAGAGAAAATTTTTAATATTCTGCTTCGGATATTATCACTCTCTGGAGGAAAAAGAAGTCTTTCATTCATCCCAGGAAAGCTGCCAATTACACATCAACAAAGAAGAAAGCAAGAAATACAAGGCTTGAAGCCTATCAGACCCTATGAACCGACTAAAGAAGCCCCCGAGTCAACGGAATGGAGGATTCTTCAATTTGAGCTGGAAGGACCTCCTCGATCTAGGCCAAGGCCAAAGACTCTCTAGCCTAAGCCTCTTCGACTGGGACCGGTCCTGCTGGACCGTCCATAATCGACTCTTCGGCCGCAACCGGGACTTCTTCCGTTTGGTCCGATACCCTTCCAAACTCGACGAGGGCCCCGATCCCTTCCTCCTCTTCTTCTTCAATCTCGAATGGTGGGATGCTAGAAAGGTCGAGATCAAGAAAGACTTCGCCAACTCTACTAAGTCCATCATTGAAGCCGTATTAGTAGCTGAACAGGCTAGCTTCTATTACTTCCTTCTTGAACTGCAAAGACTTTTAGTCTTCGATCGCCTTAGCCGCCTGCTCCCTTAAAGCTTCTGACTCCTTCGCAGCCACATAAGCTTTCAGGGTCGCCTCATCGGCCCTCCTGATCGCCTCCTCTGTCATCTTAGCCAAGTATTATGCCTTCTCCTAGTTTTCTTTGACAGAATATTCCAAGGAGTGCATCTACTTCTTCCTCTTCCTCGACTTCACCTCCTGCTCAGAGATCCTTAGTTGAGCCTTCTGCAGCTCGCCTTTCAGATCCTGAACTTCGGCGTTCCTATGGGTGAGCTGCTCCTCCATGGACAGCTTCAATTCTTCGGCCACCTCCCTTTCGGCCTTGGCCACCTGAAGCTCCTCCTTCAAACCATGAAGGACGACATCGATGTTCCCCAGCCCTTTTTCTAAGAAGGTGATGTCGTAGAGCAGCTGCACCAACATAATAAAGCATAAAGAAACATAAGATTGGTCATAGCATGAATGGCCTATTGAAAACAAGAGAAAAGACGACTGCTCTACCTGCAGAAAAGAGGAAAAAGAAGAATCGGATGCCTTGGCAAGGCTCCGATCCTGGACAAACGGCCAAGTCATGGGGCAGCAAGACCCCCTTCAGCACCCGCATGGCCACATCGGGGATGGCGAGACCCCCCATGTCAGAGAGCCACGAGTGGTCCACAGGGCAATCCCTGCCCAAAGGAGTCCAACCCAGAGAAGTCTGCCTCACGGACTCTCAACTTGTGGTGCCTTCCCCCTATCTATAGTAGGGGGGCAAGGCAATGGTATGTCGGCTACCGGAGATGGGCTCTCCCTGATACGGATCGGGGAGTCAGCCCTCAGCAAAGGTTCAGTCGATGAAGGCTCAGCCGAGAGTTCCACTGCCGACACTTCACCCCCTCCAGGCATCCCCCTGGAGGACGAAGTACTTATACTGAGGCCTTCTTGAGCCTTCTTTTGGACCTCTATTCTCGAAAAGGATGCCTAAGCCACCTTTTTCTTGGTGGATTCAAGAAGCAAGCCCAAATCAGGCCTCATCTTGCCGCCTACAGATAAAAGCAATTATCGAGATTAGCTAAGCGATGAAACCATAGAAAATGGAAAAAGCCGAAGTCTTCTACCGCTTGTACCTAGCACGGGAAACTCGCTGATCCCGGCAAGGTGAAGTTCTTCTCCTCTAATAGCTCTTGGATGGAAACAGCCTCTAAACTAGACAATAAGGTATAGTCGGGTTGGTCGGCCACAAGAACCTTCTTGCCGGCATTAGCATCCAAACAAAGCTCTCCCCACTCACTATTAAAGATCCATAGTTGAGAGGAGGAAACAAAAACAAAATTGGGCTTCCACCTATGGATGGCGCTGGGCATGTCCTTCATTATTTTACGACCGGGACGAGGACCGATAACCCACCATCCATGGTCATGGAAGTCCCTTTTCAAAACAAAGAGGGAAGTAAACAGATTGGTCCTAGGCCTCACATTAGCTATGTGACACCGGACCAAGAACCCACAGATGTTTTGAATACTATTCAAAGTCAACTGTGCAGGCATGACCTGGTACATGTAGAAAACCTTAACGAATAAGGGGTGCAACGGGAAACGAAGACCAACCTTCAAATGATCTTCGTATACGGCGATGTATCCAGCGGGAGGCCTATTTACCCGCTCTTCGGGTTTTGGAAGTATCAGAAGGAATCCTTCGGGTAGGCAATAACGCTCCCGAAGGTGGGCTATCTTCCTAGGTAAGACAGAACTAGGGACCAACTCCGGTCTGACTTCATCGCCAGCACCATAAGACCCAGCCTCCCTCCCACTGGTGGCACGGGCTCCTACAGACTCAGCCATGGTGGGAAAGAAACACAAAGGAGAAATGAAAGAACCCTACATGCGGGAGAAGACTGGAGACCAGAAGCGAGAAAGGGCTGAGCAAAAGGCAAAAAAAGACAAACAAAGACAGAGAAGCTTCCTCGACCAGTCCTTCCCTTCCTTTAAAAAAGGGATGATGAGCATCCTAGGATGCCCCCCTCCCCTCGAAGGAAGGGACTTCCTTTCTAAGCCCGCCACATGAGTAGAACGCCGGAGGCGGACACGAAGTTCCTAGCGACGCCAAGATAATTTGACGCAGGAGAAATCAAAAGTCATGATCCGCATGACCTCACCCGACGGCATGGATGAAGCTTTCATCTTCTACAAGGGATAGGAGGGTGCCATGTCCTCCGCCCAAATTCCAAGGAAAAGACTGGTCGAACTGCCGTAGCAGAAGAAAGGGAAACGACCCGTCGAATGACCCTTTCCTTTCATACACTCCAGTAAGGAAGCAATGGCTGTCCTCAACTTGATCTCCGAATCAAATAGCAGTTATAGCGAGTGACCAAACGGGATGTCTCTCCATCATTGGCTGCACTTTTTCCAGAAGGAAACGATAGCCCAGCAGTACTCTCACTCTTCGAGGCAAATCTTTGCTTCAAAACTGAGAGTGGGGAGCAATTGTTGGGATATGCTAGTTCAAGCACCAGATAATATCAGTTCGACCGCCTGCCAGTTCTTCGAACCGCAAATTTAGACCGAAATGCCCAAAGAGAGAGCCACGAGAATGGATGAAGTGGCACCTCGGGCCCTCATCACATCGTAGGCCTGGTCTTCGGCCTTATCCGAGGACTTTGATCCTGAAGATCGATCTCCTGTGCACTGTTGAAAGAAGCCGACCCAAAGAAGACAAGCTCGAAGATGATGCCAGGGCAGCCCGACGATCCATTCTAAAGCGAGAAGCTTCGTGACAAGCGGCCAAAATATCTTCGAACTTTCCCGGTGAGGCAGGATGAAGATATTTCAGCGACACGACAATAGCCCTTCATAAAGGGGAGACCAGGAAGCGGATCTCCGATCGACTCTATAATAACGAAAGAGGATACAGCGGTTACGAGTGGTCACCTTACCACTACTTTCGAATCATAACTGTTTTGAAATGGCCACACGGCCGCTAGTTCCAACTCTAACGCCTCCAACCTGGCCAGTATCTTTTGGTAATCGCCTACGGTTATAGGCGGGACGAAATTGAGTTGACTCCGCCTCAATCATAGGGTGAAAATACCGAGTGACAGACTGGTCCAATCACTATAAATATTGGTAAGAGGGGACACTCGAGGTAAGGAAAAAAAATCCTAGAAAAAAAATAATTCTTTCTTTCCTAGCTACCATTTTTTCTCTTCAGAACTGCTTTCTATTCTGTTGCTAGAAAATGTCCCTGACTTAAGTATTGGAGTATTTTTACCGGAGAAAATTTAGTCAGAAATCTATTTTACAAGTAAGCAAGGAGAGTAAACCGGTGATCTAGTAATTTTGATGGGCCAAGAAAGGTTCTACGCCAACCGATATGGTGATTAATTTTGTCAACGTTATGATAGAAATTTTCTCATTGTATAACAGGCAACTTTTCATGTGCAGACCGACGCTATGTAGCCAAAATGTCCCATCACATCCTCCAGGAACATGATGGGCCACGAAATTCACCAGTCGGTGCGGCCCACCGTTTAAAAAAAGCTTGCCGGAAGTGCCCCGATAAAACCAGCAAGAGGCTTACCATCGGTTTTAACCTCCTCCTTCACTTTTTTATTTATTTATTTATTTATTTAATTTTTTAGCCTTCTTGCAGGTCCGAACTAGCCCCGCCGGCCAAACCCGCATCATCAATCAAAACCATGTGCTCTCTCAATTATCACATATCCACTTTTTCATGCTATTCATGAGGCGTCCTCCCCCACCTTATTTATTCTCCTAAACCACCTCCTCTCGCACCACCACCTTATCCTCATCCTTCGATCATCACCATTCCAATTGGCTTCTCCTCTTTTTTTCCTCTCCATCACCACCTTCTTCAAACCAGTTTAGTGGAAAGCTTTCTTTCTTCACATGGCTTCTCTTGTTCTTATCTTATCCGAGCTTCTTCGACCAAAGAGCGCTCAGCTTCTCACCACCGACTACTCCATGACTGCTCGCTCTTCTTCTGCCGCCATTGCCGCTGCCGCCGCCTCCTTGGGGAAGGGGAAGAGGGTTGGAAGCAAATCGGTGAAATGTTCGGAGAGTGAAGACGTCGATACCTTCGAGAATCCAACGGAGATGAAGATCTCGGTGGAAGCAATGTGGCAGTAGATCATGTTGTTATTGTGGTGTTGATTGTTTGAGATTCATGTAGATATATATAAAACTTTGTAAACTACGTTAACCGTACATTTTGGATAATTTCAATGAAATGGAGCTATGTGATTATAAATCCGGTTGATTTGTTGAGGTCTCTCATGGACAACTGTTTTTTCCTTTTTTTTTTTCTTTTTTTTTTTTTTTTTAAGAGGAAATTGGCTTCCACGGACTTTTTTTCAGACTTATTATTTTATTTATATTTTATTTATTTTTATGTTTGACGTTTTTGAGGGGAAATGATATATAATTATATCAATTCCGTCCTGCCGGGCAGCCCACTGGCTTTTTGCAATCCAGGTTGTTTCCTGGGCCGTTGTCCGATATGCAATGAGCACACCCACGGTAACAAATATCACATCCACCCGAAAAATACGGGACCGGCCCGTCCGTTGTATAATGATTGATCTTCTCTGTGAACCATTGGACCACGCTTTGTATAATTTTTAAAATGCAATGCTTGCTTCCTGATCTGTATTGGATGGATGAAAAAAAAAAAAAATTATCGTCCAAGTGGTAGCCAAAGTGGAAGGGATGTTTTCATACATTCTCCGCCTCTAAAGTTCGACGCATAATATTTGTAGGAAGGATGCAAACTCAGAATGCTGAAATATAAAAATAAAAATTTTAGGTAAAAGAATGATTGGTACACAAGAATGATCCACTCTTTCGTATGAACGATACAAACCCAGAATGCTGAAATATAAAAATAATTTTAGGCAAAAGAATGATCGGTACACAAGAATGATATACGTGTTTTTTTTTGGTACATGATATACAACGTGTTTTAATAGATTCGAGAGGCACCTAATTGTATAATACAAGGATGTCTTTGGAGTTTTTTTTTAAAATAATATTTTTTAAAAAAATAATTACAAAAATAGGTTATGCAAAACTTATTTACCGATGTAGGTGGTTGGAGTGACGTGGATGAATTCGTCCTTCGGAAGGACGAATTCAATTCAACTGAATTCGTCCTTCGGAAGGACGAATTCATGTAGAAATTCGTAAAAAAAAAAAATCCCGTGAATTTTATTTTAAAAATATTGATTTTATATTAAAAATTTTGTTATTAAAATGAATTTGTTTTTAAAAAAAATTTAAAAACACCCATGAAATTTATATAAATGTATCAAAATTTTATTATAAAAAATTAATAAAAAAATTACAGGACCGATATGTGGATCGATGGTCTGACCGATAGGTGGACCGATGATCACTGGTAGCAGGACTAGCAATCGAGATGGTGACAGGACCGATGATCAGATCCTGGTGGTAGCCGGACTGGCAATCGGGATGGTGACCGGACTCGGCCGAAGCCGGTGGCCCCTTGCTCCCTCGCCATGTGGCCCCCTGAGACGATCACTCTCGCCGTTCTCTAACTTGACCGTCGGAGCTCCCTCGCCGGGACCCCCGGCCAGGGCCTCTGACCTTGTCTTACAGGACTGAGAGCCAGGAGACCTCAGGACGAGACAGTCTAATCAAATCAGCGGCTCTGAAGCCACATGCACGGTAGTGAGATCGGCAACACAAATAAATAATGCTTGTCTATTTTAGGCCAGAACACATATAAACACATATGTAAATAAACACTTATATAAATAATTCTTATATAAATTAACAAGAAAACATGAATTACAATAAATTCTAAAATAAATGACTATTCGGTCCCACATGGTGGCCGTCTCCTAGTGCGTGCAGGCTGTATACGACGACGGATCGGAAGTGGCTGATGCTGCTCTGTCTCATGCTCTATATCGTGTGATGCCTGATATGCAGCATGGTCTACATCATGTGATGCCTGCTGTGTAGATGTATGATGTGACGACGATGCTCCATGTCCGGAATAATATGCTGCCAGCCCATGAAATCCGGTGCAGTAGTATAATCAAAATGTGATGCCACATCCAAAGTAGATGTGAACTCGTGCATCGGATGTGGAGAGGTGCTATGTCGTCTCGTACCTCGTCTGTGATGAGCTGACGGAGGTGCTTCGGATGAAGATGCAAATGGATAATAAGGCGAAGGAGTCTCGTCCTCCCTGTCTCCCTCCTGATAAAACTCATGGAGTGGAATCCGTGCATGCTTGCCAAGAGTATGGAGGGCAGAGTGACATATATCCTGTATATCCGGGGAGGTCGCACGCTCAAGTATCGTCGCAAAACTACTACCCTGTAAATAAAAAAATTAATTAGTTTGACAAAATTTAAACGTATATTATAATTTAAATAATAAAAATTAAATTACTTACCATGTAATCATATACTGCACCATTGCGACTGATGAATCGACGAGTGATCCTACGATACCACTGCATATAAGGATCGTGATAATCCATGGTACCATCGAATGGATCGCCATGTATAATATAGTCATGACGACTCATCCATAACTGTATATAATCCCGATGAACGGTGGACCAATCCTGATCAGATCGTCCTCTCATATCAATACGATGTAGTGCAGACAACGTATCAAACTGATTTGGCACGACCTGTCGCATCTCGAACTGGCGCATCACTCTATCGGGTAAATGCCACTCTACTATATAAAAACATACTAGTGGCACTCTACTACACCAGATCTCCTGACCCTGTAGACAGTAGTCTGGTAATTGTGCAATCATTGCGGCAGTATATGGCTGCCATATGACCTGTTTATAAATAATTTAAAGTATAATTTATTAAACAAGAACAAATAAAACAAGACAATCATTATCAAAAATTCAATATTTATTACCTCATCGGGTCGCAGTCGATCAAGTAAATAACGATACGAAGAGACCACATGCATAGGTACCTGTGTGACAGAAAAAAGATCTCTCCATCTACAAAATAAATTAATTAAATTAATTAATTAAAATAATATATATCATACATGGCATAAAAATATTATGTAAATTCTAAACTCACCTCATCCCTAATGGTCCCTGTGGTAAACCGGCTCCATCATCATCAAAATCGATCATCGGATCTGGAGCCTGTCGAAGTAATCTGTGGGGTGCAATAATCGGAATTCTATCTCGTGCCCATAACTATAGTAGCAACAGCGGACCAGCAATATCGTAACATCTCTGTGGCTCACCCTGCACATCTCTCTATACAACCAAGCGAGTCCAGTGCTACCCCAACTATACTGTCCGGTCGTCTCGAAATCCGCTAATAAAGGTAGAAATAATAGATGCATGTTGTTCCCAGATTTATCCATAAAAAGGCACCCACCCATCAACTGTAAAATATATGCTCGAGCATAGCACTGAATGGCTGCCTCATCCGCATCGAATGCTAAATCATAGAAGTGCTCGGTAAGCCAGACCAAGCTCAGTCGAGATCCATGCAATCTATCATCCGGTGGGACGACCCCTAATAACTCAAGACAAAGCTGCCTCCAATCTACCCGTGTACTACCCGTCACTGGTAGACCATCTACTGGCAAACCTAGCTGAACAGCAACATCCTGTAGGATGATGGTCGCCTCTCCATGCGGAAAATGAAAAGTATGTGTCTCCGGACGCCACCGCTCGACGAGAGCAGTGATCAAATGCCAGTCCAATCTAATAAATCCAACACGTGCTAGACCGTTGAATCTGGACTGCATCAGCAATGGCAAAATACGATGATCGAGCGGTATCGATCTGCGCATAACCATCTCTCGACGTCGACAGTGCAAAATAACATCCTGTCCCTCCCAGACCAAAGATGATCTATGTGAAGGCTGACTGTGTAGTACACTACTATCAGAAGGACCAGGATCCATAACTGCGATAACTCAAAGAAAATCAATCACAAAGCCCATTTAATGCATAGTAAGGACATCAATCCATATACAAGCTATAAACATCAGACAATAAAACATATCCATATATTACAATCCATCAAATAAAATACAAAGCAATCACAAGATTAGACTAATACATTATAATCCATATTTAAAACATTTGTAAAATATGACTGATATAATTTAACTAATCTGCTTGTAGAAGCCTTGGACATGACCGCCTATCATGTCCTTCTTCTTTACAGATTGTATACTTGCGTTTGTTGCCGGCTTCTCTTATATCCATATCATTTCTGATCCTCGTGGATCGTGGCCTATCTTTATGCCGTAGCCTATTTGCATCAGGTATAATGATACCGTGTTCATTTTGCTGGGGCCAATATTCTTCATGAGGAATTGGTTGAAATTGTGGTGTTGCCCAGAAATGGAGCCCAAGAGGGGGGGTGAATTGGGTCTTTTAGAAATTTAACACAATAAAACAAAAGGTCTAGTGGTGCTTGTGAGTAACAAATAATTAGATGCAAGATAATAGCACTTAATTAAAGAATGCAAAAAGAAAAGAGCAATCACACACAAACACAAGATATATAGTGGTTTGGTGCAAACCTAGCACCTACATCCACTCCCCAAGCCACCCTTGGGAATTCCACTATAATCCATACCAGATTACAGTTGACTTGTTTTTACAAGGCTCACAAGTCAAAAACCTAAGTTGGTTTTATCACTTAGGCTCACCAACAAACCTAACTACTTGTTTTGTCTTCGGGCTCACAAGTTAACCCTAGTTGGTTTTAACACTTTGGCTCACCAACAAACCACAATAACCTTCTTTCAAGACACCCTTGAAACCAAGGTTAAAGCACAACAAATCAGATATAAAATTTAAATGCTACAACAAACTCTCTTCAAGAGTGGATTGGAATCTTTGAAGCCCAAGGATTGCTTTGACTTCATTCTTCTTCAAGTTGCCTCCTTTTGGAATGTAGTAGATTTGAGCAAGTAGGCTTTTTCAGTGGAATCAAGCTAGAAGAGGCTTTTGATTTGAAGTTTGGAGAGAATAAAGGCTTTTTGGCTTTAGAGTGGACTTGAATGCTCTTGAATAGACTTCTCTCTTTTTCTTCTTGACTTCTTCTCACTTCCCTTTCTTTAAAATGAGGTTGGTGGTGATTAAATACACCAAAAACCTTCTAAAAATGGTTTGTGACCGTTGGAGCATTGGAAATAGCCGTTTGGAGCTTGAAATCCCGTTTCTGCAAGCCAGAAAAATAGATCCGTTAGAGCTGTCAGGTTGCAAGTGTCGACACTTGGCTGTCAGGTGTCGACACTTGGCTGTCAGGTGTCGACACTTAAATTCTGGGAGTCGACACTTGATCATTCAAGTATCGACACTTGATGCACAGGTGTCGACACTTGACACAAAAATCCTCGAACCAACAAGTTATGTATTTTCAAAATTCTCAGGCCTTGAGTCGACACTTGAAACCTAAGTGTCGACACTTGGTGTCGACACTTGAATTCTAGGTGTCGACACTTGGCATGCCAAGGATTTTTCTTCATGCCAAATGCTGAAATGTCGACACTTGTCTGTCCAGGTGTCGACATTTGAGACTGAAAACTTCCAGAATCAAGAGTAAAAGCCTCGAAATCAAAAATAAAGTTCATGAATGCATAAACACATAATAGTTAAGCAAATATTAGCCCTTTTTCAATGAAGAGAATGTCCGGATATGTGAGAATTGCTCCGTGCCATTGCATCCCATACACCATAAGTTTTTGGAATTTTGAGGTGCTTTCTTCCTGAAAACTCACAACTTGAAATTCACATTAGAATACAATATGTGCTCAATGTTTTGTTATTCATCAAAATCCCTGGGTGGAGCCAACAATCTCCCCCTTTTTGATGATGACAAAACCTTGAGAAAAAGAGACAACATAGTTCAAACCTTGAGTTTTCTAATTAATAGGAAACAATCTCCCCCTTAATTAGATACTTCTTATTAAGGTAAACTTCAAATCAATATAATGCATCTTTTTCTTTTAAACAAGATACATGTTCTCAAATTCTCAAAAACAATTAAACATCCATTATCACTTTTTTCCGTCATAACAATTACTTTTTAACATTACTTTTTCTCATTACTTTTTCTCTCCCCCTTTTTGTCAATCATAAAAAAATAACCTCCCCCTTTCAATTAGCATGTATACAAAAAGAGAGTATAGAAAATATCATAGCTGAAATTGTGCTTGTGTCAGAGTTAAAATATTCCATTATATCAGAGCTAAAATATGACAAACTGAAGTATAACAAACATATATATATATATATGAGACAAGTTTTTAGTACAAACAAAACTGAAACATACATATATCAAACATAAAAAGAGATCTAAAACAGTCATCTGTGAGGCTAGTCCTCATCAGATGGAACATCAAGACTAAAAGGAGCACTAATCCTAGATCTGGTGGCTAAAGCCCTAGGAGGTGCTAAAGCTCTAAGACTCCTGGTACGGCCGGCAGGACTAAAAGCGGGTACAACCCTAGAAGATCTGGTAGAAGGAGGCGAAAGACGATCAGCTGGCTCAATAGGATCTGGAACAAAGTCAACTAGAGCAGTAGAAGGAGCAGGTGTAGTAGGAGGATCTCGACTGACCACCTTGTAAGCATCAGCTCCGCCTACACTGTCGCTGTCAGTGCCTACCACCTCAGTGGCTCGGTCAACATCCTGATCACCTCCATCATCAATATCAGCATGGTCACTCTGGTGATCGCCGCCGTCATCATCATCATCATCATCATCATCATCATATGGAGCAGGAGCAGGTGCAGCAGGAGGTATAAGAGATCTCAGAAGATCCTCAAGACGTGTAAAACCCTCCTCCATAGATCTACGGATCTTAGCGTGCTCTGAGGTAGTCTGTGCTCGTAGAAGCTCGACCTCGCTACGCAGCTGAGTCACCTCTCCTCTGATCTGTGTGAACTGGGCTCTGGCATGCTCCTCAAAGGATAATCCGGTAGATGGTGGTGGAGGAACTGAAGCATCAGGTGACAAGTGATCTGCCTGTGTCGATGGTACATCCACTGGAGGAAGGACTGCTGGCTCAGATGGTCCAGCCTCAGCCTCTCGAATCTCATCCTCCTCATCTGGCTCCTGGCCAGACTCTCTCCGAACCCATCGACCTCCAACCATCCTGAAACCCATGCGGTGCAATAACCTCTCATCATATACATCTGTGTGCAGTATCTCCTTGGGGATCTCCCCCTCCAATGATACTCCACAAGCTCTGAAAAGACGGGTCAGTGCCATCCCGTATGGTAAACAGTGTCGGCGCTGAGTGGCAGCATCATGCATCTGTGACAGCATCAAGGCCGGTATGTCAACTGGTCTCCTCTCGATCAGACTGGTCATCAACATCAGCTCTCTCTCTGTGATGAAATCAAATCTGCCAGTCTTCGGTAGAAGGATCCATGCGGTAATGTGGTGCAGCAGTCGCATCTCTAAAGATAACTGGTTCGCGGTAACTACTGAGATACCGCGAACATCCTCTCGCTCAAGGATGCATCTGAAAGCTACCTCTCTATCATCAACTGAGAACGCACTGACTCCTCTCCGGGGTATCTCCCATACTCGGCTCAGCAACTCATCAGTCAATGAAATCTGTATACCTCTGACGGATGTCATCCATAAGAGTCGTCGACAGTCCAGGGCACCGTAAAACTCCCTCACCAGGTGAGGATAGTATCTCTCCTGCATGGTGCAGAAGGGTACTAACCCTGCATCTGAGAGTATCTCTCTAATGCCAAAATGGTGCCTGTCGAAACAGTGTAGATCTACTCTCCTCCCAGAAGCTACTGACTTCCCTGCCATCCTCTCTGCAGGGGGGGAGCTCGGAGTGGCTGAACTGCTCTGCGGAGCGGGATCGAATCTGGCCTTCGACCTCCTCTCACTACCCTGACTAGGCCTTGCTCTAACTGCAAGTCCTTCCTAGGACCCATATCAGCCAACTGACCAGAAAGAATAAAAAAAGGTTCAGAACAAACGACTGGCCATAGGTTGAGATTAGAGTTTAAATTGGTCTTAAAAACCAGAATTAATAAGTTTTGATCAAGATGAGAAATTTTGAGTAAAAATTGTAGGTAAAATTTGTGTTGGGTGGAGCACATTTGAATCCCAAAAATTATTTTTGTAAAGAAAATCAAAAACCATGGGATTTAGGTTTTAAGCATTTAGGATTTTTGCAAATAGGCGAAAATATTCAAAATGCAATACTATAAATCCTTCCTAATCATCAATAAAAGGTTTTATTACATTTAAATTAGATGAAAACCCATTTTATTTTGCCCAAAATTGATGAAATAGTGATTTTTGTGAAAAAGGGTTGAAAAACACCAAAAAGATGAGGGAAATTCGAGGAAAACAAATCTAAAACAAGATTCCCTCAAATGGAGTTTTAGAAATTTACTAAAACACACAAAAATCCGGTTAGATTGAAGAAAAAAGTTCGAAAAACCTAAAACACGATTGTTTGGTTTAAAAACAATAAAGTTAAAAACATAGAGAAATAAAAACTAAATTAGAGAGGGAAAATACCTGATTTGAGATGGATTGAAGGGTGAAAAGATGGGTTTGGACAGGGGGGACCACTGTTCCAAGAAATTTGGGGAAGGAAAATTTTCAAAAAATCCTTCATTCGGCCCGTTTTAAAACAGTTCAGATTCGCAAGTGTCGACACTTCAGATTTGTCAAGTGTCGACACTTGGTCAGGTGTCGACACTTGACACTTTCCAAGTGTCGACACTTGGCCAAGAAAATTCGAGAAAATTCGAAAAAAATTAAAAAAAATTTTGACAAATTTCTTGGGGTTTAAAACAATAAGTTTTGAGCTTTTAGGACAAGATAAAAAGGATACTAAGAGAGTCCTAGGAGAATGGATCAATTACACCTAACTCTCTTCTAATCAGACAGAACCTATCCTCACTCAAAGGTTTTGTAAACACATCAGCTAATTGATCATTGGTACAGACAAAATCAAGAATTATGTTTGAGTTTTGTACATGATCTCTTATGAAATGATGTCTTATTTCAATGTGTTTACTTCTTGAATGTTGTACTGGATTTTTAGATAAGTTGATTGCACTAGTATTATCACATCTTATGGGTGTCTTAGTTAGTTTTATGCCAAAGTCTTCGAGTTGTTGTTTGATCCAGAGGATTTGAGCACAACAGCTCCCAGCTGCTATATATTCGGCTTCTGCCGTAGATAGAGCAACAGAGTTCTGTTTCTTGCTACTCCAGGAGATCAAATTTACTCCAAGAAACTGACAGGTTCCACTAGTACTTTTACGATCAAGTTTACATCCAGCAAAATCAGCATCAGAATAAGCAATTAAATCACATGAAGAATCTCTGGAGTACCATAAACCAATTTTAATTGAGCTAGATAGATATCTAAATATGCATTTAACAGCCAAAAGATGAGACTCTTTAGGATTGGACTGATATCTAGCACACATACAGACACTAAACATGATATCTGCCTACTGGCAGTAAGATATAATAACGAACCAATCATGCCACGATATAATTTTTGATCAATTGATTTACTTGATTCATCCTTGTCAAGTCTACATGTAGAGCTCATAGGGGTACCTAATGGCTTAGTGTTCTCCATCCCAAACTTCTTGAGTATTTCTCTTGTGTATTTTGTTTGGTTGATGAAGATCCCCTCTTTGGTTTGCCTTATCTGGAGTCCGAGGAAGAAATTTAGTTCTCTCATCAAGCTCATCTCGAACTCACCCTGCATTAGACTTGCAAAATCTTGACAAAGAGATTCATTAGTAGCACCAAATATTATATCATCAACATAGATTTGTACTACTAAGAGATCATCATTCTTTTTCTTTAAAAATAATGTTTTATCTACATTTCCTCTAGTAAAATCATTTTTTAGCTGAAAAGAGCTTAAACGATCATACCAAGCTCTTGGAGCTTGTTTTAATCCATATAAAGCTTTATGAAGTTTATAAACATGATTTGGAAATTCAGAATTTTCAAAACCAGGGGGTTGTTCAACATAAACTTCTTCTTCAATTAATCCATTCAAGAAAGCACTTTTAACATCCATCTGATACAGTTTAAAGTTCATGAAACAGGAAAAAGCCAATAGTAGCCTAATTGCCTCAAGTCTAGCCACAGGAGCAAAGGTTTCATCAAAATCTATCCCTTCCTCCTGATTGTATCCTTTGGCAACTAGTCTAGCTTTATTTCTAATTACTATTCCATTTTCATCAAGTTTGTTTCGAAAAACCCATTTTGTGCCAATAATTGATGTGTTTGAGGGCCTATCTACTAGTGTCCAAACATTATTCCTTTTAAATTGATTAAGTTCATCTTGCATAGCATTTATCCAATTACTATCACATTCAGCTTCCTCAATAGTTTTAGGTTCAATTTGAGACACAAAAGCTAAGTAGTCACAAATATTTCTAAGTGATGATCGAGTACTTACACCTTTAGATGGATCACCTATAATTAGTTCTTTTGGGTGTCCATGAGCATACCTCCATTCTTTTGGTAAAGGATCAACAGTTGAGGTATCTTCATCACCTTGTGCTTGATCTTTGTCGGTGTTCTGATCATCATTCTGTTCCTTGGTAAGTTCTTCATTGTTGTTTCCTTCTTCAGTCTTCTTGTTACCTGATTCATCAAAAAGTACATCTTCTTTTCTTGAAGATTTTTGTTAGTTTCGTCAAATACTACATGAATGGATTCTTCAACAACAAGTGTCCTTCTGTTGAAGACCCTGTATGCCTTACTAGATGTGGAGTAGCCTAGAAAGACTCCCTCATCTGATTTGGCATCAAATTTACTTAGATTGTCTTTACCATTGTTTAAGATGAAACAACGGCAACCAAAAACATGAAAATAACGGATTGAAGGTTTTCTACCCTTCCAAAGCTCATAAGAAGTTTTCTTTAAAATCGGTCGAATTAAAATACGATTTAAGATATAGCATGCAGTATTTATGGCTTCCGTCCAAAAGTATCTAGGTAAATCATTTTCACAAAGCATGGTGCGTGCCATTTCTTCAAGAGTTCTATTTTTTCTTTCTACTACCCCATTTTGTTGAGGTGTCCTAGGTGCAGAAAAATTGTGATTAATTCCATTTTCAATACAGAATTTATTGAAATCGGCATTTTCAAATTCAGTTCCATGATCACTTCTTAAGGAAATTACTGAAACACCTTTTTCATTTAAAACTCTTTTGTGAAATCTTATGAATTCAGAAAACGTTTCATCTTTGTGTGCTAAAAACATGACCCATGTAAAACGTGAGAAATCATCTACAATGACTAGACCAAACTTCTTACCTCCCAAACTAGATGTTCTAGTAGGCCCAAAGAGGTCCATATGAAGCAATTCTAAAGGTCTAGATGTAGAGATTACTCCTTTAGGTTTGAAGAAGATTTTGTTTGTTTTCCAAGTTGACATGCACTGCAAATCTTATCTTTTTCAAAATTCAGTTTAGGCAAATCTTTTACTAAATTCTTTTTGCTAAGTTTTGAAATTAAATGCATGCTAGCATGTCCTAGTCTACGATGCCAAAGCCAACTAGCTTCATCGATCTTGGCTTCCATTGCCACTAGACATTGACCTTTCTGAATAGGGAGATCATCAAGATCAACCATATAAATATTGCCATGCCTATGATCGATGAATTTAATGCCATTGTCATCTAGACTAGAAACAATGCACAAAGAAGATTCAAAAACAACTTTAAAATTTTTGTCACAAAATTGACTAATACTAAGCAAGTTATGTTTTAAACCATCAACATATAAAACATTATCAATATAAGAGGTAGGGGTGATATGGATTTTACCAATACCGATGATTTTTCCTTTTCCATTATCACCAAAAGTTACATTGCCACCTTTTGATATGAGAGTGATGAAAACTGCTCCACGTCTCCTGTCATATGCCTTGAGCAACCACTATCAAGATACCACATTCTCTTCTTGTTGGTTGCAAGGCATACCTGCAATAAAGATCAAGTGGAGACTTTAGGTACCCAAGCCATCTTGGGTCCTTTTTGGTTAGTGGCATTGGTTCTTTTTGGAACCCAAACTTTCTTAGTTTTTCTTAATTTTCTTTTGTTGCACATGTAAGATTTATGTCCTATAACACCACAAGTATAGCATGTAATTGAAGAAGATGCAGGTACAAAGAAATTTTTAAGGAGTTTTTGTTTCTTATGAGTTCTGAATCCTAAACCAGCTTTGTCAAATACAGCTCTTTGGTTATTTAACAGTAAATTCAATTTTTCAGAACTGTAAGTAAATTTTTCAACAAAAGGCTTTAGTTTATCGATTTCCTCTTTATATTTCTTGTTTTCCATTAAAATTTCTTTGTGTTGTCTTGACAATTTTTCATTTGAAACTAAGTTACTTTTCTTTTCAAGTATATTCTTTTCATTTTCAAGACCCATAATCTTATCATTTAGATTTTTATTTTGCATTAGAAGGTATTTATTCTCATTTGAAAGGTTGTTATTTATTTTAGCTAGTTCCAGATTTTGCTTCTTTAAGTCTTTATGTTTTGACTTTAATTTTTGAAATTCCATTACTAGTTCATCAAAAATTTCATGAAGCTCATCAAAAGATAATTCATTTTCGGTTTCAGAACATACCTCTTCTTGATCGGCCATTAGACAGAAATTTGCTACTTCCTGTTATTCTTCCTCAGAGCTGGAGTCTTCACTTTCGCTCCAGGTTGCCATCATGGCCTTTTTCCTTAACTTTCTTCTACTTTTCTTTAGTAAGGGGCAATCTACCTTGAAATGCCCTGGCTTTTTGCACTCAAAATATGTGGGCTGCTCCTCCTTCTTCTCCTTATCTTTTTCTTTACTGGGCTCACCCTTCAGAGGTTTCTTTTTGTAGTTGAATTTCTTTTTCCTCATAAACTTTCTAAACTTCCTTGCCAACATAGCAGTTTCATCTTCTTCGTCATCCTCTTCAGAGTCTTCACTTGAGTCTTCTCTGGTAGTAGATTTGAATGCTATTGTCTTTTTCTTTTTGTCCACCTCTCCGTTCTTCTGTTTGATAGATAGTTCATATGTCATTAAGGAGCCCAACAGTTGTTCCAGTGGGAGAGTGTTGACATCTTTTGCTTCTTCAATTGCAGTGACCTTTGCATCCCATGAAGCTGGTAGAGACCTGAGAAGTTTATTTACAAGTTCACCATTAGAAATTATTTTTCCTAAACTTCTCATGCCATTCACAATGTTTGTGAACCTAGTATACATTTCACTGATAGATTCAGTAGGTTCCATTTTAAACATTTCATAAGTGTGAATTAGCATGTTGACTTTGGTGGTCTTTACTTGGTGTGTACCCTCATGGGTAACCTCAAGTGTATCCCAAATCTCCTTTGCGGAGAGACAGTTGGATATTCTGTTATACTCACTAGGATCAAGAGAACAGAATAAAAGGTTCATTGCCTTTGCATTAAGCTCAATTTGCTTAATGTCACTCTCATCCCAATCATCTTCCATTTTAGGGGTGAGAATGCCATTAATCATCATTGTAGGCTGATGAGGACCTTTTACTATTGTTCTCCACAAATTATAATCAAGAGCTTGTATAAATATGCGCATGCGTGTCTTCCAGTATGTGTAATTTGTGCCATTAAACAGTGGGGGTCGGTTTGAGGCTTGACCTTCAACAATACCCATGCCTATTGGGGCTGCCATGATCTTTTACTCAAGATCCTTAGACCTACAAGAGAGTACCGGTGCTCTGATACCACTTGTTGCCCAGAAATGGAGCCCAAGAGGGGGGGTGAATGGGGTCTTTTAGAAATTTAACACAATAAAACAAAAGGTCTAGTGGTGCTTGTGAGTAACAAATAATTAGATGCAAGATAATAGCACTTAATTAAAGAATGCAAAAAGAAAAGAGCAATCACACACAAACACAAGATATATAGTGGTTCGGTGCAAACCTAGCACCTACATCCACTCCCCAAGCCACCCTTGGGAATTCCACTATAATCCACACCAGATTACAGTTGACTTGTTTTTACAAGGCTCACAAGTCAAAAACCTAAGTTGGTTTTATCACTTAGGCTCACCAACAAACCTAACTACTTGTTTTGTCTTCGGGCTCACAAGTTAACCCTAGTTGGTTTTAACACTTTGGCTCACCAACAAACCACAATAACCTTCTTTCAAGACACCCTTGAAAGCAAGGTTAAAGCACAACAAATCAGATATAAAATTTAAATGCTACAACAAACTCTCTTCAAGAGTGGATTGGAATCTTTGAAGCCCAAGGATTGCTTTGACTTCACTCTTCTTCAAGTTGCCTCCTTTTGGAATGTAGTAGATTTGAGCAAGTAGACTTTTTCAGTGGAATCAAGCTAGAAGAGGCTTTTGATTTGAAGTTTGGAGAGAATAAAGGCTTTTTGGCTTTAGAATGGACTTGAATGCTCTTAAATAGACTTCTCTCTTTTTCTTCTTGACTTCTTCTCACTTCCCTTTCTTTAAAATGAGGTTGGTGGTGATTAAATACACCAAAAACCTTCTAAAAATGATTTGTGACCGTTGGAGCATTGGAAATAGCCGTTTGGAGCTTGAAATCCCGTTTCTACAAGCCAGAAAAATAGATCCGTTAGAGCTGTCAGGCTGCAAGTGTCGATACTTGGCTGTCAGGTGTCGACACTTGGCTGTCAGGTATCGACACTTGAATTCTGGGAGTCGACACTTGATCATTCAAGTGTCGACACTTGATGCACAGGTGTCGACACTTGACACAAAAATCCTCGAACCAACAAGTTCTGTATTTTCAAAATTCTCAGGCCTTGAGTCGACACTTGAAATCTAAGTGTCGACACTTGGTGTCGACACTTGGTGTCGACACTTGGTGTCGACACTTGGCGTGCCAAGGATTTTTCTTCGTGCCAAATGCTGAAGTATCGACACTTGTCTGTCCAGGTGTCGACACTTGAGACTGAAAACTTCCAGAATCAAGAGTAAAAGCCTCGAAATCAAAAATAAAGTTCATGAATGCATAAACACATAATAGTTAAGCAAATATTAGCCCTTTTTCAATGAAGAAAATGTCCGGATATGTGAGAATTGCTCCATGCCATTGCATCCCATACACCATAAGTTTTTGAAATTTTGAGGTGCTTTCTTCCTGAAAACTCACAACTTGAAATTCACATTAGAATACAATATATACTCAATGTTATGTTATTCATCAAAATCACTGGGTGGAGCCAACATGTGGCATATAAGTTCGATGATAATCGTGTAATGTATAGTACCGATCAATGTATATTTTAAAATCAATGGCAACATGTGCACAAGCAGCCATGATGTGAGAACAATGTAAATGAAAACATTGCCACTTCTGACATGTATATGTCTGCTGGGAAAGATGAACAACCTACAGCATCAAAAATCATAATTCATCTTATACACAACGTAATAACATATTTTCAATGATACATAAAGATCGTAAATACCTGTGTATTATCACCCTTGTTCATGTTCGGTCCACATCTAGCAGTTTGGACTTGGAACAAGCCAGTTGCTCTATCAAATCGGGTAATGGTATGCGATGTCGCTTTGGCTTGGTTGGAGATGACATGTCCCATAACAAAAGGAGTAAACCTTTCATTTCTGTCCATTGCTTCTATTGCTTGGACACGTCGGCCTTCAAAATATGACACAAGGCGAAAGAAAGTCAACTGTACCAATGCTGTTATGGGAAGAAATCGAACATTTTTCAGAACTCCATTGAAACACTCGGATATATTAGTTGTCATCATCCCATACCGTCATCTGTCATCATGTGAACGTGTCCATTTTGCTAAAGGAATTTCATTCAACCACTAAACAGCTTCTGGGTTAAATTTCTCAATATTTCTTATGTATTTATGGAATTTTCTAGGCTGCGTTTGCATTCCATCTCTTTTCACCACATCTCTTAGTTTGGGATCACGGAATCTTGAATTGAAGTTACTTGCCACGTGACACAGGCAATATACATGATAAGCATGTGGTTGCTGCCAACCCAGATACTCATTCTGTACTGCAGCAAGTATACCAGCATGTCGATCAGAAATTAGACAAATTTCCTGACGTGTTGTAACAAAATTTCTGATACAAGCTAAAACCAACCCCAGGTGTCCGCTGACTCTTCATCAACAATACCAAATGCAAGTGGAAAGATCTGATTATTTCCATCAATAGCAGTTGCAATCAACAATTTCTCCTTATACTTTTCATACATGAAAGTAGCATCGATACTTATGACCGGACGACAGTGCTTAAACCCTTCAATCGAAGGTGCAAAGGCCCAAAATACACGATCAAACTGGGCACAATTTGGTATACCAGTTGGAGTGTTGATAAATTTAACCCAGGTACCCGGATTAAATGTTTGTACAGCATGCAACCATTTCGGAAGCAATTGATATGACATATCCCAATCTCTGAACAGCATCGCTATCACCTTCTGTTTGGCATCCCATAATTTTCTATAACTTGGTGTATAGTTGTATTTGTTCTTTATGACTGCACCAAGTCCAGCAATAGCAATGGTAGGAATTTCTTTAACCAGGTCCCGAATTTCATTAGCAATTAAAGTGGAGTCCAAACCAGAATGATCTTGAGACATCATTGCAGATAGGCATGTATGAGGACCGGTATATCGTGAGATCTCAAAAAAATTATGCCGTTTAATACCTCTCAGCATCCACTGACAACCAGAATCTTTGCTCTTACATTTGACATGCCATAGATTTGGATTTGATTCAATAACTTTGAATTTATGATGTCTTTCAACAGAATATTATTTTACTGCAGTCTGCAATTCTGCCTTATCTATAAAGCGGAGTCCTTTACGTAACTCCTCATTCCTTTGCCATATAACATGTTGTTCCTGCATTGAATAATACATTGACATATTTGCAGCATTCCAATCAATCTGGATAAATGTTCTAGATGGAGCTTCAAATGTAGAATAATTTGAAATAGTGGTATCATCCGGACTTCGTACTGGATGTGAAGTACCGGCCTCGTCACCTTTGTCAGCCAAGTCATGTTCACTTTCATCATCATTCTCACTAAAAAGTTGATTATCGACATGCACCCTGTCATCAATAGCTGTATATATTGATGCTTCTCTAATATTACTTTCCGGTACAGTACTGTCCACCGTACGTAACGGATCTACAGTAAAAACTGAGTCAATATTTTCTACTTCATTATCTGCAATATTCGGAGTACTATATGATAGAACCTGTTCAGTTACACTGTAGGGTGCTATATTTCGAACAGCTTCTTCATAATCATCCTGTTCGCAATCAGGTTCAGGAGCTTCAATTGTTTGGATATCTATATATAACTCTGCACCCGATATACATGAATGTGAACCGATAGTTGAAAACATCATCTCCATGTCTTCATCATCGGTTAATGGAACATGTTTGTACTTTACAAATGTCGGCTGGACAACTTGTGGATATCTATAGATAATCAAAACTTTTTTTCCAGTTCTATCAATACGGAGAACTCTATATATTTTGTTCTCCAACTCTTGAAATGCCATATCAGAACTGATTCTAATTGCCTTTTTTGGTCCCTGATTGTACTCAATTCCATTTGATCCATTAATCATAGAACCACCCATATAACATAATGCTGTGATTCTTTCTCCCATTATATCCTACATGTTTAATTAACAAAATATATTTAGAAATAACTTTCTCATATATTGATATCATTAACAAACTAATTAAATTACATAATTAATATGACAAAAAAATTCAAAACATAATTATTTGTCTATCATGATGAATGCATCCTATCATCAACTACTAGGTAAAGGCCCTATCCCATTCAGGAATTGCATTAATTTTACGGGTCAACTTATAGTAATCAAACGGTATGCAATGAAGACCAAATGAAATTTCGGCAGCATTTTTCCTTAGTTCTCCACATACAAATATTTATGTATGCGAAGAACAAAAGGAAAATGATGATCGAAATTTCATTCAGCCTTCATTGCATATCGTTTGATTACTATAAATTGACCTGTAAAATTATTTGCAATTCTCAAACTGTCCAAATTGGACAATCAATTGATCAACATGCATAATTCTCAGATCTGTACAAGTATAAAAATATGTACGGATACTACAGAATATGCATATCAAGCAATTGACGGGTCTACAGTTCAATGAAATACAAATTTTATAAAAATATATATAGAAAATTCATCATAATTAATCATTTAAATACTATTACAATTACATCATAATTACATCACTGATATCAATATGTACACAATACATGCTATAAAAATTCATGCTACACATTTATTTAATAAAAAAAAACTACAAATACATAAACTTCAAATTTTATTCATAACTAAGTATTACTAAATAAAAATTTTATTCAAATTTTTAATAAAATTTTTTTAGTATATCATTATTTTTTTACATTAATTAAACCATTAATTAATTTTTGAAATATAATACTAAATTTTAAAATTTTAATAATTGGAACTACATATTATTTAATTAATCATTATAAATATATATCATTTTTTTAATTCATGAAATAATAAATATTTTTTTAAATTTTAATAAATTTTTTAGACTCGCCATCGAAAGGATCCCAGGAGCCAACCAGAGCCATCGACAGGATCCCAGGAGCCGACCGGGGCCGTGAAGAGGGGCAATGCGCGGACGGTGAGGCACCCGCCAGTCCGCGAAGCCCCAAGTCAGCCACCATGGGGTGGGACTCTACACGGGAGTTGGCCGATCGGGCGCCCGAAGCTGGTCCGACCCGGGACAAGCCGAACGGGCGTAACAGATCTCGATCATCACCTTATAGCCTTTTTAATTTGAATTGAGAATACACAAGAATAGGTGATCTAATAGGTGATAAAGCAATTGTACCTAAACCCTTTATAATGGCCTTGTAAATAATCCTAACAAGTTATGTCTAGGAATTAAAATGTAAATTAACTAAACTACCAATTAAAATCAAATTATTATTTATTTGTAGTGAATTACATGTTGAAAATTAAACATGATATAATCTAGTATAAGCAATTATGAGACATAATTGTAACTTGTAATTTAAAAATCCTAATAACAATTATAAAATATAAATTTAACTTGGCAAAAAATCAAATTACAATACAACAAAGATACTACTCTCTCTAAAGCAAAAATTATATTTTATCATAAAAATAATAATATAAAAATAATAATATAAATTATTAAATAATAAAGTCGAAAAAAATTTATCATAAAAATTCAAAACATAACATTAAATTACTCAAATATGTAATAAAAATTTAATTCAAATTTAAATTAATATATACAAAATTTAATTTAAACAATCAAATATTTATAAATTTAAAAAGAAAATTTACCTTGAATCTAGATAATGAAATATGGAAGAACAAGATCTAGATCATCCAACAAAAAGCCAATAATCAGATCTACACAAAAAATAAATATTAATCAAAATAAAATTTAAATACTAAAAAAATAAATAAAAATAAAAAAAAACTTACCGGAATGGATGAGCAAGAGTGATCTTCAATGTAAGGACCCCACAAGAAGATAAAACAAAATTTATCAGATCGGACCGGAGAGGTGAGGGACCACCGGAAAGGAAAAAAAAAAAAAACCGGAGGAAGAACAGCAAAAAAAAAAAAAAGGGGAAGAACAGTTATATAGGTCTGCCTGAATTCGTCTTTTCGAACGACGAATTCTCAGGCGAATTCGTCGTTTGGAAAGACGAATTCATATCCGTCTTTCCACCGCCCGGGTTTCGAAGCCACGTGTCGATCGGTAAGACCTCCCGATCGACACGTGTCAAAGCAGGGGCAGGCCACCAGGCTTAAATTCGGCTTTTGAAAAGACGAATTTGAATTCGTCTTTTCAAAAGCCGAATTCAGAATGAAATTTGCGCTTGGATGAATTCAGAATGCAACCCTGTATGGTCGAACCAATGTTTGTACCTTCAACTACCATGAGAATAAGTTTGTTATCAATCCAGCTCCCCCTAGGGACCCAGTTAAAAGGGGTTCTAGTAGCCTTAAGAACAAGAAACCTGGAGTTAACCTGATTAAGGCTAGAGAGTTAGGAACTCGGGGACCTGTAAATGACCAGTCAGGGGTTAGAAAACTCACAAAGGAACAAGAAAACAAAGGGGAAACAGCAAGGGAAGGCTTCTTTTGGAGTGGGCGTCCAGGGATCTAAGATGCTTGTTGGCAGCAGGAAGATGATTGTAGCACTGGGAAGAAAAACTCTCGCAAACCCCTTTATGCACACAGCAGGGTATCACACAACTCAATAGAAGAACTCAAGGTTTTCATTCATCAAAAATTCTTTCTTCATACAAGAGGCTAGGGTCCCTTAAATAGACCCTTAACCTTGGGCTCCAAGTAAGGGTACATAAGTCTTTACATAAGAATCATTTTCCCTCTCAAACCCTAGCTAGAAAATAAGGAAATATTAGGTAAAAAAATCCTTAAAAATTATCTTGACTTGGTCAAGACTCCAAGGATGCTTAGGGGGGCGTGTTGGGCTTCTAAGAGCAGCAAAAGGCCAGCCCAAAGGGGCTCGGGTGCATGGGTTTGGGCTTCTGGAAGCTGGGGTGGCCTGGTAGCCAGGTAGCAGGAATATTCCCTGGTATCTTGCTTCTTAGGGGCTTGGGCTTAGCACCTGGGCTTGATTTCTTTGGGCTAGGATGCAGATGGAACTCTGGAATCATGGATGCCCTTATCTATGAATATACTTTGGCATCTGGAAGGGAATCTGGGCATCTGGAGGGCATCTGCAAGAAATCAGGGTTTTCTGAATTTTTCTCCTGGGGTCTTCAAATCTTCAAGTTGGGTTGGACTTGGGCTATACTTCCATGTCTTCAATCTAGTTGGACTTGGTCTTCACTTGTATGATATAGTCTTGAGTCTTCGGTATGCTTGGACATGACTCAAAAAAATAAAATTAGCTCAACATGAGCTGACTAGCATTGGACTGAACTAGCTCAACATGAGCTGACTAGTACAGAACTGAAATAACAACTCAAAAGACTCAAATAATAACTAAAATAGACTCAGATGAGCTAAGCCCTTATTACAGATGGACTCATAAATTATTGATCAATTTACAGAGGGTTGAAAAAGCCTCTTTCTTATTCTGGTGCCTCAGGTGTCCCCACCATGATGTAGAAAAATTTCAAAAAATTTCATGATAGAGAATGAAAGTTTACATGATCTCTACCAAGTTTCATGTAAAAACAAATTTGGATGATGATGCTAAACCTAGGATTTTTCAAACTGTATGCAAAAATCTTAGGATTCAGGTTAGAATTCCTAATATGCAGATTTTTATAATTCTTGTTTTTCTTTAAAAAGAATTAAAAATTATTTCAAGGATCAAAACTAAATGAAGGATATACCATTCGAATTTCAATAAATAATAAAATACTTAAGGTGATGAAATAGTCCAAAATCTAGACACCTAATGTAGAGATAGGATGCAAAAATTTCTATGGCAATAGAAAATAGAAGTGAAAAACAAGTGCTGACTAAAATAAATTATTACAAAATTTTGAAAAATAATATAATTTATGGGAAATCCAGTAAAAAAAAAAATCAGAATTTTTTGACCAACCTACATGTAGAACCAGTAAAAAGAACTGACCATATATAAGAATTACGGGATACAGAAACTAGCCCTAAAACATGCTTTGATACCAAATAATGCAGGACTATTCATGCATGCCAATTATTTTTAGTGTATTAGGCATTAAGTTAGGAGTTTGAATCCCGAATTTCAAGCCAGGTTATTAAGCAGAGAATTCTATAAAATTTTTGGAAGCATAGGCATGCAAAACTAAATCTTAAAAGTGAAGAAATAGGACTGCCAAGGCTAAGAAACCCTGGTTAGGACTAGATGTCTGCAATACCACTACCAAAGGAGTCTTGGGGCTGTATCTAGCAAAGAATTGGAGATCGATCTGTGAAGAGTTCGCTCTATGCTCTCAGATGCAGCCTAGAATAATAAGCCGAAGACCTTGCACATTCGTGGCTTTGAATCTGGTGGTCCGAAAGCTGGTTAGATAGAATCCTTGGATTCGTGAACTCTGAGGGATCTACAAATCACCTAATAAGGGATATAAATCAGAGAAGAAATAAGTTTTAAGGCTAAAGAATGCAATGGGAAGGAAGGCTTAGAAGTGGGTGGCCAAGAGATGAAGTGGCAGGCGGCTTGGAGGCAGGGAATAGGGATCACACAAATACCCTGAGGGATCACACATATACCCTTAATCACACAGAAATTCACTCATAATTCACACCAAGAGTTGAGAAGAGCTCAAGAAAGTTTTCATATTCATTAACATCCAATCTACATGAGAGGGGGGGGGGCCTTTAAATAGGCTTACAAACTTGGGCTCCAAGTAAGGGCGTACAAGAGAATTCCCACTAATCCTTTTTCTACTCAAATACACAGAGATCTCCGCTTCCAAATAGGTTCAAACTCCCTCTTCTCACTAGGTTTACTCCTCTCCTTCTCTATGACTTGGTCCAAGGGAGGAGACCATAAGTGGGGTGCCAACATGAGTGGTGACCATAAGGAGGGCACTGAATTTGAGGATGGGCCAGGGCTTTGGGCGACCCATTTCAGTGCTGGGCAGGCTCTAGGGTTCTCCTAGTATCCATCTCCTCTTGGTGGGCTGATGTACTTGTCATCTAGGTCTTCAATGATAGCTCCAAGACTCCTTCCATGCTTCTCAAGTGGCATAATTATGTGGATGATTGTTCCTTACTATTTATGCTGACCGGCTTCATAAGTGACTTGAGTTTTCTTATAAAATTGGACTAGACTCAGTATAAGACTTACAAAATCAGATTGGACTCATAAAACTCAAAACTTATACATGTCTCATAAGGCTCACTAAGCATCCAAAACTCAATACTTTAATTACAGGACTCAAATATAAAAAGGCCCAAAATGAGATTCAGAGGACAAGGTATAGACTCAAGTATAACGAAGGCTATAAAAAAAACACATGGCCCAAATACAGGACTCAGATGGCTAACATAGCCAGATTATTGAACTCAAAGACAAAATTGGAATCATGGATAAAGGACTCAAAACTCAAGGATCCATAGTAAACTAGGGTTAACCTGATGTGCCCATTAGGGTGTCCCATGAGCTGGGCATAAAGTGCCTAAAGGTCTTCATAGATTTCCAACATGTGGTTGGTTAGGTCTTGGGCGAGTATGAGGCCCGGGATACCATGATGGCGAAGTACCTAGACAAGGTGTGCTCATAAATGGTGAGCCTCCAGCAGTTCACCATCTCTCATATCCCTTTGGTGGAGAATGCCCGAGCTGATATCCTCTCCATACTAGCAATCCTACCAGAGTAATTTTGGGGCATACATTCATCAAGTATCTCGAGGCCCCCAGCTACGAGTCCATAGCAGATACTTGATGAATGTTTGCAGTGGGGAATGTGCATCTTAGGTCCCTTTCCTACCATTTTCTGTCAACAAAAATTTTTGATTGTGGCCATCGACTACTTCACTAAGTTGGTTGAGACCGAACCTCTGGTATGGATCACTAAGGCCAAAGTTAGATCCTTCTTCTGGAAGTCTTTCATCTGCCGATTCAGATCCCTTACTCAGTCATCATGGATAATGGATGGCAGTTCGATAATTAGTCTTTCAAGAAATTCTGCGCCAACCTTAACATCCATCATCATTTCACCTTGGTGGCTCACCCTCCAACCAATGGAGAGGCTAAGGTGACTAACCAAACCATCTTGCAAGGGCTCTGCACGAGATTGGATGAAGCCAAGGGTCGATGGGCCAAAGAACTGCTAGTGTGCTATGGGCTTACCATACTATACCCCGCATGGCCAGCGACGAGATGCCCTTCAACCTTGTCTTCGACACTAAAGTGTGATTCCTGTAGAGCTTGGCCCACCCATACTGTGGGTGGAGTAGTATGACGAAGCTAAAAATCCTGCCTATCTCATCCTCAGCCTATATCTACTGGATGAGACTGGAGATAAAGCCTGCTTCGGATGGTAGACTACTGGTAACGAGTAGCGCGCTACTACAACTCCTGCATGAGGCCTAAGGCATTCCATCCAGGCAACCTAGTCCTCAAGCGAGCAGAGGCATCCTAGATGGGAGAATGCGGCAGACTCTTCCCAAACTGGGAAGAACCCTATAAGGTGGTCGAGGCTCTACCAGGTGGAGCCTGCTATCTCGCCGAGCTCGACGGTGCCCAATTCATGCGAACATGGTATGTAATTAACATAAGAATGTACACCAGTGATGTAAGACTTCTTCTCAATCATTACAATTATTTTTTGGTGAAACCTTATCTTTCACCTGGTAGGAATGTATCTATCCGACTCCAAGTCCAGTGGACAAAGCTGGGAAACTTACAAACCCCAGCACCTGAAGCCAAAAAACTTACGAAGCCCCGACTCTTAAGCCGGGAAACTTATAAAGTCTTGCACTCTTAAGTCGAAAAACTTATGAAGCCCCGCACCTCAAGCTGAAAAACTTATGAAGTCCCACACCTCAAGTCGGGAAACTTATGAAGCCTCGCACTCTTTAGCTGGGAAACTTATAAAACCCTACACCTCAAGTCGAGAAACATACGAAGCCCCACACTCTTAAGCTAGGAAACTTATGAAGCCTTGCACACTTAAGCCAAAAAACTTATGAAGCCCTGCACCTCAAGTCAAGAAAATTATGAAGCCCCGCATCTGTGGCCTTACTCACAGTCCAGTGATGTCAACTGAGAAACCCCAAAAATCTTGTCATCTATCGCTTGACTCACGGTTCGACACCCTCAAGCCTGGAGACTTACGAAGCCCTGCATCAGCTACCTTACTCATATTTTGGAGATGTCAGCCAGGAAACCCTAAAAATCCTGCCATCTACCACTTGACTCATAGTTTGCACCTTCGAGTGGGAGATATACGAAGCCCCACATCTGCTGCCTTACAATCCAAAGATGTCAGCTGGGAAATCCATAGAAATCCTTCCATCTATAGCTTGACTCATAGTTCGTCACCTTCAAGCGAAAAACATATAAAGTCCCGCATCTGCTACCTCGCTCATAGTCTAGAGATGTCAGCTGGGAGACCCCTAAAATCCCACCATCTATTGCTTGACTCATAGCAAGGCGAAAAGATCCAGAGGTCCTGCACTCAGGCTCGAATGATTTCAAGACCTAGAGAATGGAAGCAGAATGTTCTCAGAAATTTTCATATTGATCCTAAGGCCTCAAAGCAACCTAAAGTAACTAAGGCCTGGGAAAGGAGTTCACATAGGAGTTGGAGGAAAAAAGAAGACCATGCTAAGTTTGTTGGTCGAGTTAGCCTATTCCCTCTTTGCAAATATAAGCCCCTCGCACACTTTGAAGGATTTTTGAGAAGTACTCCAAGCAAAGAGAGAGAGAGAGAGAGAGAGAGAGAGAGAGAGAGAGAGAGAAGTGATAAAGTGAATGAGCAACATCAATTAGAAAGAAAAGATGTTTTCATTGATGAAACTTTCTTTACATCATATGAAGGCTCCCGACAGGCTGGGAAGCCTTCTGGTGCGGACACCAGAGGCACTAGAATAAGACAAAGGCTTCACAACCCTCTATGGATCACTTAGCTACTTTCAAGACCATTGTAATAAAGCTTAGTTCATCTAAGTTGTCTTTATTTGAGTCCTGATTAGTCAACTCGTGATGAGCTAGTCTAGTCCAGTACTAGTCATCTCATGTTGAGCTAATTTTATTTTTCTGAGTCCTGTCCAAACATATTGAAAACTCAAGACCACATCATATAAGTGAAGACCAAGTCCAATTAGATTGAAGACATGGAAGAATATCCCAAGTCCAACCCAGCTTGAAGATTTGAAGGCCCCAGGAAGAGAAATCGAAACCCTGAAGCCCTGGACCAGCCGGAAGCAAAATTGGGCCAGCCCAGGCCTAGGAGTGAGCTAAGGCGCCAAGAGCTTATGGTGACCACCCTTGGTTGGCACTTAGAGTCACCCTCTTGGCCGACCAAGGAAAGGAGAGAAGGAGAATTTCTAGGGATTTTTCTACCTAATGTTTCATATTTTTTTAGCTAGGATTTGTGTGGGAATAAGACTCTTATGTAATTACGTTTGTATCCTTACTTGGATCCCAAGACTATGGGTCTATTTAAAGGACCCTAGTGTCTTGTATGAGGGTTAAATTTGATATATGAATGATAATTGAGTTTTCCATAACTGCTGTGTGCTACCCTACTATGTGCTTAAGGGGTTTATTGGTGTCTTCTTCTTCTTCCAGGTGTTGCAACTGATAACAGCCTACCTCCAAGCTTCCTCTATCCATGCCCTTGCTTTCTATTGGGGCCACCTGGCGGAGGAGCTCGAGAAGAAACTTGACATGGCACTATTTGCCCGATTGGCTATTGACTAGATCTGAAGTGTAACCCATGTCAGTGGTCTTGCCACATCATTTGCCCTCCACTCCCTAGTCCCATTGAAGCGTCGTGGTTGGGACGAGGGGAGTTAATGCAGAGCTGATGTGGTAGGACAAAAATCTAGCTTTAATTATTGCCACGATCGTCGTCGCTCCGCATGTTGCGCTCGAGACCCAATGTGTAGGTGCCATGTCCATTATTTTGACGGACCATAATTATGCTGTGCTAGACCCGAGGCGGTTTTATGTAAACTGAAGTGTCGATGTTGGGTGGCATCAAATGTGGTGCTCATCCGATGGTAGAGGCAAAAAGGGATTGCATGGCCACTGCCTGCTGGTATTTAAAAGAGAGCAGACTTTCCGGAAACTGGGTATTTCGATTTTCTCATGCTTCGTTGGCGGTTCCAGCGATCCTTCTTCTCCTGGATTGTCCTTCTTCAGCAAACGAGCAGGTGGGTACCTTGGAGTTTTTCTCCCTTATTTGCTTCTTCTTGATCTTCAGTTCTCCCCTTCTTCTTAGGTGAACCGAGTCCTTCCCTTAGGTTCTCCATCTCCCTCTTCTTCGTCTTCATCCTTTCTTGTTCAAATGACTCCTTCGAGTTGACACCCTCGCTTCTCTAGTAACCTGAATGACATAGGCCCCTCCCGACCGAGAACTCCATCCTTCAACGAGGAGGATGAAATTCCCCTCGAAGTTTGGAGGTGCTCGAAGTTTGGAGGTGCCTGCATCCTAGAGAGATAGCCATTGGGAGCCTTAGGGCTCCTATCCCTTCTTCTGCTCCCACCGTCGCTTCTTCTGCTCCCACTGTTGCTTCTTCGATGGCAGTGGATTCGACCGGTTCCTTCGGCATCATCTCGATGATGATCGAAGAGGACCTTTCCTTGATTCGAGAGTCATATGGGGTCCCGGATTCCATCCGGCTCTCGCTCCTAAGATAGGGGGAACGGACTACCTCGAGCGGTCCGAGTCGAATCGCCTTCTACGAAGACTTCCTTGCTGGGGGTCATCATTTTCCTCTCCATCCCTTTTTTCTATCATTCCTCAGCCATTTTCATCTCATGCCGACCCAGTTGGTTCCTAACTCCATCAAGGTCATCTTCGGCTTCATTGTATTCTACCACTTTCACGGGTTTGTTGCCCATTTTTTATTGTTCAGGGCCTTGTTCACCCTGAAACGCCACTTCACTAATGATGGGTGGTGGTATCTTTCTCTCTATCCCAAGTGACTCTGGTACGACCTCCCTACATCCATCAAGGGATGGAAGAATCGATATTTCTTTGCCTCAGTCAAGGATGTCGATTGGGTCTGGAGTGAGCCAGACTGGTCCCCAAACCAAAATGCCCAAGTAGATTCGGTGGATCGGGAAGTCTTCTCCCAATTGCTCAGTGACGTGCTTCCCTCCCTCAAGGTTCTGCTATTAGAGCAGAACTTGTTTAAGGCTGGGCTTATCCCGATCTGAGAGATTGGTGAGGCTCCATGTATTTTTTCTCTTTTTTTTTCTTTTTTTTTGCTGGTCTTCTTTTGACCTTTTTCTTTCTCCAGGGATGAAGTACTCGGTGGAGAATTTGATGGAGTCGGCTCACAAGAGGAGTGCTTCAGCTAGGCTTCGGGACACCATGTCGAAGAGGGCCCAGGTGGAAACTAGCTAAGGGTTCGGGCCCATCTCGGCTTTTGGGCCGAGGGTAGTGGATCCGGTTCCCCAGCCCCCTCAGTAGTAGATTTCCTCCACAGAGATCATTGACGTCGATGGGGGGAAGGGAGAGAAGCGACCGGCCCATCCGGCTTCACCTCCAGTTTCTATGGCCAATGCTCCAATGATGGATGTGGTGGCCTAGCGGCCCACATCTCCACGTGCCGATAATGCTCCAGTGCAGCCATCCTTCGAGCCCCGCTATGCACCAATGGGGATTCCAGTGAATGCCTCCATCATTCGGGATCAGGGCCTAGCAGAGAAGATTATAGAGTATGCTGTCCAACCTCGGGACCGCCGCTCAAGGGGAGGTAGGGACTACTTAGCGGCCTTGCTTGGAATCCTCCCACAGCTCTTCTCTGTGAGTATCTGATATTCTTTAATGATCTAGTTGGATTACATATGGTCTAACCTCTTCTTTGATGCAGATCAGAACTAATGTGCTTCTGCTCTAGGACCTCTTCATCAGCATGGCAAAGAGGAGGTTGACAAGGAGAAAACATTGGCCAACCTTGCAACCGATGTGAAGGAACTGATGAATAGGGGCCGAGAGATGAAGGAGAACAACAAAATCCTTCGAGGAGATCTATCCTATGTCGAGGGATGCAATAGGGAGCTTGAGACATCCCAGTCCGAAGAAAGGATACTGACTCAGCACTGCTCTAAGGAGACTGAGGTGGAGATCAATCGCCTGGAGGAGCGGTCCCGAGCCCTCGAGACCTGGGTCGAGGATATCTCAACAGAGTTGGTAGTGGCTAAAGATAGGGCAAAGTACACATCAGCGTTGATAAAAGCTACAAAGAGGGAAGCTCTTGAAGCCATGTCAAAATCTCGTGCATCGCTTGAGTTCGAGGACGAGATCCATGAATAGTCATGGACTCATTCATGAAGGGGTTCGAGTCCTGCCAGGAGAAGGTGGCCTCACTCTTTTCGAAGCTCGATCTAGGAGGTGTCATCATTGGCAGCACCGAGGAGTAGCCTGAGGAGGTGGGGGCACCCTCGAGAGCAATTGAGAAAGTGTTCGCCAAGTGGCCGGCTGAGCAGGTGTCCGCGCTGGTACAGGCCTAGGTAGCTGATGACGTAGAGACTCACCAATCTGGGAAGGAGCTGGCACGCCAGTGACTTCGGGCCTTTTCATCATTTTATCTTCTTGTATCTAGTATAGGGAGTTTTGATTTTGTCTTTTTAGGGTCACCCGGCCTGTCAGGATCCCCTTCTGCTATAAGGAAAAATCGTTCGAATCAATGAAGTACTTTTTCTTCCAAACTAATGCATTTCTGTCTTACCTTATCACAACTCTTGTAACTCCATGGGCTTCGATCTTATCTGACTTAAAGCTTCAATCCTCACTGGAATAGCCTAGCCTTTGCGATGACTTTAGAATAATCCAGGGGCTTTTAATCCAGTTGTATGTGCTGGATTGAGGCAATCTCTGGGAGAGTCCAAGGACTCCTTGAAGTCGACGGTGGATCTAGGTCCCCTTTTTTCGTGTCGAAGCCATGCATTTAACTTTGGTTGGATGTTTGACTTTGAGTCTCGGTTAGGATGCAAGTTTTTTGGAAGCCAGGCTCCATTCCGGGAATTCTAGAGCTTCGGTTGCCAGGGTTCTGGTCTTTAGGTGCCGGGCTTCAAGAGTTTCTGATCTTTGGTTCCCGAGCTTTAGGAGTTTTCGATGCTGGGCTTAAAGAGTTTTCGGTCTTTGTTTCTCGGGCTTCAGGAGTTTCCAGTGTTGGGCATAAAGAATTTCTGGTCATTGGTTCCCGAGCTCAGGAGTTTCTATTATCGAACTTAAAGAGTTTTCGATCATTGGTTCCCGAGCTTCAAGAGTTTTCAGTGCTGGGCTTAAAGAGTTTCCGGTCTTTGGTTCCCGGGCTGGATTCCAGTTTTAAGTCCCCGGATTTCTGGAGCTTCCAGCTGCTTGTGGGACTCTTGGCACCCCATCTTCGGTCACCAGATCTAAGGTCAGGCAATAATAGTCCTACGAGGAGAGACAAGCATTGTGCTACGGAGAATCTCATTATTAGTATTAGGAACATCATTGATAATATATCCTCAAGTTGGCAGCATTCCAATCCCGCGAGAATCGTGCCCCATCGAGCTTGGTGAGGTAGTAGGCCCTGTGAGGAAGGGCTTCAACCACCCGATAAGGGCCTTCTTAGTTTGGAGAGAGCTTGCCACACTCTCGAGGTTGGGAGGCTTCTGCTCGCCATAGCACTAGATCTCCTGGGCAAAAGGACTTCGGCCTCACCTTGGAGTTATAATATTGGGCCGCCCATTGTCGGTAGGATGCCATTCGGACTCGAGCCTTGTTCTTTGTCTCTCCAAGTATGTCTAGATTAAGTAGAAGCCATGCTGGGTTCTCAACCTCATGTACTGCTTCACTTGCGGCATTGGCAGACTTAGTTCCACCAAGATCACCGCTTTTACGGTGAAGACGAGGTTGAATGGTGTTTCATCAATGGACATCCTCGGCATTATGTAGTATGCCCATAAAACATGTGGAGTTCTTCGGCCCATCTATCCTTGGCTTGGTCAAGCCTAGTTCGGAGTCCATAAAGGACAGTCCAGTTAGTCTCCTCGGCCTCTCCATTGGTCTGAGGGTGTGCTACCGAGGTGAAGTGATGGTGGATGTCGAAGTCGTCGCAGAACTCCTCGATCTCCTGATTATTGAACAGCCATCCATTGTCGGTGATGATGGTGTGGGGGAGCCCGAAGTGGCATATGATTGATTTTCAGAAGAACTTGCTGACGTTCAACTCTATTATTTCGGCTAACAATTCAACCATAACCCACTTTGTGAAGTAGTCGATGGCAACTATCTGGAAGTTACGCTGCCCGGGTGTAGGAGGAAAAGGGCCAACGATGTCCATGCCCCACTAGGCAAATGACCAAGGGGCAGAGAGTTAGGAGAGTGGCACAGCAGGCTAGCATTACCTAACATCGTGATCTGGCATCGGTCGTACTTTTTGATGAAGTTGGCCACGTCCTCTTTCATGGTTTCCAGTAGTATCCTTGGTGGAGGGCCTTGTATGCCAAAGTTCCGCCCCCCACATGATTTTTGCAGAAGTCTTCGGTATCTCTTGGAGTACGACTGCTGCCTCTGAGGGTCTCAAATATTTGAGGAGTGGGTAGGAGTAGGTCCTTAGGTAGAGTTATCCATTCATCAGCACAAAACTGCATGGCCTTCCTTTTGATGAAGCGGTCTTTGTTCGATCTTCGAGCAAGGTACCATCAATGATGTACTTGACATACTTATCCATCCAACTGGGCTCCGGGTTGACTACTAGACCTCTTTGGGTGCCTCATAGCTTAGAATATAAAGATGCTCGATGTAGGCATGACCCAGGGATGAGTTCGATAAAGTCGCCAACCGGGAGAAGGCATTAGCACGAGCATTCTCTCGTAGAATGTGGGAGATGCTGAAGCTCTTGAAATATGCCACACTTGCATGCACCAACTCCAGGTACTTTGATATTTGGGGGTCCCGAGCCCCGAATTCCTCCGAGACCTACCCGGCCACCAATTTTGAGTCGGTGAAGACCTTCAAATTGGGTACGCCCAGCTTGTGAGAGACTCTTAGTCCCACGAGGAGTGCTTCATACTCTGCCTGATTTTTGGTGGCAGCGAACTGGAAGCAAATCGCGCACTTAGTGATGACTGCTTCGCTATTGGCAAGGATGAGTCCAGCTCCACTTCCATCAGAGTTGGATGCTTCGTCCACATGTAAGACCCAGATGTCCCCCTCCAGTTCAGGTCCCGGCTATTGATTTTGAGGGCTCTCTTCCGACCCCTCACCCAGGCCTGCACACTCAACCAAAAAGTTAGCCAGTACCTATGCCTTAAGGGATGACCTCGGACGATAGGCGATGTCAAACTCACTGAGCTTCAGCACCCACTTTGCCAAGCATCCGGATGTGTGAAAGCAGCATAGCATGGCTTTCAGCGGTTGATCCATCAGAATCGCGATTGGGTATGCTTGAAAGTAAGGCCTGAGGCATTAGACAGACACAATGAGCACAAAATTAACTTCTCGGATCGAGAGTACCTGATCTCGGCATCGCAGAGAAGCTTGCTTGTATAGTACATGGGCCTCTGAATTCCTCCTTCATCTACAAGGACCAAGATTGAGCTGACAGTCTCCGGGGTGACAGCCATATACAAGAGAAGCTCTTCACCTTCTTTCGGTTGGGAGAGCAGTGGCAGTGATGCCAGGGTCTTCTTCAGCTCCTTGAAGGCCAGCTGACACTCCTTCATCCAAGTGAAGTCATGCATATTTTGTAATGCCATGAAGAAGGGTTAGAAGTAATTGACAGTTCATGAGATGAATCAGCTCAGTGCTGCTACACTGGCCAGCAAGTCGTTGAACTTGTTTCTTGGAGGAGGGTTGCACCATGTCAAAAATTGCTCGGACCTTCTCCGAGTTAGCTTCGATCCCTCTCTAGGTGACCATGAAGCCAAGAAATTTTTCTACTGCTATGCTGAAAGTGCACTTCATCAAGTTCAACTTCATTTGATGAAGGCGAAGGTTATGAAAGGTCTCTGCCAGGTCATCAATGTGGTCCGAGGTCGGCTTGCTCATGACGAGCTTGTCATCTACGTACACCTATATGTTGCAGTCAATTTGGTCTTTGAAGACCTTGTTGACCAGTCACTGGTACGTGGCACCAGCATTCTTCAGGTCGAGGGCATCATTCTGTAGTAGTACATCCCACAGTCCATGATGAAGGTAGTGTGCTCCTCATCCTCCGGGTGCATTCGGATCTAGTATACCTAGAGAATACATCCATGAAAGAGAAGAGGCGGTGCCCGAGGTGGCGTCCATGAGCTGGTCGATCTTCGAAAGAAAGAAGCTATCCTTTGGGCAAGCACGATCGAGGTAAGTGTAGTCTACATAAATCCTCCACTTTTCGTTGCTCTTTATGACCATGACTACATCGCCAGCCAGCTGGGATACCGCACATCACGAACAAAGCCAATGGTGAGGAGCTTCTCCACTTTGTCGTTGATAGCCTTTTGCCTTTCCGAGATGAAGCTTCTTTTCTTTTGCCAAACTAGGTGGCACTTCGAATCGGTATTCAACTAGTGGGTGATGACTTCCAAGAGAATCCCTGGCATATCTGCCACAGTCCTAGCGAACACATCCGCATTCGTTCGAAGGAAACTTAGCAAGCGAGCCCATTCATCTTCTAGTAGTTGGGCTCCTACCTGCACTATCTTCAGTGGGTTTGAGCCAAGAGGATATGTCAAGAGGCACTCGACGGGGCCACCCTTGGGTCCTGCACCCTTTGGTCGAGGTCGTCGATGTTAGAACCAGGCTCGACACTTCGGGCCCCTGGGATAGCCTTCAAGCAATGCGAGACAGGTTGTGGTGCCCCCCTCATCTCCCCTACATGGGTCAGGAACTGCACCAACAATCTCTTTGTGGATATGACCACATCAAGTAGGTTAAGCTTGGGTGGCCAAGGATAGCATTGTACGGTGATGAGAGTCTGACGATAGTAAAGGTCATCATGATTGTGCTCTGCTAGGGTGGTGACTCGGTGGTGACAGGGAGGGTAATTTCTCCCTCGACTCCCATAGAATCTCCGGTGAAACCCATGAGAGCGGTGTGCACTGGCCTTAGCCAATTGGGGGACAAGTTCATCCAGAGAAAGCATCATAAAAAAGGACATCCATCGAGCTCCCAATATCAACCATGATGTGCCTTACAGGATGCTTGGCGATGGTCATCTCGATCACAACAACATCGTTGTTTATATTTTTTTGCTCACTCTCATTACCTTCATAAAGGGAAGTATTTTTAAGATCTCCACCCTCCCGGGCTCTCTTTGATGCACTCTCTATTCCCCAAGAAATCATGTCCATGGGCTTCTCGGTGGGCCGATTGTCAACTGCAGGAATAAGGGGGAGAGCTACAAGTGGTTGATCCTCCACTGGGACCTCGCTCCTCATAACTTTTTAAGGTAGCCTCTCTTGATCAGGTTTTTTGATTTCCCTTCTCAGGTTACGGTAGTACTCGGTGTCGTGGTCATGGTCACGATGGAACCAGCAGTACTTCATCTTGTCATGATCACTTGATGACCTCAGTGGGGGAGGTCGGTGCAGGTAGCGCTCATCCTCGATCTCCATAAGGATTTTTGACCATGGAGCGAGGAGGGGAGTGTAGCTCTACTCGGGAACTGGGCCACTTTTGGCTTTGGTCCCAATCAAAAGTCCGCAGGTAGCCGGGTCTTCGCGTTCCATGTGCATCTCTCGAGACCATCTTCTTTGGGTGCTTCCCATCCAATTCTCTCTTGGTATGGTCGGGTTCCTCGACATAGATGTACTTATGAATGTGGAGGATGAGTTCAGAGTATGTCTTCGGTGGCTTCTTGTCCAAAGAATAAGTTAGGCGGGAGGTCTTTTGAGCCCTCGCTTCAATGCCAGCATGGTGATGGGCTTGTCTAGGCTATAGTTCTCCTGGGTGGTAGCTTTAAAGTGGGTCACATAAGCTCGTAGGAGCTCGTGGTCTTGCTACTGGATAGAGAAGAGGCTATCCACCTCTCGTGGAACCTTTCAACAAACATCGAAGTGGACCACGAACCTCTTCTCCAGCTATTGGAAGGAGTCGATGCTTTCAGGCTCGAGGTGGGTGAACCAAACTCGAGGCCTTCCGGAGGGTGGCCAGAAAGGTGATATACAGGAGGGCATCCGTCACCCCATGGACTCTCATGAGAGCCTTATCGCTCTCCTGGTTATCCAGGGGATCGGTGGTCCCATAATAGGGATCCACCTGAGGCATGCGGAACTGACCCAGAATCGGATCCTCTTGGATTTCTCGGGAGAACGGAGGTCGGGCATCATAGCCCACTAGCTCCATGAAGGAGCCCTGTATGCTGGCAAACTTGCGGGAGAGCTCTGCCAGCTTGCACTCTTGTTCTTATAGGAACCTCTCAGCCAGGCACCGGATGGCCTCATCAGTGGAGCCATCCACTGAGGCCACTGGAAAAGATGCCGTTGATAGCTGGAGATGATTTTGATGGGGTCCTTGCCTCGGTGGTTCTTGCCGTGCTTGACAGTGGCATTGTCGTTCATTGGGGATCAGCTCTCCGGGTCAGCCGACCCAGAATGATTCCTCTTTGCGGGCATCTAGTGACTCCCACGAGGATTAATTATGGCTCGTGGATAGGAAGGCCTGCCTTTGATGGAGCGCAAGCTACCACGAGGGTCCCTGGCCGGGGTTGACTGACCAGGGAGCACTGCTGATGCTGCAACTTCCTCACGACCATGGTCAGTGCTGCAACAGTATAAACAAGTGCAGCGTACTAGCCATCTACCGAGGGTAGTTAAGGAGGAGCTGGAAGCTCCCTCTCCGGGCTACATCTGCCCAGGGAAGAGGGGGCGTCTCATACTCGGCTAGTGGAAGCTTTCTATCCACGAGTCACCACAATGCTTTGAGTAGAGCTGTTCTCAAGCTTGCGGGGGGCTTGTTTGTACAGGAACTTTTCTCCCCTTCCTTGTGTGCCAATCTATTACCGACCTTACCATTGTTGCCTGCAGCTATAAAGTGGGTGTCGGATGTCTTCCCTTTACTTCAAATCCTATGGTTCTCGGTCTTGCAAAACAATGTTAGAGACCCGGGATGGGGATCCCAGTAAGGGCACTCCAATAATCATCAGTGGATGGCAAGAGGAACAGATCCCCTAAGACGAATCCCACTTCAGTCACCATGCTTAGGGGGTTTTTTGATAGAAAATTGAGTAGGAGAAATTAGAGAAGAGCGATGCTGGAGTCGTGGGACCATGCTAGTGGGACTCTCTCTAGGAGTCCTTTAGAGAGCCTCGTGCATTCATGTCTTTTGTCTCCCTCTTACCTTCCTCTCATCCATTGGGTGCCTTTTTAGATCGCCGATTGCTCTAGTACCTTGATTTACCCCACAGAGGGGGCTCAAGGATTAATGGCATCCATTGGCTGCTCTCCCAGGTCATTTCCCTTTAGAGAAGGGAGTTAAGTTGTGAGCATGTCTTTCCCGGTATGTTCTTACAAGGAGAGAAATTTAGCAGAGCCTCGATCTGGGTGCAGCCACCCTCGAGTCTGAGACCCCGAATGCGACCTTCTTTAAGGAGTTATAGATGGTCAGCAGCAGGATCTGACACATCGATTGGAGTTCCCTTTCCCAACCGATGCAAATGATGTTACGCGTACCATTCCAGCTTTGGGGCACCGTACTGGCGCCGCCTCACTGCACGCGCCTGATCCGTGGCAGTCTTGGGATTGGCTCCTTCGTTCTTCTCAATGCTTCCAAGGAGAGGGCTCCACTTCAGTCGAGGTGGGCTCGACCCTTGGGGAGCTACTAGTGAAGGAGCAGAGGAGGGCTTTACTTTGGCTAAGGCAAGATCGACCCTTAGGGGGCCACCTGGTGAAGGAGCAGAGGAGAGCTCGACTCCGATCGACGTGGGCTCGACCCTGGAGAGCCACCTGGCGAAGGAGTGGAGAAAGGCTCGACTCTGACCGAGATCGGCTCGACCCTTGGGGAGCCACCTAGCGAAAGAGCAGTGGAGGGCTTGACTCCGGTCGAGGTGGGATCGACCCTTGGGGATCCATCTGGCAAAGAAGTGGAAGAGGGCTCGACTCTGACGGAGGTGGGCTCGACCCATGGGGAGCCACCTGGTGAAGGAGCGGAGGAGGGCTCGACCCTTGGGGAGTCACCTGGCGAAGGAACGGACGAGGGCTCGACTCCAGCCGAAATGGGCTCGATCCTTAGGGAGCCACTTGGCGAAGGAGTGGAACTGTCAAGCTTGATTCCGGTCGAGGTGGGCATTACCACTGGTTTAGCCACCTGGTGGAGGAGCTTGAGAAGAAACCTAACATGGCGCTATCTACCCGATTGGCTGCTAGTGGATCCGAAGTGTACCCCTTGTCAGTGGTCTTGCCACATTAGCAAGCATAAATAGTCCCGCATCAGATAGAGAGTTGGGAAGGGTTCTCAAGTGTCCTATTCCATCTGTGCTTTAGCAACTATTCTTGAAAGAGTTGAAGAAACAGTTCGTGGTTCTTCAAGGAGTTGAAGGAATTCCTAAAACCGACACTATTTTTGGAGAGGCTAGCACCTTAAAGGATTGAGGAGTAATCTCGTACCCCAGTGTGAACTACCTGTAGAGGCAGTAAATGTGTGCTGCTCGTAGAGCTTACTCTTCTTCCTTGCAGGTGGAGCTTGTGCCTTCCAAGTGATCGTCATCTCGAAGGTATGGGCATACTTTATAAATATGTGTGACATATTATTCTTGCTGCATCATTGTGTGATCCTTGAATAGTTCTTTGCTTCATACTATAGATGCATGATTTCATACATACATTACTCTAGATGCATCAAGATCCTAGTAATGGGCCTGTGTTAATTAGATTAACATATCATAGATAAAATGTTTTATCTCCTTTCGCTACACCATGCTCTTTAGAAATAGTTTTTAAACTGCATGCATAAGGGTCCACCTCATTTCCGCTGCTCCATTACTAACAATGGTATCAGTTTCAGGTTGTGATGCATGTCTAGTTTAATGATTTTGTATGAAATCGATTTTTTTCCTTCACAAAGTACTTGGATTAAGGTGGATTCGCCATTGCTATCCGGTCATAGGAGAGAATCATGGTTTAAAGACAATCTCTTCCCATTCCAAGGGGTTTTCTTATGGCATGTAGGGGTGCCACTATGTCATCACCTTATGAAGAAGAAAGTGAGGGACTTGATATATTAAAATGGTTTTAATCAATGGTTGATAGATCATAACTATGTTTAGATAAGATCTAAAAGTTGTATGATCTAAAAACTTTGAAAAGTTCAAGTGAAAAGTCTGAAACTTTAACTTACTGTTTCTGCTTTGATGATTCAAGATGACTCGACTCCTGCTCGAGTCGACTCAATTCAGCAGAAAGCACGTACTGTCTTTTTTTGTGTTCTGGACGAGCTGACTCAACTTGCTCAAGTTGACTCGACAAGAAAAGCCTGAAACAGTAAGTTTGAAGTTCAGAGTTTTTGTGAAATGTTTCACATGATTTTGCAATGGCATTCAAAATATGGTTTAATTGAAAATGTTTCAATTGGGATGTTACACTTAATTGAGAATTAAGATGTGATTTTGAAACCTTTAAGATTTAGGATGTGATTCTAATCTTATGTCATGATTGATAGACCATGGGTTGATTGGGTTAGCTAAAATTAGGTCCTTAAATGGGTTTGATCTAGGTTTAGATGAATGGATTAATTAGAGAAAAGACTAATCAAAAGTTGAATTAGGTCTCTCCTCGATAGATCTATCTAATAGTTCATTAGATCAGTCCATACATCTAAATGGACTTGATTCATGGATTCATGATGAGCCCAGGTCCTTAGGTTAGTCTGATTGAGAATGATAAACCATTTATATCTAAGTATTGCCCAAAATGGAGACTAAGAGGGGGGGTGAATTGGGTCTATAAAAAATAAAGCAATTATGTGCCGATCTTTGAAGTGTTTGAGAGCAATGTGAATAACTCAAAGATGTGTAGCATATATAGAAAAATTAAATGCTAAGAGCAAGAAATAAGAATAGCAATCACACACAAATACATGTTTTTGTGGTTTGGTGCAAACCAAGCACCTACGTCCACTCCCCAAGCCACCCTTAGGAATTCCACTATAATCTCTCCATGTTATAGCTGACTTGTTTTACAAGGCTCACAAGTCAAAACCTAAGTTGGTTTTGTCACCTAGGCTCACCAACAACATTTACAACTTGTTTTATCTTCGGGCTCACAAGTCAAACCCTAGTAGTTTTATCCCTTTCACTCACCAACAACCATAACAACCTACTTTCAAGAAATCCTTGAAAGTTAGGTCAAACAATAATAAATTCAGAGATAAAATAAATAAAACACAACAAACTCTCTTCAAAGAGTATAATGTGAAGCTTTGAGGCTCTAGTAGATGCTTATCTTGTTTCTCTTTGGGATCTTCTTCAAGCTCTCTTTTTGGAAGGATAAAAGGATAGGTGTAAGATTTTTTAGGGAATCTCTCCTTTATGGCTTTTGAAGTGATGTTCTTGAGGGAATATTGATTTTGAGTTTTTAATAGAGTTAATACTTCATGAATGAGTTTGGTGAAGCTTAAATACTTCAAAAACTTCAAAAAAATGGTTTGAAACCATTGAAAAATCAAAACTAGCCATTGGGAGATTGAAAAGATAAATCTGTAACTTAGAAAATAGATCCGTTAGAGCTGTCAAAACCTGTGAGTCGATACTTGGCTCTCAAGTATCGACACTTGGCCTTGCAGGTATCGACACTTGAATTTCAGGTGTCGACACATGGAGCTCAGGTGTCGACACTTGATACAAAAATCCTCCAAAAGGCATGTTCTGGATTTTCAAAAAGTCTCAGGCCTTGAGTCAACACTTAGATTCTTGGTGTCGACACTTGTATCTCAGGTGTCGACACTTGGAATCGGTGTCGACACTTGGCATGCTAGACATGAATTTTTGCATGCCATTCATTAAAGCGTCGACACTTGGCAGTACTTGAGTCGACACTTGAGTCTTAATTTGCCAAAATGAGTACCAAATCTCTCAAAAACATAAGGATATATAATCAAACTTTAGATGCACTTATGTAAACAATAATAAAATATTTTTGAGCCCTTTTTCATGGTGAGAGACTTCTACTTAAGACATAAATTTTGCCTAGCTTCAAGATACTTTCCTTTGAGAATTTAAGGTGCTTGTATCCCGAAAATCATAACTACATTTGAAACATTAGTACAAAATATATACTCAACATTTTGTTAATCCTCAAAAGCAAGGGCAAACCCAACAATCTCTCCCTTTTGATGATGACAAAACCTTGAGTATATAAGCAATCAAATTCAATTTTTACATATGATAACTCATAAACAAGAACTTAAAGCTATACAACACAATCTTAATAGAGAAGAGGTATGGTTAAGTATGGAAATTAATTTACTCTCCCCCTCAGTGAGTAAGATATGAAATATTCGTATCGGAGCATTTCGTATCGGAGCATTTCGTATCAGAGCATTTCTCAATAAAGAACAAAATATACAATTTGAAACATGAAACTTTATATCTTACTCCCCTTTTTGTCAATCATTAAGGAATAAAGAGAGTAAACTCCCCATCAATAAATGCATTAACACAAAGAAAGGCCATGATACAAGATTAGTTTTGCAATATTGTCAGAGCCAATATTGTCAGAGCAAAATTTAAACATTATAAATTTAATCAACCTTAGAGTAAATGAACAAGATTGATAATCAAGAGAGAAAGTGGAATACAGATATATATAAAAGAGTATTTTCAGTACAAAATTTGCTGAAACAATCAGCATACACTGAAACATACAACATAGTGAAGCACATAAACATGAAAAACAAGATAAGTACTAATACATCAAACAACAGAATAGTCATCTGTGTGGCTAATCATCATCAAATGGGATCTAAACGAAATAGGACCTGTAATCCTAGATCTATGAACTAGAGCTCTAAGGGTCTTCATGATACTACGACTCCTAGTCCAGTGAAAGGTCTTATATGGGGTACAACCTTGGATGAACGTGTGGAAGGCGATGGAAGAGCCTCAGCAGGTGCCATGAAAATAGGAGCAGCGGAGATCGGTGTGTCACATGGATCAGCAGGTGGAATAGCAGGGGTCTGAGTCTCTCAGTTGACCATCTCAAAGTCCTATACCATGTCATCACTATCACTATCACTATCAATAACATCTATGCCTCTATCATCTCCACAATCATCTCGGTCACCACCATTAACTGTGTCATCGTGTCCGTCTGGGTGGTCACCATCATCATCATCATTAGGAGTGGGTCTGCAGGTGCTGTTGCTGGAGGTAGGAGGGATCTCAATAACTCCTCAATGCGTGCAAATCCTGCCTCCATGTTTCGACGCATCTTAGCATGCTCCTTAGTAGTATGGGCCTAAGGCCCTCTATCTCGATGCGCAACTAAGCGGTACAAACAACTAAGCCTATCATCGCACTCTTGATATCTATAAACTCCTGTCTGACTAGCTCCTCGAATGATAAACCAACAATAGTAGGAGGAGCATCGGCTGATGAAGTGGTTGGAGCTGGAGCTAGTGTGACAGGCTCAATCTCACTGGGTGCTACTGTTGATCAAGGAGGTGAAACTAGTGGCCCTGCCTCAACCTCATGAATCTTGTCCTCATCTATCTCCTGGCCAGACTCTCTACGTACCTAGCGACCAGAGACCAATTTGTACCCCATACGATGGAGTGACCACTCATCATATACATCTGTATGAAGGATATCCTTGGAGGTCTCCCCCTCCAAAGGAACTGAGTGGGCTCGGAACAAGCATGTCAATGCCATACCGTAGGGTATGCAATGTCTTCTCTGAGTAGCAGCGTCTCTCATCTGAACAAGTATCAGTGCTGGGAGGTCGATCTCTATCCTCTGAATCAAACAAGTCATCACCATCAACTCTTGCTCTGTGATGAAGTCAAACCTCCCGGTCTTTGGCAAAAGGATCCGGAAAGTGATATGGTGAAGTATATGCATCTCCACAAACAACTAATTCTCGATGACTATAGCAATGCCACGAACATCCTTGCGCTCTAAGATGCATCTGAATGCCTCCTCATGATCCTCAATAGCAGAAGTAACAATCCCATGATATGGGATCTCCTAGATGTGACTTAATACCTCCTCTAAAAGTGGAATCCGGATGCCCCTCACTATCACACTCCAAAGCATCCATCGGCAGTCGAGACTCCTATAGAACTCTCAGACCAGGTGTGGATAATACTTCTCCTACATGGTGTAGTAAGGGGATCAACCCAGCATCCTGAAGAACCTACCCAATCTGAAAGCCCTGTCTATCAAAAAATCCAAGATCCACTCATCTACCAGCTGTGACGACCTTCCCAGACATCATCTCTGCTGAAGGTGAAGCTGGAGCTGCTGAACTGCCATTTTGATGTCTGCTATCATTTCTAGCTTTCATTCTCCTTTCTGCTGATTCCTGTCCTAGTTTCCTTTTAAAGGCCAACTGCTTTCTAAGAGCCATGATAACCAGCTAGGGGAAGGAAGTAGAAAGGGTAAAGATATGGAATAGGGAACAATCAAATGGGAGATTGAGAAGAAATAAGGAGAAAAAGAGCCAAAAAACAAGGGATCGATCGAGAAAGTGAGCCAAAAATGAGAGAAATCAGTGCTTGGTTTGATTTAAATCAATAAGGATTCAAAGAAAATAATTAGGGTTGGTCAAAAAAGGAAGAAATCAAATGGGGTTGAAAATGGCCCAAAAAAACTTCAATTCAATAGTTAAACCGTGAAGAACCAAGCAAAAAACAAGGCATGAACCAAAAAATATAAGTACAAAAATGATCCAAAAGAGGAAAGGACCAAGAACTCGAGCACAATCTCAAGAACAAGGATAAAACATTGATTTTCGGTGGGAAAGAGGGAAAAAACATGGAAAATGGTGAAGAATTAATGGAAAAATCATGGATTGACTGAAGAAAATGAAAGAAGGTGAAGGATTTTACCAAAAAAAAAAAAAAGGAGGGCACAAGGGCAAGAACACTGTTCTGCGGCCTAAGGATGGTTGGGGACCACTAGGGCATGAGTGGAAAGAGGGAAATATATAAAACAAAAGGTTTGGTGATGCCCTAGAAAAATAGAACTTTTCGCCGGAGTATCGATACTTGGAATTTTTCAAGTGTTGACACTTGGGTTTTTCAAGTGTCGACACTTGGACAAGAAAATCCCAAAAAAATCCAATAAAATCATTAAAAATTAGGGGAACTCTAATGAGGAGTTTAGGACTTAAAGAATTTGAATTGAGCACTAAGAATTGGGCATGAACAAGGTTTGAGAGAGTTTAAGAAAAGGGATCTATGATTCCTAACTCTCTTCTAATCATACTAAATCTTTCTTCACTCAAGTGTTTGGTAAAAATATCAGCTAATTGAATATCAGTACCAACAAATTCAAGCATCACATTAGAGTTTTGCACATGATCTCTTATGAGGTGATGTCTTATTTCAATGTGTTTACTTGTTGAATGTTGCATAGGATTCTTAGTTAAATTGATTGCACTAGTATTGTCACATCTTATGGATGTCTTAGTTAGTTTGATACCAAAATCTTCGAGTTATTGGATCCATAGAATTTGAGTACAACAGCTTTAGGTACTATATATTTGGCTTCCACCATATATAGAGCAACTGAATTTTTTTTCTTGCTACTCCATGAAATCAAATTGACTCCAAGAAATTGACAAGTTCCACTAGTACTTTTTGATCAAGTTTACACCCAGCAAAATCAACATCAGAATAAGCAATCAATTCAAATGATTAATTTTAGAGTACCTAAAACCAATATCAATAGAGCCAGACAGTATCTAAGTATGCGTTTAATAGCCAAAAGATGAGATTCTTTAGGATCAGACTGATATCTAGCACACATACAAATACTAAACATAATACCAGGCCTTACTAGCAGTTAGAAACAACGAAGCAATCATGCCACGATATAGTTTTTGATCAACAGATTTACCTGATTCATCTTTGTCATGCCTACAATAGGAGCTCATAAGCATACCTAATGGCTTTGTGCTCTCCATCCCAAACATTTTTAATATTCCTTTATGTACTTGGTTTGGTAGATAAAGATCCCCCTTTTGTTTGGTTTATCTGGATCCGAGAAAGAAATTGAGTTCTCCCATCATGCTCATCTCGAACTCATCCTGAATCAACTTAGCAAACTCTTAACAAAGACACTCATTAGTATCACCGAATATGATATCATCCACATATACTTGTACTACTAGAAGATCATCATTTTTCCTTTTTAGAAATAAAGTAGTATCTACATTACCTTAGTAAAATCATTTTTAAGCAAAAATGAACTCAATCGATCATACCAAGCTCTGGAGCTTGTTTCAAACCATACAGAGCCTATAAAGTTTAAAAATTCTGATTTTCAAAACTGGGGGGGTTGTTCAACATAAACTCTTCTTCTATAAAACTATTTAAAAAGGCTCTTTCGACATCCATTGAAATAATTTAAAATCCATAAAACATGCAAAGGCCAATAATAGCTAATTACCTCAAGTCTAGCCACAGGAGCAAAGGTTTCATCAAATCAATCCCTTCCTTAATTGTATCTTTGACAACTAGTCTAGCTTTATTTAGTGGCAATATCATTTCATCAAGCTTATTTCTAAAAATCATTTAGTGCCAATTATTGAAACATTAGTAGGTCTATCAACCAAAGTCGGATATGCCAATTGCTAAATCGATTTGATTCACTACAAGAGTTATAAGGTGAACAAAGTCGGATTGCATGCTTCAAAGTGCGAAAAGGTTTTTCAACAACAAGATGCATGAAGGGTAGTTAATGCACGATCATTGTTTTACAATGATCAAAGACATTGAACTGCTTGAGAAGTTGAGTTTTCCGATTCATAAGGAGCTACAGGTGGATTGATCCTCAGTCCTTGACTAGTTCATATGCTCAATTTGTTATGAAACTATAATATGAACAAGTTAAATTATACTTTACCTAAAATTATAGAATATGCTGGTAAGCAATGAGGGGACCTGAAGAGTTCAAGGGGATCTATTCTCTGTAGAGCAGCATTCCTCTAAAAGAAAGTCTACTGGACGAAGAAAGAAACCTGCAAAGAAGCAAGAAGGAAAACAAATAGAAGAAGGGACACTTCCAAGAAAGCTAAGGTTAGCGGAAAATGTTTTCATGACAATACAGATGGCCACTAGAAAAGGAATTGTCTCTACCTAGAAAGAACAAAAAAATAGAAGGATGATGCACCTTCTTAAGCTAAGCCTATGCTCATTATTCAATTTAAATAAACGGTTTCATCTACTTCTAGTTCGATTTTAGACTCTGGCTCGAGTACTCATATATGCATTTCAATGTAGGGCCTGGAAAGAAGTAGAATGCTGAGAGAAGGTGAAATGGTCCTACGTGTTGGAAATGGAGCAAAAGT